>CM068584.1:36075074-36720074 GCA_035048485.1 Pteria penguin
TGATATACTAGAGAAATGAATGACATGCAGCAATATAAACATACCAAAAAGAAGAAACGCATGTGATGGACCATATCTGAAATGAAATCTGTGATGAAGCTTCAAAACACTTATCAATCATAACAAGCAAGTGGTTTATACTTATTCCTTCCCATTTTCCTTATTTCTCAGAGAGAATTGTGCCAACCACAGTACAAAACTAATACAGGAAGGAAATAAAAGACCCCCCCCTCCCCAACTTGTATTAACAGACCCCTTTCTGTAAATTTTACTTCCAGATATTCCAACAAGCTGCAAAGCCAAATCTAATCAAGCTTTGACAGGGTGTGTTTATCATTTAATCACCCCTTCCAAGAGGAGAAAATACTATGAGTGAAACAAAACATAGTGAAATGTTTTGCTGATCAAAGATATTACAATTTACAAAAACAAAGCAAACTTGAGAGAAATTACACAAATTTACAAATTACAATTGGATGAGAAAATAAAGATCATAACTATATATATATATATGGGGTAGGAATAGTTTTTTCCTACAATAGGATACATGGAGATATATTTTCTATGTAAATTAAATATACCCTTCTGATCGACTTTCATGTCCAAGAAGATTCCTCAAAAATATGGGTCATGTATAATGGGACATAGAAAAGCTGAAGAACAGTAATGGGGAAAGAAGAAGGGAAAAAGAGGGCGGGGTTTAAAACATTTATCTTTCGATTGTGCGTAACTTCATCATCAGATCTACTCATTGACACATGCATTTAAAAAGCTGCCATTCAGTACATAAAGCAATACCCTGATTAAGGACCAGATACCATTTCCACCCTGACCCATTATCACATTCAACACATCTTTAGGATCAAAGTTCTAATTCTTTTCATAGCCCTTATCAAATATTTCATCAGACTTTCCTGCAAAACGCACAATGCAGAAACTATTCTCTGCTAAAACGTAAAAACTACCAAAATCATAAGGTAAATAACCAATCGGTATTTTATATTTATGATTAGTTACGGCTTTAAGTTGCTTTCATAACTTCAACCATATCGCAAAACAGAAGTAGGTAAACAACCTCTCACTGCACCTAAATCTCGTTCACATAACGCAACTGATTATATTGTTTAGATTACTGAAGGTTATTTATAAAATTAAGCAGCTCAACAGATTAAAATGAGGTTATTAACTTCATTATCAAGTGCTATTTTAAAACAGAATTAACCCTACCAATAACAAAGAACTATTTTAAGATTTAATCTTTTCTTATGGTAAACAAACTTAATGTGAACTTGCAGTTTCATATAAACAATTAAACATGCTCTGTGTTTATTAAATGATGACTGATCAAAAAGTTACCTTCAATTTTGAGGATCACTGGGCAAGACTCTGACATAAGGATCAGGTACGACCAAAAGGTCAGCCTATATGTCTCATCTCATTTCAGAAAATCTATCACTTTCTTTAACAATATATTGCAAAATGTGACAAATGCGATGAGCAGCGTAAACCCTATTAGACTAAAAAGTAGCGTGTGAGGATACAGGATTATACATGTATAAATATATCCTGCAAGGAGATAAAAAATAATTCTTTATTTTTCGTCCAGTTAAAACATTATTTTATTTAGCCATATTAGACTGGTATTACATTTAGTAGAGTCAAAAGCATAAAAAAGGTGGAATTAAATGATTGTCTTTTCTTCAAACACCACTGATTTTACATTCACTTTCCAGAAAAGACAATTCTCACTTCATGCAGGAGGTAAATGAGGTGTTTCAACTGGATAAGTTCTAACAAATTCTAAAATTCACTTTGAACAGCACAAAACAAAACCAAAAAGAACCCCCATAAAAACAAAGCAAATAAGTAAATAATCGAGAGTAACCAAAAAAAAAAAAAAGAGTGACAGATGACACACAAAATACTCTGTGAGTTTCAATACTCTGTAAGCAACACCACATTAAGTGTGCTGTATCAAGAACATGAATTTCGACAAAAATGAATTTGTTGCGAAAAAAAGTAAAGTAATTTGGCAAACTGAAAACTAATCTCATAAAATGATGAACTCTGATTGCATATGTATCACAAGTTGATTATGAATATTGACAACAATAAGATACTGATATCTTACATTCAGACATTACAACATACAGTAATGGATTCTCTTTAAAAAATAATACAAAATACATGGCCATTACTTCAATCGCACAAATAATAATCAACGTTTCTATACTGTTAAGCATAACACAGTTTATTTTATCACCAACGTAATCCACAGTAACGTTCGTAATACATGTTTGCACAATAGACCTTTTTCCAATTTTACATGATGTAAGGGTGAAATGCCGAAGAAATGAAGTTTTACTATTCAGATTTGCATCGCATTACTGTGACGTCACAATCCAATCCTAAACGTCACGATGAATATTCAGGCAAGGTTTGCCCAGTAGAAGGCTCCTTACGTTGTTTCAAATTGGGAAAAGGTCAATTCATCACTCTTATGTTATGTCGAAATAAAAGTCGACTGCATGTCAAACTCATTAAATACATATTCACTGTGATAAATAAAACACCAAGTTTTGCAGACCTAAGGCGTGTTTGTACTTTACATGTACCCAGAAACCTCATTTTTATGTTGAAAATAAGTAAATCTTCCATTCTAGGTATGTGCTTTACCATTTTCAGACTAAACTGGAGCCCGAATTACTGAAATTTTTACCACTGATTAAAATCTCTCATATTTAATCAATAAAATCATTTTCTAGTACACTCTAAGGACTGATTTGTAGTTACCTAATTAGCATATTTCTGCAAAAAGGAAATTATTCTAGAGCAATAACAACATATTATTATGATTGAATTTTTAACCGATCAGGTTTTGAAAAACTGGGCCCTGCTTTTTACCACGCATTTAATTTTAAAACAAAATGTATAAGCATAGCACACTTCATATAGGGTCTTATAACATTAAGTAAAGAAAAGGGTTTATATCACAATTACTCATATATGTTAGATGGGATGGACAGGGGAAGGGGGGAGGTAGAAGCCCTCTTCTCCTATCTCTTTCCCTGTCCGACCCCTCATATCACTGATAACATTTAACAAAAATCTCTTCGACTAATGCAGTCCCTTTTCCTTAACTCCTTTTCTTCAATAAATGTTGCTTGGAGTGATACATTCCCTTGATACAGAGGGCGCTGAAAGACACTCCTATGATAGAGCAGATGAAGGAGAGCATCTCGAAGCGGTATGTACACTTCCCTGTGCTCGTAATCCTGTAGGGACCCTGTAACAGAAGTGAAATGCAGAAATTTTCCTCACTCCTTTGGGAATTGGGTCTGGCCCTTTTGCATTGGGAATTTTATCGACAGTTTATCCAAACTGGGAATTTTTTCATAAAATATTAATAAATACATGTAGTAGAAGTACATTTTACAGAAATTTTAATTTAAAATCTTTATTAGATATTATTCAGAACCTTTATTAGACATATTCATTAGAAAATTTGTATTTAAAATGTAAAATGAATTAATGCATATATATGAAAAATTATATAATGAAAAATATTTTAACGATGGTTTTAGATGAATTTGCTTTCCTACAAAATGCAGCTTTTCATTGTAATAATGCCATCTGAGATGCAACAAAACTCCCGACAGATAACACATTTGTTTATGACGTCATAAGTAGAACAACTGAAAATCATCAGAGTGTCACGACCTTTTACGAACCATGGAAGGTGAATTTCAAAGTTACAAATGAAAGTTAATATTATCAGTATATGAATTATTGCTTCAGCCATTTCCAGACCCTACAAGTAAACCTTACATTTCTACAGTTGGAAGACCAGGTGGCCCTGGATCAACAAAATATGTGCTGAGGAAAGACTTGGTATTACACAGATAATCTAAATCATTTCCTAACATAAATTGTAGTAAGACTTGCCATTCAATTCAGCAGACTGAACTGCAATTTTTACAGCACCATGGTGAAATATTACAGCTGTATTTTATAGCATCACTGATCATAAAAATATGGCTGAAGATATCTGTCATTATCAGGTTAATTAGAATGTCTCTGCCGAACAAGTGCCTTGTAAACCTACCCATGAATTCATGACGTTGCCAGCCGAAAACGGTCGGACTGTGTATCTTAGAGTGCTGCTCAGCATCCTGGGAAGAGATTCTCCCACTTAATGCTCGAGAAGAAATTTGTTGTGAAGCTCTTTATGTGTTGCAGATCAGCTGATGCTCAGCTCTACCACCAATATACCTGAAGAAAAGTCAAACAGAGTAATCATAACTACTTACTGAAATGAATTACAGAAATGCTAAGATTTTATAAGAGGACTATCCACACAGGGTTTGAAATTACATGTAGCAGTAGCATGAAACAGTCTTCACCCCCCTTCCCAATTTAGTAACTGAATGTTTGTTCAGCAGTTTTTTTACAAGTGTTGGTTTTTTTTGTTTTTGTTGTCAGTATTGCCCATAAAAATATTGGATAAGATACATGTATCAGATTAAATGTCCGACGAGAAAAATTTCAGGTCATCAAAATGGCAAATTTAAAGAAAAGTTGGACGACCTCCATTATATTTACTGAAATTTTAGGCTGCCCAAAGAGATTTTAGGTTGCAAAATGCAACAATTGCCATTGGTAGTGTGGACTCATCAAGTGGCCTTTTCACACTTTCAGCTGAATTTTCTCGTATATACTATACAGCAGTGTTTCTGAAACCCATCTGACCACATGACATTTCTGGTAAAAGCTGCCTCCACTGACAGGTAAAACTTTCATTATCATTGAAAAGAAATATGAAACCTTACCAGACGAATGTCCTGTAAAGCAGAAGGAAGTTTCACACACAATGATAAAATCTCCTGCCACAATCTCGATCACTGGCATAACACTTGTAAGTTTGCTACATGTAAACTTCGTTTTCTCGACAGAAAGATGGATCAGTGAATTGTATATCTAGAACTAACCGGTAAACAGAAACGCTAAATGTCAACAACAACAAAAACTAAAGTCACCTTGTGCAAGTAACCTTCATGTAACATTGAAGTCACAACGTTTAGCATCAAGATTTCAGTTCAACAACATCGAAATTATATATGCATGCAAATCTTTCACAATTTTCATTTACTGCAACACAATGTTGTTTACATAAGCAAGAATTAACCTGGAAAGTTTCCAAAGCTTATAGGTTCAACTGTAGTAGGATTATCAAGGTTTGCCTTCTCATGCATGTATATAAAGTTTAAATGTCTTCCAATCTGTCCTTAGGCTTATCCAAGGATGCATTTCACTACCCTGATCATTTAAATGAGTAGTTACATGTACAACTGCAATGGAAGAGCTACCGGTATTTTGTACGGTGAAAATAGCTCTTACGTTGCAGTCTGACTAGCAAATCAGAATAGACCTTTTTCCTATTGATCTCATATTTCATTTCATGTCAGACATATGATTTGCCGTTAAAAAAAATTGTGTCATTTAACTCTGACGTCACTATGCTAGCATTAACTATGTAATGAAAATCCTGGAAAAAAAGTAACATGTCTGGAATAAGGCCTCTTACATCACGTAAAATAGGAAAAACATTTATTTGAGATGTTCAGATCTTACGAATCTATTCACTGATCAGATCAGGAGTTCATACAAGTCATCATACTTGGTACAAAAATTGCTGCATCAGTTGTAGGATTCAACCTATCCGCTTACATGTATTTGTTGCGGGATACATTGTAAGTCTGGGGTTTTATCATTACTCTCTATGAAGAATTTGATTATCTTTTTTTCTTATCTGCTGTCATAAAAAATGTAGAGAAGAAAAGGAGTCCATCTTCATATGAATCTTTAATGACTTCAGTAGTTTGTGACTCATTCACATCTTTCAAGTTTCATGCTGATACATGTAGTAGTATTACGGTCTATGAAAAGTACAGATTTATCCTCCCTACCCCACCCCTTAGCTCCAAGGGCGGATTTAGTGGGGGTTCAGTCTGATCATATTCTATTTTAATGTTTTGAACAACCTTGTGTTACCTTTCGGAGTTTTTCATACTTTACAGTTAGTAAACTACTAGACTGGAGATACTTGCTCTTGCTTGCTATCGCTGTGCGAAGATCTAGACTTGCGAATAAAAAGAAACCCTACTAATACCCCGCACATAGACCAATAGATTAGTCATGGGCCACAAAACAATATATGCTTTACTTGGAAGCGGTATGCACTGGAAAAAATTACTTTCTCCAATAATAACCACCAATATGTGGATGACTTTTGCAATTCCTAGAATCGTACACAGCACTGAATTGTTAGATTATAGGAAAAAAGACCTTGAAAGTCCAGAAAAATTCCAAAGACAAACTCTCAGACAAGTGCAACCCATTTAACTCAGTATTATTGCTCTTTATTTATAATGCAACTTGGGTGCTGCTGACCCAAAACAATATAATTGTTTTACTGCAGACTCCTGTTATACATTTTACTTTTGGCCTTTATTTTTAGTTTTATTAGTTACTCTTATGTGATCTTTGGCCCTTAGTGTTTGGCCCTCATTATTATGTTCTTATCATTGTACATATGTTCTTAAAACATAAAACAGATCCTTATTCTACCCTTTAACCAGAGGAGGAAGCTCCAAGCTGAAACTGAAAAGGTTAATTGATTGACTGATTTTTGTTTAACGTCACACCACGAATATTTCACGTATATGATGACGGCATCTGCCTGATGCGGGGCATACAAATTTTGACCTTTGCAATGTACCCACCTGAAGCAGTGAGGGATCTTTAGCGTGCCATGCATACCAAAACACAGGCCTCGGTTTTTACTGTCTCATCCGAAAGAGAGGACACCGGCATTACCAGAGCAGGACTCAAACCCATGCCTCCTGATCTGTGTACACATATTTATTCTGACATAGTAAATTTACGTTAAGGGAAACTATGCAAAATATATGCAATTTTGGCACGATATCAAAGTTAATAATGAAGAAATAAAGTGACCAAAATGGATATGACTTTATGGCTTTGTTCTTAGCAGACAGAAAAAAAATCCTGTGTCATTATTGAAAAAAAAGGTTGAAAAACATACCAGATTACACCATTTTATTAGAAATTTAAAAAAAAATTCCCCCAAGAGACGTCCTCCAGCCCCCCCCCCCCTACAGGAGAGGGTAGACCCCCCCCCCTCTCGGCATTTTGTGCCTCGGGTCGGCCCTAAGGCTTCTGCTTCTGGATCCACCCCTGAACTCATTCATGAACCATGAATACAATTCAATTCAATATTAGCCATTTGCATTTGCAGTGGTGGATTGGGGTGGGGGACTCTTCTTGCCACATATTTACAAGTAAAAATCCAGATATGGCACCAAAAATGGCTAAGTAGTCTGTGGTCCCCTCCCCCCCTTTTTCGAAAATCCTTGATCCATCAATGATTTGCTTGCTGATTTCTGTACTGTTTTAAATGTATGTACACTGATGTTGTTATGTGTTTCATAAGCAGCTCCTTGTACAATGTACAGACAAGTAAATAAATGTCGCAGAAGACATGATTTCCTCTGACTACAATGTCAATGCAATCGAATGCAGTGCCTACAATAAGCGCAGGTTAAGCTTCTCAGAAAATGACGAATCACAGTTTAAAGGCAAAATCAATCAAAATAGAACTGTATAATCTCCAAGGCAAATCTTTGTCCTTGACAATAATTTTTCACCTTGCTAACCAGCTAACATCTTTTTAAAAAAGGAGGAAACAG
This sequence comes from Pteria penguin, assembly GCA_035048485.1. Lineage (NCBI taxonomy): Eukaryota > Metazoa > Mollusca > Bivalvia > Pterioida > Pteriidae > Pteria > Pteria penguin. The sequence goes on from CM068584.1 coordinate 36,082,844, forward strand.
GAAATCGACTGAAATTATTTTTTCAAACAGGGCATTTATTGATCCTGTACTAGATATCATACACCATAAATTATTCTAAGTTTTATACCATTTGTTATACTTACATTAGAATCAATCGAAATACATCCACTCTGATATCTCACATGCAATCCCATGTGGATGGAACATCGCCAAATGTCCTTGACCTTGTCAAATGTTATATATCAACAATATAATTTTGAGCGCCAAAATTCAAACTAGTTCCATTTATTATATAATTAACAGGGTTTTGTGTGTATATTTCATATTTCAAGAATTTGAATAATCTTAAAATGATAAATTTCTGTCTTTGAGATTAACTAAACTATCGAAATAATGGTAATTTATAAAGTCACATGTTTTTCCATGCGGTATGTCCATTACTGGATAACCTTGACCTCTCCCGGTGAACTCCGACGCTGGTTATGCAAAGCGCAAACTCGGCCAATTCCGTAACTGAAAAATAAAGGGGCAAAGCCGAAGCGTTCAGAGTGTACCCCAGGTACCTTAATTCACCATAAGAGCTCTGGGAATGGCCGCGTGTTTCTTTCTTTAAATTTTTTTTTTTTAATTTCGACCCTCCTTTCTCATATTTGAGCAGGTGATATCTTTTCTTATCTTTTCTTATCTTATCTTATCTTAGATGTAAATTTAGAATCCCACTAGTTTTTTTATTTTTTCGTGTGTTTGTGTGTTTGTCTAGAAGAAATTGGTTTTATATTATTAGATTTGTAGTTAAAAAAAATAACAACAACAAATAACACTAATCGCGCGCGAGAGAGAGGTCTTTGTTTCAATCATTCTTTCAATATCTTTGAAAGTTCTTGATTCTGCCGTTAGCATATCTGATCTGATAGGTCGATATGTAATAATGAAATTTTAACTTATCTATACTGACTAAATAAACGTCCGTAATGAGTTAATGACAGAAAGTCAACCTTGAACAAGTGCTTGGACAGCAATTCAGATCTAGATCTATTTATCTGAGGATGATACATCGTGCCAATGTATTTCACTCCGCAACCGAACTAATGTCACTACGATACTCAGGGGCGTATTTGTGTAGGCTAAAACGAAGCCACAGGCTTCGAACGAGGCGCGAAGCGCCGAAGTGGGGGAGGGGGACACCCCCTTCCGCAAGGGGGGGGGGGATTTCGGGGGACCTCCCCCGGGAAATTTAAAAAAGAAAAAAGAAACAAAATGCTGCATTTTTTAAAGTATACTTGAGTATTTGACATAATAATATTTCAATACAATTTGACAAATATCATGATAGTAAAAAATGACTAAAAACAAGATACCATAATAGATTATAAGACTCTTTTATAGGCTGCTATGAAAGACACATCAGTTACACCCGAGGGGTCTCAAAATCAAGTAAAACCCGATGCATCTTTCATAGCAGCCTATAAAAGAGTATTTTTCTCTCATATTTTTGGTCCAATATTGAATTTCAAAAAAAAAGAAATAATAATAATAAAAAATAAATAAAATAAAATAAAATAAATTTGGAAAATATTTAACTTTATCGAATCAGGAAAATTTTGTCATATTCGTGTTCAGTGTCCTCGACATGGCTCAGTGGTTTGAGCGCTTTCCCCACTGACCGAGAGGTTGCGGGTTCGAGCCTCGCCGTAGTCATACCGGTGTCTGTCCTTTGGACGAGTCAGTAAACAGTAAAAACCGATACCCCGTATTGCGATAGGCGTGGCACGTAAAGATCTCTCACTGCTTCGGATGGGTCCGTCGCGATACAAAGGTCAAAATTTGTGCAACCTGCATCTGTCAGATGCCGTCACCATAAACGTGCAATATTCGTGGTGTGACGCAAAGCAATAAAAACAAACGAACAAAATTTTATTACAGAATGTCGGGCCTTTTTGTTGCCCCGTCATCGTTTGGTTTCCGTCTATTTACCTCAGTTGAGGCTTGACGCATCTGGTAGGTATCATGGTAGGATTCAGGTTAAGTTCGAATATGGGGTTGGTTATTTTTGGACCTACCGGTAGTATCCTTTGACACCCGCCTCCGGCAGGCAGCCGTATTCGGTATTGCCTTAACATATCTACTTTATTAACAAATGTTAAAAGATATCCAGTATGTTTAAATAAGACCAGATGTTGTAAGGAAGAATATTGGTCCAAAAAAAAAAAAAAAAATCTGCAAATATTTTGTGTAGGCTCGAGCCTTTTAGCCTATATGTACTATACGCCACTGATACTAAATAAGGCGGAAAAGCATATAAATATCAATAATGTAAACATGTTAAATTTCACGTCCATGCTCTCCTGCCTTGATAGTCTATGTCAAGGGAGTCCGAGTCTCCATTATCAAATTTGTCTGGGTAACAATAACATTAAAATCTCCTTCTGAATCGAAATTACTATCGCGGAAGACGTCTACTTACTGGTGGAGAAATAGGGACAGGTCATGTCGAGTACAACACACATTTAGCGACGCCAATCATGCATGCATATTTTGTGTATAAAAACACACTTTTAACTGAGCTTGTCTTTTTCATTATTGTTTTACGTCTCGAGGGTTACTGTCCTTATATGGTGACGACACTTAACTGGCGCATTGCATGCTTCGTAATGTCGTCCTATGCATATATATGCTACGGTCCTACCCTGAAGCAATGAGGTATATTTTACTTGCCTTGTGACAAGGGGACCTCGGTCTATACCGTGGCATCCGAATAGATGATAAATCACCTTCGTAAATTCCGAGGAGACAACGAATCGAACATTGGTCCTAGGATTTTAAAATTTAGCTGGACTACTCTACCCACTTCCCTCGTTTGTGTTCGTACTAAAGGTAACAAAGTATTTAACCAAATAGTGAATTCAGTAGCTAATGATTTAATGTTCAGAATTACAGGAAAATAGATCGAAGCTTTTGACGACCCATGCACAATTTAAAAATTTAAAATTTTAGATACACATATGTAAGATTAGAATGCTCTGTCAATCATGTCATCAACCACAACTACTAATCAGTCGTGATCTATGATTTTAAGTGACCGCGACCACCTCTGGTCCATCATAATATACGCCCAGCTGGTGATATAAATGTAAAGAGAATTTACACTCGGCGCACCTAAATATATCAAATGAAATTGTGAGGCAATGACTACCCACCAGAATCTTTGAGGAATCTTTCACGTGCCAACGTATAGTTTGCCGCAAGTCCTCGGTTTACACTATCTCATCCTAAGGACAGACAGACTGATGATATATCACCTCGAAAAACCGAAGCAGACAGAGGGAATCATACCGGGGTTCAAATAGTTTTAAAGACCAGTGCCATAACAGTGGACCAACATGCCCCCTTCTTGTTTAATTCAGTTTAATTCTCGCCAGTGCATCAAATAATCAGAGAAGAACGAAAGTGATGCCTAGCCATGCATTGGAGGCGATATAGAGTAGGTGTAACATTCTTCAAAGCTTAAGTTTATTTCTAAAGTAACAGGTGTCACTGGCGAAGATAGTTAAAACGATAAGTGACTGACCACAATACCCCCTCCCCCTTAAAATATATAAATAATAAAAAAAAATTAAAATAAAAATAACACAAAGTCCCGAAACAATACGGAAAATGAAAGAGTGATTGTTTGGTTGATTAATTATTGTTTTAAGTCATTCTACGATTATTTCACTATATGGTGACGGCATCTGCCTGATGCACTGCATACAAATTTACACCTTTGCAACGGACCCACCCGAAGCATTGAGGGATCTTTTACTTGCCACGCATACCGTGACACAGGACCTCGGTTTTTACTGTCTTATCCGAAAGACAGAACACCGGTGTGCCCAGGGCAGTAAATTAAAGAAGCAATCTCGAAGTTCCAAAGTGTTTCAAACACGAAATACAAAGGTAACGGTCAAAAGAGAAGGAAAATGAAATGGAGAAAAATATTCAAAAAACAAAAATACTTCAGCAGTTAATAATTTATTTCATACAGAAACAGTTTTATTATCATTTACACATTTCTTGCATAAACAATTATAATATCCAACATACATATCATGAGAAATGCCTAGCATACATTCAGATATGGACGATATGAGTCGAACGATTGGGAATAAAGTATACACAAAGGCAGAGTCGTCTACTCCGCATTTAACAAGAAATGAAATAAACAGCGAAGTATCAAAACACAAGTACAACGGCATACCATCAGTGTTATAACTTTATTTTGTATGAAATTGTCGGTAGTAGAATTAAGTCTCATCGTAAAATAAACCACCTTCGTGAATCTATGGTCTCATTCGTACTTTCACTCATAGTTGAAAGTGGACCTCTGGTTCCCGAGGTTCATATTGCAATCAAAGGAATTTAGATGTTATCAAAATAAATATTCTGAGAATAGACTAGATTGTGATATTGTAATAAATGTTATCAAATCTGAGATAAACATATCATTTTCCGTGCCATGTGATATTGTATTTTTTTTTATTTTATATGGCAAGTGTAAAAGCAAAACGTAGGACATTACAACTCAACTTCATATTTATATTCTGGTTCCATTAATTCAAGGAAAATTCACGGTATAAAAATAGCATTAGGCATGGTTTTATGAAATGGAAATATATCATTCCAACTCTCAATATTAATAGAATTTTACAGTCGGAATCTTTTCAGGACCGATTTATTAGTTAATCTCCCGCAAACATTCTTCATATTCTACCTATAACACAATATAAGTTTATGTGTACATTAGGAAATATCATATACATATCACGCTCACTCTTATGAAATTCAGACAATGTAATTTTCAGTGTGAATAAATTTGATGCAGAGAAAGGGCAAGAGGTCGGACTTTTTTTACACGATGAGACATTCACCTAAGGCAAAACAATAGGTAAGAAGAAGATGAAATTCACAGATACCGTCATAAAAATATTCGTTTACACGACAAATCAGAATGCCGACTTAGGTCGGTCGATTTGTCAAAAGTGAGGTCCATCCGACGTATTTCTAAAAGGGGTTCAACTATGTCCTGGATATGAATTTTCAAAACAAAATCCGTCATTTTTGTGAAACCTCCCAAAATCTCGTTCTGCATATGCATATACGTTCAATAGTATACGGCATATCTTTCTCTTTGTCAGATTTGAAAATTGTGTTACGACATAATTTTTCACAATGAAGAAACAAGAACAAAAAATAATCCCAAGGAAGTCTGATTTCAGAGTGTAATATCACAAACATCTCAGTCTATCGGAGAGTAAAATAAAATGTGCCTGTAAAACACGAATGCCCTCGACGATACCAATTAGCATAAAAAGACAAAGTTTAAGAAAATGGAAAAGACAGACTGACAAATCAAATGCTATGCAATCCATCCCTACAACACTCTGAATGGGACAATATAATGGAAAGCACTCTATGTGTATATTGTATCACTTCAAATAAAATTAACAAACACACACACACACATACACACACATACCCAAACACACACTTACAAATACTGAAAACTATGTGACAGTATTCATTGCACAGCGCCAGTGTATTTATATCTGTATAGAATAGGTAACCATTGTGTTTCTCTACTTGAACATTTACGGAAATAATTTGGTCTTAAGAAGTTTCCGTGCATAAAGGAGAAGAAAAGTCGAAAATTTAGAGAGACAGAAAGAAAAGGGAAATGAAAAATATGAGCACATAACTGTGGTTTTCATTCTATTATTCATCACAGGTTTACGATATATTATGTAGAGGCTTTTCTTCAGGATGGTGGAAAGAACAGAAACCAGGGAGAGGGAAGGGGGAGGGTTGAGAAGGGTGTAAGATGAACACTCATTCTTGTTCTAAACATCACACTGCTCTATCATAATCTACCGAGGAATAAAATCATGTAGAATAATAGTCTACTAGAACTAGTCTACGAAACTGCACACATATAATTTTGAAAGTAACACCAACTTGTTTTGAAACAACTCTCCCCCAACCCCCTCTATTTCTAAATGACTGTAATGATTGTTCTCAGCAGTTTTTTTTCAGACAAATGCAACATTTCAGGACGTCTTACTGAATTACTGAATGAAATTTCTATTTCTAAACTCAGAACTAATACAATGAGTTAATTTCCCTTCCCTCAACAGTTTTCCTTTCTACTAAACCCTCTAACTCCTTTCTCCTTCTTTTTTCCCTCTTCCCTTCACTCATTTTGTCCTCCATCTTAATCATAATTATGAATTTAATAATGACCTTCGATAAACTCTAAAAAAATTGTATGTTAAGAAAAAAGATCAGATTTAAATGTAAATAATTTACTCAATGATAGACATTATTCTTAAAGAAAACGTGTGAGAAACTGCACATGGGCCTTTCATAGATATTAGGAAAATGAAGGAATGGATATTCATGTAGCAGGAAGTACTACATGTACCTTCACAAAGTCACTCGAGAGACATATAAAATGGTACAATACTGTCACGTGTCAAGGCTTTGCTGTAGCCTGATTTGATCAATGTTTTAAGGACATTAAAGGACTTACATATAAAGTAAGAAATACAAAATAGGGCAAGCTATAGCTAGGTGGATAAATAAATCATAATAACAAGTCAAAACTAAAATAAAGTATTGGTTATCACAATAATAATAATAATGTTTGCAACGAAATTGGGAATTTACTTATATCTTATTGATTTAAATAAGGGAGATGTGTCAGAAACTCTCAAAAATGGCCCTACGAAAAAAGCAAAATGAAAGTTTCTATCTTAATTACTTGTTGCTGTAACAGGGCTAATTTTAAAAGTTTCTGGTTCAGAACCCTTTATTGAATTTATTGATATTGCTGTCAGTGATGCCTACATTTTATAATCATGGATAGCTACTTTATATTTGAAAATGGAGCTGAAGGAATGACATCGTACAGTTTATGAATTTAATGGTTGCAAAATAAATATTTGTACTACCTTAATGTCTGAAACACATAATGGTTGCAAAATGACGTTTGCCTAGATGACCAAAATTGAGACTGAACTTAAACAAATTGCTTATTGTGGGAACCTATGGTATTTCATGTCAATGCAATGTTTCTTTATTGTGATAACATTAAAATGTGACCAACTGCTTCTTGCTGTTTTCTATTAATTAAAATCGAAGTTCTGTCAAGCATGTGCTAAACAATTTTCACAAGGCAGTCTGTACCACAGAAAAACATATAAAATTCAGCAGGATATTTTTCACAGGGTCAGAATAAATCAAAATCTTTAAAAAATACACCTAACATACTGCAAAAGATAGTTCAAAATTCTTGCAAAACTATACCGGTAACCTTCAATTTGCAAACGACAACTTCAAAATTCATGTACAAAACTGAGCTGCAAGTGAATTTTAATTGGAAACATATCCTCCATTGTTTCTTTTTTTACCTCAGGTATAATCGACCCTTCTATTTACGCTTGAAAATTTAAGAATTCAGATGACATCAAAATAAACTAATTATAATTGCTCATACCTCAGAATGTTAACAATACATTGTGATTTCACAAAATTTGACCATTAATAAGCCTAAGTTCTGGGTCAGTTATGTGAATAGTCAGATCTGAGAAATGTGAGAATGAAAGCAATATCAAAAGTATTATTCATATACAAATAACTATATAATCATCATTATGATATGTGGAGAGAGTATCTATAAAGGGAGAGCACTCTCCTTAATTTTCCTTCCAAGGAGATGATCCTAGATTATTCTCCTGGATTTTCTTCCAACATTTCCTAGACTCATACATATTTGTAATTAGACATGAGATTCTGAGTCCAAATAATTTTTTTTTTATTTTTGCACAAAATTCTTATTTATTCTCATTTGTTTGTTTTCTTTAAAACTGTTTGACCATTTCTTACAAATAAATTATTTACCTCAAATGAAACTTCCAATCATAAAATTTACATTTTTCCAAAATTCAGATTTTGTTCTGGTAAACAAAACATTTCCAGATTGGAGTAATTTTAAAGAATCTAATTCGTATCACATGCCTTTAGAAAAACACTTTGTTACTAAATTGACCCAAGTTCAAATGACCGAGCACAATTCAAATTAAACATGGTAATCAAGATCAAGGTCAATACAAGCAGAAGACTCTCATCATTCAGGATTTCATTATCAATCAATTTCTAAATTAGTGTTAAAGGACTATTTCAAAACTGTTCAAATTCAATTCTTAGCTTTTGGGATACTCTGATATCTTTTTTTTTTAAATTCGGAAAATTCTGTTTATCTCCCTTTCCGAGAAATCATACCTGCATGAATACTCTTAATTTTCAAAGTAATGACCATCACTTCATTTTTATATAAACACTTTCTTTAAAAGCATTTTAGTACATTCAGTTCAATATCAAGTGACATATGCAACAGCTGCACTGATGAGAAAATGCGGTGTTTACTGAAATATCACTAAGAAAAAGAATTGTTCCACCATACTCTTATTTTAATTTCCACTTTTGAACCAACTTGAAAACAAATCTTTAAAACTTAAAATTAAATTTGAACATTCAAAATCAAACAATGTTTTAGAGATAAGGCCATTCAATACTAATATGTAAGTTATTAATTTAGTATACTTTAATTAATTAATTTAATAATTAATCTGTAGTTTTTCTGAAGCATTATCTTTGTACTCAGATTAGCAGATACATAGACAGATTTTTCCCCATATCAAGGGACAAATACAGAGGTCCACTACATCAGACTTCAGGGTTAAGCTTTGATTGAAAAAATATATACTTCTTCCAAAGTAAAGCAAAAAAACAGATAAAAGGAAAGCAATTCACTTAATCTCAATTTAAAGATATAAATTTCGATAGAGATGTTATCTAAAATAAAAAAAAAAGAATTCAAAATAAAGGAGGGGGGGGGAACTTGAGAATCAAACAATTTTTCTTTGATATCAGTGATTTTCATTAACCGTATTTAGGAGATAGGAAATGTATTTGTCACATGGATGACCTAAAGGATGACATTCTTTCTCAGAAGGGGGGAGGGGGATTGTTACATGTGACAAAAATTAAAAACTAATGTTTACATTAATGTGATATGATATCTTTGTGTACGATGTTTCATACATGTGAACAATTAAAAGTGACACACACCAAGACCAATTTTAAGTACTTCACATACAGTCATAATGTTTGTAGGAAAACCGATTTCAAACACACTTTGCTTTATGTCTAATGATCTCACACGCTACACATCTATGGGGTGTTACATATTATCCTATATTGATCTATGCACATTGTTACACATGATTTTTATCACAGATTTACGAAGTTACACCTTTCCTTCTTGTACTTAGCACATTGTCTTTCTCATATGATGTACAATATGACAATAATCTGATACTATATGACAAACATATCATTATCATATGAAGTAAATTCTGTACCACATGATCAAATCCTATGACATGTATAAACTGAATAAAGCAAGATGTCAAATACAACAAATTTTATCGTAACACACATGGTCACGTTTTGTAAAATACGTCGAAGCATGAGTCAGATTTAACACTAAAACCATCCATGATAAACATCCTTCTGACTTGACGACCTTAAATCACACAAAATACTTACGACTTCAAATCACATGACATGATCACATGACCTGCATGGTCACATGGCATTTATAAAATGAAACTAAGCGGTATGATGACACACACTGCTTCATAAACATCAAAGGATCACGCAGCATTTACAATAGCGTTGTCGGCCCGTTCCATCTGATGGAGGCGGAGTCACAGGTGCAAAGTATGCGTGTACTTTTATGTTGGGGAGGCGTGTCTGAAATGAGATCCAAAGAAACATTGATAAAATGGACAAAACTCATTCATTACTGTAAATTTCCAACATTAAGTAAATATCCATATATGTAATATGTATGTCTGTGTGTATATACACACGCACATATAAAAAAATATTAACAATATTCTTGGTACAGTTTGGTATTAAAAATGAAATTTAAAATAACATAACTTTCATCTGTAAGCGCTTACTCTTACTTTACTAGTTACCAAGTATACAATCTACAATGTATTTGTCTTCTACACTGCTTGATAAGTTTTTATTTATGTAATGTACCCACATAAAACGGTAAGATTCCATTTCATCCCACGGTCTACTAAGATGTGGGATTTCACCCCAAGGTCTACTGAGATGTGGGATTTCATCCCAAAGTCTACGGAGATGTGGGATTTCATCCCAAGGTCTACTGAGATGTGGATTTCCATCCCAAAGTCTACGAAGATTTGGGATTTCATTCCAAAGTATACCGAGATTGTGATTTCATCCCAAAGTCTACTGAGATGTGGGATGTCATCCGAAAGTCTACTGAGACATAGGATTTCAGATGTTATAAAGGAACCAAGACAAGACTCTGACAGCATTCCTTCTCGCCATTCGCCAATTAAACACCTTTATCATGTAGAGTCAAGCTGGTTCATATTAAAACTAGTCAAAACGACATGTTACTATAAAAGTTATAAATATAAATAGATCAAGCTGATTGGATTAATTCATTATTGTAAATTGCAAATGATGAATAAATCACCTAAACATTGCCATAATGTAATTAAAATGACTAACAAATCGTTTCATCACAGACAGGTGACGCATAAAATGATCTGTATGCATCGCATGTGACACAGAGAGAAGATTTTGTTCCATACATGTTTAAGCAGCAGACCAAGGGTATTGTACTTATATGGTGACTTTATTAGCCCGATGCAGTGCTCAGAAATTAAAAACTTTGCAACAGACAAACCGAAGCAGTGAGAGATATTTTATGTGCCACATTTACCAAGACACAAGTCTGATAACACCTTATTTTTTTACACTATCTTCCAAAAAGCATGATACTGATGAGTCATTAGTGGGCTTAGAACTTGGTATCTTTAGGTCATGGCTTCAAAGAATGAGAAATATCAATGTTACCAATAACCTCCCAGAGAGTGTCATGTTCAGAGGATTTCTAGACTATCCCCGAGGGCCAAAATACCTACAACACAAATATGACAGACCAAAGGATGGGTAGACAGGTGAGGGACAAAATGCTTCAAAAATTTCCCAGGTGAAACATGCAGCCAAGCCTAGCATTCCTTACACAGCGACAAATTCAATGGTACTAAACTAATGTTGACCTTTGACCTCAAAACCAACAGAGATTGATTGACTGATTATTGTTTTTACGTCACTCCACGATTATTTCATGTATATGGTGATGGCATCTGCCTGAAGCATTGCATACAAATTTAGATGTTTGCAACAGACCCGTCTGAAACAGTGAGGGATCTTTTACGTACCACACCTACCGTGAAACAGGACCTTGCTTTTAACTGTCTCATCCAAAAGACAGAACACCGGTGTGCCCAGGGCATGAGTCGAACCCAGAACCTCTCGATCACGAGCTGAGACCTTATCTACTAGGCCACACCAGCTTACCAACAGAGATCTTTCTCTCATTATGCTAAAGCCATGAGTAAAGTATGAACCAAATAGGACTAAAACTGTGACTTCTGCAGTGACTACAACTTTTTGTTACAGACACATGCATGCATGTACCGATACACAAATGGTACCGTTACTACATATATATCTTCCTCGCAATGCTGTTGCATGGGGAAAATAAAAAGCTGATTGTGAATATTTACCCTTAGTCTTCTGATCCCTGCTCTGGTGATGAGTTGACAGTCATACAATTCAATCCGCTCTAATCCTTGACATCCCATTAAATGTTCTAACGAGGCATCAGTAATTAAGGGACAATTATCAAGTTCTAAGATTTTTAAATGTTCGGTAGCACACGGACCTCCGGACCCGATGTGTCGAATTCCTTCGTCTGTGATCAGCTCACAATGGGATAAACTCTGAAATTATGAACAGGAATCAGTTGTGCAAAATGTTAACCAATAGTATATCTTCTTATCCAACTGCGGACATGATTGTCATGATAACCTGTGTTCTGATTGGCTAATGACATCAATACCACGCCTTAACTCGTTATGATGCTATACAGGTTTATAAACTGGAGTTACCTTTCTCCACTTAAAGCTTACCATGACAGCATTACCTTGACAGAATTACCATGACAGCATTACCTTGACAGCATTACCATGACAGCATTACCTTGACAGCATTACCTTGACGGCATTACCTCGACAGCATTACGTTTTGGGTCATGAACATCATCAACTATATACTTCTCTGTATCACTATCTACAGTGGTTATAATTTAAAATATCTTAGGTTTGCTTGATTTTTTTTTCTCATCACACCTAGACCACTGCACTTATATGGTGACGACATGTGCCTGATGCATTGTACAGAAATTTATACCTGTGCAATGATGCCGCCTGAAGCAAATCAGATATTGTACTTGCCACGCCTACCATGACAATGGACCATAACTGAATCAGTTTTATTTGATAGACAGGACACAGACATGCACCTGGTAGAACTGGTGACTTTTCAGTTGCAAGCAAAGAACATAAGCATTTCAACTGTACTGGCTCTATACAGTAGGTAGAGATTATATGAAATGACATGAAGTAATGGATGAACTAAGGTACAGAATTTCTTAAACAAATTTATATATATTTCAGATGTCCAGGAATGGTAATCACCTCCTCGGATCAAACCAAGTTCCAAGGTCAAATTCTGGTACAATATAATGCCATTGATTTCAGGTATGTAAAAATCCATCTAAAACAATCGCAAAAATCAAGCAAAGGGTAAGGAAGTCTACACAACGCCATGATTAAATGACTAGATAGTATAAATATAGATAATCTGTATCAGGTGAATTCTACTCACCAATGCATTTATATTGGGACAGTAATTTGCTAAATAGTTCAGGGTGGCATCTGTTATCTGTAAAAAACCAAAGAAACCCTCCGTGTTATGACACAATCAATAAATGGTACATCATGTATTCTCAATGCTGTTAAACCACCATGAGATAAATAAAACTTGAAAATTATATATACAAACCACAATATATAAATTCATTAGTGCCTAAGGCGGAATAATATGTGAACTTCAGTCATTTATGAATCTGAGGAATAACAATAAACTTTACATTGACATTAAAATCTGCTTACAAACATTTCTACTGGTCTCTTTGTATAAATTCATAGCTGTTTCATAAAAAGCAGTATAAGGGTATTTTGGCCAGAGTACCAAAAAAGATGAAGATTTTGATGTCACTAGCAAAAACAGATTTAAATAAATTCGGTTCTGAAATCTAAGAATCAATTATATTTGGAGTAAATTAAGTACTTTCTGTTCTTTGATTAAAGCTTTGCATGTAACATAAAGGAATAGTAATATATAAATGTTTGTAAAATAATTTATACATTCTAATATCACAAAAGAACCAAGATATACTAATCAAACTCAAAGGGATCATACTAATAAATGAAAAAGATTGGCGACATTAACGTTCAAATTTTTAAGAATTTTTTTCTCTTGCCAGTGACTCATTTACACAATCAAAGGCTTGAAGAGCCACAAAGGCGTCGAGCTAAATTTGATTTAAAGCTGTCAAAAGTAGCAGAAATTACCAGTTGTGTTCATCTTTTTTGTTGAATTCCGATAATTTTTTGAATAGAGTAAAAATAAAAGCTTAAGGACCAACAGCCATATATCATATATCATCATAACATTTTATTGTTCTTTACGTCATTCTTGCAGAAATATGTCAAATATCTTTTCACAAAAAATGTACATGTGAAATCAATCAAACACCATTGCCATTTTTTTTACAAAGAAATGGACGAGTTGTTACCATTGCCTGTAAAATATGGAAGCCTTATGCTTAATTTGTTTTAAGATATGGTCTAGGTTTCTGTTTTTGTCTACGCTACTAACACTGACACTAGGGCCAACAGCTTCTATATATCGTCCAAAAACACTACTTGTTCGGTCGTTTATTGTATGTGCACGTGTAAGGGCTACAACGCCATGCCGTTTGCTGTAATGATGCAAGCCGATTGTGCATCACATGTAAGTGCTACGTAATTTATTTTTCATGCATTCAATCTAAAATTATGTCTTAATCCATGCTATCTCCTTTACATCCGCATTAAATTTTGTAGGCGATTTGAAAACTTTCTCGGCTGCCAATTTTTACACCCTCGTCGGAACTTTTCCAGATATGTGAAAGACCATGTGATATATACACATGCTACTTCCCTAATAAGGAAAAAATGAGGCGTGGCTTCAGAAATTTTAGCGGGAAAATTCACAACTGTGCAAAAACAAGCAAGTAATTGCCATTAACATAAAGCTATTTGGCTTTGTGACCAACATCTTGATCATTTAATGCTATTCCGATTACAACTTAAACTTTTTAAAAAGCTATGCTTGTTTAAGATAGACTGGAGTTACCTGCTCTTGCTTGCTATCGCTGCGCGAAGAGACAAGTGACCACCGCCATTTTGTAAAGGCTATTCCCTGTCCAGCAAGTGTTATTTATAGCACAGACGGTAAGGGCAGATAAGAAGCTGTACACACCGCGTGTAGTTATTTTTAAAATTCGTCTGCAGTAGCACACACAGCATAGGTATACAGTACCTGATGTAATTTACGAGAGGCTCGTGATGTTTAGCCTTGAGGATGTAATTAATTTTGTTGATATTTGTTGATTCTAGGTTAAATGAATAAAAGAAAGACATATATACACTGTATATATGTCTCTGAATGAAACAAAGCGAAATCCAGTGAGATAAAAATAACCGATAACGCGTCACTTGAACCTAGGTCAGCCTCGTTATGAATTAGTGGTCACCTGTCTACATATCTTCGTGATACGCATTGCCAGTCTATATTTAGGATTCTATGAAATATTTTTTTTGTTCTTTTTTAGACTGAAATTTATATCTACAGATATTATTATTATATTATTTATATTATTATATATATATTTCGAAGATTGCGCAATCGGTTTCCATATTGGCGCTTAATGTCAAATTAGGCCTTGATCGCGTGTGTTACAAGCGTTCTACTACGATTTCTCCAAATAAGGCAATATGTCATGTGGTCTTTCCCATATTTGGAAAAATTCCCATGAAGTGCGATTGTAATTCATAATCGGCTTGCGTCATCACGGCGAATGAATATTTTAACACACACAATAAGCGACAGAATAATACGTGTTTTAGGGCAATATATTGATAATTTAAGTTTAGCAGACCTATGCTTAAACCTATTTCTGTGCAATGAAATTTCAATAACAAGGATAACAAAGCCGGTTTTGCAAGAACTTTTACTACGTTTAGTACTTTAAAGAAGGTACTACTTTATTACGTGGATTAAAAAGGCGGTGTAGAGGTAAAATTTTTACGATCGCTAGAAGACTGTCGAGCAAATGCTCGACGCCTTAAAAAATCCATAGTTTCTTATTCTTTTGATTCCTAACTAAAATAATAATAAAAATCATAAATGATGATACCATTATTTTCTCTAATATATTGAATATATTAGAAAAACTTTTTTTTTTTCAAATAATACAAACTTAGATGCTTCAAAGACAGAATCAAATCATCTATGTTTCTAATGATCTAATAATTCAACATCATAAACGATACCATTGGTATCAGACAGCTTTTGGTAGAAGGACTTACGTATATGTTTCCTTCGACAAACATACATGGTATGCTTGACCGTAACAAAGGGAACATACATGGCACACTTGATCACATCAAAGTGAACATACATGACACACTTGAACACATTAAAGGAAACATATATGACACACTTGACCACATTAAAGGAAACATACATGTAAGTACTGCTACCAAAAGCTTCTAATACCAATGGTGTTGTTAATGATATTGAAATATTGAAAATACATACAATGAAATTCCATATACTGATATCAAGATTCAAAATGATTTATCAACTTCAATTAAAAAGTAAGGGAGATAACAGGTTGTCATGTAATTATCCAAGCCGATTAATTAAGTAGATTGATTGATTTTTGTTTAACGTCACACCACGAATATCTCACGTATATGGTGATGGCATCTGTCTGATGCGGGGCATACAAATTTTGACCTTTGCAACGGACCCACCCGAAGCAGTGAGGGATCTTTAACGTGCCATGCATACCATGACACGGGGCCTCGGTTTTTACTGTCTCGTCTGAAAGACAGGACACTGGCATGGCCAGAGTGGGACTCAAACCCCGGCCTCCCGATCAGGAGTCCAGCGTGATACCACTAGGCCACGCTGGCTTCTAATTAAGTAGATATTTACCATGGAGTTAATCATTTTGTTTGCTGAACACTTATTTGTGTAATCCATGTGTTTACATTGCATAATGCAGTGTAAGTTTGAGGTGAAAATATGGGGCAAAATATACATTAGGATTTGTTAATCTCAATTCTTAGAAATTCTACTTTCTCCTACTTAAGTAAAAATATATTGAAATAAACAATTAAACTGAAGCTTTTAAGTCAATTTAAGCTCATGAGAAATTCAAGTTATCTATGTCTGAGTTAAGGGAAATCAACCGTTGTTTTATTCCAATGAAAGTTCCAATTATCATAAAGTTAATCAAATGACGAAATGTATAATTCATATCTTCTGTCTTGTGTTACCTGGATACATTCTTCTAAGTCCATCTTCTCCAATTTGTTACAGTTCTGTATTGACATCAAGTGCATATGCAATAAAAGACATTGACATTAAATCATGAACTGTTATTATATGTCACATACCCTGTATGTCCCTATAGTTTCCTCACATGTTTACTTTCCTCATATAAAAGATTATTTCACATTTGTATATTGGTGGGCAGGGTTAATGCCTAGGAAGTTAATAAAAAGTGGGGAAAGAGGGGGGGACAGAACTTACATTACCTATATTGGGGCAAGTACTACAGTTGGTTTTTTTAATATTTATATGACACTTTTTTTAAAGCCAGTAAAGCAGTGGAGGGGTAGGTGAAGGGCTGTTGCTTTTTTATATGCCTATGAGTGTTCAATGATGTCAGAAATCAGAGTTCCAAAGAAACCCTTCCACCTTCAGCAGGTACACTCATATGCCTTCCAAACTCGCCTGAACCTTTTTTATTTATTTGCCGTTTAATTCCACACCAGGATTATTTCACCTCGCTTTGATAACCGGTGGTGATGAATGGCGATTACTGGTAGAGGGGACCAGAAAAAATCAACGATCTGGCTAGGTACAATGCCAAATCATCATTCAATATTACAACAAGTTTCAACTACTCATTTCGTACAAAATAAACCAAATCTACTGAAAAGTTATACACTCTTAAAAATGATCAATACATTGTAGTTTTAATGAAGACATTTTTTGTTGACCCTATCATTCATCCAATTCCAAAGACAACTTAAATGATTTGTATAATGAATAAAAGACACACTTCTCACAAATTTGATAAGGCCAAGTGCCCGAAAATTTGTGAAAATAATTATGCCATTTATTTATCATACAACGTCTTCTTGTGGAAGATTTTACTTGGTCTGTGTAAAATAAATTGGATTGAAACTAATAGTTTTTCAAATGACAGAGGTACTCCAAAAAAAAAAAAAATGGAAACCGACTATGTGCTAATAGTGCATTTTCATTCTGTTTTCTGTGTATATTTCCATCATTTTCTTTAAAACATTATTGGATGGCCCCTTACTTCTATCAACTAAATTTTACAGCTATACCTACCCTCGCTAAAGCCTGGAACCCATTATCTGTAAAGTGTGAACAGCAGGCTACTTCTAATGTCCTGAATTAAAAAAAGATCTATTTATAAAACACTTGGCCACTTATGAGTGATTGACTAATTGGCTGAATGATTACCTCATGACTGACTGATTGATTGTTTTATTGCTCAACCTAACTGAAATTGAACTGAGCTTTTTTTCTTTTTTTTTTCTGTCCCATTATACACTTCAATACCAACAAATCTCACAGGGTTTTTGTCAGCATTACACATTTGATTGACTAATCAGATTCATTTGATTTGTTAGACCAATTTGACAGGGGCCAGTTGTTCACAATTTTAACCATGGATTAAGCTAACCAGTGGTTAACTTTTTAGAGACAATTAATTTAATTTATAAGATTTCTGTAAAAAAAGTCTAATTACATTATCATGCAGATTTCATATGCTACAAATCAATACAAAATTATGACTTTAAGTCTTTTTATTTCAAAGATACAGTCAGATAAAATTTAACCATTGGTTACATGTAGCTTAACCAGCGGTTGAGTATTTGAACAATTGGCAACAGATCTCGGTATTCTGTATAGGAGAGTAGCAGAATTAAAAGCAAAATTTTAACTGCTAACCACAGTTTTAGCAAGAGAGACTCCCCCCAAATTGGACAAATACTGAAGCAGAACAACTTTTAATTTTTATGAATTTTATAATAATTCCACTAGGATTTTATGAAAATGCAAAGTACACCAGCATTCTAATAGCATTTTAACTACAAATATTCTGCCATTTTACATATATTGTACTGACCTGAGTTCATGACACCCATGACCTAGTGACACTAACGATGCGTCAGTTAGCCTTGCACAATTGGATATACAGCAAAATAAAAGTTCATGGCAATGTTCTCCTATCTCATGCACAGCTTCGTCTGTGATATTCTGCAAAACCATTAGTATCTTTTGTTTATATCATGTTTCACTTCACTACAAGCCTACCTTCATTGATATGGTGACAACAACTACCTGATGCATTGTCCAGAAATTTCAACCTAACAGATGCAAAAATTTCCAACTAAAACAGTACTTTTACTTTTGCTTTTAAGTACCAATGTCTACTATCTCAAAAAGACATGGTACTAATAAGCCACCAGTGGGATTGGTACCCAGAATCGCTCATCCTTGAGGCAAATATGATATCGAGTTAGCTCTGCCAGTTCTCTGACAATACTACATACAACTAATATAATCAGCTTAATGGTGGTTTCTGTTCATGTTTCTATTCTACAACTAACTAAATCATTTAAAGAGGGTTTACTGTTCTTTTTTCATTATACAGTCAATACTGTTTTAAGTGACCAGTCCAGGGAAAAATCTAAAATGGTCGCTTAAGACAGATGGTCACTAAATAGAAAATGGCAAAAATGATCGTAAAATACAAAATACATGTTCATGTACATGTAGAAGAGCCTTTATTGAATTAATATATACAAGCATGCAGTGTAATCATCAAAACGAAATTGTTTGACTAACGTGCGTAAATTATAACTGTCATTTTCTCAACTACACACTATAGAGCTATATAATGTATTGAATGATAAATGCTTTGGAAATTTTTCAGTTTTCAACCATAAAGAAGGATCTTATATCAGATTGCTTTGTCGCTTTTATAGTCTTTTCTGTAAATATATCGTCAATTCTTATTAAAAGTTTAGAACTCTTTGTTGTATCAACGGCCGTTCACATTTATACATCTTGTCAATGCCTTTTTAAACCACTCCCATGTTAGTTCATTTACATACTTGTTCCCTGTTTTTCGACGTTTAAGTTTAGATTCTCCCGGCATATTGTTCTCATAGTCTTCCATAATTTCCGCTTTACGTTTACTAATTTGTCCAACTTGAGTTTTTCTTACGCCATATTCTAATGCCACAACCTGTGCACTTTTTCCTTGTTCTATAAGTTTTAATACACTTACACGTTCCTCTAAAGTCTCAACCTTCCGTTTCGAAGCCATTTTAAGTTTTGAATATTAACTGACGACTATAATGTTTGGTTTGCACTCGTATCAGTAACTTTCTTTTAAGCGCTTGTGTTTTGAAAACAATTACGGTAATTATACGCTGGGGGCATGTTTCATGGTACGAACGCAAGTTGTTTTAAATGACCGTCGTGAAGACCTTAACTGGTCACTTAATACAGATTAATTGATTCCGTAAGTAGCGTGTAAGATGTCCGCTGGTGGCGTTAGACAGACGTCCGCTTAATACAGAAGATTTTTATAGCAAAACCTGTTGGGGGGGATATCAGACTGGTCGTATACAGCAGAGGGACGCTTAATACAAGTGGTCGCTATAACAGTATTGACTGTAGTATTAGAACTATGCTGATCAAGATGCATTACTCTATAATGTTTACACTTCACATTGTTCTTTGACTGACCCCCATTTTGTAATGTAATAGATACCTGTTTTAAATATTTAATGATTTGAATATTTTATAGGTACGTAAATATTGAATACAATGTAAGGCATGACCACAAATGAATAGAATTCTTTCTTTCAGTACAGCTCAAAATTCACTGTAGTTCTTGAAAGGTATAACTCGAAAAATTAATATGAAAGAAGTCACCATTTTATACAATCATAAATGTGAGCTAATATAAGTAAATGAACACCTGAATTCTTACTGTGTTTCAGGGTAATTTTCCAGATACATTTTGAGGTAATGTTCCCACTCTTTTGGGGTAAATTTCTCAACTGTGTTACTGGGGAATTTTCAGACTGTTTTGTAATTTTACTAGCATTTTGAGGTAATTTTTCCCACTTGGTTATGAAATATTTTTTCCCACTAATTTTTGGGGTTATTTCCCACTACATGTTATGCATCTTTTCCCAGAACACCTGGCCTATGCCATATCACACTGCATCAATACTGAACAACTCACTGAACAACTGTGTAAATCTAACTTCTTGAGATTTTTGCAACTCTTGGCTATATGACCTATACCAGAATCTGTGACCTGAAAAAAGAAACAAACCTTTTATTAAACATATTTACAATGCCTTCAGATTACTAAATGTAAAATACGAAAGTAACTGATGTCACATCACTATGGCACTAAAAACACTGTATCACAGTGGGCATTTTCGTAGCCCTGACATTCAGAGGTGAGACCAGGTTCCCGGGAGGAGTGAGCATCTCATGTTTGGCTAGCCACATCCGCCGTGAATGCCCTGACATACAAACGAAACAATATAATTAAGCACTATATACATACATGAATGTAAAGAAACACTGTATAGAAAGTGTCACTGACACATAAGATCAGGAAGGGTATAATAACACTTTTAAAAGTCAAACCCTCCTAAAGGAGGATCAACACTTTGAAATACAGTTGACTCTCCATATCTTGAACTCAAATCAACTTTTCAGTTATATCACAACATGGAAACAGGAGGTAACCAACCTCTTCAACATAGTGGCGCAATCCAGGCATTGGACCCATCTGTCTATACAATTTCTCAAAATCTCTAAACTTCTGCCACAGTGGTTTCAATATAGTATTGATGTCACAATAACGTCGTCAGAGAGAAAAAAAGGTGGATGAGATATATCCCTAACTTTTAAACCAATGAAAATGTGTGTGACATGTAAAATTAAATGATTACCTACTGAACTGGCAATAAAATGAAAAATGTCCAGTATTAAGGATCTTGCGTACGCTAGGGATCTGCTTCAACACGTAAGTTTACCTGTGTTAAGCCTTTGCCGATGAATGTATGAATTTCTGCACATCCCTTGGATAACGTTTCTAAGCCGTCGCTTGTGAGTCGAGTGCACCAAGATATATTAACAATCTGTAGATTTGTGCATCCCTTGCTGAAAAATTACATGAAGTAAAAATGTCTGTATGATTAGAAATTGTTATAAATTAAAATTAAAACTGTTAATTGATTATTTTAGGTGCTTCACCTACCTGGCATATGGATTTATTAATTTTGACATGAAAAAGCATTCTGAGAGAATTGCTAAAGCAATACATGTCCCCTACCTTCCCCAACAAATTTTACAATGCACACATATACTTGAGGCGGATATTTTAAATATATTTTGGAATATATATAATGTATAAGTGGGTCATACTATAATCAATGGATAATATTTTCTCACCATGTGAACCAGAACAAAGTTCCAACTTGAACTGTAGCTTGTCATGGTAAAGCAATGAACCAAATATTAAAATGATAATCTGCAAACATGATGAAAAATAGTGCAGAAAACTAAGCATCTGCATTAATTTTTTAAGTCCAAGGCCAATAACTCATCAAAAAATTAATGAACAGGTTCGAAATTCAAACTTAATCTGTAACTTGTTATGGATAAGCATTGTATCGAATATAAAATGAACATCTGCAAGCATGACCATAAAAAAACTGTGGAAAATCAAACTTTGCATTAATTTTTCTAAGGCAAAGTGCTATAACTCAGCAAAAAAAAAAATACAAACTGGAACTAAAGATTTTCCAGTCTCAACTGAAGGACATTCCTACAACTAAATTCTGAGTGAACTAATATAGCAGACTTCATACAGTGCTTGGCTCCTGACCAAGAAGCCTGTTGTTCGATGCTACCAATAGCTTGTCAGTGTGTTGTTTTTCAGTTCAGACAGTTAAAACTGAGGTCCATATCATAGTAGACGTGGAGTGTAACAGATCTGTCATTGCTTCAGCGTTTGTTGCATAGGTATAAATTTCTGTGCACTGCATCATTTAAATGCAATAATCATGGTGTGACTTTAATAAAACAAAAATTTTAAAAACTGAAATTTCGACTTGAATACCATACTTATTGAGCCACAACTACATCTAAGAAGGCAGAACTTGATATAGGAGATAATTTTACTGTTTTTGTTCAAAAGGAAAATTCTCATTTATTTGTATCTGGATATGAAAACTTAAATACGACTTTTAATTATAGTATCTCAAAATCAAATCAAAAAATAAATTCTATTAAAATATTTTGCTGGTATAAATTCTATCATGATCAAAAAAGGAAATTATAGTAAAAAGGAATCTTTGCATTTAATGGCACTTAACTTGGAAGTGTCATGGTAAATGTATAATTTCCTAAGTTATTTTCATCCTATCCCCTATCTATAACCCCATCCCTTTCCTTTCACCTCCCCTAGCTATTCACCTGAGAGCTGTGAGTGAGTTGTTGGTGATGTGTGGACAGGAGCTGATATCCAGCCAGGATAATTTGTGACAATATTTACCAAGGTTTTCACATGTCCTAAAATAAATCAACAAAACATGATCAGAATTAGACATTTTATCTCTTGATAAAGGCCAGACGGCCAAAAATCCATGAAAAGTATTACACTGTTTTATCTATACACAAGATCGAAATGTGCTATGAAAACTAAGAAAAATATTCATCCTGCATGTCTACAGGTCACCTTGTTTTAAGCCACCACCAAGGGAAGGTGGAGAAGTGGCCACATATCTACAGGCCACCTTGTTTAAGCCACCACTAAGGGAAGGTGGAGAAGTGGTCACATACAACAGGTGACCTCTAATAAAAGGTCCATCTTATACAGAAGATTAGTAGTCAGGAACTGAGAAAGGTGGTTGTTTGAGACAGGTTGTTGCCTAGTACAGGTGGTCTTTAGAGCAGGCTGGACAGTATCTATAAAATAGTTTTTACGTAAGATTTAAGGCCTAAATAGCACATGCCCTGATTTATGTTTGCAAACAGCGTTCTACCACTGATCTATTATCAGAGCATAAGTGAAATCATCTTGTCTAGGTGTGAAACAAGACAGAAACCAAAACATTTTGTCTGTCCTGATCAAAAATTAAATCTAGACTTGTTCAGAATATTATGTTTTGAATCAACAGATGTGAATAATTAGACAAAAAGACATACATACAGAGAAATGTATGACACTTTGCGTTAACATAAATAACATTTGTAATGAACATGTTAATTACATTTTCATTTCTGCTTTACTTACGTGTCTGATATATCTTTACAATTGTTCAGATTTAACTCCTCTATATTTCGGCATTGTTGCGAAAAAGTTCTGAAATAAGAAAATACATGTACAAATATTGATTCAGATCTACTACCTCAAGAGCAGATTTATTGCCAAAAGATGAAAGTCTAAATTTAAGTACTGGTAAACTATTGTAGTTAGCTAATTTTCTACTATTTACTTCAGATCCTTTCTTGATTATAATGTATTTTTTTATTCTTGACTTACTTTCTTGATTGTTTGATTTACTTTCCTGAATGTCTGACTTACTTTCCTGATTGTTTGACTTACTTTCCTGAGTGTCTGACTTACTTTCCTGAATGTCTGACTTACTATCCTGATTGTCTGACTTACTTTTTTGATTGTTTGATTTACTTTCCTGAATGTCTGACTTACTTTCCTGAATGTCTGACTTACCTTCCTGAATGTCTGACTTACTTTCCTGAATGTCTGACTTACTTTTCTGATTTTTTTTATTTTCTTTCCTGATTGTTTGACTTACTTTCCTGAGTGTCTGACTTACTTTCCTGAATGTCTGACTTACTTTCCTGATTGTCTGACTTACTTTCCTAAGTGTCTGACTTACTTTCCTGAATGTCTGACTTACTTTCCTGATTTTTTTTACTTACTTCCATGATTTTTTGACTTTCCGGAATGTCTGACTTACTTTTCTGAATGTCTGACTTACTTTCCTGATTTTTTTACTTACTTTAAGGCTCCATCAGTAATACTTTGACATCCCCTTAAACTGAGAGATTTTAAAAAGCCTCCACAACGCTTTGATATGTTTTCAACAACTGGTCCCTGAAAGAAAACCGGAAATTTAATTCTGTCCATTCTGTGTATAAGGTTCACCTGATGGAAGATATAAAAATGACCTTTATACAGAGGTGACCTTTATGCAGAGCTTTATTTTGCAAAGAAACTTACAAAATTAAACCTGAAATTTGATCTTTGTAGACAGGTGACCTCTTGGGAGAGGTGGTCATTAAAAAAGTTTGACTATAATTCATATTATCTTACATATTATAATTCACCCTAATAAAAAAAAAAGTGTTCCCTCCTGATCATACCTGGGAAATCAAACAAATGAAAGAATTCGGAGGAGTTTTCATCGTTCAATATGTTACCAGGTTTATTTTATCTATGATCATATGTTGGTGGCAGAGGCCCAGTCAGCACCTTGAGAAAACCTTCAACAGACATACTGCTCAGCCTTTCTACCTGCCCTTCAGATCAAGGCACACATTCTTTCTTGTTAATTATAAGACTTTTCCTTCTCTGAACCCTTTATTGTTTTAATAGACATGAATTTTTAATGACATTACAATAATTCAGCAAATTTATACATAATCCTTGCTTGATACATGTAAAGCTGTAAGAAAAAGTTTGTAAATAAAGTTTGTAAATAAAGTGCATTTACAAGAATTTCACTGATTGAGGACAATTTTATCTATATTCAATGTTTGTAAAACTGTAGGTATTAGAGGGGCTTTAAATCACTCAATGAGAGAGAGGCTTGACAAGAGCGGCTCACGACAGGGACTCAACAAACCTTACAAGCCGCTGTTACCAACTTGACCATTATACAGAACTTTGTTGGAGCGTTTAGATAAGTAGAGAGAAATAAGTCTATACAACTGCACCTAATCTGTCAGCGGTATGATCTAATGCAACATACTTTTATTGCAGCACTACCAATAAATTGTATAGATACAACCCAAAACTTGTCTTAGAGAAAGGAATATCACAGCTCTAAAGAACAGGTCTACAGGGGCGGAGTTTCACATATGAGCATATATTTAGACTTAAGCGTAGTTAGACTTTCATTTGTATAAAGCTTCTGTTTCTGATGAATTTCTTATTCATATAAACAGATTATTTATTTATAGTAATATGTGAAGTTTTTATTCCAAATTTTTTCTTGGTGCTGATAACTGTTCAAAATCAATACAAGAGAATATTGTTTGCGTCTGCAAGTTGGAAAAAATTGCATAAAAACTATACATTTAATAAAGATTCTAATACACTCTGTTTGCAACACACATTCTGATTGGTTAAATGTTTCAAAAACTGCAAGACTAACCACAATTCACGGCAGGATTTGCTATGTGTCATAAGCCCTTTGGCAACATCACCTAAGATGCCATTCAAAAGTCATGTGTGTAAGCCTTTTTTCAGGTCAAAACAATAGAATAGGGTTACCATGCTACTTTTTTACAAAAACTGACAGGGCATTCACCGATACCCTGTCAGATTTTGTAAAATATTCACATGGTAACCCCTAAAACTTCAACAAATCGAGAGATACAGGTTAACTCCAAGAATAGCACTAATCAATAAAAATTTACCTCAGGTAGCATTTCTATCTATAAGGATTTCAGAAACCTTGCCAAGTGTATGGATTTACATTTCTGAGAACCACAAATCTATACTGGTATTATTTGTGATCCTAATGATAGAATAAATCAAGGACTGAGACCTTGGGCTGCACTAAAAAGATGGCAGACTATCAATAAAATACTTGATGTGTTTATAAGACACAAATGCCCCTGCTGCCACAAATCAAATGATAGCAAAATTCAAGAGGAAAAATATGGTGCAGCAAACAGCAATGACATCTGAAATACGATAATTTATAGCTACTAGACAACATTCTATGAAATAATGTAATAAAACCATAATATTGTATAACTTTATGACATAATGATTGCATTAAATGCTTTTATTGAGTATCAACCATTAAGTGTTATCCTGTTTTACCTTAGTTATAATATTATTAATAATGAATAATTACAAAAACTTAGGTGATTTACTAGGAAATGATGCCACTTTTCAATGAAAGTCGATTTCAAAAACGACAATTATCTAGAAAATGAAAAAGATGTTATATTCTTACTCCAAGATCACTGCTTGTATGTCGTAATGCTGATAAGAAATCTCTTAATTAAAATGGTATTAGTAAACTGGATAAGGGCTCTGTGTCATATAGGTCGAACAAATTTAATTATTTGCATCACATGAACATGAACCATTAGGTTGTATGCTCATGCATAGAGCTTAGTTATATTTAGAAATAATGACAAAAACATAAAGCAACCAAATGTGTGACCTTGACATTTGAACTCTACCAACATGATCATCCCATCATTCTGTCTGTATGTGAAATTTGAAACAGATGGGTTGAATACATTTCTTAAAGTTACAACATCACAGTCAAAGTGTTGACCCATGGATGGATGGACAGAAGGATGGCAAAGACACAGAGAGATGGACAAATAGACAACCTGATAACTAAAGGGTACCTGTAATAATTACAGACAAGTACAGGCAATTTACAGACTCCAAAATCGTTTAGTTCATTATTTAGTGTATATGTGTGATGATGGTTGTGAGGGGGGGGGGGGTGTAGATGGAGAAAAGAATGAGAGAAAGGTTATAAATTTCCTAACATTATTAACACATTGTTATTTTATGGAAAATCACACTTAACATTTAATTTTGCCTTTTTCACCCTCTTATAAACCAAATATAAAATTACTTAAATATATGACAACCAAACTCTAAATCAATCAGAAATCCATAACCACAATTCTTTAATTACATTTTGAGGATCTGTCCCTAACATTTTAAGCCCCCCAATTGAAATAACAACCTTTTATATTATTTTGATTCTTTTATTGGGCAATGTTTAGATTTAATATCATTTATTTTCCGACTGAAATGAAGGCAGAGAAGGAACAGGCAGCTTCATTTATTTCCAAGAAATCACATGGATCTCGGTATAAAAAAGGGCAAACTGTAGAAACATATTGATTTTTTGATCATTAGAGGTGACAGACAGTAATATGGTATGACTATGAATCTGATACGATCATCAGCAGATTTATCAATAACTCTAAAAAAGAAATAAATCATCTTGCTCTCTGTTGACTTGTTTGATACTCACACTGACCCCTTGACCACCGTTGTATTTTTTTCTACAATGCTTTATAATGTTTTTTTTTCACCTTAAATATATTGTAGTTTGTGTTTTATTTTGAAAAGGGGGCAGATCACTTTTATAAATTAATTTTACATGTAACACGCATTTTGATTGGTTTAAAAATTACAGGTATATCTCATCTACCAATTTTTTCCTCATGACATAATTTCCCACGTTTTCGAAATTTGTGACATCAAATTGAATATTGACAGCACCATGGCAGAAGCTTAAACTTGTTAAGAAATAGTGCAGACATAACATACCAATTTCTGACAATATAACACATGTTTCAAAGGAATTAAATGATAAGGAATGAATCTAATTTGTTTTTCATTGGATGGAGATATACCACGAAAAAAAAGGACGGAAAACTTATGCCTAATATAATACGCGCAATGATGCAGTTTTTCGTCCTTTTTTTTCGTAGTATACCTCCATCCATTGAAAAACAAATTATTCATTTCTTGAAAAAGTCTAATGAATGAATTTTATAACAACTTGTATTTGAATCTTTTTTTGATAAAGAGTTATCTATCCTTTGGGCAGGTACCTGACGAAAAATAAATGTAACGTAAGCCAATTTCATGAAACCAATGTAAAATTAAGACAAACAAAAGTTCAAAAATGACACTTCTGTAGAGATTGTATAGAGTCACAATTATTTTAACGTCAGACACATAGCTACATGAAAAGGAGATAACTCCATATTACGAAAATCTCCAGCTTCAACCAAACACCATTTCCCTACAATATTGTCATACTTACAACTATATCTCTCTGGAATTCAAACAGATCAACTCTTTGCCAATTACTTCCATCTAATGCTAATATATTCCAAAACTGTAAAGAAAAAAGGTGAAGGTAAAGGTTTTAATATAAAATGTCAGGCCTCTAGAATACTGGATGGGAAATGATTGGATACGACCTTTAAAGTTTGTTTTCAGATCCCATGCATCTTTCATTAATGTATTTGTATTCAGCATCTTAATTATTTTTTTGCTTGATTCATATTCTACTTTACACAAACTGAAAATTATTGAACTCATATGGTGATGGCATATGCCTGATGCAATGCACGGAAATTTAGACCTATGTTAAAGGACGAACCTAAATTTGCGAGGTAAAGTTTAATCTGCCAGCATCTACCACAATGGGGAATCTCAGATTTTACTGTCTCATCCAAGACAGGACACTGATAATGTCAGTACCAGTGGGATTTGAACCCTTGACCTCTCGATCACTATCAAAGCTCCCTACTGACTGAGCCAAGCTCTGTGTCTTAATCAATGATAAAATAAAGTTTGAATTAAGCGTGCTGGGAGTCATATGCTTAGCTCTGATAATTAGTTGAAAACAGAGTAAGCTTAACAAAGCACAGCCTGGAGAAGCATCCCTTTATATGATCATCACTTTTTAGGTCACTTTAATAGATCAATAGGGTCTTCTCTCTATATATCATAAAGAATATATATACAAAGGTTGATGAACCTTGGTTTCAAAATGCGTCTTTTAGAGTAAGCCAAAATAGAAAGCAAGTTAGACACCTTAATAAGCTATTGATTGAACTATTCAAACTCTTTTAAACAGCCAACAAAAGTGGTCACTAAAGACAGTTGGTCTCTTAACACAAGTTGATTTTGTATAAATATATAGTCAAGAGAAACAGAAAAAGTTTAATACAGGTGATTGCTTAAAACCGATGGTATTTAAAGCAGGTTTGACTCTTAACACAAAGGCATAATAATCCTGGCTTCTGCTATACATATTCCACTCCGGAACATACTGCATGAAATTCAATATATTTTAAAACAGAATACTGTGTTAAATACTGGAAGAGTAATTACCATGACAAGTCAAATCATTAAAGCTAATGTTTACAGTCTATTCAACCTACTTACTTTCATTCTTAGCTGACAGAATTAATTATGTAATACCTACTTTAGTGTTCAATACAAGTTATTCCCCTTGAATAAACACTTCAATACCCAATGAAATTGTTAATTTCATGACTAGGTATATTGCCACATAAACTAAGGTGTGTCCATTTGAAACAACTATATACAAGGTTGTCCAAATGTTATGAGATATAGAGCAGGTGGTTAAATGTTCCTGTTCTCATTTCCTTTTGAGGTGAATCAGGTCCCATAAAGATGACCACATCATTTTATAATTGACATTATGGAGCTTATGACTGTCATTAGAGAACTGTAACATGATTGTTGAATGGTGTACTGTCACTAGTTGTGACCAACAAAACTGTCGTTATAGCCCATACACTGATACACTATCTGCCAATGGACAAAGGAGAAAGTCCCTTTTTTCTTTAGCCAACAGAAACCTTTGGCTTGCAAAGACGGATATGATCAAGATTCCAACTTGGGTACCACTTGACTACAGACACTACTTCACAGAATATGAGAAAAAGACCACTTGACCAGTGCCAGCAGTCTGATTACAGTATACAAACTGACCATCTAAATATTATTTATTGCTTACCGTACTAGGCTCACAATTTCTACTGACCTTTTTAAAACAGAAATTTGGATACATCATACTGATATCATACTGACAGTTGACCAGTGTTAGTTACATGAACATGCTTGACCACTGTTGATTTTATCTTGGACATTTATGATATTATCACTTGACCAGTACTAAATACTGGACAGAGAAACAAAGTAATGACCATTTGACCTGTGCTATTTACTAAATTAAATATAATACTTACAATCTTACATTAAATACAGGACACTGACCACTTGATCATGTCAGATTCATTAAACTGACCACTTGACCATTGTAAATTACTTACCTTGGACACTTGTGCACATCTACATAATGACACCACATCAAGGAAGGAAAATATACTGCAATAAAATAAGGTCAGAATTTAAGGCATGTATACATCAATGAGCTACAGTCATGTTTCATTATAACTAAAAAACAGCAGATTTACAATAGAAATTTCCCAGTGATGAACTATAAATAGATAAGCAGTAAATCAGAAATATATTAATTTATTCAGACTTCACCTTAAACTACGGCTTAAATATGGGCTTATACTGATGTTTGAAATTTGGTCATGGGTTATAACACAGATCAGGGCAACAGTGGTACAAATTCTAAAAACATTTCAGATCGTCAAATAGGCTTTTTTCAAAGAAAATTGGATGACCTCAATGACACTTATTCAATTTTTGGATTGCCCGAGTAAAACCTAGGCTGTCAAGGTGACTTGACATTAAATTTCGAAGCCAGGAACATGTTATGAGGGCCCTCCCTAAGGTGTGTTATCTCAATGTGATTTGGTATTCACCACCAAGTAACACATCTGGTTTCTACCATACACATGAAATAATCATAGTCTGGTGTGAAACAATAAATAAAGAAATACTGTTAACTGCACCACAGGCTATCTAATTGGAGTACAAATAAAACTTAAGATGATAGATGACAGTAATTACTGTTTACATTAATGTCAGTGCTTGCCTCTGCGTGTTCATAAATCTTTGGTAAAATCAATACCAATGTGCAAGTGCATCTCGTACTTCAATAGCACAAGTCATACTGAATGAAGATAATTGTATTGGCTTCTAATATTAACGAGAGAGAAAAACTCAAGCAAAACAAAATAACAAAATCAAGAGCAATGCCTAACGTTGCATAACACACCCTTTACTTAAATTGAAGTGCACTGTGACCTTGACCTTGCAGATATAACCTTGGTTCAGTGCTATGACACGTTTGTTGTGCAACACTACATCATGATTATTTCATTATATCCTTTATACAGCGGTGCACTTTAAACAAGAGGGAATTTTTGCAAGAAAACATAAACAGTAATTATTCAAAAAGTGACCATAACAACCATAACATTACAGAGGTTACCATACAGACAGATTTCGGTGCATATGGTACAGGGTCAGTGGTTACCGTAGAAGGAGACCGAAGAACATCACAATACATCATCACTCGATGCTCTGACATACCTGTCAAGATACCGGGCCTGATATAACAAAGGTCAAAGGTTAAACTAAGCTGAAAGACACTTCGGCCCTCTTGACTACAGATACCTGTTTCAAATTTTCACTACAAGAAGACATTGAATCTGAATGTGAAAAACCAAAGTCCTAGACTGCAACCAATGTGCAAATTTTTGAAAAGTATAAGATCAAAGGTGACAGTCAAGACTGCAAGTTGAAAATTTTGGGGTTCAGCAAAAAGATATTGTTATCACAGTTATACAGAATGCATATCTCATGATGTGAACAGCTCAACTTTTTGCCACAGACACACAAATAAGCATAGAGACAAACAGACAAATAGGCATCGAGACAAACAGACAAATAGGCATCGAGACAAACAGACAAATAGGCATCGAGACAAACAGACAAATATGCATTGAACTATATGCCTCCTAAGCTCCATTTCCAGTAACAATATAAATAAGAACAATAGTAAAATGAATTTTATACTAAAGAGAGGTTCTAAAACCTAAAAGAAACTATGAAAGAAAATTACTGTGCATTTAGAATATGCATGACTTACAGGAAAACAAATTAGGGAGACAATCTTCAGAGTATGATTTTACGATATGACAAATTACCAGTCCACAGAATGAGCATGAACGGATAAGCTGATCTTCCGTTGAATCACAAATTAACTTTATTTTACAAGGATACTGAAGGCTCTACATTCATGACAAGAACATCTTAAAGAGGCACTATCCCTAACAGCGTGAATTTACAGCTATTGAAAAGAAAATCATTGATTTGCTATTTTTGTAGGCTTTCTAAAGATATAAACTTTTCGTTAATAAATGAATTTAAAACTTTACTTCTGCAAAGATCATGCAATATTCATAAAATAAAATCAATTTTTGTGAGGTGTACATAAACTGTCCATATTTGTTGAAAGCGCCTTCTTCACACATGCACAATAATACATTCCGAAGTGAGACCTAAACAAAAGTATCATCAAAATGGAGAAAGTGAAAAGGAAACAGGGAAGAAAGAATTTGTTTAGCAATTTGGAGATATAAAGTAAAAAAAACAGATCTGATTAAAGTAATATTTGTTGTTTTAAAGCGGTCACATGATTGATGGCTCATGAACATTCATTATCTAGGCATGAAATTGCAGAAAAAAAGCATGATCTTCAGTTGCTGGTATCTCATTAACGGTGCAATATTTTCAAAAGATTTTTTGTAAATTTTCGAAGTAGCTTTATGCAAGTTTCAAAACTTATGAATCTGCTGAAGGATAGTGTTTCTTTAAAAACATTTTGCTATTTATATTTTTCAATGTGATCAGAATACATTCATAGTTTTAAAATCTATTGTGGCATTTTGTGCAATAAAAAAAACTAGAACTGTCCTATCAGGACAAATACCCTGTGGCAGAGTTAATTAACCACAAATTTGTTCACAAACTAACAGTGCGTCTAGGTCAAAGTCATGATAAACATTTGTACCATATATCAAAATCCTAAACCTTACTGTTCAAGAGGTATAATTAATGAAATAAATACCAAACCCTTGTCTCATTTATTACAGGAAAAATCTTGTCTTAACCACATACACATTACAAGGTCAATGTTCAAGGTCAAGGTCACTAGATCAAATGACTTGGTATCAAAATGTAGAACGTGTTGATTTGAAGTCTGTGGGAAATATGAAAGCCCAATCCCTTGTACTGTAAGAGAAATCTGCTTACAGAACTTATAAGCCAAATTATTAAAACAAGACCAAAGTTCAAGGTAACTCAATCAAACGTCTTGGAGTCAAATTGTAGCACTTGTTACGGTGAATGTGTGCATAAAATATTAAGCTCTACTGCTTATGCTGTAAGAGAAATCTGCTTACAGAATTTCTTAAACAAAGTTTATTAGAAGGAAAAACAGACAGACAAGGTGATTCCTATATACCACCAAACTTTGTTTGCAGGGGTATAAGAATTAAGATAAAAAGTTTGTACATTCCTATTATCATTTTAGAATGTCTCATCCGTTACTATGAACAAGTTTTACATTTCCTCATCTTACTTGATTTCAATGAGTGTTTCCTGATTAAAACACTTCAAATGTACGGAAATATTTAGTGAAGAAACAACTATCACTTAAAGTTTCATTTCAAATACTAAACTTTCATTCTTTGTATTTTAAAATACTAACTGCTAACAATCCTTAACAATAGATATTCAGGGTAAATTGGAATTCTGCCAGTTCGTAAAG
The DNA here is from genome assembly GCA_035048485.1 of Pteria penguin. Taxonomy (NCBI): domain Eukaryota; kingdom Metazoa; phylum Mollusca; class Bivalvia; order Pterioida; family Pteriidae; genus Pteria; species Pteria penguin. The sequence goes on from CM068584.1 coordinate 36,116,809, forward strand.
AAAATGACCCTCTTCCCTACCAAAAATACAGTCACACTGGAGCTTCCATTATGAAAATATAATTTTAATTTGTGCATCAAAAATCCTCCCTTTCCCCTATAATAACGCTCATTACAAAGGTTGTATAGTTCTTGATAACTCCAACTGTATTTGAAGTCACAAATTTTCGGCCATCTGGCCTTTTTCAAGAGAAAACAAATTTTTGGCAATCTGGCCTTTTTCAAGAGAAAACAATGTCAATACAAAGGCTATGTAAATTCCATCCTTATATTAGAAATGACTGGTGTAAGTTTCCTTATGCTAATAATCTGCAACACTTTGGTGGATTTTACATAGATTTTATATAGCCATGCACGGATCCAGAAATTTTTGTCAGAGGGGGTCCAACCAAAAAAGGTAAATTTTTCTCTTAGACGAGGGGGGGTCCAACCCCAAAAATGCCCAAATATTACCTTTTTTTGGTAAAATTATCGAATTCCAGGGGGGATCCAGACCCCCCCCCTACCCCCCCTCTGTATCTGCGCATGAAAGCTATCGCTGTTTTCACTTGAAAAGGCCAAATGGCCACAAATTTGTGAACACAACTGTTTAGTCATTTTATTTACATAATATTATCAACTTCCCTTTAGGAAAATTTACTTGACAATGTGCGAATTTGATGTGAACAACAGTGACAAGTTTATTGTGACAACTACACCATCAAATTCTTAGATTACGCAGACTCTGCATAGCTCAATCAGTGAGGCTGATGATATGAAAAGGTGACCAGGTTTGTGTCCCACTTGTGCTTCCACTGTGTCATCTTCCAATGAGACAGTAAAAACTAAGATTCCGTGTCAAGACAGATGCATGACATAAAAGACACCACATTGCTTTGGGTGGGTCTTAATTTGTAAGATACAACAGGTAGATGCAGTCACCTCGTAAGTGAAATATTCTTACTGCACATAATGTAATACAAGAGTCAAAGAAAATAAATATATTATGCATTACTTATGTCAAAGTCAGTTCAAAATGTTACCAAAAATGACGAAAATACTTTGAATATGAGCTCAAACGTAATGACAAATTTACCAGAAAAACAACACACTTAAAGACCTTTGATAAAGAAAAACAATGATCATTTCCCATATGTTCAATCAATCACGTAGCTGATTTACATCCTTAAATCGGAATTCACAATCACGCAACCAAATGTGGTTAAAATATATGTAATAGTACTGAATTATACAATAACCTACATATTACCTTCAATATAACATCATACTAACACTGACCTTCAAATCCCAGAGCATCGAATTCAATATACATAATGGCCGTATCACATTGCCCTATGAAACATTAAAGAATATATAAATCTGTCTACAGCTTCTAGAATTTTAGTCTAAAACGGTCAACGGCCACCTATGACCTATGAGTGAAGGAATATTGACTACAAGTAAGTTGTATTTAACAGCTTCTTTATTCTCTGTTGTCCTATTTAGCTGTTCACAGCTCAATCAATTACTGAAACCCCCTACTGGGACTCACTAGCTAGTGTTAGATTGTAGTTTAGCATATCACTGGCATATCCAGGCTTCCGGGCTTATCGTTCTGAGGCTTTGACCTTTATACTTCATTCATATATGTCTTGAGTTATCAGAGGAACAGTAGAATCAATATGCCATATTCAGTGGCGTAACTGGGTAGAGAAAAAGGGGAGACAACATTTTAGAATATTGAAAAGCAAAAAAAAAAAAAAAACATCTCTTATCGTATACTATTTAGCTTTGTGACAAAAACAAATTGTTATAGAAAGGGGAGAGCACAAGCCCCACTTGTGTGCTCCCTCCCTCCCACCGCCCACTTTGAAAGTGCCCCCTCCCCTTCTCTCATGCCCTTGATATTGGTGAATATTAAAACAAAACAAAACCAATCAAAACAAATCTCTATTCTACCAACAATGGCGTATCCAGGCTAAATGTTTGGAGTCTGGAGACAAAGAACGTTAAATCAAAGTGTTGGGGCTCTACATTTTGAGATTAAATGATAGAAAATTTTTATCAGTTATTAAATGGTGGGCTTAAAATTCACGCTGCCACATCACAGTTTTACATTCTAAGACTAAATCCGACCAGTGCTAGAATTCATTAAATTGCAATTATCATGGCTATATATGAATTTTAGTACGGAAAATTATCGTTCAATTCCCTTTCCCCTTGGAAAGTCTTTGAGGTTTGGTCTCAAAAACTGTGCCAGTAATATGTTATCTTCATACTATCCTACCCCTTTTAAAACTTTCCCCTCCCCCCCTATTCTCCCCCCACAAAGAAACACTCTTGCATTATCAATCAAGAAACTAAAATTATGATTTTCCCACCTTCCCTTGGGAAAATTGCCCTTAAACTTTTGTCAGTCATAATGTTAATTTTCACATCATCACAAACTGGCATATTTCAGTACGTCACATGCTTGACTACAGGTCAAGAGATCACCTGTTCAAGCACAACCTTCGCCCGGTCAGTGTCTTGCCTTATGGACAGGGCTGTTAAACTGAGTCTCTATGTCACGGTATATAATGAAGGATCCCTTACTGTTTCAAGTGAGTCGGCATTGCAAAGGTCAAAATTTCTGTACAAGACACCACAGCTAGATACTGTCCCTAATGTAGTTACATGATACTGAAGTGAAATATTCTCTGACTGACGTAAAACAAAAAACAAAATCACATTATCATACCTTCCATCTTAAATCCTTAGTAAATTAGATTTCAAAACATCCTCCTTTTCAGACAAATCACCGAAAGACCATTGAAATTCTTTGAATAGAGAGCTAAACATTTCTTTCACTCTTTCAAGGATTCGGAAGAAATTTGCCGTCTCTACGGACATGTGTATTATTTCATTTTGATTTGCTGCATATAAGATTGCAATGTCTCAGAATAAACCAGTTTCTTGGAATAAACGTTCTTATTGAGTTTGAAAGCTCTTGCATAACACAATTACATGTTACAATAAACAAATCCCATCCCGACTAACATGTTTACTTGATACTCCAGTATCGAGTGTTACACAAGACATGAAGTCTGAATTATCCAAGGCTGTCTGCAAATGTCTTCTTCCCCAACCTAAACATGCCCAACAGATCTTAAAAAAACAACTTTTTGCATATAGCGTCAGCCATCAAAAAACAAATTTTGATATGTTTTCATCTATTGAAACCCACTTACATACTCAAGTATGACTAAATCAAGTTATTTAAGGAAGTACCTCTCTATGGCAGAAAAGATAATACTTAAATTGATTAATTTGTACAGACATCATGGAATATTTGTACTACCATCACACACCTCAGTGAGCTCTTATGTATTTCCTAAAATATGAAGAAATTGTGCACATTTTGAAATGCATACGGCTTGCAGATATTGGATATTTATATGTTAGGAACATTCAAAGATTCAAACAAGATCCCTTATGCATGCAAGACCTGAGAGCTGCAGGAAGGAAATGGGGGGTGGGGGGCATGTCCAGAGATAATCTGTAAATTACCTTTTTTATCACATGATACAAATTCTAAATTGTGAAATGTGGAAAATGGATTTTGTCCAAACTAGAATCCTATCATAATAGGTCCACATTTCGTAAAACCCTTTAACCATTGTGAAAGATGGCCATAACAAAGTCCAAATAAAGCAAAGGAATAAATTCAAGATCAGAGGAAATTCAAACCGGCGATTTCCATCATTTGAAGCAGCAGTATTTCGCCGGGTGTCAGTTATTATTGAAATCCCTTCAAATATGAAGTCTCTATCTAAGGTTAAAGTTGACAACAGACAGACAAACAGACAGGTTAAAAACAATATGCGCCCATCCATCAATCGGGGGGGGGGGGGGGGGGGGGGGGGGGGGGGGGGGGGGGCATAAAAAGATAGTGAAGCCATGAATCCATGTTTTTTTTGTACTGACACATTACCACACAGTGGTGGATCGAGGATTTTCAAAAAGGGAGGGGGGACATGTGCTTTAGTCAAACTACTCAGCCATTTTGGGTGCCAAATTTGGGTTTTCACTTCTAAATATGTGACTAAAAGGGGGGACCCTGGTCCCTTGGGCCCCCTTCTAAATCTGCCACTGCCATATTACTTGCTGTCATTAAAATGCTACATAATCAAATGAAAAAAATTGTCCACTAATTTAATATGATTCAGATTTAATGCAAGATTGTTACTGTGCAAAATAAAGCTATATGGTTTATATTATTTAGTGTAATTCTCATATCTTTAAGTCCTCATGATATAAAAGCACTAATGCAAGCTTTATAACTCAAGACACTTGCATTACGATGATAACTTCAAAGGGCAAAAACTCTAATTATATATTTTCATTTGTCAGGTTTATAAAAATAAAGAGTCAGGTTGGGGTCCGTTATTGTAATTATTATGGATTAACCTCTATCAAAATACACATTATGGTACATTATTCAATATTACGCAAAGACCTCTTATGGCCTAAACAAAAAATTAAAAATCTCCAATGAACAATCTCTCCGATCATTCAGACATGACCCCAGGCTAGTTCCAAGCTGTTTAAGTTACAGTATCTATCCTACAAGTGCTTAAAGTTGCAGCAAATGACGGCAATCAATAATCATGTAATCCAGTTTTACCGCTTTAATATGAAATGTGACATTAACGAAGAAATAACCATAGGTTAAGTATTATCTCCAATATCCATTATCATGATTACACGAACGAAGATGGATACAGAAGGAGAGAGAGAAAAGGTGATCTAGGAAAATAAAGGAGACATGTATAAAAGTAATAACTACATCACTCTTCTGTTAGACCAAAAGAAAAAATATGCTTCTTTCCTATGACCCAACTGACTCTAATTTTTGGTCCCTAAACTTTTTTATTGCACTTTCAGAAGAAAATTATTCAATATTGAATATTTGCCTTAAAATGTAGTTTTTTGATATCCAGGGAAAAAATAAGTAATTGTCACTTGTGGGTGGTCCAAATGCATTCTAGTTGTTATCAAACAATATTATTAAAAAAAAAGAAAAAAAAAACCTGACCTACCGACCCCAATTTTATTCAGTATGTTAGTTTGTTACAGGAAACATGTATGCATATTTTTTTAATTGGTCTTTCCGGAGATTAAGGTAAAGTCCCTCTTATGAAACATAATACTCTTACAAGATGAATGCACAAGAAAGTTCTGAAGACGATATGGCCGGATTCCAGACAAGCTCAAGGCCACAATGTCAAAAGTCATGGTCCCTACTGAAGGCTCTGGTCATAAAGAACCTATGTGTGAAGTATCAAAACTGCACTTCTATTGTTTCAATAGATATAGTCAAAATTAAAGTTTTTAAAAGTAGGTCAAAGTCCAAGTTCAAGGTCACTAGGTCAAAAGTCACAGATTAATTTGAAAGCTTTGGTCATAAAGAACCAATGTGTAAAATATTATTTCACACTTCTCTTAGATGCTGAGATTTTACTTCACCAGAAACTTCACCATTCTGGTTCCACCAGAAACTTAACCAACATGTTGACAGACAGATGGACAGTTATCACCAAACTATAGACCGCAACTGCTTTGCAAAATGGCAAAAAGAAAAAAGTAAGCTAGGACTAATATCCTCTCTACTTTTTTCCACAGAGCATGACATCCTCACTTCTTGAGAAACCCAACGTAACAACGATTGAGTTGTGACCTTGGGTTAAGGATACAACACACAGCCTTCCAACAAAAAACATTTCCGTCAATAATTAAAATCTTATGCCATTGTTGCAAGTAGAAATCATGAACTCGACAAGAATATTTCACTGAAGTCAACAATGACCTTTACATTACCAGAGATAATATTCCTAACAGGAATGAAATTACTCCAATGAAGTGCGAAGAAATTTTATGGCAATTTATCCTGGTCATGATGGATTGATTAAATTTTCATGCAGACGATATAATAGCAATAACCACATTCTGAAATCATTCTGATGTGTAATGATTCATTTAAAACTTGATCGAAACTGTTGACATTTTGATATCTGTTTATCTTGCAATAAAATTTTCAGGAAAGAACAGAAAGATGAGGATAAATATCTAGATCTTGAATATGTTGGATCTGCATGGATTAAAGGTTAAAATGTTCAGTCTAAGATCCGTGGGTATGGGGCTCAAATCCTGCAATAGTTTTCTCCTTGTCCTGTCTTACAGATAAGACAGAAAAGGCCAAGGTCACATGCCCTGGTAGACGTTGCTAGTAGATCTATTACAAAAGTCATGCAGATGCCATCAGCAAGTTCTGGCATGATGTTTAGCAACCATGATTCCCTCATTCAATCTTAGAAATGTAGGGATAACAATTTATGAAACTCATTTTTATCTTCAAACTTAGCCACTGTACAACTTCTAACAAAATTGGACTGAATATTGTTTTACATCACTCCACGAATATTTCACGTATATGGTGCCGGCATCTGCCTGGTGCATTGCATACAGAAATTTAGTTCTTTGCAACGGACCCATCCCAAGCAGTGAGGGATCTTTTACGTGCCACGCCTACCATGACACGGGACCTCAGTTTTTACTATCTCATCTGAAAGACAGAACATTGGTACGCCCAAGGTAGGAGTCAAACCTGGGACCTCTCGGTCAAAAGCCGAGCACCCTATCCACTAAGCCACATCGGCTTCTAACAAAATTGGACAAAGTGGTCTGTGTAATACAGATTCATGGTTAAATTTCAGTCTCTAAGGTTAAAGTAAGTACTAAAATCTGTGTAGATTAAGGTATCAGAGCCTATCTAATGTACAAATTGTTATTTGTATGGAATTTCAACATTTTTGTGACAGAAAGACTCAACTTGCCACAAAGACATATACAGACTGACAGAGATACAACAACCAAAACCAACAGCTTGAAACACACTTCTAGAAAGACCTACTGCATTTACTAGCATTTTATGGTGCTTTATACAACTTTTATGTCATTTCAAGAGAGCAGGATGTAGACACTCTTAAATATTTTAAACATAAGCAATATGGAAGTCCAACCAATTCTGTCAGAAAGAAAGATAATCAAACATGTTTAAATATCTATCGCTTTCACACCCCTCTTCCCCTTAAAATAAAATAATAACAAAGATGTGTAAACTACTCAACAAATGAATTGGTATTGTGTTATTTCTGACAATGATGTAATCACCTCAATAGCAGTTCTTTAGGTAGCTTCTTATTGATTGTCGCATCATCATCAGACACTGATGTAGTCGACACCTGAAATAGAGAACAAAATCAGCAATGCGGCAGACAATAGAACATGATTAAAAAAAAGCATTTCAAACGACACATGTGGGTGATTGCTTGGGGAATTAAGAGCTTTTTAACCATTTTCAGTCAGATTGAGACACTAAAGCGGGAGATAGTTAATCACTTATTGTAACCTGGGAATTGAACCCAGATTGCTTGCTTCATAAGCCAAGTTCTTAACTGCCATATCTACTTTGGTACAAAGAAGGTGAAGGTCATTTATATTCCCACATAAAAGAGTTTGTACAGCTTAGAAATTTGTGTTGGGTTTATTTGGAAAGTACATCATAGATTACGATAATGAAAAAAGTATTCCAAATGAGTAAATATGTGGTGAGTATGTCAAATGAGTTCAGGGGTAAGTATTTCTCATGAATTAAGTGGGTAAGTATTTCAAATATGTACAGTGGATAAATATAAGTTAAGTGGGCAGGCATTTCTAATGAGTCAAAAGAGTACATATTTCTGACGAGTTAAGTTGGTAGGTATTTCATAAGAGTTAACTGGTTAAGTTTATCAAATGAGTCAAGAGGGTAAGCATTTCAAAGGAGTCAAATAGGTGAGTATTTCTAATGAGTCAAGAAGGTAAGTATTTCAAAAGTGTAAAGTGGGTAAGTATCAGTTAAGTGGGTATTTTTAATGAGTTAAGTGGGTAAGTATTTTAAATGAGTTGTGGGTTAAGTATTTCAAATGAATTAAGAGGGTATTTCAAATGAGAAAATTCGGAAAGTATAAGTTTAGTGGGTAAATATTTTAAAGGAGTCAAGTGAGTAAGTTTGAAATGAGTCAAGTAGATAAAATATTTCAAATGAGTCAATTGATAAGTATTTCAAATGTATCAAGTGGGTAAGTATATTTTATCAGTTCAACCAGTATTTCAAATGAGTTAAACAGTAAGTATTTAAAATGTTTAAGAGGGTAAGTATTTCAAATGAGTCTATTGAGTAAATTTTTCAAATGAATCAAGTGAGTGTGTATTACAAATGAGTCGAGTGGGTGATTTACCTGTAGGTGTATGGCATTGGAAGATATTCCCGAAGTATAAATGTTTCACATACTGGCATGAATTATAAGGAGGTCTGTCATTCCGTATAAGTATGTGGGGTTATGAAAAGTTTTTAAAAAAAATGTTGTTATAATCTAATAAGATTCACTATCCAAATGACCAACTTCAACTACATTTAAGTTGTCCTATCATTTCCTTTCATCTATATGTGTCATTTTCTGTCATTTATATTAAATCTTATAGGTTTATATTTTTGTTTTGTTCTAAATATAGTATCATGCATATCACAGATTTCACAATGATTATGAAACGATAATGGTAAGGGAAATCCTTATAGACCCTGCATGCAGTAATATTCAGATACTGGTCAATCTCTGGAAAGTACGCCTTGTATCAGGAACAAATACGTGTAAACATCAGACTTACATAAATCACCAAGAAATCACCTGTCATTGAAATGCTGACAATAAAATTCTGATATAGCACTGTAGCTATTTGACCTAGCCATTGGCGGATTTAGAGGAGGGAGGGTGGGGGGTTTCTTGCCTTTGGTCGGGAAATTTTACCAACAAAAGGTCATTTTTTACCTTTTTAAGGTCCGCAACCCCCTTTCCAGACCGATAGTACAAAACATTTGTCATGGGAGACTGCAAACCCCACTCCCCCCTTTTAAAAAATTCTAGATCTGCCTATGCCTGGCTATCAATTCATAAAGGTTTTTAATTCACTTTTGAAAAATTGATTTGAACCAACCCATCAAGGAAATCCGGTTTTTAGCTGTCTTAGAACCATAAGCAATGAAAGCTTGTGCATTCCAAAAATTAGCCTAAAGTTGTCTAGAAAGTTTGGCTTTTCAGTTTTTATTCCCTCCATTCACTGCACTGTTTAATGAACTTGATGGCTAGAGAATTAAAAAAAAAATCGAGCCTTGAATATAGGCAACATACGGTCCCTATTCCCCATAAAATTCAATTGGTAGCACCCTTACCACTAAATCGGTAGCACCCTTACCAGTAAATCCGTAGTACCCTTACATACATGTACCAGTAAACTTATATAGAATCATGAATGATCCAGATATTGATACATACATTTGATAATGTATATAGACTTACATTTAAAGTAAATAGCTATATCGATAATTCCAGTGCACAGGGGTATTTAATTAAAAAACACGTAAATACATACTACATCTGCACTTAACTCATGAGTGTGGCATGCTGGATGCATCTAATAATTAAAATCCTTCATGCATGTTAACAAATTTCATTAAAGTCAGAATTTCAATTTAAATCTAAGTGTAATAGTTATATAAGTATCAAATTCCTATTTAAATTGAAACTAGAATAGCATGTTCATCACGTACATGTATAACACTTGAAATTCAATTTGTTACACAAATATAAATTTGGTAGGAGCAATTAATTTCATTTCACAAGTAATTTGTCAGGGACGTCAGGCTTCGATCTTGTTTTTCTGTACTTGAGGCCATTCATTGGCCCCAATTTCAGTCAAAACATTTCCTAGGTTTATCCCAATAAAATCTACTATTTTTCCTTTAAGTCTGATAACAAATGAATCTGTAATTTTCACAATGCGAAATTTTACCATGCAAAATTCCAACATAAAAAGTTTATTTTGATTTTCATAATCTGCATAAAACATGGCTAATTTTTCCAATTTGAACTGTCTCTGTATCATTCCCAAAATATATCATGAGAGCTAGGTCTGGACTCTGAAGCTCTACTCCGGGTGGAACTTTGAATGCCCACTGTCCACAGTAGGCAGTCCACCTGAAATTTCAGTGGGCATTAGGAGTGGACATTTACCTGAGCTATAAAGCTCTCCACTAACCTGTATGTTAATTCTAACTGATTCTTACAAGAATGTCCACTGTGTCCAGTGGACATTTTTACTGCCCACTCTAAAAATGCCCAATGTGAGCAGTGGGCAAATTAAGTTCCATCCGGACTGTACTGTACTGGCATGCACATTTCTATAATAATTTTCAACGAAAGCTTTTAATACAGAAAGGTAAAACCAATATGAAACAGAGTTTGGCTAAAACTGCTTTTTTTTATTTCAGCCTTGATTTTCCCATTTTACAACTAATTACTATCCTTACTCATTACGTTAACCTCTAAAGAATTAAGCATTTTATTTCATTAAACTTACATCGGGTTGTGCATGTAGTATGCATATTAAAATCCTTCATGTATCACTGAATACATCAGAAATATGCTTAGAGAGAAGAGAATCACCGTTATTTTGACAGGTACATTAAAAAGATGTTCCTATCAGCAAGATCAGCACAAACTAGAATTCATATTTTGACCTGACAGAGTTTGGTGTGGCACTTAAGTAACGGTCACCAAGCGTCTTCAACTAGATTACTTATGTACATGTACACAACACATGTGATTATCATACATCATTCTTTTATTTACTATGTAAACCATGGAGGGTATTTTGGTTCATCCTACTAAAAGCTTATCCAGTGAGTAACTCACGGTAAATTACAGCATTCAGCCATAAAGCCTTACCCACCCACCCACAAACAAAACGAAGTGCAATGTAAAGACTTGACATTGTGTGATGGAGGAGAGAGGTAACAGTGAGAAACTGATATGCACAATGAAAACATGCAAGTTAATGCATACCAGTACTGTGAAATGGTAAACCGAACTATCCAACTTTATGTAAAGAACTTTGCTACTTAGTAACAAGGAAATTAGCAAATTATCATATGTCTGGCATGGAATGAAATATTAAAGATCAATTTCAAAAAGCTCTAATATTGTCCTGAAGTCCTCAATGTTTTGCTTCGCTTAGAAAGATGAAGATAATGACAAGTACAGTAAGATACATACCAGTCAAATGATACAAAATGTACAAGTAATGTCACATATATAGGTGAACTGTCATTCGTGCGGTATACATAAAACGAATATATTAGTAATACTAATTACTATCAATCAAATACAATTAAATTAATGATTTGATAGGAATGCCTGAAATATTTTATGCAGTTCTAGACATGACACTTCTCTACATTTAGCATGATTGTATTTTATTCTTAAAATAAAACATGTTCAAAGGAGATTTTGCAATTTCACTTTGAGACAAAACAATAGCTATGATTCATAGCAGAAAATGAATATGATATTCATAGATAAAAGCCATGGTTAACATCTTAATCTAGTATGCACTAAGGAATGTAAGAAAAAAGGAACATGGTCATGGATGTATGATTCACTCTGAACGCATGGTATTTATTTCAGTTAAACAAAGCCCTTTGTTGATGAAGTTCACTAACCAGGCAGAATCTGTGTTGCATGACAACACTATCGTTGCAGCTAAATCTTCATGTATCGATCGTCACACCTACATGGGATGGGGCGTTGGCAGTCTCCTCAGAAACAAATATACACACACATGCATGTCAATAAAGAATAGCTAAGCGCATGATGTGAATATAGACCACATTTCCTGTCAAATTCGATGGAATCAGCTGATGGCCAAACAAACAATTTGCGAAGGAAATTATGACAATAAAACGAAAAGATTTTGTATGAATTTCTCACCTCTTGTCTCGCCTTGTGATTATAGGCGAAGCCGTTCTGTGTGCTCATGTCGAAGGCATATCAGTAAGGTTTTATTTATAATTTATCCTACTCAAATTCCTATTGAACAAAAGAAAATAATAACACGACCTTTTTCTCGACCATCTTTTGTAACAATGAATTTGATTGGACCTCGGAGTGACGTAATATTGTATAATTTTGACAGGTGCGCTTCAGTTTCGTATAAGGGATGCACAAGAAGAATATATTAGACTTATGTAGACTGTATTTAGATACACTATTAATTTGGTTGCTGTAATAATAAATTTTAACATTTATATCGATCTCTATCACCATGCTGATATAAATAGATGTAAATAATATGGACCAATTACAGCAAGTGTTACAAATGTATCTGAAGACGGACCATGCACAAGGGAAGTTACTCACAATGTTGTTTGTCAACAAAGTGATGTCATTTTGTCTTGTGCGAAGATGTTTAAATAAAAAAAAATCCGACAAACTACATACAAGAAATTTTACTAAGTTAAAAAATAAGATCACTCTGTGTATCAAATGCAAATATATGTAATATTAACTTTGATTAATACCTTAAGCATATTTATCAATATAAGATTATTTAAAATATGATTTATTTCTTTATAATTTTATACCCCGGATCGATAGATCGGAAGCATATTGTTTTTGTGCTGTCTGTTTGTTTGTTTGTCTGTTATCAATTTTAACCTAGGTCATATCTTTTGAGCCGTGCCGAAGGGATGGAGACCTCATATTTCACATGTATGCATACTCAACTAATGAAACCCTTTCAAATAACACCAAAGTCGATGACCTTTTGACCTTGACAATGACCACGCTAAGAATATAAATACCGATGTCCCATGGATATAAGATATTGTTGAGGAGGGGATAACCTAGCTTCTCTCCCTTCCACCCCTTTCCCAAAGTCTATCTAGTATAAAATTAAAGTCACCTCTGTACAAAGGTCACATCTATATAATGGTCACTTTTATATAAAGGTCACCTTTGTATAAAGGTCACTTCTGTATAATGGTCATCTTTGTATATATAGTGGTCATCTATGTATTATGCTCATCTCTGTATAAAGGTCAGCTATATAAAGGCCACATCTGTATAATGGTCATCTTTGTAGAAAGTTCGCCTCTATATAAAGGTCATCCTTCTGTATAAGTCACCTCTGTATAACAGTCATCTCTGTATAGCAGTCATCTCTATAACAGTCACCTCTGTATATAGGTCACCTCTGTATAACGGTCACCTCTGTATAAAGGTCACCTCGGTATAAAGGCCACTTTCAAGGGGTTTTTTTTCTTTTGTGTCCATTATATACAAGTTTGACCGTACATGTCATAGGCGGATCTAGAAATTTTTCAAGTAGTGGGGTTGCAGTCTCCCATGAAAAATGTTTTGTACTATCGGTCTGGAAAGGAGGGTTGCAGCCCTAAAAAAAGGTCGAAAATGACCTTTTGTTGGTAAAAATTCCCGACCAAAGGAGGGGGGTTGCAACGTACCCCCCTTCCCCGTCTAAATCCGCCAATGCATGTAGTTGCAGTTTACCTGACTTATCTCTTACAGAACTTCACTTTATTATTTCTTTCATACTGCTTGATTAATAATACTCACAAATTCAAGATCAATATCAATCAAACGGAACATATGCGCATGTATATAATACATATACGTGTGGAACACATGTTGTAGACACAGATAATACCAGTTTATATTTGACAGACTTTAGTACTTGGGAACGGGTCATGGACTGACATCCCTGATATGACAATTAAATAGCATGTTGATAATAGCTTTAATAAAACAAAATTCATAATTTATAGCTCTGTTTTCTTTTGTATCGGACCTGCGTTGGGCCAACATATTTGGACAAAATTTAAGTTCTATCAGAAAAAGACCACCCCTCGAAGAACGTATATGAGCTGGACGCCCTCTTTGAACAACTTTTGAATCAGTACCTAGGCATTAATGATTATACGATTTGAATAATGTTCATAGTACTAGTGCGGTTTGTATCTGATGCAATGTTTAAGGGGTATTACCTGTTGCTGATTCAAAATTGTATTTTTAAATTATAATTTAAATGCCTTAATTTATATATCATATTGTTTAAACTTTATGAATTTGCAACTGTGATATTATATTTTACATCGATGTTCAGATCAGAGACAGAGAAAATAGTATACGAATTAAGGAGAAATTAAAAACCCAACATATTTCGAACTCGATATTACCTATTTTGCTTAGTACTAAGAATATCGACCAATCAAACTACGGCTTACGTAAGAGCAATATCGAAAACATCAGAGGACATTCGAAACATAGAAGAAAGAAACATTTGGTATACCAAAAATAAGAAGACAATTCTGTAACATAGAAGATGTTCACTGTATCAGCTTTAAATCCACAGGTAAAAATGGGTTTTTTTTTTCAATCTAAGAAATTTCTCAGAAAAACTCATCAGCTCGAACATCTTCTGACTGGATTGTTTCATTTTTCGGAACTTAAATAGTTTTAATTCATATTTGTTTGACATTTTGTTAGGAAAGCTTACTTTAGTTATTAATTTCAGCACCATAAAATCTTATTTCACGATCTAATAGTGTATTTATCTTGAACTTCTAATGTTTACATAACTGTTACACAACTGACAACATGAATAGTATCCACCGTGCTCACCAGGCAGTGCTGTGTGACGTAATATGGCTTCGCTGGAAATTTTGTCAGGGATTACCCTCGTTATTTGTACGTGTCAGTATGGATAAACCCTGGGAATTATGTTCCGAATGGCAGTTGACATCGTGGCATGGAATGTTATATTTTTGGTATATGATGTTCATAGGGATTCCCCGCATGTTTGTCAGTATATATAGCTCGTCTGAAGTGAATGTTTGCCATTTAACCAAAGTTAATTATCATATACCTACTTTAGATGAAAGAAACTAGTAGAATAGGCATTTATCTAGAGTAATTGATGTTAAAATGTAAATAATAACTCTGTATTCATACTACATTCATTTGTGAGTTGCCCTTTGCACGAAAAAAACGATAACTCTTACGAGCCCCAAATACACATGTTTCAGTAACCTGCCCAGAATGTCAGAAATTAACGAGTATTGACCAATGGTAATCCCCTTTTCATATAGGGATTCATAATAATAATAGACTATCAACAAAATTAGTAGGTAATAATGCAAAAATCTGAAAGTGAAAGTGGTTTAGACAAGAGATGAGACTGAGGTCATTGAGGAAATTCATGACTTCATGAAACACACTCATGCACCTACCCATTTTAGTAAATGAACGATAATAAATTGGTACTTGTTGCAATTGCACTCTTTACTTTTTTCAAGAAGTGCTGGAGCATGCAACTGTGTAGTTTTGTACAAGGATTAGATAACTGTTTTACGATCCAAGAATAATTATTCCTACCTTTAAGTGTTGTGATGCCCCCGGAATGAAATTCGGGGACTTCTTGTTTTTTATCTGTCTGTCTGTCTGACTTTGTGGCAAAACTTTAACCTTTACCATAAATTCACATTTGGCATGCATACATGTACTCACTAATGAAACCCTTTCAGATGACACCAAGGTCGATGACCTTGTGACCTTGAACATGACCTTTATGAAAAAATACCCATTTTGGACTTTGTTGCCTCGGGGGGGGGGGGGGGGGGGGTGTTTAAAAAAAACATCTTGTTTATACTGCTTTTCTGTTGCCTACAGTTTTTTTTCTATTGAGTTTTGATGTTTTTTTATCCACGGAAGCCCTACCCTGGGTACATTTATAGCACTATAGCTCCATAACCTTACAAGATACAGATAAATGGTTTGCAAATTTGAATTCAGCATGCTTTTTTCATGTGATATAGCAGGTTACACTGGATATTTCTTGTTTACCCTTCTCACATTATAATGTTTAAGCTTTTTTTTTCAAATAACACTTTTTTCTCTTTTCGCATCAGCCCACGGGGGCGTCTATATACCCCTATAACACCTGTATCTGAAGAGATGGAGTAAAATGGACTTCAAATCTGAATTCAGCATGCTCTGTTTATGTATAGTACACTTCTCAATTGTTAAAATTCCCATTTTATTAAAACCCGTGGTGGTTGCTAACATGAATTTATAACCAAACAACAAGGCCAAAACAATTACTTGTTAAATAATGTAATGAAATTATAAAGGGAAGTAAATGAAAGATAATTCTCATAGTCAGTGCCACATCATTGTGTATGTTGCTCTATGTAGATATCTGTGAAGTCTGGTAAAGATGTTTGGGATAAATCTTGAGATTTTCCTAAACAAATGAACAATACATCTTTTAGGCGCTCACTAAAACTAGTACGCTGCCTTCCGACACGGACTTGAGAAAGACGGGGACTTAAGAAAGTCTAACTTGAAAACTAAAAACTTGTGATTTGTCTAAAAGTTCGTAATATTTCTTTGTGAAACTTTCTACAGGCATTGTAATGGGACATATTTATTCTTATCAATGCCAGATATTCACAACTGAAGTCCTAAATTTATCATTTTGAGGCACTTACCTGGCAGAAACTCACTAAAACTAGTACATGGACTTCGACAGCTGACTTATGATGTCATGACGAATATTCTTTTAATTTCAATAAATAACAACATAAACTTAATTGTTATGCATAGTGTACATGTATGTAAATGAATGTAAAAACTTCGTAGGTATGCTTAAGAACATCTTCACTAGCTATAAATCAATGTTTGTTTACATTGTGTGACAGCGGTCTTGATCAGTAGGAAAAGCTGACTTCGTTTCAAACAGACACTACGGCGAAATCTAGAATTTCACACTCAAAAAAACTAGTACACTGACTGAATTAATTATAATGGATTTCACAAAGAATTCTTCATTGTATTTGTTTCCACTTGATAAAGTTCAAGGGGCCGAAACTTAGTGGAGAAAGTGTTTTGTTATTATTTAGTACACAGACTTCTGCATCCGACTTTGGATTTTGAAGATAATAAAAGAAAGTGTCTGACATCACTTTCGATGAAATATTACAATTACCATACGCAAATTTTCAGGATTATGTTCAAATTAAAAATTAACATTGTTTTATAAATGATCTTTATACCTAATGTAATTTATTCAGCTTCAACTCCTAAATCTGACGCAGAAGTCCGCGTTCTAGTTTTAGTAAGTTTACGTAGTCCTCGAGTCTGCTGTATGAGTCCATTTGAAACCGAAGTCGGCTTTCCTACTGATCGAAACCACTGTCACACAATGTAAACAAACATTGATTTATCGCTAGAAAAGATGGCATAATTAAGAAATATTTACATCCTATGCATGACAATTAAGCTTATGTTGTATATTGGAATTAGACAAATATCCGTATTGATATCCCAAGTCGGCTGTTGAACTCTGCATACTAGTTTTAGTGAGTTTGTGACAGGTCAGTGCCTCAAAATGATAAATTTAGGACATCATTTGTAAATATCTGGTATTGAAACAAATAAGTATGCCCACGACGATTCATGTAGAAATTTTCACAAGGAAATGTTTCGAACTTTTAGAGAAATCCCAATTTTTTCTTTTCAAGTCGTTCTTTCTCAAGTCCGCATTGGCGTCCACATACTAGTTTTAGTGAGCGCCCATCTTTTATCTCTTCAGTATCAATAGTTTAAGTCTACATGATTATTTTTTTATTATTATTATTATTATTTTTTTGGTTTTTTTTTTTTTTTTTTTGGTTACATAATATATGAATGGAAATGTGCAAAACTTGTATTCAAATTTAATTGTTTGAAATGACAAAATGTTTTATTCATTCATTCTCAGTATTGCTGATATTTCTATCTTTGTCTTTGATAAACACTGATGCTACACTCAAAAAGTTCCAGCTGTCTGCATTCAAGGTTGGATGTCGATTAGGTATGCAAAGTTGTCAACAATTTGCTTCCCTAATTTGTATAGTAGAATTTCTTTTTTCTAGTAAAATCTTGTTTGTACCAGCCTTATGAATCTCCCAACTTCCAGAGGTAACATATGTACATACACGTATGTAATAGTTAATAAATGTATAATCTAAATCAGATTGTGCCATATTTGTTGGGGGATAAGTTCACAGATTTATAATGAATTTGTACAAAGAATCCCA
Organism: Pteria penguin; assembly: GCA_035048485.1. NCBI lineage: Eukaryota > Metazoa > Mollusca > Bivalvia > Pterioida > Pteriidae > Pteria > Pteria penguin. Next base: position 36,134,860 of record CM068584.1, read on the forward strand.
TCTTTTGAAATCTCATTTTTGCAAACTGCAGTCATATAGTTATGATACCAAATTTAAAGAGGAAAAGGGGGGTCAATCTTCTTCAATGAATTTCAGCAGTTTTATAACTCTACAATATATAATATAATATAGTTTTATAGTGCTCAAAATTTGATTCAGCTAGGTTGCATTGCTTTCTATGATAAACGTTGAGTTCATCCCCCAGACCGTCATTGAGATGTTTTGTGAATTATCTTCTTTTAGTGTAATGTCAAGTGGACTCTAAAAATGATCCATTTGATTGCTGCAGTTGCTTATTTTGTTAATGACATAAGAAATGGTGTACCACGGTAAATGATGAAACATAGGTAAAGGAATTAAATGCATCTGTTTTATTGTGTTCTTTGTAGCTCTTTGGTACTGCATTAGCAGAACTTTCCCACATCCTCAACTCAAGACCGGCTGGAGTTCTTTCCCTTCCTAGTAGAGGTCTTCATCACCGACGAAAAAAAAAAGAAACTTCTCAAAATGAGCAATCAGAGAGTGAGGTATGACCAGTGTTTTTACAGTTCATTTATGAAGCATATAAAGAAATAGGTGAAAGAATGCCAGTCAGGACTTACACTGCCATATATGGCTGTCTTTCCCTCATTTTGTCATTCCGTCATGATACAATTTGCCATCGCAACTCCTTCTTAAACCCTTGGCAGGATTATAAGGAAACTTAGTACAAACTGTAACAAAGATTACAATATGTAGATGTGCATATTGTTGGGGGAATGCACTGATGAAACACTCATTATACACTTGCAATTATGCGATAACAGTAAAAATAATTTTTGTGAGCTTGGCATTTCATCATTTGTTTATATATTTGAAAGGAAGAAAGTTTGTTGATAAATTACTTCAAAGTATTCCAAATGTTTAAAAAGTCATAAAAGATATATCTTGCATAGAATATGTGACCTGAGATTGTTGAGGTTAAAAAAAAACACTTTGTAGGACCTGTCGAAGGTGATAGTAACTCGTGAGTGGCAGCACCCGTTTGTGGGTGGAACCCACGAAAGGTGGATGAGTTAAAAAAAAAAATGTTTGATACATGAAATTTGAGTTATTTTAAAAGCAGTTTCAGTTGAAGTTTCACTTTCACAAAAAATGAAACTTATCGAATTGAAAATGCAGAATATCAATTAAACACAGAACTGAACAATGTCATTTAGAAACGAATAAAATTGAAATTGTGGCAAGTTGTTTTAGTCCTGATTGTCAGTATGTTTTTTTCTTCACTCATATTTTAAGTAGAAATATATTGATTGATTATTGATTTATGTCACTCCTCAATTATTTCACATATATGGTGACCACATGTGCCTGATGCATTGCATACAAAGTCAGACCTTTGCAACGGAGCCACCTGAAGCAGTGAGGGATCTTTTACGTGCCACGCTTACCGTGACACAGGACCTCAGTTTTTACTGTCTCATCCGAAAGACAGAACACCAGTGTGCCCAGGGTGGGAGTTGAACCTGGGTCCTCTCAATCATGAGCCGAGCACCTTATCCACTAGGCCACACTGGCTTTAAGAAGACATGTAAGAGCAGTTTTATTTTGATATATAGTCTGAGGAGAAGGAACAAGAATTCTTCACATTATTGATCATATATAACCTATTGTTGTAATTATTCAAGAACAAATTATCACATATACTTATATATATAAATGTGTTCACTTTTAGTTGAAAGAACTTCTGGAGTTTTTAGAAGCATCTAAATTACCAAAAGACTTGCCAGCTATAGAATTGTCTAGTCTCCAGCGACAACCAACAGTGTTAGAACTGGAAGAAAAACATGTATCCAAGCCAACTTTCTTCGAAAACAAAACTGGTAAATACATGACATACGGTATATAGAAAATTGTTGTATGGTGTCTCAAGTGTATGCTTAAATTTGACCTTCAGTTTTACCATTGCTGGTCTACACCATTTATGTGTCTGTTGAGAATTTATAATTAAAGTTAAATATCCCCCTCTATTCCATGGAGGTTTATGAGTTGGGGTAGAGCAAATATACCCCCCTCCCCTTCTAGTTTCTATGGTGTGAAGCAACAATGTGTGGAAGACAGGAAGACAATTAGGAAGTGTTTTTATTTTGTTCAGTACAAACCAACACAAATATAATTATGTTCACAATAAACAGCACTCAGAAGAGTGATTTGTAACCCTCTATGTAAGCGACAATAGAAAACAGGACATTCTTCCTTGTTTTCATCTCCTACCCCAATCTCCAAAGCAGATTTACGGTCCTTGCACTCCCTTTAATCTCTGCCAACTACTGAAAGTAGTCCTTAGTCAGAAGGCAGAAAATGTAGACTGTTTTGCGTGTTTTGGGAAAAAATGTCATCATATTCAAGTTATCTGGGCAAAAATTAGACAATGACGTGCAAATGGTAGTGTTATTGACAAACTGTATTACATAAGTTTGCTAATTTGTACGCTGAGAAAATATAGTGCAATAACGCCGGTATAAATTCGGGGTTTATTTCTTGTAGAAGACCGATTAAAACTCAGTGTAATATTTTAAATGCTTTAAATTTAACTAATAAAGCCATTGAAGACCAAGTCATATCGTCTAGAGGCAAAACTCTGATTTTACAAGAATCTTGTAAAACCTGAGATGTTGGCAGAGGTGTGTGTGGATTGCCAAGGAACGACAACTCTGCTTTGGAGATTGCTCCTACCCATGTATCAAGCGAGGAGGGCTCAATGATAAAGGGTCACGAGTTTGAGTAGTTGCTGAGTTTGGTCAGTGCCCTATTCTTCAGATCAAAAAAAAAAGAAACCTCAAAAATGTATCAAGCAATGTGCCTGGCTGGTACTACCAGAACATAGGTGGAATGATCCTGTTGTAAGGCAAAATATAAAATTTGTCATGTTTCCACTACTGTTGCTGAAATAAAAAAGAGGCTGTAGGTCAGTAATAGATTATATATATTATTGAAATATTGTTTAATTATGACATGAGGTTTTGTGAAATAAGACTTGTGTATTATACATGCTTTGAAGGGCCAATACTTTGATGCAGTACTGCAATTAAGCGTTGTATTGCTGTTTACCAAAAACATGTAAAAACATAAATTGAACCAGAACTTTTTCTCTAGAATTTTTTTTCAATTTGCCAATAATCTAATAGAATCTGTTGGACCAGCGGAATATAATTGCCTTGGTGGGGTTAGCAGAAACAAAACAAGATTGACTTTTTGCCTATTGTCTAGTAATCAATTACTCAATCAATCCTTCCTGTATTTCTTTCATTCCAATACTTAATATGAATTCATACTTTTGAAAGTGCCTGAATTTACAGTTGCCTTTTGATAAATAAAACTAAGAGGGCCCATGTAAATAATTTGAGTTCAGTGGGGCTTGAGTTAGGGATAAATATTCATATATAGAAAATAGAATCAGCACTAGATAAGCATTATGAGCTACAAAAATTCAAGTCATTGTTGTCGCAGTAAAGAAGAGTCATCAGTATTTCCCTCCTAAATTACAGAATGTGTTATTTTTTTTAGTGCAATTGATTTTAAGTGCAAAATATTGAAAAGGCTTTGTGATATATTAAGAAAGTCTTGAATTAGTGTGATCTGTTGTTGTCCTTCACCTTATTTTTGAATACATCTGTTCAAGGGTAGTCATTAATTACTAAAATATGCACTTAGACCAAACAGAAAATATGTATGTTTCCTGTAAAAGGCTGAAAAAATTGGGGTCAGTAGGCGGGTGATTTTCATTGTGATGTTTTAATTATTACTGAATTAATGTTTGATGGCAACTAGAAAGCATTTGGACTACTCAAAAGTAACAATTACTTACTTTTTGCCCCAACAGTTATTCCTTGGATATCCGAAACAACATTTTAAGGCAAATATTCAATATTGGAATAATTTTCTACTGAAAGTGCAATAAAAAGTTAAAGGTTGGGGCCGAAATTTAAGGTCAGACAGGTTACAGGAAACATGCATATTTTTTCCTTTGGCCTTAAAGGATTTATTGCGCTAGGATATAAATCATGTATAAACAATTACATATAAATATTATGGAGATTACCATACTGATGAGCGATTGTCTGTTTTCCAACTTAGCAATGTGTTCATAACGTTCGGACATTTAATTCTGCGTTACATAGTCTTGATCTTATCTTTAGGTTTCTCAGAGGGTCAGATGTCAGCTCCAAATACTGAACGTTTCATTCACGACGTTATCCACCTCCGACTTTTCCAGCATCTTCTGGGTCCATCACATAACAACACAGGTATCAGTCAGGTTTATACAGTCATCACTCAAACAAACATGGCTTTGAATCCATACTTCACAATGGAGTCTTGACTCTTAATACTCTCCTATTGATGTTAATGAACAAGTCAAAAGTAACATATAGCACTTCGAGCTTCAATTCAAACTGTTGTTATGCCCCCGGAATGATAGATCGTAGGCACATTGTTTTTGTAGTGTCTGTTTGTGTGTTTGTCTTTCTGTTGTCAACTTTAATCTTCACCATAACTTTAACACCATGACAGGCATAGAGTTCTTTCATATTTAGTATGCTTACTCCACTAATAAAACCCTTTCAAAATACACAAGGATCATTGCCCTCGTGCCCTTGAATGAGACCTTTTTCTTACAATTCAAAATTTAACTGATGTGAACTTTGTTCCATCTGGGACCATTCGTGTTTCAGAAACCCTTCTTGTTTTTGCTTGTTTATTTCGATTTTTTTTGGGGTACAAATTTTACTACTTTATAAGTAGTGCTGTTTGTGAAATCATAAACAGAAGAAATCCTGAAAGCATTTTTACCAGCTTTTCAATTTGTCTTCTGTCTGACTTGATACGTACATACTTTCATTTTTTATATGTCCACATACAGAGTGAGACATGCAGTAGTATTTTACTGACATCTGTCTGTGTGTATGTCTGCGTGAATTTCTCCGTACATCTCCTCTTACACCATTAGAGGTAAATTCACAGATGATCGGACAGTCGTTTATGAAGAAACGTCAGGAGAAGTTTTGCACTTCAGTTTTAAACTGGGAGTGGGATGGTCTCCTCCGAACTGTTAAATTGGAAGGGCAGAAAAATTTGTCCATGCTGCACCTTCTAATGTTTCTGTCTGCTGTTAGTCCACATACTTCGTCAGTGCTTCTCTTCTTCAGCCATTGCAGATACAAATGGTTTGATGAAGGGTCATAAGGGGGTTCCATATATGACGTGTAATTGTGCGCCTGTATTTCAAACAGGGGTCTAGTTTTTTCACAAGCTCATTGTTTTACTCTTTGTATACCTTATTTTCAGTTAAATTACAAAGCAGGGGTTTCAGGACAGAGAGAGGGTCATCAACTGGAATAAACCGAACGTCCCTCTCTCTGAAGCAACAGTCAGGAATCATTCCAAGGACAGACACAGAATCAAAGTACAAGCAGTCTATTCAGTCAGTGTTTAAGAATTTTTATAATACTCCAGAAGAGAAGGCCAAATCACAGAAGGAAAGTATTTCTGTGGTAAGTGGGGAATAATACTTTGCAGGGTTTGAAATTAGTTGTTGTCAGGTCTTCAAAAACAACCTAAAATCTCATTGGGCAACCTAAAATTTCCATAAATATAATGGAGATCGTCCATGTTTCTTTAAATTTGCCAATTTGATAACCAAAATTTTTTGCCAAAATTTGAACCCTGCTTTTTTCCAGGTTTCAGAGTATGTTGGTCTATTGGTTTTTGACTTGATTTTTTATGGTTCAACTTTTTTTTTTATCTTTCTTGTCATTTTGGATTTTCCTAAGCTAAGTTATCATCTTTTACCTGCCAGTCTATTGTTCAATGGAGCCACTATAAACCGAAGTCATCGTCACAGTACAATGGCATCCTCGTCATAGTATCACCAATGGGACCACCAAAGTCCATTTAAATTCCTAAATTTCACTGATATGAGGCTCTGTAGGGTATATATTGATATGAGGCTCTGTAGGGTATATATTGATATGAGGCTCTGTAGGGTATATACTGATATGAGGCTCTGTAGGGTATATATTGATATGAGGCTCTGTAGGGTATATATTGATATGAGGCTCTGTAGGGTATATATTGATATGAGGCTCTGTAGGGTATATACTGATATGAGGCTCTGTAGGGTATATATTGATATGAGGCTCTGTAGGGTATATATTGATATGAGGCTCTGTAGGGTATATATTGATATGAGGCTCTGTAGGGTATATACTGATATGAGGCTCTGTAGGGTATATATTGATATGAGGCTCTGTAGGGTATATATTGATATACTGAATGATCTATTGGAAGTTTCTGATGTTTGTGTTTGAATGTTTGCTAAGAATAACGTGTCATGTTATTTTGCTTTTTCTGTGTATAGGAGACCATAAAGAGAAAGGCATTTAAAGAAGGATATAACAAGGGTGTGAATTCGAAAGCGAGCACCACCACTTCTGGCTCCACATCTTCTCCATTCTCTCTATTAAACTGGACTTTACGTGGCGCTTTTTATGTGGCTCTCTTGTGCATTGTAATATGTAAGTTAAAGATTTCAAAATATCTCACATGTTTTTTTGGGAATGGGAATTGATTTATGTTTGCCTGTAAATGTAATGTGAGTAAGGAATTTTTTTTTACACTTTTTCATTGTAACATTATTGTAAAGTCTTTATACTTGCACGATAATGATATATGGAAATGTTGTATATAGCAGTTGCTCTTAAGGATTAAATTTAAGTTTCCTGTTAACAATCAAATTATTTGTAATCCCCATCATCCCCATGGGGAAGGGCTGTACTTGAATCAGGTGGTCTCTCTGTCTGTCCAACTGTCTGTAAACATAAGCAGAGAAAAGTTTTCTTCACTTTTTCCACATATCTTTTGGTTGGACTGATTAATTACACATCTTTATAATCAGCAACTACTGACGGAGGTTTGAATTTGTCATGTTCATAATTTTGCCGGTTATGACTCTCTGTCCTCAAATACTCTTTGTTGGGGGTTTGCTCAGGCGTGCAGTTTTAGTTGTCAAGAAAATCTACCAATCATAGTACAAATTTTCTAGCTCAAAAGAAATAGTTTCACGTAACATGTATTCAGCATTCCTCTTCCCCCCTTTTTTTAATGACTTGAAATAGAGTACAGTCAAACCTATGCAACCACCAAAGGGAATGTAAAAATATAATGGTCACTAAATGCAGGTCTATTAATACAGGTTAATTTGGAATACATAATCAGTACTCAGGAACTTGATATAGGGAGTTGTATATTGATTGATTATCGTTTTACGTCACTCCATGATTATTTCATGTATATGGTGAAGGTATCTGCCAGATGCATTGCATACAGATTTAGACCTTTGCATTGGACCCACCTGAAGCAGTGGGTTTTACTGTTTCATCCGAAAGAACGAACACCAGATTCCAACAGGAGTCGAACCTGGGACCTTTTGATCACGAGCCGAGCACCCTATCCTCTAGGCCACACCGGCTTAGGAGTTGTATAAGATGGTTAGTTGCTTGATACAGGTGGTCTTTAAAGTAGGTTTGACGGTATGACTTTTTGCACTAAGCAAGCCTTTAGAGCTGATATTGATAAAGGTTTATAATACAACCAAGTGATGACAATTAGCCAAAGGAGCTAGGTCAAGTATAAATCAATTAGCCTGAGACAAATTAAAATAACTAACCACAAGCCCAATGATCTATTTTCAACTCAGGACCACAAGTTACCAGTAATTAACTTAATTGACAAGCCTGGGTATAAGATAATTGTCACCAGCTAATAGGCTTCCTATTATTTTGAACACTGGACTATGCAAAATAACTATCAGTTTTGTATCACAGAGATGAATTCTCAATGGTATCCTATCTTTATTACATGTTTGTCATCCAGTGTTTATGGGAACTGGACTAATTTTCCTCAAAGTGTTCTTCCTACTGGGAAAACAACCTGTAAATGTCACTTTGTTATTTTTAATTTCTCTATGTTTATTTTTGCAGTTTATGCAAGGCAGTATTTAGTGACGGTTCGTCAGACCTTCAAAATCAGCCAGGATATAGAGACCAGGTTCACAGATGTTATTGGAGTAAGTGCTTTACAAATTCTGATTCAGTATGGCTGCCAGAGTGTCCTTCTTTGAAATGTGTAAAGTGTGCTTACGGTCAAATTGTTGTTGTGATCTTAATGAAAATATACATTCAGGAGTGATCTGCTCATGGTTTATCGCAAACACAAGCATAGAAAATGGTGTTTCTTAATTTAGTATGGTTGTAATTGTGAACATTTTGATTATATGAAAATTATATATCATTACAGATAAATATGATTATTATACAGATACATGTCTCAATCTATTTCATTGTAAAATTTACGACTTGTTGAACTTCAGTATTGTTAAAAGCTCCAAATCTTTTTTCTAAACAGTGAAAGAAATTTATTGTTCTTTTTAAAAAAATCTTAATAGTCCTCCGAAGGGAAGTTTCATAAAACAAAGAACAACTAACTCAATATTCACAATATTTCGGTCTTTTGACCTTCTTCTAGTGAATTTTATTGGTATTGATGGAAGGTCAGGAGACCGAAATATTGTGAATACTGAGTTAATTGTTCTTTGTTTTATTGTTCTTTTAAATTTTCTATGTTATTGGTTCAAATCTGTGAATTGCCAAGGTTAAAAAATTACTACTAGAATTCTAAGTCAGTATCCCTTAAAGAGACCATATAATGATCAAATTGTGTACTTTTTATGTTGAATATCTACTTATAATAGGATTGACTTTTTCGCAAAATTGGCATCGTCCAGTATGCACTGATGGATGACTATACTGGTGTATAACAAGCCATTTTACTGTAAAGTCCAGTGTGCCATTTTGTAATAAGTAACAAGTGTTCTGATTGGTTGATATTTCAACGAACATTTGCTATTAAAATATCAATCAGTCAGAGCGCTCGTTACTTTTTACAAAATGACACACTGGACACGATAGTATACACAAGTTAGGAATTGTCTCAAAATCGTTTTTGCAGACACTTATGGCGAGATACATGTATACTTTGATGTCGAAGGGAAATGGGTGTTCCTATGCTTATTAAGACCGGTTTAATGATTTTAACAAGAGGAGTTATCTGCTCTTGTTTACTTTTGTAGTCCTAGAAAGTGGAAAAGATTAGAATAAAAGCTATGAATGGCTGTTCTTTAAAGCTATTCTTTAATTTGTATAGGGATCTGTGATCAGGCAAGCAGCAGTCATGTTTTTATACCACATGATGATTTGCAAAAAGCAGGAGAGTTCTTTTCAAGGGCAGACAAATCACCTGATTGAATCCTCCTGTACTTAACTGCATGTAGACACATAGCATAAATCCTAACTCAGAAATTGCAGTGGGTATTTTTTTTTTCCTCATTTTGGTCAATCTGTCTTTTAAAAGTATCTAATGAACATGTTATTAAACATATTGGTTTTCAATCAACAGCTGGAAGAAGCCAAGCAGGACTTGATGGATGTTGTAAACTACTTGAAGTATCCAGAGAAATTTACACGACTTGGAGCGAAGATTCCTAAAGGTATATTATTTAAACTAATTACCATATTGAGCATCTTTCACTTATCAGGTCATTTGATTTCTCATAAGAATATTGGCTTTAAAATGTAAGTTTCTATCATGTTCATCTCCTAGTTTTTATGAATCTGAATTGACTTGTTTGACAAGCAAGTAAGGTAAACTTTCGCTAGACCAAGCAATATTTAAAGTTTGAAAAATTCACCAGACTTTGTAGTCTAATTGCAGAAAACTTCCATCTGATAGTGTCAAACAGCCTTATTGACCTTATGTTGTGATATATTTGGCATGCACTATTTGCACTTAAGTCATTTTGGGTGAAAGTGGCATTGAATATGAAACTAAGTAATGTACTTAACTAAGTATTGTTTTATTATACAAAAACAAATATTGTATCTATTACAATGTTCACATCACTGTAGAGATCTTGTTACATGTAGAATGCATTACAGTCTTGTGCCCATAGTCTTGTATTTTTTCATTAGAATTCTTGTGGTATGTGGTCCTATGAAACCAATTTGCACGAATTGCAAAGAATGTAGTTTTAATCAATACTGTACCTTAAAAGAGAAGAGTATAACTGAAATGTCAGATACTGATATATGTCTGCCGTACGTTATAATCATTTGATTTTACATTAACACACATTTTGATTGGTTTAAAAATTTGTGGTATATCTCATCCATGAATTTGTTTTCTCTATTGATGTAATTTCCCGCATTCTCTAAACTGTGATGTCAATATTCATACTTTTACGGCAGAAATTTACAGATGTTGAGAAATAGTGCATACCTAACTCACCAAATTCTGAGTATATCAAACATGTTAGAAAGGAATTAAAATTTAATGATAAGGAAGGAATCTAATTTGGTTTTTTTTTTTGCGTATACCATGAAAATAAGGATGGAAAACTTAAGCATTGTGTGCTATGTGCAGTGATGCAGTTTTCTGTCCTTTTTTTCATGGTAGAACTCAATCCAACAAAAACAATTTAGATTCATTCCTTAATTTAATAAACCAATTCCAAGTTTGTTTAAATTAATCCTAAAAATTTTCATGAATATCATGTGCTTACAGACAAATCCATCCTCTTAAATTTAAGATTTTGCTATATAATCATAGAGGAAACAGTGATATCTACTCAAACACAAATACACAAATTTATTGTTTAATTTGTAATGATTTAAATTCCATTATAATCGAAATAACAATACTTGTCTGTAGCCATGTGCTTTTTATGGTGATTTTCAGGAATTTCATAACAAAAGCGAAAACTCAGAAATTGTCTATTGAATACATATTTTAAGAGAAATTTTGCCCCATGCTTTCAAATGTGCAAATGAAACACAAACTTTTCCTGTAAGGACTGTCCTAATCTCATTTCATTAATGAATCATTTCAATTTTGTTTCCATCTTATTTCACTGGTGTAGAATAGCTTTACTAGGTCTGTATATTTTTATATATATCATGGTGACAATGTATTTTATCATTGCTACTTCACTTATATTACAGGTCTATTAATGGATGGACCACCTGGTGTTGGGAAGACTCTGTTGGCAAGGGCCATGGCAGGGGAGGCTAATGTACCGTTTATATACACGTCTGGATCAGAATTTGACGAGATGTTTGTGGGCACTGGAGCAAAGAGAATTCGAAATCTATTCAGTAATGTATCTAACCGTTAATAAGCCAGACAAAGAATTAATCAAACTTCAGTAATTATATAATATTAAGTCATAACCTCTGTCATTAGGGCCCTGCATTTATGTGGTTGCACTATAGAATATAGAAATCACATCTGTCTGTCTGTCCTTTGGTAAACACTTGAGTTGTGATGCAGTTCATATAACTGAAAATTGTTTCTAGTACATATTTTCAAATTTATCATACTAAATGCAGACCAATAGGAGGAACTTGCTTATAGATTTTGCAGTCAAAGGTTAAGGTCACCCATTGGGATTCTTTATAACTGCATCAGTTCTCTGTTCTAGGTGAATGGAATTTTCGTCATATACCTCATTATTTGTATGTTATTAATGGAAAATGCAAAAGAAAAACATTCATCATGTTCTTGAACCCTTTTTTCAGTCAAGCCAAAATAATATGTTTGAACATGGGGTCAACTATCACCCATGGCAACCTTGGGTTACTTTATTTGTTGTTAACCAAAAGTTTTCATACTGTAAGTCTACAACTATTATAAAAGATACAAGGACAGAAAATAAATCTGAATTCCTTGTATTTGTTGTGAATTGTAGACATAAATTTTATTATCACAAGTTTTGCTGTTTATGCAGTGAAATATCGCTATGTCATAAATTAATTTATGACATAGGTGATGTCATAGCATGGAAAAGATTTATGTCAAGGCGTTGTGTGATGAAATTAACATTTTTAAACTGATTGTAAACATGTGATAAAAAGAATCTGAAATTAATTTTCATTTCATACGGTATTTCTGAAACTCGTTGTGTGTTTTTTATCCCCTCACCAAGGTTCGGGAACATAAAACAAACAACTAGTTTCATAAATACCGTATAAAATGAAAATTCATTTGAGATCCTATATTTATATGATTTTAGCTTGTTGTGAATCATGGACATAAACTTTTACTGTATGACTTTTGCAGGCACAGCAAAATCGAGAGAACCTTGCATAATATTTATTGATGAGTTAGACAGCGTCGGCTCTAGGAGAACAAACTCCGAGATCTCTCCGTATGCAAATCAAACTATAAACCAGCTTCTGGCGGAGATGGACGGGTAAGGGCAGGGCTAACTTCCTCGTAGATTGGCCTTCATGTGGAAACTTTCAGGATAATGATATTTAATTATTGATTTTACATTTTGGGCGGTAATCTATGTAAAATCTCTAAAGTGGAGTATCTTTGGCAAAATTTGCACAGAAAATTGTGATATTTGCGGTCTAAAATTTAATTGAGTGTTAAATGACATTGGGTTTTTTTTGTGTAAAATAACTTCTCAAAAGCATTAATACCATATCCATTTGAACATTTGGGACTCATTTTGGCCACTTGTTTGATTTCAGATTTGAAAAATCCTCTCGAGTGATTGTGATTGGAGCCACAAACAGAAAAGAGGTCCTTGATCCGTGAGTTTTTTTTTTGTCTGTCTGTCCATCTGTGTTTATTTTGTTCTGTGGTGACATGTGTATCTTGGAACATTACACTTCATCAGCAGTTGTAAGAAAGAAGAAGAGTAGGGGGAGGGGGTGCACCTGGAATTCCTTGATTGATTTCATATTAAGTAAAAGAAGTAGGGAGAAGTAAAGTTAGTTCCTCAGTATTGGTTGATTTTGTATTAAATATAGTATAATATATGAAAGAAAAAATATCGCCCCTTAGTACTTGTTCATTTTGTGTTACTCAAGTGTTATTCAAATGATTTGAGTAGGAAAAAGAATTGGTTGATTTTGTATTAAAAATAGTATAATATATGAAAGAAAAAATATGGCCTCTTAGTACTTGTTCATTTTGTGTTACTCAAGTGTTATTCAAATGATTTGAGTAGGAAATAGAATTGACCTCTTACAGCTTAATTGTTGATTTTGTTTTAAACAAAACAAGAAGGGAAAGAAAACAGATTAATTCTAGCTAATTTGTATAAAGTTATATAAATTGGGAAAGAAAATAATGGCAGTTTAAGACAGGTGTTTGGTTTAAACAGGTGTTTGGTTTAGACAGGTGGTATTATGCAGTATCAGACAGTATGAGTTTAAGTATCATTAATGTGATGTAAAAGCACCATATCAAATAAGCCTATATACTTTGATCATTTTGTAATATTTATTTAAGTCTTAGAAGATATACAGTTTCACTTAAATTCATTTTGCTGCTTTCATTTAATATGTATATAATATTTGCAGATTACAACTTATATTATTCACTACTGATTTACACACATATTTTGTGAAATAATAGTTAAAAGTAGAGTTCGGATATTCGTTTCAGGGCAATTTTGCGACCTGGGAGATTTGACTTTCATGTGACATGTGAAAAACCAGATTTGAAGGCCAGAAAAGACATGTTGAACTACTATCTACAAAAAGTAACATATGCAGATGGTACAAGTTTTTTCTTGCATCTTAAAATGAAAACTTGCTGAAATTAATATTCAGTTTGAAGAATTCAGTAGAATGAAGTCATTGTAGATTCCTTGAGCAAACCCGGGGTGAGTTTTACCAAAGGTCTTAAGCCCAAACATAGACATAGACGTAAACTTTGCTAAGAAATGTTTGTCTCCTCCTTAAAGATTTTCCAAATTTAACGTATATCTATTACAACATTTACCAATGTAATTAAGTATGAACATAGACTTCAAGAAAAATTCCATTGACGTACACATAAATTTATGACCTTTAGTAAAATCCACTCCTGGATCGGGAATTTAGAATTTCTAAAAGTGTTAATAAACGAGATATATCAGAGCTTTCATTTTTTTTTTTTTTTTTTTTAGAGTAATTCTGGTTCATATTAGAAGTTCAAAAGTTGAGAGACAGAGATAAGATTGATTGATTGATTATTGTTTTATTTCACTCGATGATTATTTCACCTATATGGTGACGGCATCTGCCTGATGCATTACATGCAAATTTAGACCTTTGCATTGTACCCATCCGAAGCAGTGAGGGATCTTTTACGTGCCATGCCTACCGTGACACGGAACCTCGGGTTTTACTGTCTCATCTGAAAGACAGAACACAAGTGTGCCCAGGGCTGGAGTCGAAACTGGGATCTCTCGATCACGAGCTGAGCACCTTATCCACTAGCCACACCGGCTTAACAGAGATAAGAGAATATAAATATAGCAGAAAAGAACTTGAATTTATTTGTGTATATTCTACTATTATCATCTTTTGTGTGCATGTCCTTGGTGATTTTTGTCATACAGCTTTGTCAGATGTCTTCAGTTTTCTCTCTTGTACAAAAGAAGCCTTATCAAAACAAATCGTCATAATATTTGTATAAAAGTAGCCTTTGCAAGACACGTTGTTTATGTTATTGTATTCGTACTTACAGTATGATAATTATTCTGTGTGATTGTTTACAGATATTGATGTCGATAAATTAGCAAGAGGCACATTTGGAATGTCAGGTAAGACTTGAGAATATGTCCTGCAATTACAATTATAAAATTAAACATTATACATGCATCTACATGTATATAAACAATCTTTTTTTGCCCTTGAAAATGAATCACTTTTTCTTCCAGTATATCAATTTATCTATCTGAAAATTTAACATCAGCAATAATTTTCGAGTTGTTAGTGATTGGGTTTTGCTTCTTAGTATCAGAATTTGTGACAAATTGACCTTGACCTGTACTTTTAAAACCTTTCTGGATGTGGCTACTGTCCTTTGTTGTCAGTATTTCACAAACAATCTTGTTACAGCTTGAAAATTGGTACATGCACAATCTAAATGATTAAGAACATCCACTCAGAATCTGATGAAATGTGTTAGAAATGTTCCTTGGTAAATGCTAAATGTGCTCTGTTGCTTTGTATACTTTTCCACGCGTGGGGTTTTAATTGTCAGGAATATTTTGAATGAAGATTTGTTTTGTTTTCAATGAATTTTTTCATGTGGTTTATCATATACGGTGAAGGTATCCAGGTGGAATAGCTTTATAATTTAGTTGGTATGATGCTGTTAGTTACACTTCGAGGTCGCATATTTAAATTCCACCTGTAGCATGCTACTGGAAGTATGTTTCAGTTGAAACAAATATAACTGATGCCCCAGGGTAAAATTCCGGTGAAACCGTTAAAAGTGAGGCCTCGTGTCACAGTAATATACAGCTTGTATATTAAGTGCTCTCACAGCTTTTGATGGTCAGAATTTTTGTTTAAATACGTCAGTCTGATACTGTCAGTATTTTTTTTCGTCAAATCAGGTCATTATATGGTCCCTTTCCAATGGAAATTTTATAAATTTTCCCAGAAATTTGTCTAAATTTTCTGCCAGACATTGATCTTTTAGCATTATGCTAATGGGGCAAAAAGTTCACAAATGAAAAAATACAGGCACCTTTGAAAAACAAAAAAAACCCCACTGAAATTGGCATGATAAAACATGAAACAAAACTGTATGAAATTCTAATGTATAAAATGTCTGTAATGGTGAAATACACATGTAGGTTTGTATGTTTGTACCGTTCTATTTAAGGTGCCGAGTTGGAAAACGTAGTCAATAGTGCTGCGTTAAAGGCGGCGTTAGAGGACTTGGATGAAGTGTCAATGACACATCTCGAGTATGCTCGAGATAAAATACTCATGGGTAAGTGAGACTTGAATAAAAACTCTAGGATTGTTTTACCTATGTGGTGGCCGGTGGTTTTGTGGAGATAGTAATCAGGGTGTGGGAAGAAATCCACTATCCTCTATAGGGTACATTGTCTGATTTCCCTTTGCGAGGACAAACTTTGTGTAGTCGTTAAGAGTTCAGCTTGCAGTGCGGATGATTTTGGAGGGGGAGGGTTTTATTCCCAGGATTGTGCAGCTATGTAAAAGAGATTATTAACCTCACATGTTATTGTGGTGGTGTGATCCAAACATTATTAAAAGTGACATTAACTCTCAATAATCCAATCAACAAGCTTATTTCCTCGCACTGAGTGGGAATCACTTCAAGTCATGATGTAGGTGAGGGGTAACATTTTGACACTGGCCACCATGGTCCTGAACCGGTGTGTCCTACAAAACTTGGCCCCATAATAACCATGATAGTCTCAAGGAGTGCAGTTTTAGATTAAAAAAGACAACTTCTGTAGGCATTTTGTTTTCAATGTTACTTGCATTAGTAAATTCTCTTAATAGTTTATTAAATGAAAAATAAATTCAGTGACTTGCTTTACTTAAACATGTATCAACATAACCTCATTTTCTATAAATGTTGTCTGTACTGTAACAATAAAACCTACGAAGGCTGAACTGAAGAGATTTTACAATGTTTGCTTTGTTGATCTGTAGGCCCTGAGAAGAAACATCGGCTTCCAGACGAAGAGACAAATTGGAATACAGCGTACCACGAGGCAGGTCATACTATTGTGTCCTGGTACACAGAAGGCGCTACGCCGTTACATAAAGTGACCATCATCCAGCGAGGGAAATCTTTAGGCCATGTAAGTATATTGTCAATGTAATCCATGAAAGTATACCATTGATGGGTAAAAAGACTGAACTGAACATAAACATGCCGGGTACATATATTGATCTGTTACAGAACATTTTAATGATGGGCACATAGACTGAACTGAACATTTTAATGATGGGCACATAGACTGAACTGAACATACTAATGATGGGCACATAGATTGAACTGAAAATTTTAATGATGAGAACTTAGATTGAACTGAACATGTTAATGATGTGCTCATAGATTGAACTGAACATACTAATGATGGGCACATAGATTGAACTGAACATACTAATGATGGGCTCATAGACTGAACTGAACATTTTAATGATGAGAACTTAGAATGAACTGAACATGCTAATGATGTGCTCATAGATTGAACTGAACATACTAATGATGGGCACATAGACTGAACTGAACATACTAATGATGGGCACATAGATTGAACTGAACATACTAATGATGGGCTTATAGACTGAACTGAACATTTTAATGATGAGAACTTAGATTGAACTGAACATGCTAGATGGGCTTATAGATTGAACTGAACATTTTAGTGATGAGAACTGAGAACTTAGATTGAATTGAACATACTAATAATGGGCTGAAGTGAACATTTTAATGATGGGCACATAGATGAACTGAGCATTGTAGTGATGAAATCAATTATAGATTGAACTGATCAATTATATTATGGGTACATAATTTGAACTGAACATTTTAATGATGGGTAAATAGATTAGACTGGTTATGCTATTGATGAGTAATGGATTACATAGTTTATCAGGCTAGCTCAGCAAACCAGCCAAATGTTACCAGTCTCAGGCTAGCGGACCACTGCTTTGTTTCAGACCTGATAGATTTGTTTGTTTGGAGGTCACCTGAATGTATTACTTTTTATCTTTGTGATTATATGTATCATGTACATTATATAATAAAGAGGAATTTTTCTTTTATTTCAGACTTCTTTCCTACCTGATAAGGAAGATATGAGTAGGACAAGGCAACAGATTATTGCACACATGGATGTTTGTATGGGAGGAAGAGTGGCGGAAGAATTAATGTTCGGCTTCGATAAAGTCACGACTGGTGAGAGCAAAAGTTTTTCTTTCCTTTTTCAAGTTGGCTTAGTTCAGTTTTTGAGTTTCTGGTTCATTTTAAGAAGGTGGTGGTTGATTTATCTTGATATCTTTGTGTATATGATGAAAAATTGATTTCCAAGGTGCTGTGTCATGGTAAATGTTAGTATATATAACATCACTACTCTCTGCTTTGGATGGGGTCAGAAGAATAGGACAAATTTCTATGGAATGCATCAGCCGTATTTGCTGTCACTTTATAGGCAACATTGAACAAACATTGTTGTATCATTTGATTTACTTATGACAAAAATGAATTTGAATAGTATATGTTTCTGGGTGATGAATTTAGGAATTTGAAGTAAATATAAATTTTTATGTGCATAGATTTGGTTAATTGGTGATTGATTCACGTCATTCCATGTATATGGTGATAGCATTTACCTGTCACATTGAAATTTACACTTTTGCAATGGACCCAAACGAAGCAGTGAGGGATCTTTTACTTGCCACACCTACCATGAGACAGGAACTTGTTTTTTACGGTACCATTCAAAAGAGAGGATACCAATGTGGCTACAGTGAGAGTTGAACCATGGACCTTAAGGTCATGAGTCAAGCACCTCATTCACTAAGCCTTATTGGTTTGCATACATTTGGTGGTGAGGACAATAAGGCCATAATAAAATATTCCTAGATCTTCATCCTTGTGCGTCTTAATTTCTCATGCCCACCCCAAATATTTTTTAAATTACACTTTGAAAATTATATAGCCAGCCGGAAATATCCTGTGTCTTGTCTAATTCCGTTTTGTAATGTTCATTCTTCAGATGATGATTTCCGGTGACTGTTTTTAAGTAGAGAAACATACAACATGGTCTTTGCCATCATATCTATAAAACAGTCATAAAGCATAACATAAATAAAAAACTGGTATGGGTATAGCATTAGAGACAAGTTTTTTCCACTAGAGCTCTTCCACATTTGACTATGACCTGGGGTTGTGGTATAAGTCCTGCTATGCAGACAGCTCTAATTTCTTTTTAAGGATTGATTATCTTTTTGAAAAGT
Source organism: Pteria penguin (assembly GCA_035048485.1). Lineage (NCBI taxonomy): Eukaryota > Metazoa > Mollusca > Bivalvia > Pterioida > Pteriidae > Pteria > Pteria penguin. The sequence goes on from CM068584.1 coordinate 36,153,747, forward strand.
CAGCTTTTTACTCAAAATATATTATGATGAAAAAGACCCTGCACTGGCGAGCTCTGTTGTCTTCTGACAACTCTTGTTTTATTATGGCCTAATGTATAAACATTTAATTGTTATCTTTATTTTTGCAGGAGCTTCTTCAGACTTTGGTCAAGCAACACGATGCGCAGTTGATATAGTGAAGCAGTATGGGATGTCAGAAACGGTATACTGTGTTTTATATGTCGCAGATTTAAATCATTTTTTTTTAAGCAGAAAGCAATAATATTATGCAAATATAATTTTAAAACAATTAAAAAGTGATCTCTTTAACTCTATCAAGTCAAATTGATAGAATATATTCGATACATTTCTACTGCCATCTGCCCAGTCATTCTTAGTACATTTCCCTTCAGAATCAGATATTTTCATTGGATACTTCTCTTTCGATTTCAAAAATTTGTATAATTCACTTGATTTTCATTATGGCCCCAATTTGAAGAGTAGGGGGTATATTGCTTTGCAGTTTCTATTCATTATTTTTGCAACGGGTGCACATATTCAAATTAAATTTGGGAAAAAGATACATCACAAAAATATCTGATCAAGATTTGATTTGGTCACCATCGAACGATTTTTGACTGAGTTACACTCCTTGAACTTAAAAAATTTCAAAGCAATCGCAGTTTCTGTTCATTACTTCTGCAATGAGTGCATATATTGAAATGAAATGTACTTTACACAGTTTTCAGGTGAAAAGGTCAAAGGTCACAGAGGGCTTGTAGTACTTTACACAGTTTTACAGTATAGTACCAGAAGGGGGGCATATATGTTCTACACTAATGCACTAAAAAGAGATATATGCTCTTATTTTTTTTTTTTTTTTCGACAATATGGCTTTTTAGCTCATGTGTTTGTAACAGGGCCCAAGATTTGTAGGATTCATTCATTATTAAGAATTCTGATACTTCACATAACAGTGACGTGCCCTACGTTAGGGTTAATCAGAGGAGTGTACTGCAATATGACTCGATCAGATCTGTGTGACAAACGAAGTTCGACTGCTCACTTTCAATATCAGAAACATTTTAATTCAAATATCTTGAATACCTGGGCAATGAAATCTTATCAGTAAATTTCACATGGATGACTTATCAAACAAGAGTATCTCATTGGAGCAAAATGTATATTAAATACAATATAGATATAAATTCGGATATACATGTTATATGTAATATATAATACAAATCCTGGATGAAACTCAAAACCATATACATGTATAAATAATAAAAAAATATATTCAATTTACTCACATGCCTAAACAGGTATTACAGCATAAGTACATGTGGTTATTGAACAGGATATCCTTGACTCAGTGGTATTGTCATTCGACTCGCAACACTACGATCCAAGGTTCGAGCACCATAGAAGTATAAATAATTTTAAGTTGATTTTTTTTTTACATATCACATGGTTATCCTTTTATTTGACTTTTATATCCTTTCTTTCATTATTTTGTGATTCTTTATGGAGGCCTCAGTAATTAACAAAACATGAATACAATGTCTGAGATATAGATAAATTATGCATTCTTATTTAACTTTTAATGGAAATAAGTAAGTTTGAATGAACAAGACAGAATCTGTGAAAGTATTCATGAATTTAAACAATGACATCATAGACCAAATTATAAACCTTAATGGCTCATTGTTTTAAAATGTACATGCTATCTAGCACCATTTTGTTAAATCAGGAAATCAAGTCTGTCCAGAGCTGCTTTACATTGTAATATTTTGCACCATTTTCAATTGATTTTGTAAAAATTTCGCAGCTTTTCTCAGTATTGCAGAGCTGTCTTGATAATATTTTGCAAAGTAAAGTCTGTCTGTCTGTCTGGCATCAAAAATTTGAGTTTAGCTTGATCTCAAGCATACTGTTAATGATACCAACTTCAAACTTGGTCAGTTTTCAGACATTGATGAGTTCTTCCTGACTGACACAAAATTTGGTGACCTTGACCTCAATTTTAAGCTTTTAAGTGAACACAGTTTGATTTCGAGTCTAGCTTGATTTCTTGCATACGTTAATGACACCAACTTCAAACTTGGTCAGTTTGTAGACATTTTGATGAGTTCTTCCTGACTGACACAAAATTTGGTGACCTTGACCTCAATTTTAAGCTTTTAAGTGAACACAGTCTGATTTTGCGTTTAGCTTGATTTCTTTAATATCATTAACGGTACCAATTTTTATATTTCTGGAAACAGCTTCAAACATAAAGTGATATGTTTCAGGATAAGATTCTACAGGAAGGCTATAATGTTATGATTTGCATTCCAGTCATACCATCTTTGACAGTTTCTTGTCCATTAAAGTTTTTTAAATCATATAAGAAATTTTTCGAAAGGAAGTGTAAATTAGAAAGTAAATAATAAGAAGCATTGGGCTGATTTTAAAATTCCTTGACTAAATTTTATTTACCCTCACAACGAGTCTCTTTTAAGAATATTAACTCAGGAGTAACCTTGAATCCTGAAAAAAAATCTAGGGGCCCAACTCCATATTTATGCTGGCCTGATTTAACTGGCCTGAAGTATACCGCTCATACCGCTCTTCATATTGGAAGAAGAAGAAACCAGCAGATATGGATTTTAGAGACTTCTTGTCCACTTGATCAGGACCAAGTGGCCAAAAATTTTCTTACATTGAGTGTTTCTTGTTACTTATTTTGTTGAAATGATGTTTTTTTTTTTCCTCCTTAGCTGGGTGTGAGAGTTTTGACAGATGAAAGTCAGCTGAGTCCCAGTCTGCAGCAAGCTGTTGACAAAGAGATCAAAACAATTTTACATGTAAGTACAATGATGTCATGGTTACTGAATTGTTCTTTTGTTATGGCTTTTATGTTTCTATAGAAAATCTAGCCAGTTATTTTATTTGGATACTTCCTCATGATGATAAAGTACCAGCTCTATTAGTTTTTTTTTTTTTTTTCATTTTGATTAAATGCTCAGTACAAAAAGCAGTATTTGTTCAGTGTTTTTGAGATGGGCATAGCCGTGAATTAGGCATTTGTCTAGTGACAGAGAAGTCCACAGTAGACATGGCATGTAAACGATTTCTCACTTCTTTGCAAAGGACTCAATTTCTGTACAATGCATCAGGCAGATGCCATCACCATATAAATGCAATGGCCTTGGTGTGATGTTAAATAAGAATTCGGATTTTCAAGTTTACTTGGGAGCAACCTGAGCTTCTGGAAAAAAAAAGAAAAAATCTAGAGATTCCACTCAAAGTGTAGTGGAGATGGGCATCTCGCAAGGGTTAAATTTCATATGTTATGTTTTTAACGTGTAGGTTATCAAAATTTGATGTACTCTTTTGTCTTTTTCAGGATTCATATCAACGTGCTAAAACAATCTTGATTAACCATGCACAGGAACATAAACGATTAGCTGAGGCGTTAATGAAATATGAAACATTGGACAAGTCACAGGTGCAAGCAATCTTGGAGGGCAAATCTATAGATGCTCCCAGTTAGTTGTTGTTTAGTTGTGCGAAAGGATTGTTGTGCTGTAATTTTTTATTTTCATCGCCATAGAAGATTCGAGATCTTGGGTAGCTGCAAATTATGCTACCATAGGCCTGATGGAACATTGAGTTCAGGTCCTCCATAGGGACACATAAGATATAAACTGTTTTGTGTGTTATTGATTCACTGGAAAAGGAAAAAAAAAAGTCACCTTAACAAGTTGAAGTCAATTTCATTTTTTGTTAGCTTTTTATGTTTTTTTTTTTTCAGTTATGTTTTACATCATTTTAATAACTGCATACATTTACTGCCATTTACTCATTCAGGGAAAGATAATTTGCAAAAAATGGTATAGATATAGTTTACATTTGTGCACATTCAAAAGCATGCAGAAAAAACAAATCTGTTGAGGATCACATTGGCAAATGGGATAAGGTCCATAAGATGTCGTTCTTTTATTTTTCGAGTATGTAACTGCACATAGGAAGTGCTGGTATCATCTCACAATTTTGAAAGTAAAAGATTAAAGCATCTGACTCAGCGATATGACAGAACTCACCACAAAAATACACTGTTAATGATATAATAATTAAAAAAAATAATATTACAAAAACTTCTGATTGAAGTGCAGTTTAGATTCTGACTTAGTCAGTCTTAGAAATGTCAGTTGATATGACAGTAGTCAATCAATTGGTGTGGTTAACCGGTTTATGGGCTTACCTTCCCACTAATGACAAAAGCATTTAATCAAAGGACACACATTTAAAAATTTATAAATAATCCTCCATATAATATGATTGTCCTAGGGTTGGGATCTGTCACTGAAGGCTATTAAGAATTATGATAACTTCTCAAACGATTTCTGGAAGACATTCATCATCATAAAATTTAGGACAGAAGGGGGCCTTATTAAGGGAAGGACATTTTTTTAAAGCTTGATATATACATATAATGCTTAGTAGGCTGTTGTCTGGACAATATTTGGTACTATAAAAATGTTATGTTAGTGATATACATCAGTTATAAGTAAGCTAGCACACCTTGTCATTGCATTATTTCCTCACCAGTGTAAGGTAACTGCCTGTTTTACTAGGTAGCTTGATACAAATTCAGTCTTCGTGAAAACTCACCAGTCTGATACCCGAGGCTACCAGATTTATTACTTGGCAAGTAAAAATTCTCTAACAAAGTACACAATGGGCTAGTAAGATTTTTTTTTGAGCTAGTGGTTCACAACATTCTCATTATGACTGCAAATCATAAATTTTGGACCCCAGAATTAATGAAAAATTTTCCTTGAAAACAAATGCAGTTTTTGGGGAAAAGAAAACTAGAAAAAAAATTAACAAACCTCATGCAGAATTTCGGTCATTCAGGCAAAAATCTACATAGAATGTGCCATCAGATATTCCTGAGATTTATTGAGAGGGCTTTAGTAAAAGGGGCCTCAGCCTACTACTCACTACAAAGTGTTGTTTCAATTGTTTCTCTCACTGGACAACCACATTATCGATTGGATTTGAAAGTTTACTTAACATAGATTTTTTTGTGTATGAAGCCAAAGATTTCATGTGACCACCATGATTTATTGACATTAGAGTAGTTTTAACCTGTAAAAAAATACTTAGATTTGATTCTCTTGTGGTTGGTATGATGAGTCAAGGATACCAGTGTCAAACCTTGGTCAAACCATTTTGTTTAGGAGGCTGGAAGTCAAGTTATGTTTTTTCCAAATTTTGATTTAATAGATGGTTAAAACACTTGCCCACTACTAAATTCAGTATCCTCTCTTCTTTTTCTCAAGAAGTTTTGAGGAAGTTTATTTCCTTAAACAAGCCTTATTACTAATCTCCCTGTCTTTCGTAACAAATAGCCATATTCAAAGTCACGTAAATAGCGAAAAGACATGGTGCTATTTTGTTAATAGGGCCACGATTCCTTATGTTGCCAGATTGGCAATTTTGATAAATATACGGGCTGGCAAGAATTGCAAACAGCATATCATCAAAATAGGATCACGTCTTTCAACTTTTACGTAACGTTTCTTTGAAAACTACATACTGGACTTGGTTCAGCTTGGTTTTAGAGGATCAGAAATGAAGTTAAGAAAGAGTGAAAGCCTCGAAATTTAATGCACAATAAATATGGAGCTGAGTTAAGAATAGATATTTAATTTGAATGTCCACTTAGATTTGGAATTAAATATGAGTTATATAAATAAGTGTATTTTTTGAAAATTGGCAATTTCTAATTTTTTAATGTTAATTGGAATATTTTCTACAGAATTATTAAATATAATAATTTGCTGTATTAAGGTACACGCATATTCAGTATAAACATTAGTATTTATGCATACATGTACATGTATAAGAAATTTGATATGAAATGGTATATGAACTTGAAAATACTGTGTTTTGTATTGCCAAAGAGTTAGTTGTAAATTTGATGAGATGATGTGGGGAATTTTGCCATGTGTTTTGTTATCTTATATTATTGTATACAAACTTGTTATGGTAAGGTCCAGCATTACGTCTCTTCTCATTTAAGGTGGTGCATTACTCTGTTGAGAAAGATAACTCTTGAATCAATTAACTACCATAAGAAGGAGTGCATTTCTTTTATGAATTATTATCAAAAGCAACGATTTTTCTGTAAAATTAACTCAAATGCATATTTGTTATTTGTTTTTCTTTAAGGAAAATGAAATGAAAGTACCGGTACTAGAAAATTATCTCTCAACAAGTAGAGGAGTGTGCTACCTGAAAATGAAGGAATCATTATTAAGTTACTAGTCTGTGTATACAATCTAACAGAAAATAAATCTGATAAGTTTTTACGGTGTTTTCTTTGATTCCAAAATAAGGAGACGGTTGTTAAATTTTTTTTTTCGGAAAGGGGAGGGGCATTCTTCAGATATTGGTGAAGTGAAATACTGCGCCAGATTTTACTTGTCAAATGTATTAATTCAAAGTTTCGAGGAATTTTGTAAACATCTGTTTTAAGTATTGACACACGGCTGGGTGGGCAAAAACTTTCATCTTTGTTCTAAATGTATTTGAGCTCCTCTCTTTATCAAATTGACAACAGGAGAGGTAATGGGCAAGTCTACATGTGTCCATGTTGAAAGTTCAGCTTCTTGGTACCAACGTATATAAAAGGGCTAATCCTGGTACATATATTGGTACTTGAACAAAAGGCTAGTGAACTTCCTAGTGTCGTTTACTTTAATTTTATTATATATTTATATGAAGTTATATATGTTTTAATGAATTATGCCCAAAAGATACAGGTGAATATATACATACTTACAGAACTTCCTGGTCACGAGCCAAGTATCAAACCAATGAGATTCATTGGCTCGACTTCCAGTGATTCATGAAGCCGGTGTGGCCTAGTGGATAAGGTGCTTGGCTCATGACCGAGAGGTCCGAGGTTTGACTCCCACCCTGGGCACACCGGTGTTCTGTCTTTCGGACGAGACGGTAAAAACCGAGGTCCCGTGTCACGGTAGGCGTGGCACGTTAAAGATTCCTCACTGCTTCGGGTGGGTCCGTTGCAAAGGTCTAAATTTTTTGTGCAATGCATCAGACAGATGCCGTTACCATATACATGAAATAATCGTGGAGTGACGTAAAACGATAATCAATCAATCAATCAATCTAGTAGTTCATGAATTGTCGTGATTTTATGATTGACACCACTGACTTTCCTGTTTAATATATGTAAGCTATTAGAGTTGTTTGTGCTGAAAGAATATAACTCAAAGATTGCTTTGAGGTAACTAGGGACGGTTCCGGGATCGTTCGTACGGATACGTTTTCGTACTGGGATTTTTCGTACGGGATCTTTCGTACTACTACCGGGATTATTCGTACGGATGTTAAACCTATATTTGTATGCTTAAAATATATACATATTAAATAATTTGAACTTTTTAGCTGTGTTGTTGTTAATATGCCATTTGCCGATCTTCATAAGTGTTGTCTTTTTGTCCGAGCTAATACCTTCTGGCGTTGTTTTTCGTTATGGCGTTACAATAAATTTATGTCACGTATTATGACGTCACTATGAAAATCAACGCTAAGAGATGTTAGCTCGGACAAAAAGACAGCCATTATCAAGATTGGCAAGTGATCTATTCACGAATATTGCGTATGAACTATTACGTACTTTGATGCGTGTTGATTCGTATAAAATATACATATAACGTATAATGTACTGTGCTAATTTTCGTACTTCAAAGTAATATTACGAGAATTCGTACTGTTTTGTTATTTTGTTGGTGTTATAGCTGAGTTTATTATATGTTTTCTCGGTTATAATCACAAATGTGGCATATGAAGTGTTGTGCTGATTTTCGTACCGGGTATATATTACTCGTCCTGGGTGTTGTCCAATGTTTCTATATTGATGCATGAATGTTGCATAAAAAAACAAAAATACAAATAATTGCATTCAAGACACAGATATGTATGGACACTTATTATAAAAATTGACAAATATTAATTTCAAACATATTGGTCAGTGTAGAAATAACGAGACCGAAAGATGGAGAGATTAAGAACAGGATCACCAACTACCGACGACTGGACGAAAAACTAACGGAAGCATGAGACAACTACCAGGCAGGCACTACAGCGACTGGAACATTCTTAAGGACGGTGGGGAATTTGTATGGATTTGTTGTGTGAATATTCGGAAGTGTAAATAGTGTTGCCTTTGAAAATAAGTGTGTGCTGTCGGAAGTGTAAATAGTGCTGACTTTGTGTGCTTTGAAAATTATACTTATTGTTACAACTTTGTAGTAGTGTGTAGTGCTTATAAAGTTCTTATGGTGTGTGGGTATATTTTTAACATTCAAGTATTTTGAAAATATCATACTTATTATTCTTTTAGCGCTTTTATGTTTGAAACCTGTGCTTAATATTATCATTACATGTTTGTTGTTGTATGTAATAATCAATAAATTAAATCATAAACAGTATTTCTCGTCTTTTATAATTCACTTATTTCCCCCACGAGCAATGGTCAAAGTCTTACTATGAACTAATTATATAGTGCTTGTCAAAAGCAAAGAATAACAAAACAAGGAGTTATCAAAACACTTAATATACATAATTACACATAATGATATATACCAGTATGAACGATATACATAATTACACTTAATAAGTAAATACCAGTACGAATGATCTCACTGATCGGTACGAAAGAACCCAATTTTTCGTACGAGCTGTACGAAAAATCCCAGTACGAAAACGTATCAGTACGAATGATCCCGACGCCCTAGGGACAGGCCTGGTGTAGTGGTTATGCGCTTGGCTTGCGGCGCCGACGATCCTGGTTCGATCACCACCTGACTTTAACAAGATTTCTGTCTTTTGAATAAGAGAGGGAAACCGAAGTGGCAGTCACGGTAGATGTTAACGTGTCTAGTATCTATCAATGCCTCGGGACTGGTTGGTAGCATCAATGCCTTGGAACGGGTTGGCATAGTTACATAGGTCAAAATTATATACATGTAATGCACTGGGTTGGTGCCACCACCATATAAATTACCTCATAATATTACTATGTAGTGGGTCACATAGTGAAGTTCCGACCCCCCCCCCCCCCAAAAAAATAAATAAATAAACCAAACACAGCAAAAACAACAAAAACATACACTTCCCGTCTCCAAAAAAAAAAAAAACAATACACCGATCCAATTTACAGCACAGAAAGCGATGTTTAGCGGACTTTTGATTGTTATGCCTATGACATCATAATCAGATGTCCGACTTGTCCAACATCATCATAGTCGTATTTTGCGCTAAAGTGCTTGAAATTAGACGAAAGTGGATCGGTGTATTACAACAACAAACATCAAAAATCGTTATGTTCTACACGCAATGACTTCTTCTTGATATAGTATAACAATGAACAGATAAGAATAATGGAACTTCAATACTAAGCCATAGTCCTTCTAACCTTGACTAAGACAACATAGAATTACATGACATGTTCACCTCCTTGAGCTCTCTGCTATCTCCCGGAACAAAACCTCTAATAAAAGGTGTTTTGTCTGCCTTTGATGAAAACTGCCTTTTTGTGCATATTAAGGTGCAGTATGTAGAAATGTATGCTACTTAACTGACGATATCTAACTATGATCAGTTTGACCATACAAACTTTTAAATAAAGTAAAAAATATAGACTATCTATCTTGTCTATGCAACTCCTCCTAAACGCCCTGCGAAGGGGATTTTGTTTAAACCTGGTACATTGAAGAAGACTTTATGTAGATGTGCGTTTTGGAAAAAGGCCGAATGCTATTCAAATGTGTTTACAGGAGGTATGGCCCAAGGACTTAGATTTTCTTTAAAAAATTGTCTTTGCAACTCCTAAACCCTTTGGGGAAATTTTTTTTATAAAACTTGGTAGTGCAAAGAGAGAACATCCTACGAAGATGTACATATTCGAAGGGGGATTCTTTCCACAAAATGCAAGAGTTACAATCCTTGAACTTGGAGTTTCTTGCATTTTTCTCTGCGAAATACGTTTTAATCGCAATTCCTCTTTTGTGGAATTTGAGGAAGCAACACTAAATGAAGGCGTGTATAATGGAAGGCAGAACTTGAACTTTGATTCTTTATGCAAAACGGCTTGTCTTCGCATCTCCTCCTAAACTTTTCGGTTTATTTTGATGAAACTTGGTACATTGAAAGATCACTATATGATGATGTGCATATTGAACAGGAATTTTTACATCTCCTCAAAGTTCAATGCAACCATAGTCGGTGTATTTATGGAAGGAAGTTCAGAGCTCTGTGTGTGTGTGTGTGTGTGTGTGTGTGTGTGTGTGTGTGTGTGTGTGTGTGTGAAAGGGGGGGGGGGTGTTGTACACATAGGAAATGAGGGATGCACGAAGAACCTACAAAGTATTGCAAAAGAAAACTGGACTTTTATCAGTATCAAAGGTAATCTTAATTTACCACAGTTACATTAGATATTTATTTCTAGTTTGTATGACACATAGGGTAACAGATTGCGGGTATATTATGGACCAGTTTAGCGGTGCCTTATTTTTTGTTTACTTATTCGCGTCTATTAAAAGAAATAATTCCTTGTTGATTAATAGATGATGAAAGTTTTTTTTTTTAATATTTGCTCATAAACGGTTAGATATTCAAAAATTACATTTCAACCAATATTGTTTGTTTACCTTCCATACTTCCTCAGCTAATTATATTGTATTGAAAAGCAGTATGTTTCTGTCTCTCAAAACATAAACGTATGTATAAATATATGAATAACTAAATATATGAAAAATACATCAATAAATAAATAGATAAAAGTATAATATGAAAATATTTGACAGAACGCTGTTTTTGAAAATTTCAACCTTTTTCACTTTAAATCCGATGTGATTTTGTCTGTTTGTCTGTCTGCCTACCCGTCTGTCTGTCTAGAATTACAATTACAATTTTAAAATCCATGCATTTGTTTTTATAAGACTTTGATAAAATGTCTTAAATACAATTGTAGACATAAAAATACAAAAATTAATCATTCGCCTTCAGAAATTTCAACCAATCTTTTTCATTTTAGTCAAAATTAACCCCTTGTGGAAACATCAGTACAGCTTGTCGAAAACTGTTATTTCTGGTCGAAAGTGATTAAATATTCACAAACAGAACGTTAAATATATAAAATTATTGTATAACTAGAATCATCATTTATATACTGACTACATATGCTACAAACTTGTATACAGACCGTTACCAAAAGTCTTTCCATATCAGTGGAATAGTACAAAAAATCTTGTCACTAGTTAGTTTAACCAGTACTTAACAATTTTGAACAACTAGCGCCTAGCCTTCCTCATACATGGTCCGTTTTTAAGCCTACATTATTGATATCTAGTTATATGTGATCACGTCTGGGTCATCAAAACCACGTCAGATTAATGCAGAAGGTATATAAGTCATAATTTCTACTGACTCAGTCAGAAAGAAAATCACGAATTCACACATTCGAGGATAGAGCATTCCCCCCAAAATGTTGAAGTCAGCAATTGTGATTTTGTGTCTATCAGGTAAAATGTTAGAAAGTGTTTTGCATGCTTATTTTAGGGCTACTGTGTTCATTATTTTGTGCTTTGAATGTTTTTACAGGATATATTTGATATTACCTTTGGCATAAACATTTATTCAATGTAATAGGAAATTTGCCGTAATTTAGAGTTAATCTTAAAGTAATTGCATTTTGTACGGCATTAGTTATTTAGTATGATATAGCATCTTGTATGACACGATGCTGCTACTGATAATAATAATAATAATAATAATAATAATAATAATAATAATAATAATAATAATAATAATAATAATGATAATAATTAATGCGAAAGCCGGTGTGGCCTAGTGGATAAGAGGTCCCGGTTCGATTCCCGCTTGGGAACACCGGTGTTCTGTCTTTCGAATGAGAGGCGGTTGACGTGGAACGTTAAAGATCCCTCACTGCTTCGGGTGGGTCGGTTGAAAGGTCTAAATTTGTATGCAATGCATCAGACAGATGCCGTCACCATATACTCTAAATAATTGTGGAATGACGTAAAACAATAATCAATCAATCAATCAATCAATCAATCAATTATTATTATTACGACGACGACTAAATGTATATACAGAGCCGGTACAGCTGATTTGGTTAGGTGCTTGGATTATGTCCGAGAGGTCCAGTTTCTCCGGTGGCTGATCGGTGTCATTCCTTAGACAAAAAAGATGAACGCACGGTTCTTGACGGATATTAACTTTATTTCTTTAAGAAATTTTCTCTGTATATCTCTTTCACTGTCTGTTCGTCCGTCCCCCTCCATCCATCCATCTATCCATGCAATACGAAATAGGGCTCCCAAATGTGACAAAAATCATATTTAGCATTATCCATCCTTTTCAACTCCCATTTATTTTTATGATTTATTCAACGTCACACAGATCTCAGCGAAGAGCAAGCCCGCTCTCAAGTTTCCGTGCCACGAAAGCTATCATGGATACGCATATGTACAATAGGAATCACGTTGTCGGTCCGTCCGTCCGTCCGTCAACGCTTGATTATGATGCAATAACTAAAAAAAATTCAGTCTACGAGTTTCATAATTTCATATACAAACACAAAATGTTGGGAGGAATATACTTAAAGATTTCAGAGTCAAAGGTCAAAGATCAAGGTCTTATATAGTAGCCCTTCATGAATTTTTCTGTTTTGTGGTTGTGGTTATGAGTAAAGAGAGACAACTCTATCTACCTTTATTTCACACTACCTGGTATTACACAGTAATGCTCTGCGATTTCAAGTATGGGACACGAACTTAAGAATACTAGTTGTTATTTCGTTATAAGCACCTGTATCCTGGTCGGTCAAGGTGCATGTCCTTTAGAAAATGCAATTCCTGAATATATTTGTTTGTTTCTTCTTTTAGCAGGAAAATCCCTTGCTACAGTATAAACAGTATCGCTTTCCAGTACATAACACCCCCCCCCCGCCCCTAAAAAAAAAAAAAAAAAAAAAAAAAAAAAAAAAAAAAAAGAACCGCTTCATTGGAATATATCGTATATACACGTACAGAAAAGAAAGTTCCCAGTTCCTTGTCATGTTTTTGAAACTAAAATCTCTCTGTGTTTATATATACATGTGTGTGTAATTAAATAAATTATTTGGATAGAATAACAAAACAAATTTTAATATCATTTCCAAAATAATTAATAGAACTGCAAGAATAAAAGAAAAAAACTATTCGCCTACTAATCGCTTGTTAACGAACGTTTCAAATTCTCACTGCGAAAATTATTTGGTCGACGAAGAGATATAATAGGGTTTGACGTGCCCTTTTCACCTTTGATTACCGATATTTTGGAACATGATCACCTATAATGGTCTTTATCTTTTTGACGATGCCGCATTCAACGTTATAAATTGACAGAATTTGACATGTTTCTACATGACGTTTGAAACAGATGTTGCATACAAACAGGAGACGCTTACGCCACTGGATGATACTAACCATAAGGCGTTTTTTTGGTGTTTACTTCTGGGTTGAGTGGGCATATTATAAGCATGTTTCGAGTAGTCGAGTATAATAGGCGAGAGATGTGCGACCGAATACGGAATATCGCAACTACAATAACGTCAACATACACGCGCACTTTGTTATTGTTGTGACGTCATGTAATTATGACGTAAGTTGCCCACATGAAAGTGCCCACATCGAGAACAATGGATTTGGTAGGTGACTAAATGCAAACCGTGACGGATTTTAATAGTTGCGATACTTCGTATTGACATCAACGGCAAAAAATATCTTTTCTGAAACGATATACTTACTAGTCCATGAAATTAACACTGTACTGTATGGCTTATATTTTTAAGGGAAATGGGATCTAGAGTTCCATTTTCTTTACGATTATAAGTATCTGTTCCCGCAAAATGACGTCATAGACAATTTTTATTATGACGTCAAAATTTTATTTGAAACGTAATAGACGATCTTCATATTTTACATTATATAAGCGGCCCAAGACCCGACATGCAACACTTTACCAGGATTTTTATTTTGACGTTATTGCTTAAATTGTGACGTCACTATCTAGTTCTTTACGTCAAAATGAAAACTCCGGCAAAAAGTAACATGTCGGATCTTGGGCCGCTTATATCATGTAAAATATGTAGATTGTCTATTGTATGCCAACCAAAATATTAATCCCGCAGTAATAGTGAAAGAGTCTATACGTAAGTTTAGCGTCAGAAATGTTACAAGTTTTTGTTTTGTTTTTGTTTTGTTTTGTGTGTGTGTGTGTGTGTGTGTGTGTGTGTGTTTGTTAAAGTAAACTCTCTATCACTACAATAAATCAGATAATAGCACCTAACGGTGAAGACCCACAAGCAATGAATTACCATATTATTTTAAGACAAAATTCGTTTGATTCATCTGTGTGTGATCTGAAATATGAATCTAAGGAGTCAAAAATATTCTCGATTTTCTTTGACAATGTGTTTTCTTAGACTGAATTGGAGGAGATGGTTCCTTGTTCCGTATTACCTCAATGGTACAGGACTTGGATCGAGTTCCTATTTTCTTTTAATGGCAATAACATTCGGTTCCTAGTTTTGTCTATCTAAAACTGGAAATAATGTAAGGAACCAGAAAAACGACACGAAGAACTAGTTCTGATTTTTCTTAAACGTTAAAATTTAAATTTTGATTTCGATAATAATTCTGAGTGAAATAATTACAATAAGGTGGAAAATAATAATAAGTTCATAATCCACAACGGAAAAAAACGTACTATAATGAGAATTCTTGTTGTCATTCCCCGCTGATCCACTATATCAGCTGTATAGAGTAACGGCAGACAGTGATATACAGATATTTCGTTTTGTTTTGCAGTAATACTGATGGTGGTAGAACTTGATGCTTCACCTCAAAGAAGAGACCTTCAATTCCCATGTCCTAATGTCCATCATGGTGATAGAAACACACAGTGTGCTCTCGAATGTCAATTACGCGGTCATACGCAAGGTGGATGCTGTGGAAAGCATGGTTCTACCTGCGAAGATACGTGTTATTGCAAAGGAGTGAGTTGTTATGAGTAGTACTAATGATAGGGTCATTTGTGTTATTTGTGACTGGGGAATTTTGTCGAACGTGGACCTCCGACATTATTTTTGTTTTGTTTTACTTTTTTTTATATTTTTGCCATTGTTTACTTCCATTATTATATATTTTTAAAACGCGTTTGTCAACGCATAATAATTTCATGGGTTAATAGAGGGAAGTTTAAGAACCGATGCGGTAAAGAACTGCACTGATTTTCTTTGATACGAATTATTTTTTCAGTTCCATGTGGACAAACAGTGTTCACTTGTTTTCTTAGGGTATGTGCTTCCAACCACGTAAACCTGGTTGTCAATATATAGGGGAGAAGGGAAATACTTCTAGTCTGGCGTTCAATAATAATAATAATGATAATAATAATAGTACTACTACTACTAATAATAACAATAATAGATAACAACAACAACAACAACAATAATAATAATGATGATGATGATGACGACGACGACCACACACACACACACACACACACACACACACACACACACACACACACACACCAAAACATATGAATGGTATCTGTCTCACCTGAAAAGGACAGGCGTGTACTGATTTTGTTTTAATCTATTTTGTTTTTATATTTTGTAGGCTGGTCAAACTATTGACTGTAATACTTGCATGTAATAGCGTGGAATGTACAAGGATGTGGAACACCGCCGATATATATGGAATGAAATTGTTTTTGCCAAAGAATATTGTGATTTCTTATATTTTGTTCAATTTTTGTCACTCTGAGAAACTTAATTTCAATACAGCTGTTTATATTTTACTTTGTGTCATTTCATTCTAATTTTGATTTCAGTCAATTATATGTTTAAACTACTTTGAAAATGAATGATCATTGCAGTATATAAAATGTGTGGATCTTGAAATCAAACGTTATTACCACATTGCAACAATATATCGTCGTGTATCCTAAATTCGTGGAGATTCCAATTTCGTGGATTATCGTTCTTGCCGTTTTCTCGTGTGACGTCATATTCTGGGCGAGATTTTGGACCAAATATAAACAGACGATCAAATTTAAAACAACATTTTTCAATTACCTCTCTACATGCGATTCAAACAGGTACATATATCCATAGTGATAAAAACATAACGAAAAAGCATAAGTTCCCGTTAATCTCAAATACTGGCAATGTTTACAGTTCTAAAAATAGCCATCACCGTGCAGGGAAGGCAGCCACTTAGCTACATACGTCAGCTGTTGATCACATGACCACATTTCACAGAAAAGGCCATGGCTATTGCACGATTTGTTTTTCAATTGAAGTGACATATTAGCTGTTGTTTTGCAATTATGCAGTGAAATTCTGAATTCCTCATATATTTTCAGTTAATATAATGTAACAATAACATGCACTAAGGGAGTGATAAAATTAAAAAAGATATTAGACTATATCAGGGACGTATATATCTAAATAGATATATACGTCCCTGACTATATCGAACATGTATCTGTGTAAATGAAAACAACATAATCAAATTAAAATTAACAAATATATTTAAATAAAACAAAAATAAATTAGATAAAATAAATAAATAAAGAAAAAATGTATATAGAAAGAAAAAAGAGGAGTTACTGGCTCAGTTATGTGGCAGAAGTCACCATAGAGCTATACAATACATGAATATAAATAATATACTAGAACATATATCACATTACAAAAATATTTGATTGTAGTGCAATTACGATACCGACTTAGGACAGTCATTTAATTTGACAAAAGCCAAACAAATGGTGTGGTTAACCGGTTTACGGGCCCACCTTCCCACTCACCGTAACAGCAGAACAATCAAAGGACGTACATTTAAAAATTTATAAATAATCCTCCATGTAAAGAACAAGGGTCAACAGGTATCGCATATTGAGAGGTCATAAAAATATAAACACGTAAGGTATTGTAAAATACATAATGGTATAAAAATATATGCGACATCAACATGATAAACCGTGCTCTGCCAGTATGAAAGCGAGCTAAGACCCTAGATCTGTAGGAGTCCCGACTAACAGTCAGAGGGGACGAGGTTCAGGACCATGTCTCCTCTGAAAGAGGAAAGCCCCATCACTTATTTTGAATTGAAAACTTACAAATCATCCGTGCTTTACCTCATTTGTAGGTGAAACCTTTGAGACATTCAAAGAAATACCGTATCAGCTATACACACTCGGCTCTAACGGATGCATACAATGCCGTCAAAATTGACAATATGTCTGTTTGTGTTGCAAGCAAAAGATTTTCTACTCCAGAACAAACTCTGCGGGACCGTGTGAAGGGAAGAGTTGACATTGATTGTACTGCATCTGGCAAGGTTCCTACTCTCTCACTTGAAGAGGAGGCAAAATTAGTGGATCATACCGAGGTAGTTGATGTGGCAACTGATTATGCTGTTCAGTTGGGACATAGAACCAAGGACAATCCCTTTACTCTGAATTGGTTTAACAAGTTCATCAGAAGATGGCCTGAGCTTAGAGTGTTGAAGCCCCGAGCACTAGAGGTTACACGAGCAAAAAGCGCCTCTGATGATGTTGTCACCAATTACTTCAATGAACTTAACCAAATCCTTAGCAAGTATGAACTTAAGGACAAACCTCATCTTACATACAACGTAGATGAGAAGGGTATAATGCAAAACCATACTCCTCCGCAGGTTGTTGGCTCTTCAGATCATCATCCCCAGGCTGTTACTGCGGGTAAATCAAATACAACTACCATTATAGGCTGTGGCAGTGCAAGTGGATCTGCGATACCTCCATATTTTGTATTTGCCGGGAAACGATTGACACCTAGTTTGTTGGAAGGAGCAACTCCCGGAACTAATGCTTCCATGTCTGAAACAGGTTGGTCGAACACAGAAATATTCCGGAAGTATCTGCAGCAGCATTTCTATAAATATATTCCAAACAGAGACCATACGCAGCATCTTCTACTATTCGATGGTCATAGGTCACACATAGCAGTTGATCTTTTGGATTTGGCGAAGGCCCACAATATCATCCTCTTTGTACTGCCAGCACACACATCTCATATCTTACAACCAATGGATGTGTCTTGCTATGGTCCTCTGCAGAAAATATATAACAACAGTTGCCATAAGCACATTAGGGAGACAAGATCTAGCATTACCAGGTATGACGTGTGTGGTCTAGCTTGCCATGCATACTCCAAAGCACTGTCAACTGAGAATTTGCATGCTGCTTTTGCGAAGACTGGAATTTATCCATACGACAGTACAGTCATTAGCAATTCTGATTTAATGCCTGCCACCGTATTTGACATAAATTATCAAACTTAAACTGAAAATGGGGTTAACGAGAGGGAAGATGTCAACTGTGTTCTGACAATGAGAGTGAAGAAAATCAAAGAAGTGAAGAGTTCTGCAGAAAAAGAGTGGAAGGAGAGAAGATCAGTAGGCAAAATAGTGTCAGGGAAAGCTATCACAGAGGCAGAAACTGAAGAAAAACTTATTGAATACAAAAGTGGAAGTGGCAAAGAAAGAAAGTCAAACAGTACAGAGGCAAGCACTGAAACAACATTAAAGGGGATTAAAAGATCTAAAGGAGATTCACAGGTGGCATGACCATCGCATGTTCAGACCTCCAGTGATGCTAATAACCATAGAACCCAGTCTGATTCAGATGACGACGAATCCATTGCTGACTCTGAAAAGTGCTGTGTGTGCTGCTTATTTACACCAAAAGAAATCAGTGAAAGCAACGTTATAATTTTCATCAAATGGGCGCAATGTGATGCGTGTAACCATTGGGTCCATCTAAAACACTGCACACCAATTCGTGTGATAAGGCGTGGACAAGAGTTCCACTGCCCCCACTGCCAAAGATAATTACACTGATTTGAAATGATTTAATAATAACTATATTGATAAATTTCATTTATTTATGTATTTATATGAATTTATTTATCTATTTATTTTATTTTATTAATTATTACATTCCCATAAAATAACATTCATAGAATTAATTGTTGATTTTGTCATTTTAACATAACTTTTATTGCTTTGGCCTAAGTGTATGATGTTTTGTTTACACCGGAAGAGCACCCACGAAATTTGAATCTACCTCCTTACAATGTTTGACAATAATGCCCTCATGGTTATCGTCAATCATAAAAGTTCGCTGACGGTACTGTGTTTCTAATTTTTGATATTTTGTTGAAAAAAGCACAATTTTCAATGCAATACAGTCACTTCGTATACATTTCACGTATCGTCGATTTTTTACCCTTTTTGGCGTTACGTCCACGGAAATAGGATACGCGAGGATACATCTGATGTAATTGATTAACTTTACTGAATTACTCTTATACGGCTGGATTACGCCATTATGTTCAAGGGGTTGATAAACACATGTTTCTGTGTTGCAGTATAACCTATACTTGTTGATAGTGCCGTAAAACATTTATATGTTGGACTGGAATGTTGGTTTAGACATTTCAACTTGTAGATAATCATCACCATAGGCAGATACTGGTAGATAATCATCACCATAGGCATATCCTAGTAGATAATTACCACCATAGGCAGATCCTAGTAAATAATCAAGACCATAGGCAGATCCTAGTAAATAATCACCGCCATAGGCAGATCCTAGTAGATAATCACCACCATAGGCAGATCCTAGTAGATAATCACCACCATAGGCAGATCCTAGTAGATAATCACCACAATAGGC
Organism: Pteria penguin; assembly: GCA_035048485.1. NCBI lineage: Eukaryota > Metazoa > Mollusca > Bivalvia > Pterioida > Pteriidae > Pteria > Pteria penguin. The sequence continues at coordinate 36,173,601 of CM068584.1, forward strand.
ATATCTTAGTAGATAATCACCACCATAGGCAGATCCTAGTAGACAGTCACCACCATGGGCAAATCCTAGTAGATAATCACCACCATAGGCAGTTCCTAGTAGATAATCACCACCATAGGCAGATCCTAGTTCAGGGCACCGTTTTATTTATCCTGTCTGTTACAGTGGTATAAACATAGTGGATTACACTGCAATTTAACAAACTTCCAAGAATCTTCGTTAAAAAATCAATTTTTGTGTAAAACCAGGCCATCCGTAATATCAGTGTTATTGCAGGAAAGTCTAACATTACTAAAAATAACAGTGAAAATTTACCAACGTGAATGTTGAGAGCATATCCCCCGTCACAAATTGACATCTTTATGCAACAAACCTCTATCTTTTCATTTTCTTAATATTATTTTTCCTCCAAGCATTTCGTCGTTTAGAAAATACACATGCCACCACGGAAATATACTGTAAATGATGTAATGATTTGAAAAAAAAAGCACACACACAGACAAAAAGCATCACAAAGCCAGTGTAGTCTAGTGGAAGAGGTGCTCGGTTCGTGACATAGAAGTCCGCCATGGATGCATTGGTGTCCTGTCTTTCGGATGAGACTGTAAAAACAGAGTTCCCGTGTCGTGCTAGGCGAAGTAAAAGATCCCTCACTGCTTCTGGAGGGTCCTTTGCAAAGGCATAAATTTGTGTGTAATGTATCAGGTAGCTGCCATCATCATACAGTGAAATAATCGTGGAGTGACGTAAAACAATTATCAATCAATCAATCAATCAATCAACAAAAACATTACAAAACTCGATTGAAGTGTAGTTGCAATATCGACCTTCTATTATCCTTACCCTAAATTACATGTACTTCATTTATTTACATTCATTGTTATACAGCTAAGACTCCTGTATGTATTTATCTTAACCTAATATTCTGATTAATCAAGTTCATTCTTTACATCATATACTAAATGTGATTGATTCTCTATGTATATAATGGGTTGTATGAATTTACCAATAATATTTTGAATTTGTAATTATTTCAGTCGGCCTTCCTTCTTTGATCATTAAGGGCATAAAATGTGAAATCTCCTTTCTAGTTTGTCCGAGTAAGCATAGTGCCAAAGTAAGAGTAAGAGTCTCGTGCTCAAGCGACTGAGGTGAAGGGAATTATCTCCAGCCGAGTCAGTAAAAAGCGATGGGATATTGCACACAACCGAGACAAATCAATATACCGTAGACCACAACCATAAAAGAATTCAATGAAGTTGCGGTTCCACCCTAGGGCAGTCATTTAAGCAGAAAATTGCCACTTATTGATTTAGTAAAAATTTACAGAATGTTCATAATTTTAACTCTGTGAAGATAAGGTTCTCTCTGTTTCAAAGACCAATTACACAAAAAACGATAACATATTCATAGTTATAATAGGGGAAGTTTTGCAGCAGATTGTTGGCATTCCAATGGGTATCAATTGTGACCTTTTCTGGCTGACATCAATCAGTACTCATACGAGGCATACTTCATCCACTCATCGCTCTCTTCACGAAAAAAGAGACCATTTAGCATTTCATTTTAGTTTCACATATAGATGCATTGTCGACGATCTGCCACAAACTTGACGATTTTAACTTCACACATGTTTCCTTCTGGAGGAGTAACATACCATCCTCGTTTGTCAATGGCATTTTGATTTCACAAAATATACACGTTTCAGAGCATTCTATCCCTATAAGATATTTTGTTCTGAGGGCCAGGCAACTAACAGGGCTACGAAATTCAAGTCATGAAATCGGCATTAAGGGGGAAGTATGATCGATACAAAGATAGTTTAAGACAGTTTGAGGATCCCCCTTTAAGCATAGTATTTGACATTTTACAACACCGCCATACGCAGTGAAGTCATTTTGCCCATTAAATTAATGGTGTACTATGCTGGAAGGAGACTTTCACTACAGCAGTCACAAATGTAGAAACCTCTAGTGATCGAAGGTAAAGTCATATTTGTACTTAACGGAAGATTTGACTTAAGTCTTGTTATATCCCTGATGTTGTGACTGGCTGTGTCACTTCCTACACAGTGTTGTTCACATTCATGTATATATATAGTGCTGGATTATATTTGTTTCGTCTGTATTTAAGGGGATTTACGGCGGGTGTAGCTAGCCAAACAGCAGACGCTCATTATTCCCAGGCACCTGGTCTCATCTGTATATTTTAGGGGTCCGTGAATGTCCACCGTGGTCTTTGTTGATAGTGCAATAGTCATGTGACACCAGGTACTTTCGTATTTTATTTAATCGGTAAAAGGACGTTACAGCGTATGGTGTCATTCCAGGATATCCTACAATACCTATGATACATATTATCATCAATTTTTGGATTCCCTATTGTTCTTGCTGAATTCATCACCATCGAATCTGCAGTGGTTTTAATTAACGTTGAATATCGGACATCCAATGGTATTTTTTTCCAAATCAATTTTTTTTTCATTTTTTTATCATTCAATTGTTTGTTTGAGATCTATCAAGAATGAGAAATGTGATGCAAGTGGACTTTAATCATTGGTAGATGAAAATCACGTAATAAATTTAGAAACTGAGATATTCCAGAAATTGATATTGTTACGTCACATTTAGAAGAGACAACTGAAGACATCTGACAAAGCTGTATGACAAAAATCACCAAGGACATGCACACAAAATGCGAAAACATTAGAAAAACAAATTGCGAAAAAGCAACATGTCAGATGGTATAACTATCAAAATATTGATTTTCAATTAGAATCACAATATAGAATTGCTTAACTGTAATAAGCCACTATAACATACCGTTACTTGTCCTTTGCAAAACCATGAATGAACAACAGCATTTATCATAAAATGAAAAATATAAAAACTCAAAAATGTTTTAAACTTGTCTATCTTGTAGAATATAAAGCCTTAACGATATATGAAGTCACCCTTATGAAAAATAAAAAATCTATATTTGTAGGAAATGATTTGTTTCACAGATGAAACCAATATGCAAATTTTTCCATTAAATACAAATTACAAATCGCAGAGTAGATTCAATGAACTTGACTGTGTCATTCACTCATGCTAAATATTATAAATTCGAAGTTTTTATGATTCAAGTTCTGTTTTGTTATATTGCTTTATGCTATTTTAGGATTATTGCCTGAAATAGAGGCGACTGTTATATTGATTCATAATTTTGTCCCATGCTACCCAATAAAAGAGGAAACAAAAGACATCTGACTAGGCTATATGACACAAAATACCAGGGACATACATATATAATAATAATAAAATAAACCCAGAAAACGACATTACATTAATATTCCATTGTACTGAAGTAGTAAATAACCTTTTACTTTCAAAAGTATACATTGAACCGGGGCCTCGGTTTATACACTCTCATCCGAATAGGGAGGCAGTAGAGGATAAATCATCATATACAAAACTTAGATGACGCCTGGAATCCAACCCAGATTTCTAGGTTTGATGCCATGTGTTACCACTGACCAGATCATGAATGTAAATGTCTCACAAAAAAGCTGAAATTTCACGATAAAGCTAAAAGCATTAGTAAGAGAGAAAAAAAGAAGATAAAGCTGTATGACACAAATCACCAAGGACCTGCACGCAAAAACGATACAGTCCTAGGGGGAAAAGTCCCACATAACCAAGTCAGTTACCTAGGGATTGAATAATAACACTTGAACTATCATTTTAACCCAGCTTTACTGTTCTGTATGCATTTATATCATTAGATATTAACAATATCCGTTAAAGGTGTCCGAAATTATTACAAGTCGCAATGGTTGCATCTATGCTCATAACCACTCTGTAAAATAAATTCAATGCACAAAATAATATATTTGTACTCAGAAATTATTATTCATTATTGTAAGCTTTTTATTATTAAATGCATAATGTATCAAGATAGTTTTATGTCAAGTTCATTCTCAATGGATCATTTTCAGATGTGTCGAGAGCTGAATTAATATACAATGCAGTTAAATTTAATTTAATTTTCAGTGTGTTCGTTATAGAAGACTTAGCTGATATCGTTTTCTCTATTTTGTTATTTATTTGCATAATTAGACTACTTTAATCCTGCTCATCTCTAGATAACACTAATCATAGAGGTAGGCTTGGCGCTGTTGTAAGCGCTTGGCCTGCGGCGACGACGATCAGTGTTCGATTTCTGGGATTTCGCCACTATGATTAAGAGGTTCGTTACCTCCTACTTCCATGTCAGGATATAATTGAAAATTGTTGTACGCGACATGAAATACAAATCAACTAACAATATAGATGTGTAAGTATGGGTTACGTTTAGGTCGCCTCCACGATGTCAGGTCAAGTCCCTGCTTATAAAGAATCATATGTGGTATGTTATATGTACCAATGATTGAAATGATTTGCATAATATTAATGGTGATAAAATATCATGCATATATTTATCTATTCTTATTACGAATCATCGAAAACTATGTCTTTCATAGTTTGAATTTAATTAGATTTTTTCCTGTATGTATGTATGTTATTCAGTTAACTCTCTTCTTTCATCATCTTTTCTTCTAACCTAACATTATATCTTGAATGGAATGATTGCTTGATTTTGATAAATGCATGTATGGTATTCAATCAATTCTCTTCTTTCATCGTCTTTTTTTCTAACCTATCCCAAATTCCGCTATTATTTACGTCTCAAAACCAAATGCTAATTAACACATTTATGCGAGAACAAGGTAGTATTTGAGACTACTCTCTCTACTTGACATCGTTGGGTGAGCTAACCGATAAAGGGCAACTTTCCTCTGGGGCTTGTGGCGACTTAACCTGACTTCGTAAGTATATTATATTAATTTGAACTTGATAACTTTTCTCAAGCAAATTTAACATGACTGTATTATAAGTTAACCTGTTGTCACACGACACCGAAGTGCTGAACAACTTTAATTGAACTATAATTTCACGTAGAGATTCAATTTGCTTGATTTACATAGAGTATGGGAAAGAGGTAAAACTGTTAAATTTGTATCAGTAAAACATCTTTCGAAGAGAAGAAATGCAAGGGCCTACCCCAATGCAATAACAGGTATCCGAGCACTTCCCATGCTTTCCACAACACCCTCCAGGATGACCATGAAATAAACATGTTGTGCTACATACTGTATCACCACCAGTTGGACAGGAAAAATGTAATGCCCTGCTCTCTACCTCGGGAGCGGCATCCAATTCCTTTACCAGCAAGAGCACTGGAAGATAAGATCGAAGTCAACTGATAAGCGCACTGAAGTGTGGACATTATAAATGTCGAAGCACAAAACTTTAAAACAGGAATAATAGGCAATGTGCAATATTGAACATATTGAGAAATTACGAGTAGTCAAATAATACTGATAATATAGACCGTTATGTCCTCCTGAACAAATATTGGTTATTCGGAATGTACTAATACAGGTAATTCAAATATTTGTGAAGTGATTTGAGAAATTTGACATACTTTCTATTTAAAGATAACCTCTGGTTGACTTGAGTAGTGGTCAAAGTTTTTAACAACTGGGTCTAGGAGGAATGTGTAGTGTCTTCTGTCTTGTTTGCTACATCTGTCGCATATGTACAAAATAGAACGAAGACACTAACTATTTCCAAAGTGCAGGGAAACAATGAATGTGGGCAAACGCTGTATAGAAAGTATCACAACCACATGTCATCGAAAAAAGATATTTAACATTACGACAAAAGCTCTATCATTGAAAAGATAAGTAAAGCATAATATAGGTGTCAGTAATGTTTACTCCACTGACACCAGTTGTTGTCAGCGAACCAATTAAAAAGAAAAAATCAAGGATGCTTTTAAGTGATGTTTCTAATAGCATTTTTCGGAATTTATTTGCAAATTATTTTGAAATTACCGTCTTTTCCCAACCTGGATACGATAGTAATAACAGATTGGTTATGCGCGACACATGTGTGTGGTTCAGAATTTCGTTATAACCAGCAAATGCATAATTTTGCCCACCACAGCTGTATTATTATGTGGTAGGACGCAGTTGTATCACATGTTTTGTTTTGTTTAATGTACGAAATATACCTTGTTTATAAAGATCGTTTAACATTAGATTTAAAGCTCTGTCTTTAGCCAATCAGATTGATCGTTGTAACTCATAGTCGGTTTTATTGTCACCTGACTCTTCGGTATTTAAACTCAGCGCATAGTGAATTCAGTGCACTTTGCCGGCCTATCTGGCACTGACAACAACAATGGTTCACTTTGAACTTAAGATATTCTGGATAGTTTTGACTTGGTACTAGTGGTTTATTTGTAGACCTAGCTATTTTTGAGAATTTTATGAGTTAGATATTTTTGTGGCTTGAGTGATAGATTTTGAGTATTTGATTTGGATGTTTGGATACAATTTGTTGTTCTGATTCATGTGTATTTTAAAACTTGAGTGAATTACAGAATTCATTAGATTTATATTAGACTGTGCTTTTTGGTGAATATTTTGAAGAAGTGTTGTTTCAGAGATACTGAGTTATTAATAAATAGAGAAAACACGCATTCTTTTATGTCTATTTCCAGAGCCTTCACTCGTCTACTACTACATTGGCGTCGCCGGAAGGATCGATTTCTATAATCGATCACGATTCGAACCTCCTGGAAATAGATATTTAACACCTGTTTTGTTTTAGCAATTTTGATTACTGAAGATTGGATATATTGTTTTGTGATATCGTGTGATTGACTTTATAGATTAGATTATTGAAGATTTTTGAGATTATTGAATTTTATGTAGATTATTTGAGTTTTTGTGGATTTACTGGTTATATTTTGAGAGTTGTATTGTTATTGGATTATTTTGGATGTTATTGCCTTGAGGCCTGGAGACGATTTTAATTTTGTATTGGATTTTTGAGTGATTTGGATTTGAATACTTTTATTCAACTTTGGTGGATACATCACGATTTTGGGGTTTATTGTAGCTGTTCGTGTGATATATTCAGGAGACCCTGTTTCTTTTTGGTATTTACTTGTGGATATATTGTAGTTTATTGGTATTTGCTTTGCTTGGATTTTGACTGTTATAGTATTATTATTGGAGATTATTTTTTTATGGATTATGAAAATTGTTTAAGAGCAATTGCTTATTACAATAGTTGTAGGGACAACAGTTTTGATAAATATGACCGTGATAGTGAACGTTTTAACATCCATCCATTCAATGAGCCACGCCATTCGCGCAGGGAGTCATATCCAAGACCATTTAATGAGCAACGTCACTCAATAAATGGAAGTTATAGGAAAAAATATCTGAGACCAGAGCCCATAGACAATGACGCTGAGATTATTGGCGCTGTCAGAATCTCAGAAATAGAGAAATTACAATCAAAATTTCAAACATTGAAGAGTGAAATTAAAGAAGTGCTTAAAGATCTTAGAAACGAATTGAAAAATATACTAAATTCAATACATCAACGAAATCGCTCGCCTGTCAGAAATAACAATTACCGTAAAAAGAATCAAAAGAAGTAGATAGTTATTACTGCGGAAAAGTAGATCACATAGACCCTAGATGTCCGATCACTCAGGAAAATGAAAAGCAAAAGCTTGAAAATGATGTCAAGGGTCAGGAAAACTACAATCGACTTGTTTTGTGGCCGAAAATCAATTTGAAGACGATTGGCCATATTCAGAATCACTTTTTGATTCTTTGTATGGAACTCCCGCTGATGATCTACCAACTCCGATTGGCGATGAGCCATTAGAGCTGCTTTATCTCTTCGAAAATGACGAACAAGAAGAAAGCTTGCCGCCTACTACATTTAGTATTGACGATGAGATATTAGAATTATTAGATCTCTTCGAACAAGATGAAAGCTTATCTGCCGTAGAAGACATACCCAGAGCGAAGTCGACTTGCATTGAAGTCTCCCGGAAGCCGCCACTTCTCATCGACACTATATCCGTGGAGATACCGAGACTAGTGTTTACCGTGGTCCGACCCGTTGACGGAGTCAGATATGCACATACCCGATCAAGGGATGCCAGTGACACCGCCATTATATAAATATTTACTCTACATGTATTTGTTCTTTATTAGTGAACAATTGACATATGTAGTGTACTTTTGTATTTATAATTCATCATCACTGTATTTTTTTACTTTATTTTTTGCATTTATTCCAATGATTAATTTTCAGATATTCAGGACACCATCGAAAGAAACTCATATGTGCATACGAACATTGACTTCTCTACTTCGCGAATCGCGCCTGCAGAGATATAAATAAAGACTTTGCCTAATTCCCCCAGAATCCAGAACAGTGAAATAACTTATTCTCATGGACATTTCTTTTATATCATCTTAATTATATTATCAATTATTTCTTGCATTTGTCATTTCTTATCTGGAATATCAATGCCAAATTATCTTTTCCAGACTTTATATTATTTTAAATTACTTCATTCAATATTATAACTTAATTATACGCTTAGTTGTAGTGTTAATGTTATTATTGTTCGTTGTTCATGTAAGATAACTTTCTTTTTATTTTAGTTTTGTTGGAATTGTTGACTTATTTTTATTAATTTATTTTTTAGAAATGTAAACATTTCTCGTACAAATGGGGAAGAATGTGATAGAGCGCAGTTGTATCACATGTTTTGTTTTGTTTAATGTACGAAATATACCTTGTTTATAAAGATCGTTTAACATTAGATTTAAAGCTCTGTCTTTAGCCAATCAGATTGATCGTTGTAACTCATAGTCGATCTTACTGTCACCTGACTCTACGTACGGTATTTAAACTCAGCGCATAGTGAATTCAGTGCACTTTGCCGGCCTGTCTGGCACTGCCAAAAACAATGGTTCACTTTGAACTTAAGATATTCTGGATAGTTTTGACTTGGTACTAGTGATTTATTTGTAGACCTAGCTATTTTTGAGAATTTTATGAGTTAGATATTTTTGTGGCTTGAGAGATAGATTTTGAGTATTCGATTTGGATGTTTGGATACAATTTGTTGTTTTGATTCATGCGTATTTTAAAACTTGAGTGAATTACAGAATTCATTAGATTTATATTAGACTTTGCTTTTTGGTGAATATTTTGAAGAAGTGTTGTTTCAGAGATACTGTGTTATTAATAAATAGAGAAAATACGCATTCTTTTATGTTTATTTCCAGAGCCTTCACTCGTCTACTACTACAATTATATTGCATTTTGGTCATGCTGATTAGTTCCAAAATGATATTCGTGTTTATATTTATATGCTTTCTCAACTTCAGTTACCTGCTCAACCTTAATCTCTATATGGAGAATTTTTGTAAATGTAAAAATGTCTTCTCTTTGAACGTACTGCTGATGTGATGATTGGGAAGATAGGCAAGTAAACCGGTTAACCACGCTAATATGGAACTTCTGAGATACGCGTCCTCTTCAAATTTAACGTACTTCTTCGTGAAATGTTAGGTATTAAATTTCAGGCATGGTATAAATAGGTAAAAAAATTATGGACAAGGACATTTGTTGGTACAATGATATTTATAAATGCATTTTAATCATAAAAAATAAAAATCACAGCAGTACAACTCTTATATTCATCACTACGCTTCATTTAAATCGAACGAATCACTGATGCGTATCTCGGAAGTCTCATATTGAGTGACGATTGTCAATAAACCATTTTTCCATTGATCTTATAATTCATTCCATGCCACATATACGATAAAAAAGTAGCATGTCTGGCATAAGGTCCCTTTTATAATGTAGAATGGAAAAAGGCATCTATTCAGTTGACCATACTATGTCGGAAGCTTAACTGCTTAACCATCAAATATTCTTGTGATTTTTTATGCGCTTATTCTTCTTAGTCCACCTTGTCTTACACGGTTGAATAAAATATTTTTGCTCCTATCTAATACACATAAGAAATTTATTTTGCTTCGCATAATGTGCTGTGTATTTCATCGATTTATTATAAATATATAGGCAACTACTATAAATATATAGAATAAACTTACACGAAACAGACAACAGCATCCAAATCTTCAACATGTTGTTTGATGGGGGAAATATTTATGACTTAATCGGAATCAGAATTGGTAGACAGGTCATAGATATGCATACTTACAGTCGTTTTATACTGGTGGTTCAGATCGAATTTGCATATCCGTGACACCAAAGAGATAAGCATAATAATGAAAAGGTCATGAACGATAAGATTTCTCTTTGCGGAGCATAACTGCGTAATAATCAAGTGAAATTAAGACAATAAAGACATAGAAAGACGTCAAAAAGATAAAGTAAAGTCGGACAGGTGCCATGTTACTCTGGCTTCTTTAAACATGTATGAACGTGAATATACGCAGATACCATTAAAGCCGAGATGACAATTCGTTTCGAAAATAATTAGGTTAAAATATTTTGACTTTCACAGCTTTAACCCCAAACATCACTGAATAGAATCAATTGTGAGGAAAAATATTAAGCAGATATATCGAACAATAAGATAGTACTGGTGTATATGATTTATTATTTGTACTAAATGAACTTGAAAAATATTTTGTGATTTGGAATGGAATCCATCTTAAGGTTTATCTGTTGTAAACTTTATACCATTTAGCAAGAATTGACAAAGAAATTCATTATTTGCAGAAAATGCAAAGCACTTCATTCCCCATTTTCCTTTTTCGTCATTAATACCATGCCTAAATGATTCATATGAGGGATCTACATGCAGCATTATGTTTTCAGTAAATCCACAATCATTTCATACATATGGTGAGTTGCATAGAATTTTAAAGATTTTGCAACGGATCCACGGAAGCAGTGCAGGGTCCTTTACGTACCACGTACTACCGTGACACAAGACATCAGTTTTCACCGGTGCATCCGAAAAACAGAATACCAGTATGCCGAGGCCGGCAGTCCGGGTCCTCTTCATCCCGAGTCGAACCACTTATCCACTAACCTACACTGGCTTTATATGTTATGAAGATATGAGATGTTTGAAATATTTACTTGATTGTTATTTTACATCTTCTCGTTCAGTCCCCGAGGGCATCATAAGTCTAGTTTTCAGTGCCTTCGTACTGACATGAAATATATACTTCAAATTTTCAGTCATCAAATTAAGTAAACACTCTAAAACTAAGGAGTATCTCCCACATGCATAGCTCTGTCCTTAGATAGATTCTTTGGTTCACTTTTCGGTCATTTTGGCTTCAACACTTCTCTTCATATTTTAATACATTTTGAGAATTCTAATTATTCGGCCACGAGCATCACTGAAGAGACCTAACTTGTCGAAATGCGCATATGGTGCACTAAATGAAAAGGTATATATGTTCTATATCTATTACAGACGGACAGAGCGCGTTTTAGGCATGTTGATGTAGCCTTATATATTTTTGATACTAGCATAGTATTCTATAAAATTTTCATGCAAAAATATTTATGACTTCTCGTGTTGGGAAACCTGTTGATCCGTGTTCTCTACATAGAGAATTATTCAAAAATATTCAAATGTGTGCCCTTTGATTGTACTGCTTTTGCGGTGAGTGGGAAAGTGGACGCCCATAAACCGGTTAATCACCACAATTGAGTGACATCTGTTACTTTAACTGACCGTCGTAATTCGGTATCGCGACTGCAGTACAATCGAATATTTTGAAGGTTGGTGTGATATAGTAACATGCAAAGTTTAAAATAGAGGAACCTGTAAGGTATGGTCATAGATAAACCTTCTGTACTGATTAGATTTCTGAAGATTTGAAAGTCGGACAAATTACAAACAGGACAAAAGTGCCATTGACCAGATACTGTTTTATATAATTATTGTATGAACAATGTGTTTTAGCTATGCTTTTGTGAAGCTTTGATTTAAGATCTACGAGTTCAACTTTTCAACATTTTTCTCCTATGTTTTTATATGTTTCGAAGGAGATCATGGTTCAACTCACTGACAGGGGATTTAAATGAGGATGTTGCATGTTCAAATTACTTAATCTCAGTATTGCAGTTACTGTAAACCGTGTTTTATTCGCGAGCGTTTTATTTTCGGGAGATTCTCGAGGAGGATTGTCTCGCGAAAATAAAACGCCACGAACATGTCCAAGTTTGATTATCATGCTCTAAAGTATTCAACGGAAGATAATATAATATGTTTATATTACATTTATTTCATCCAAATTTCTAAAACCTACTTGATTTTCTAAACTTAATGCCCCCTATCTAAAAGTTGGCAGCCGCCTTCGTCTATACATCACGCTTGACTAATTTCATTTCTCTAGCGATCGGAGTATTTATCTAACGTCCTGCTGTGTTATAAATTTATCATTGAAAAAAAAAATCTATTCGAATAAATTTATAAAATGCACATGTTTCAAATATAAAAATTGTCTATAACTATAAAACAGAACAACAAGTATAAGTTAAAAAGTAATCTACAAAATAATGTAAGGATACGTTATGAATGCTCGATCTCTGATAGACGAGTGACACTACCTAGAGTTTAGCTTCAATTTAAAGCCTCAATATTAAATTAATAATGTAAGATGTGAAGTCTGCAATTCACTTTTATTTGCTATCATTCAGATAACAGTAATCTTCATATCTGGATTCAGGGTGTACTGACTCTTAAAAAGCAATCATCAATGACAGCTAACATGACGGTTGCCTACACCCCAAGCGGTCACTTCTTAATTGGATAGGTAATTAACATACCAAACATACCATAGATAGGTGACCAGGTAAAAGCGTCATTTTTACGTTAAACAAACAATCGATCAGTGCAGAAAGCAGATAAACAGTGTGGCTTCATGTATTAATTAAATCGCGTATAAATCTTCAGCTTCGTCCGGAAAGCAAGATTTTGTCCGGATTATCGGAGCAAATTTAACATAATTTTAGAATTCCGTACCCGTATTTCCTTGTCCGGATCCGGAGTATCGGATCAAAATATCATTTGGGAAATTTGTTCCCACACCTTCTTGTCCGGAAAGTGGATTTTTACGTTTGTCCGGAAAGTGGATTTTTACGGAGCCCTGATTGACGGATCCTCACTGTACAATAAAAATGTTTTATTTGTTGAAATTTATAAATTTCAAAAGTTTAAAAAAAGCTATCAGTTAATGAATATCATAATTCTAAAAAAAAGCAAGGTGATTAATAGACGCATAACATTAATGATTTCACACTCTTATATATGTAAATAGCTCGAATAATGATCATATAGTGGTGTCTTAGGCTGGATCATGGTAGCGATCCACGTTCTATCAAAACTATATTAACATTTAACAAATCAACGTGTGCTTTTTTGTGTTCACTTAAGGACAGTGGCAGAAGTCAAATTTTTTAAATCTCCGCGTTGAAGAGTTCCACCCCGTCCGTGTACGATAACCGGCAGAAGTTCCGTTTTGACTCAGTACTTTTCTTTGCCCGCGGCAAAAGGCATAATAACACTTGAGTCAATCCCATTGTTAGTCAATCCAATTGTTAGTAACACTTCAATGCTCATATAAATCAGGATTCATAACCTGAGTAGTCATTATAATTCTCCAAGGAAAGGAAATGAATCAATTGAAACCCCTGTTCAAAGGGAATCTGAAGACGAAAGTGAGGCAAATATTTCAAATCATTTTCTTGGAATTGCCTCGTATTTTATATTTTTCATGCATACTCTTTTATGCGTTTTTGCAAAGACTGCAATGCATATTGTATGTACTGACCGTTGTGCTGGCAAGACTATATCATCAAGAGAGATAACAATTATTCATTGTTTACAGAATAAATGCAAGTGTCACTTTCCCAGTGCCAAATTCATAAAAGGTACAAGGGAAAGGTCCCAAGTTCCTGTCTTTATATAGAAATATGTATTTCAGATATCTTGTATTTGAATTCTGAACAGAAAATATCTGCTAGAAAATTTTTTATTGTGAATTGTGTATTTCTGCCTATTTGAGGCAACGAAGAAATTCCATGTTCTGTCAAATCAGGAAGTTGGAAAATCTCAAAATGTTTATTGGTAGTCATATCAAAGGTTACAATGAAACTCAATAATGCTCAAGTTTAATACAGCACCTCAAAAGTGATAGAAAGACATCTGAAAATTGAATGACCGGGATCTGTCCTTAACCGTCACGAGTAGATTCGTCATTGGAATGGTCGCTGGCCCTATTCTACCTTGAGTTCATTTAACGTTTACTGGCCGCTGAGATGGAGGGGAATAACTCCGACATTATTCCTGTCGAAGACTTTTTTGGGTAGTAAAAGAAATATTTTAAATATTTTATCAACATCAAGAGGCCGGCGTGCCGCAGCGCATGATGTGCTCAACTGGTGACCGAGAGATTCCGGTTTTGAGTCCCGACGGCGCCGTGGTCACACCGATGGCCTGTTTTTTTATGATAGTAAAAACCGAAGTACCGTGTCAAGTTTTGCATGGCACATAAAAGATATCTTGCTGCTTAGGGTGGGTCCGTTGCAAAAGTACATAATTTCTATTAAATGTACCAGGCAGATGCCGTCACTAAGCACAGGATCTTGACACAATCCCTGTTCCGGCATTACACTCTATATACCGGACCAGGGGTTTTCTTACTTTTGATATACCGGATCACTGGTTGTCTCAAGACCCTGTGTCACCAAATACGTGAAAAATCGTGGAGTAGAATATAATTAAAAATCAATATGTAGTGTACTTATACGGGCATATGGGAATCAATCAATGCACGTCTGTTCACGGAGGCTTACATTGAATTTTACTGGTATTAAATGGTCAGGGTTTTATTTTTCACACATAGATCTCATGACCGAAACTTTTATCTGGTGCCATAATTTTGACCAGTTGATATTAACATTTAAGCTTAATCTTAACTGTAAAAACTTCTTAACATTTATTATAACATTTAAGGGTTAAATGTTGGATGGGTCAGACGAAATTTCACATTTTTATTCTGCATGACCATAACGTTGGTACTGTGACTTTTGACATTTTGATATTGAACTTGACATGTGACATACTTTAAAATGATAAGATCCATAGCTTCAAATTTCAAATATATATACTTTATGACTAGAACTTTCATTTCAAGACTTGGACTTGACATTCAATGCAAAAGTTAGAATTTTTATATATCAAATATAGTTGCAAAATTACATAGGCTACCATTTGAAATCATGAATTTTCAATTAGCAATACTGACGTTGACACCTGACGCTTTCATACAACTATACTAAAATAAAGAATGAATTCTTTGGTATAATAATCCATATTGTACATTCTTTATTCCACAGACTGGTTTTGCCACTCGAAAATTATGTTTACTGACCCCCCTCTTTCTAAAATTTGCAGTCTCACGGAATTCATTAAAACTGTGCTCCAGTAAGGATCTTACTTATCATGTCTATTTTGCTTATACTGAATGATTTTTTGATTTTGTGCACCAGATGCGCATTTCCACAACTTATGTCTGCTCAGTGATGCTCGTGGCCTAATGATTGGAATTCTCGTAATAGATAAATATTTGAAGAGCAGTGTTGAAGCCAAAATGACCGAAACTGAACCAAATAATCAATCTAAGATATGTATGAGGAAGATACTCCTTAATTTTAGAGTGATTTACAAAAATTCATGACAGAAAAGTTTAAATATATATCTTATGTCAGTACAAAAGCACTGTAAAGTAGACCGTCAGTACCAAAGCACTGAAAACTAGACTTATGATGCATTTGATTGCATTTGTGATGCTTTTGCGGTGAGTGGGAAGTTGGGCGCCCGTAAACCGGTTTACTACACCAATTGAGTGACTTTTGTTACTTCAGTTGACCGTCATAAGTCGGTATCGTAACCACAGCAAAATCGAATATTTTTGTAATGTCTTTTTTCCGTGTATATTTTACTATTATCATGTTTGTGTGCATGTCCTCGGTGATTTTTGTCATACAGCTTTTTCAGACGTCTTCAGTATTTCTCAGAAAAATAAAAATTTATTGAGGAATTTTATACTCCAGTCCATGAAACATTACTTAATAAAAATGATGGAATGCTTACCAAGAAATAGCAGAACGTAACATGGTAACATTAAAGTGTTGAAGTGTGACCCAAATGGGCTTCCATACATGTAAAATTTCTTCCAAAAGGCATGGTTGCTCGGACTGTATATTCCTTCAATGAAATGAATATTTTACATGTATTTAGAAATTGTTTTTAGGTGATCATAATATGTTTCGTGCAGAGAAATGTATTGGGATAAGGTATATTTGATAATTTTTATTTCGAATGTCGCTGCTTTTCATGCACACTGCACGGCACAGTACGGTATATTTAGATTTCGAAAAATTAAAATGTCATGAAATCGAGCAAAATCGGCACAGTGCAATATATGTGTGTGATAGATAAGGACTCTCTGTGTACCCATGTCTTGTTGGGTTTTTGTAAATATCTCACCTATGATGTGTTTATACGGGATGTATGTCACCGTGTAGTGGCGTGTTTATATATCTTACAGTATCGTCTACGTACCGGAAGTGCTAGCTGAAGGACCACCAGTGATTTGAGAGAAAATGCAAATTTTTAAACGGAAATTTCTCAATAAAGCCCGATAAACAAATATGAAAACCCCCCCCGGCTTTTTCTATTTTTTTTTTTGTTATAAACTTTCAAACAGACATATTATGGGAAAAAACGGGGGGGGGGGGGTAAAGTTGTAAAGAGGTACTGGTCCATAGTCTAAATATCATGTAGTTATAGGAACACATTGAAATAATTACTTTACATAAAAAGTGATTTAAGTATACTTCCTTAAATCAGATTATTATTCTCGTATACTATCAAAAATTGAATGTGTCACTTCAAGACTTTGACATTTGCGACAGTGGGTACAGTTATTGCCTTTCGAATTTGAATATTCCTCACTGGATGACTGTATTATCAGAACTTCTCTTAATTATGTTGTTATCATTGAATAATGTGAAAATTTGAATGTGTTGTATTCAAGACCTTAACATCTACAGCAGTAAATACAGTTAATGCCTTTAAATTTCTTTCAGTGATGGACTGGAAAATATCCACGAAAATATGTTTGAGATTTACAGTTAAATAACCTCAAATGGGATTTGTTGAACAATCCCACACACGACTGAACATTTTGTACCTGGAACTCAAAATGTTGATAGATTCTATAGATCATTACTTCTTTTAATTATGTTATCGTAATTGCATATCATGAATATTTGAATATATTGCATTCAGTACTGTTTCTTCTGTATATCAGGGCATTCACGGAGGGTGTGGCTAGCCAAACAGGAAACGCTCACTCCTCCCTGGTACCTGGTCTCACCTCTGAATTTCAAGGGTCCGTGTATGTCCAGTGTGGTACATTGTCGTTAGTGCCATAGTCATGTGGCACCAGTTACTTTCGTATTTTATATGAGTCTTTTAATGTCATTTAAAATTGGGTATTCCTTCAGTGTAGGTCTGTTGTTGTTGTTGTTGTTGTAGGAATCGAAATATCTATTCGGCCTTGAACATCACTAAAGTGACATAAATCGTAGAAATGCCAGTATGGTAACTAAAGTGACATAAATCGTAGAAATGCCAGTATGGTACACTATATTAATACATCTATATATGTCCTTAGTCAGATAACTTTATTGCACTGAACAATCTCCAATGTCAAAATCATAGAAGGTCACACTATAAGAAATCTCATGCACAATTTCTAATTTTAAATAAGGTTCATGTTAATCTTGGGGATACGCAATACTTAGATATTGAATTAACCAATGAAATTTGATTCCTATTTAAAGAAATACATAAAGCACGTGGAAATAGACATCTCAGTTCATTTGTACACTTTGTAATCGTAGTCGAAATAAAAAATGAAAAAGTTTTTACTCTTGGCAGGTAAGATTATATTTTTCCATTAGAGTGTAAGATTACAATAATAGTAAATGTCAAAACTGTTGTAAGATACATTCGTTAGTTTTCAACAATGTAAAAATTCTTGTTTTTATTCTCATTTATTTATTTAATATGTAATATACATGACTGTTAAAAAAACTTTTCATCGTGACGCTGTTTACTTAAAGCGGTACTTTGAAATTTGTAAAATCATAGAAACGTATATCTGCTTAGTAGTAATAGTTTTAAAAGTTAATAGAATTGATAGATAATAACAACAGAAACAACATTCTCTATTGTTTTAATGTAAAATACGAAAGTAACTGGTGTCACATGACTACGGCACCAACAAAAATGTACCACAGTGGGCATTTACGGACCCTGGTGCCACTGTGTGGATAGCCATTACATACAGACGATAAAAATATAATTTAGCACTGTATATATACATGAATGTGAACACTGTGTAGAAAGTGCCACTGCCACATAACATAAGGAAAAACGGTATTATACACTGAAGTCAAACCCTTCATGCAGTATTAATGAGGCCAAATATATCTAATTGACTAAAATCAATTTCTATTTAAATCATGCCACTCACAAAATTTGAAGTAACATTTCAGCATTCAGTGATATCCTTTTCTTTTTTTTTTTTTTTGAAAAACGATTATGGTTTTGCTTAACACCCCTAAGTACTATTTGTTTAGATTGTATAAAATTTAAAAAGGAAATATGCTACATATGAAAAGTTTTGATATGATTCTTCATTTAAGGAGACAATGTAATGCTATATTTTCATATTTGTATTTGTATTTTAACAATACACTAATCTAACATACTTTCATTTAATTCATATCTGGTGCACAAATTTGAAAGGTATATATGTTCTATATTTATTAAAACCAATAGGCCGATGACTCTGCTAGTGGACTAATAGATCCCGAGGGCATCATATGTCTAGTTTTCATTGTTTTTGTACTGAAGGTCTACTTGTCAGTGCTTTTGTACTGACATGAAATATATACTTCACATTTTCAGCCATGAAATTATGTAAATCACTCTAAAACTAAGGAATATCTCCCTCATGCATAGCTCTGTCCTTGATCGATTCTTTGGTTCACTTTTCGGTCATTTAGGTTTCAACACTGCTATTCAAATATTTATATCTTATGTGAATTCCAATCATTCGGCCACGAGCATCACTGAGGAGAAATAAATCTTCGAAATACTTATCTGGGGCACAAAATTGAATGGTATTTAGGTTCTATATTTATCATATTCACACTCCAGATCTTGATAAGACATTTCAATACTTGCAATTCCGACACCGGAATTTAATTCAACGGGATTTCCTATCGTGAATGGGATAATATGACAAACATGTAGTATCCTTGTCTCCTTGATGTTCTCATATGTTTGTATATATATTTCTTACTTCTTGGACTTTTTGCGACGGGGGTTGCATGAAAACAGAGGACGCATATTCCTCCAGGGCACCTTGTCTGGCCTCAGATAAAATTGGGGTTCGTATATGTCTGAATATGACACTATACAAAGTATTGTCCTTTTATTCCATGGAATTCGAGATTTAAAAACCCTCTAGTACTTCGTTATTTACATTTCCCATCTTGCATAACACTAGTTTTAATATGTAAAAAGAACATTGGAAACTTTATTGTAAAACTGTCCTAGTGCTAACTGTATTCAGTCTCTTTATGCTAGTGTAAGGAATATACACGGAATGTACTTCAAATAATCAGATCATATATGTTTTGATATTTATTATAACTACTAAGTCTGTTGGTGGACTGTTGGTTCTCGAAGGTGTCCTCAGCCTAGTTTTTAGTATATCTGTACATACTCGAAATATATACTTCAAATTACTGAGTGATAAGGAGTATCCCCCTTATTCAAAATTCGATTTCCACACTTTACTCCTTGAGCAGCATTGAAGTGACATAAATTGTCGAAAGGCCCATATGTTGCACCGAATTTTATACACGTATATAAGTTTTAATATTTATTATTCAAATAGCACATTCCTTGAGAATTCTCAAAACCTTTTACCATTTAATAATTGGTTATTCATAATCATAAAAAATTCTTTTCTTTTACTATATTAGTAAAGCATAAGGTCCCATGTCGATGTACCAGTTGGAATGTTCAAAATCTCAGAGATAAAGATTTATTAGAATGTTACCGTATTGTTTCAGTTTCGACATGCAGATAAATGATTCATATAACTATCTAGAACAAGAACTATATATTTATTTAATCGTTAGGTGTTTAGGCTGAATTGCAGGTGAGTAATTGCTCCCCTACATACAAAATGTAAGTTATCTCTTGATTCCATTTCGTGAAGAGACTGAATAAACAAATTTCATTACAATCAATTCATCAATCAGTCAATCAACTAATGTGGATAAACAATGAGTTATCCTGAATTAATACTGATGGATTTTTTTGTCTTATTTAAGTCGTTGTACTAGTAGCAGAGGTGGGATCGATTCCTAATAAGAAAAAGGCAGGATGGCTATCCAGTGACAGAAAGGCAGGATGGTTATCCAGTGACAGAAAGGCAGGATGGTTAAGGAATGAAAGAGAGGCCGGATGGCTTACTGATAGAGAAGATAATGTATCTAATGAAAAACGATCAATATCTTGTACTGGAGGCGACCTAGGATGCAGTGCTTCTTGTGCACTACAAGGCCATAACCATGGTGGATGCTGCGGCCAAAGAGGCACCAACTGCCATAACGTTTGTTATTGCAACCATGTACGTGACGATACTATATGTATCCTTTTTGGCTCTTCTTCTTTGGTCACTTTGGTTATATAATTGCTCTTCGCATATTCAGGCAGATGCCGTCACCATATACGTGAAATAATCGTGGAGTGACATAAAACAACAACAACAACAACAACAACAACAATCAATCAATCAATCAATCAATCAATCAATCAATCAATCAATCAATCAATCAATCAATCAATCATATATTCCGGACGTTCATCTATTACCTTGAATGTCAAAGAAGAATCATATTTATAAAAGTATTAATATAAATATTCATATATATCGAAGGTCAATGCAAGTATCTCTAAAATTACTTTAACCGAAAACAAGAAATAAAAGATCCATTTTTTAAACGATCCGCCAGCAAAGAGCAAGCTCAAACACATAGACTGACAAACACAAAAATCTATATACATAATACTAAACTAAGTGATATAATAAAAACTTGTTCATCTTTACGTTTTGTTAAAAAAAATCGATAAAGAAGACAGACAGATAGATAGACAAACAGAAAGACAGACACATAGATAGATAGATAGATAGATAGATAGATAGATAGATAGATAGATAGATAGATAGATAGATAGATAGATAGATAGATAGATAAATAGATAGTTAGATAGATAGATAGACAGACAGACAGACAGACAGACAGACAGAAAGATAGATAGATAGATAGATAGATAGATAGATAGATAGATAGATAGATAGATAGATAGATAGATAGACAGAGAGAGAGAGGGATGGATGGATGGATGGATAGGTAGGTAAGTAGGTAGATAGATAGATAGATAAATAGGTAGATAGATAGATAGATAGATAGATAGACAGACAGACAGACAGACAGACAGACAGACAAACAGATAGATAGACTTTTTATACATTTTAATATTCGTTTTACGATTTTAATTCTTGTTTTAAACGAATTATTATTTGTTTTTCAGAGTCCTTATGCACACAGATGTTACAATTGCGACATCTAACAAGGAAGACGATGTGACTACATCCTTTGTTTTTCATTCCGTCTATAAGACGAACAATGTCATTATTCCAATGATTAAATATATAAGAGAATTAATGTGATAAATATCTTACTTACACTTAAATAAACAGTACGGTAACCAAAAAGAACAACAAAATATTCAAAGCAAAGAGGACTATATATTTTTAGTTGGGTAAATGATTATGTAAAAAAGTAATTAACATGAGCTAAATGATCGAATGAGTTATTGTAATAGTGCAATGTCCGTCCTCCGTTAGTTTTTCACATTTTCAACTTCTATGAGCAGATGCATGGACGAAATTTTGCATCTATGAACCTTAGGTTTATTGGTGTTATCATTCTGAAATAGAGAAGAAAAAAGTGGAGTTACTGGCTCAGTTATGTGGCAGAGGTCACCATAGCGCTATACAATACATGAATATAAATAATATACTAGAACATATATCACATTACAAAAATATTTGATTGTAGTGCAATTACGATACCGACTTAGGACGGTCATTTAATTTGACAAAAGCCAAAAATGGTGTGGTTAACCGGTTTACGGGCCCACCTTCCCACTCACCGTAACAGCAGAACAATCAAAGTACATTTAAAAATTTATAAATAATCCTCCATGTAAAGAACAAGGGTCAACAGGTATCGCATATTGAGAGGTCATAAAAATATAAACACGTAAGGTATTGTAAAATACATAATGGTATAAAAATATATGCGACATCAACATGATAAACCGTGCTCTGCCAGTAGGAGGCCACAAGGGCTTCGAAAACGATGAAAATACTAAATCTTAAACGCCTCTTTTTAAGAACCATAAGCCACATTTACTTC
Organism: Pteria penguin; assembly: GCA_035048485.1. NCBI lineage: Eukaryota > Metazoa > Mollusca > Bivalvia > Pterioida > Pteriidae > Pteria > Pteria penguin. The sequence continues at coordinate 36,196,148 of CM068584.1, forward strand.
ATTTTTGGTATAAATTATCCTAACGACGGGACACATCAAGTTTCATTCAACGGAAGAGTCTGAGAAAATTTACCTGAGTGTCATGCGTTAAGATTTCTACAATTGCAAATTGCTAAATAGAGTAAGTAAATTATCCTTTGTTTAAAGCTGCAGTTCAGGAGTTATAGTATGTCTTAATGATACATGACATTACTCATATTGCAATAATTATATTCATGGATATAAAAAAGTTCTTCTTAGTTTATATCTATTTGTGACAGTAAAATAAAACAATGAGTGATAATGAAAGTTATAAGCAATTGACAGTTTTAAGTCGGTATCGCATCGTACAATTAATATTTTTGTGAGGACATTATCATACATTAATTGTTACCATGTTTCATTGTACATCTCCATGCATTACATATATTTATGATGTACAAATTTAATGAAGATAACTGAGATATTCAGCCCAATTCTCAGCTTAGATAAGATCTCATTCAATATAAATATAGTTTCAATAGCCCAATCAACTATTTTTCGGTGAATGAATAAGAATCTATATAGAATGATATTAATCCGTCGATTGTTTTATGGGTTACGTCTATTTCATCAATTTTTCAGTCATAACGAGACAAAGAAGCAGGTTATGAAATATTGTGGAAGAATAAGCCCTGGGTCGAAACTAGACTCTACACTGCAAGTGAAGAAAGTTTTATTTCAAGTCTATCCCAATGTTCATTTGTTGTAAAACAGCAGAGTTACGCTCTAGCACACCACTTTTATTTCATAAAGCATAAAGAAATCTGATTCAGCCGTATGGCAAATGTCGTCAAACAAATTCAAACAATAAAAACATTAGACAAACATCACACACACACACACACACACACACACACCATCACACACACACACACACACACACACACACACACACACACACACACACACACACACACACACACACACACACATATATATATATATATATATATATATATATATATATATATATATATATATATATATATAAAATCACTCACAGACACAAATTCAAACAATAAAAACATTAGAAAGACATCACATACACAAAATCAATTGTAATGCAGTTAAGGCAACGACTTGGGACGGCCAATTGAAGTTACGGTAGTCACGTAAAATAGTATAATGAGACAAGTAATATCAGGTACACCTCATTAAATATTCAGACACTGATTGATTGATTGGTTATTGTCTCATCCGAAAGACAGAACACCGGTGTGCCCAGGGCGGAAGTCGAACCTGAGACCTCTCGATCACGAGCCGAGCATATTCATATATTAATATATACTCGGTACTCTGTAGTCATGCTTACATTTTTATATATTCTAAAAATTTTTGTCCCTGTTGACTTATCTATTTGCTCTGTCTTTAAATAGACCTTGGCTCATTAACCGTAGTAGTTGAGCCACGATTTATACCTTAGTAGACCTTCCTATGTCGGTCCTGTAACTGCATTATTTAAGGAATGACTGTCTTTTTTCTAGGTTCATGGGGAATGAACCTGGGTGAGAAACACAAATCACGTGAACTGCTAAATATACTCTATCTGTCCAGGTAATTTCTTTAATTGCTCAAAATTAACATAGGCATTAATTTCGTTATGACAATTCTTATATTTAATTAAGTAAGCCCCGCCTCTTTTTATATAACTACGCATGTGATTTGCCATACGCCGCGTACTACTTCTATGACCCAAGTTCATGGGCTGATGAACCGAGTCTGTTTGGCATTATTCATCGAAGGAATTAGACTAGCATTGTAGATATAATCGATTATTTCTGTGTTGACATTTTGAGTGCTTATTCATCTTTGTTCTGCATATCTTTGGCAGTTTTTGTTATACAGCTAATTCAGATGTCCTTTTTCTCTTTTTCCTATCGGGTCACATATGGTTATCAATTGCTTTACATGTATAAGGACCTCCAGTGTTTCGGTTTTTCACATCACTGAAGAGTTTGTTTTTTCTTTAGTTTTTGTTTTAGGTCAAAGCAATATTATTGTATTTTCCGAAAGAAAATACCACGCCATACTAATACTATCACGTTTTCAGGTAATATATAATAATTCTAACATAAACAATTATTAGTTTAGTGCAACATAAACGGACTATGACAACTTATGTTGCTTATATCAAGAAACCACTTGTTGAATTTCACATTTAATCAAAGTAATATGTAAACTTTTTTTTCTATTGGTGTATCCTTTCAACATGTCTACTTTCTATAAAAGAACCCAACGCAAGAATTTCATGGCAATTATGTATTTAATTTGATGGCAATGTTGGACCGTGGACGTGTACAATTATGTTTAATATCACTCAAGGTTTCACTTAATAGTTATTGAATATCACGTTAATATTTATTCAAGAGATTAATCATCTTTAAACCAAGACACAAGTGGGACCGCCAAACACATATACGTGCTCGTCCCCTAACAAACAATTAATACTTTATGTTATCGGGCCGAGGGTTAACCTGAGGCATCAAATACACAGGGTAATCACCAATGTATTTCCGGTAATTCAATATATATAATTTTCATATAATTAATCAATCAGATCAATTCATTAAAACAATATACAACATATTTTCCTGGTGTTCAAAGGTCTGAAATTCTGTCATAATATAACAAAGTTCATTTACAGCTTCTCAATAGTGTCTGACAATCAAGATGTAGATAGGGTCACATGTACGTCACCTGACCGCATACCCCTATTGTATTGACAGTATGGTGCTTAGAGAGTTGTCATTATGTTGTAAGTTGAAGTATTTGTTGGCTAGATGGTAAATAGTTTCGTAGGATGGTAGCAGCATATTCTAAACATGAGTGTGTGGAAGGACCTGAAGTGTTTGTACATGTACAGTAACCATATTTCGGCTTCGATGACTAGTTAACGGTAGTAGAAGCGATCGATCTAAGGGACGTAATTCTTTAAAGTGTTTAAAATGTTTACACGTATGGAGGCTTTTCAAGCATGATTCAGATCTAGACTTACGCTGTTTACTTAACAACCGTTACCAATGTCTAAAACATTTAGGTGTAGGCAAGTTTTCGGGTGCTTTTCAATCATGTTTTAGATAAAGATCTAGTATATTTGTAAACATAACAGACGATCATTTCTCCAATATTGGCAGGGTCATCCTCATTATTTGTCAAAATGATCAGCCTTTCATCTACAGGGGAGTTAAAGATAGGTGACATGGGCTTTACTGGAAATGACGCTGACCTAGTTACTGGTATCAATCTAACAGTACTAGATGTGACATAATTCTATGGGCTTTATCAACCCAACATATTTCCGTGTAAGGTCAGTAACAAACCTAATAACTGTTTTATTTTGTCGAGGACAATTTACCGCACACACAAATGATCATTTCCTGAACACTAACGTAGTTTATATTATGATTCTCAGTCTAGTTTTGATTATTGTCCGCCATTGCCGTACAAATTTTTACAACTGACTCTACACAAGAATTTGTTGGTCAGTCACATGACCAAAATCAAACATTTCCATTGGGTCAAACTAGTCCGAGGCCAAATAAAATTCATTTATAGTCTTGTGGAGTTTATGGACATATACAGCGACGTAAAACTTGAATATTTTTCAATTTATTCATTAATTTATGTGTTTCAAATGATACTCAATGACGCTTATCGATTCAAATTTATTAAAATAATGTTTATTTTCGGAGGCTTAGTAAATAAATGTGGTGAATTGGTTCTTCTGTGAAATGGGTCAAACGCGTTGTTCCGCATAGAGAATCATGTATACGCACTAAAAGCGCGCCAAAATTTCCACAGAAACGCTTTTGGTAAGAGTACATACATAATTATGGAGACTCGATATTAGGGAAGCGGTAACTATATCAAATTATTAGCTGCAATGTCAATAAGCAAGAAAAATATTAGATCTACATTGAATTTTACAATGAAATACGGTGGAAGGTCGAAGAACTTGCAGTTTAGGATAAAACGATGGTTAGTTACCAGTGCAAAATGTCCTTAGCATGAATGTCTCGGTCAAGATTACGAGATAATGCATCTTCATATCATTTGAAAGGGTTTCATAAGGGAAAACACGTACCAAATATGTCTCTGTCTTTTATAATTCAAACGGATTTGGCAATTTAAAAGCTATTTGTGACATTAAGGTCAAGGTCACATGGACTTCGGTGTCATTCGGAAACGTTTCTTCAGTGGAGAATATATTTCAGATTGAAGTTTCTGTCTCTTATGCTTCAAAATTGTGGGCAAAGTTAGATTGGGCTGTTTTAGCACAAGTTTCACGGTGAAGGTGACAAGATAATTGACATGAGGGTCATTTGTTGAAAGAGCTTTATAAACGAAATACATCTGCCATATATAATGTCTTTTACTTCTATAATTCAAAAGTTATGGACAAGGGCAATGTTGCACACTGACACTTGATACTTATATTGGACAAAAATAATATATATGGTCCTCGACACACCGTATTTTATATTATTTGGGCTATATAAAGGAAATACCATAAGTAAATTGATATATTGTAAAACATTCCATATTCTCAGGCATTTTCTGAGAAGAAAGAAATTTTGTTTATGAAGTAATTCTCATATATATAGATAAATATCACATAAAGACATTTGAGAATAGTAAAAGAAGGAAAGGGGGAGGCGAGGTAATACGACTTTGAATTACAACTTAACAACCCTAGAGTAAAACATTTTTTAAAATTTTATTGTATAAAAATACACAGTTTTAAAGGATTATACAGTGTTTCCGAAACCCACATGACCGTCTGACAATTCCGGTAAAACTGGCTAGGTCAGGTAAAAGCTTTCACTATCATTTCATTGAAATATGAAGCTTTACTGGACAAAGGTCCTGTAAACCTAAGAAAGTTTCGCACACTCTACGATAGAATTTTTTAAAGATGATTGTAATAGTGTTTTGAAAGACTCAGTAACTTGTCCTTTTTCTTACATTAGTCAGGGAATATTTTTATTTTACAAGGACTAAGCAATGAATAAATATGATGAAACTTTTTAAATTATTACGTATATCCTTCTAAAGCATTGAGAGATTCTATAAATTGATCTTACCCTTTGTTATCAGATTTCCAAGAACATTTGAAATATCTTTACATCAATTTGAAGCATGCTATAATTGGTAGAAAATGCCTTACTATGATATAAAAAGGTTACCCTTGAATCAAATCATTTAAAACAGTGTCATAATGTGCATCTATATAAAAGTTAACTACTGTGTGATTTTTTTGGAAAATGATTGATAGGAAAATTTTCATACGTCGAGGCTACTACTTTAAGTATGAACTGCGCATCGTAAGTTTTCCAGTTCACTGAACTATTAGAGACTATTTGAGACATTTGTTGGAATTTGTTTTTGTGCACCAATGTGTAAATACTAGTGTACATAAAAATGCATCTGACCACATTTTAACTGTCAATATTGACGTAGTATTGGGCTTTATTGCAATTTCATATTTACCTTTAAGGATCATTATTTCTTCATCCATATCTGAAGTTTTCTAATTTGAAATCACAGCAGCTGAATCTACATAAAGGCATTTCAAGACTTTTTTTAAATCTTGTCGGATACAGTATGGCCTAAGGTATAGTTTGTAATGGTAATTGTATCTTGTTGGTAGACAGAATCTACAGTATCTGGCTGAACAGATTCTCACAAGCCTAATACTGGAGAAGTTGTCCTGGAAACAAAATCTCAGCTTCTTGAGAAGAGTCAGAGTGAAATGGATTGTCATGCTCAAAGCTAACACTGACTAAGGTCTCCATTGTGGACAGCTGGTGTGTTTTTCCTGCGGCATTTTGATTGGTGTCCTGTGTAGGGCAGCATTTCTCGTTGGTTGGTTTCTAAAATAGCGATGAGTATGCGACAAAATAGAAAATTCTGTGGATTATTTCCCGGAGATTTTAATCTTTGTCGCATTAAAGTTCTAAAGAATATCATCAAACTGTCGTTTTATTTCATTTTTACTTTCCTTAAGAAAATAAGAGAGTAAATAAATTTGATTACTCGAAACCGAGCAAGATTTACCTACTTTTATAATTCCTAAAGGGGGTTGTATGGTAATTGTTTTAATATTCGAGGCTTCGAAACTCTGACTGTCTGTTTATGTTCTACATTAAGTTGGACAGCGAGGGCAAAGAAATATTTGGTCGCAGCCCATCTTAACGAGAACATCCTTATAAATGTATTTATATTTATATAGCTTAAACATTTAACCAACTGCTTTGAATCTTATTACTTGGTGACGTAATCGGCCAAAGGCTCCTTTCCTTTCAGTTTTATTAAAGAAATACATTTCATTAATACATGTGATAGGAAATATGATTTGTTAGTGATCCTCAACCATAACGACCTAATCCGTCAAATTACCACGTATGTTGAGGAAATATGTTGATGAAATATGTTGGCTAAAGAATAAGAAAAGTTCATGTATATCGGTCCAAGGAGTTGTCGTATCAGCTTATTTATTTGTTAATTGCAAATACCACATGTGATGGGAACCGACATTATATGATTTTTCTATTAATTATTGTAATTCAGGAGTTAACCATCTCCTTCATGTGTGTATTAACACATGCCACCTTACTATGGACATTACTAAGCTTTAATTATCATATCAACAATAAATCCGAAACCTTTCAACAATACTTTATCGCGACATCTCTCACGTTTTCCCCATTGTTTCTGACCTTCAACGGTATTCAAATCATCGAAAGCCTGGACTGCTAGTTTTGACATTCTATGCGCGTACAGCAATACCTCTTTCTCTCGTTTTTGCTTAAGCCTTTACAGTAATGACAACGCGTGCAGTCGATCCGTTACAGGCGCGAACCATATTGATAACTCTGCCTTACCTTGTTCTAACTGAACGCGGGGTGATCATTGTATGAATGATCAATAAAGTCGCTAACGGCTTCGTTACTCGTTCTATAAACAAGTTCTTTAGTCTCATCTATTGGTAAACCGTATAATTTAGCACATTTTCAATACTTTAATCCATTTATCAAATTGTTCTGGTTTAGTTCCTTGTTTTGTTCAAACTGCTAAAACCAGTCAAATTGCCTACCTTGAAAATGTAAAGGGACATCAATATTTTCAGCCATTTCGATATCAGAAAAGTAAAAGTCAAACTCACCTTATATGTTGGTTGGAATCTAGGTCCGTAGGCAACCAAACCTTGCACCAAATCAGGAATCCAGTAGGACAGCACTTCCCATTGGTTGGTTTCTAAAGCAGCGTTGTGTATGCTACAATATAGAAAAACCTTTAAAATATTTTTTTCTTTAAGGAAACCTTCAAAGCAGCAAGGCAGCGATGGCTTCGTGTGGAACAAAGGGGCAGACCCGTATTTACGATGATCGAAATCAAGTCTAAGTCTCCAATAAATCCATTCCCCAATGTACATTTATATCCAGAGTCCCCATGAGTCAAATCCTTACTATTACCACTGCCATACACCACGAAGCCACCTGCTGCAACAAATGTTAATATTTCAAAGACAAAAGAGGAGTTACTGGCTCAGTTATGTGGCAGAAGTCACCATAGAGCTATACAATACATAAATATAAATAATATACTAGAATATATATCACATTACAAAAATATTTGATTGTAGTGCAATAACGATACCGACTTAGGACGGTCATTTAATTTGACAAAAGCCAAACAAATGGTGTGGTTAACCGGTTTACGGGCCCACCTTCCCACTCACCGTAACAGCAGAACAATCAAAGGACGTACATTTAAAAATTTATAAATAATCCTCCATGTAAAGAACAAGGGTCAACAGGTAACGCATATTGAGAGGTCATAAAAATATAAAAACGTAAGGTATTGTAAAATACATAATGGTATAAAAATATATGCGACATCAACATGATAAACCGTGCTCTGCCAGTCTGAAAGCGAGCTAAGACCCTAGATCTGTAGGAGTCCCAACTAACAGTCAGAGGGGACGAGGTTCAGGACCATGTCTCCTCTGAAAGAGGTTTGGACAAGGCCCGTCATATAGTCCCCACCGCCCTGTTAGTCAGCGTGCAACGTTCAATTAAAAGTCTGCATAAGTCTGTAGAGGGGCCAAATACAAGACCTATAGTCTTTTTGATGATCTCAATATCACATTGTCTATTTAGAAGACGTTTGATTATTTTATTACATGATAAAATAACGTTCTCGGAAGCTTTTACTTTCTTTAGTTTATATACGAGATTACCGTAAAAATAAGGATGGGAAATTCCATTGGATACATACTGTTGAAAAGAAATATTTCCAAATTTAGATAGAAGTTCTGAATAAGATCTGAAGAATTTGCCGAATGTTTTTATTAGCTTGTGATATCTGTAACCCTGAGTTAAAAGTTTCGTAGTAATTTGTAAATTTCGTTTATGAAAGTCCAAAACATCGGTGCAGCCTCTGATAAATCGAACTAATTGAGATATATAGATACAATATGATGGGAGTCGAGGGACATCGCCATCCAAGTAAGGTAAATTTACAATAGGAAATCCAAAATCCTAACATTTATCAGAAATATTAGTATATATAAGGTGGTTGATAATTTTGATGTTTAAATCTAAGAAAGGTGTAGATTTATCTCAAGTATTAGCTTTATTCAATGTGAGCTCTGGTGGATAAATTTCTGATACAAATTGTTCGAATTCAGGGTTGTCGATAACCAAAATGTCATCCAGATATCTGCAAGTGTTATTGAATTTGTCGATGAGGTCAAAACGTTTTGATTTTTGAAGAGAAACCATAAAATCCCTCTCATAACAATAAAGAAATAAATCTGCTGTCAGAGGCGCGCAGGTAGTACCCATAGGAATCCCAACTATTTGTTGATATATCTTGCCATCAAATTGCACAAAAATATTATTCATGAGAAAATCTAGTGCTTTACATAATTCCTTGCAAGTCCAGTATTTATATGAAGTATATTGTTTGTTGGAAAAGAATCCCTAGTTATTGGAGGTACATATGTACGTTTTAGATTCTCTGTGAAAACACCATTGTATAAGAGACAGCAACTTGCTTTTAATGAAATCATGAGGCAGAGATGTATAAAGTGTAGAAAAATCAAATGTAGAAATTTGAGTCGCTTTGAAATTTAGCGAAAGAAGTTTGTCTATAACTTCATGAGAATTTTTAATCGACCAAAAGTAATTAATGTTACTATTATGAAATGCGACATCACAATATTTGATAATATGATCTTTTATAGCAGTTAGAGCAGACGTAATATGCTTCGATAGTACTGCAGTAGAGCAGTGGCTAGAATTAGATATGAAACGTGATTTATATGGACTTTTATGTAGTTTTGGGAGCCAATATATTTTTGGTAGATCAGATTTATCAGTTTTAATTTTGAAGTCGAACATGGTCATGAGATGATCGTGCAAGGTGCAGTCTTTTGAGGTAGGGCTTTCTACATATGTATGAGTGGAGTTTAATTCGTTTTTAAGTACTTCAATATAATATAGTTTTCAAACAACTATTATGTTATTACCTGCTTTATCAGCAGGAACAAAGACATATTTAGCATGTAAGTCAGCTATCTTCTTTTTAATAGAATTTGCCGTCATTGTATTAGGCTGTTGAAATAAATACGGATTTTCCGTAAAGTTCTTAATACGGATATCGACAATTCTTAAAATCTCGTATTTCCAGTCATTAAGAGCATGAACCTTTACCTGTTCTTTTTTACACCAACGTTTACAATATGTAGTTAAAGCATCTTCTATAACGTCACGGCATTTATTGAAATCTATCCTGGACGGTAACCTATATTTAGGTTCTTTTCCAAAAAGGGTGCGCAATTTCTTGTCCGAAATACAGTTTAGGTCACCAGTAATAATATGACCTGCCGGTTTATAAACATATTAAGATTTTTCACAAGAACACGACGAAGGAATAGAGTCTGAAACATCAGGGTTAGATGTAACTTTATTATAATTTAGAATAAGATTTCTTATAGGCTTTTTGTACTGGTACAAATAAGTGGAGGTTCTAAATTCTCAAAATATTGGGGGATTTTAGATGTGACTCTATGATCACGGAAAATATTAGAAATGTTAAGTAGATCGAAGCCTTTATTAATAAATTTAATTTTGAGAAATTGCTGCTTGGGTGGAAGAGACGGAATACGAGGAAAGAGTTTATTATATGAAAATAAAATAATCAATTTAGTTTATATCAATCAGAATTGCGTAAACTTCGAAGATCAACTTCGTCCAGGATAGGTTTCAATTTATTTACCGGAATAGAGGATAGTGCATGCAAAAGTTCATGACGGCCATTATTTTTTGCGATAAATAGAAGATCGTTTAATGACCTATTTAAACGGTTACGTTTTCTGATGTTACGATTACGGCGACGACCATGTGACCTACGTTTTCTAATGGTTTTATGTCTTAATGTAAAAATATTGATCTTATTCTGACGAGAAGAAATATTACCTTGTCGATATATTTGGTCGTTGAGACCGAGAGGGTATGGGGTTTGTAGTTGTTTAATCCAGTAGAGCTCAGTTTCCAAAAGTCGTTTTTTAACATCTGATTTCGTATCACCTGGTAATTTAGAGATATTTTCTACTATTTTCTAGTTATTTTCAAATTGTTAATATTATGTTGGTATTTATTAAAGTGGTTATAAAGAAAATTCTGGTATTTACGTCGTGAAGTATTACGAATTTTATAGGAATGATTCCGAAAACGTTGTTTCAAAGTTTGAGAAGTTTCCCCGACATATTGAGGTCCCACATCCTCTAGCTTCTCAAGTGATGACATATATAACATTGGCAGTATTTCAATCTATGTCCTTGTCTAATTTGGTGTTAAATGTATTTCCATTAACCGAAGATTCAATATTGGACTTGCAGCTTAAATGATGGCAAGTAAGACATTTCTTGGCGTTGCACTTATTAATCTTAGAATCTATAGAATTGACAGCTCTGTAAGAATTTATAGGTGTGAATGTTTTTGAAAATGAGATAGAACGTTTAATAGGGAAACTACTTTTAAGTGGAGAAATATGAACTTTAGTGGTGCCGAATAATTTTCTACAAGAAATACCAGGTATATGAAGAGTGGACACAGAGGGCAATCTAAGTGGTGTGATTATAACTTTAGGAGATTTGTATTCTAATTTTATTATATTTGAAGCTATTTTAATGAAAAAAAAGGGGGGGGGGGTTAGGATGTACAAACCCAGGGGAAAGCTCCCACACAACCACGTCAGTAACTATTTGGTGAATAATAACACTTGAAACACTCAGACGCGGGGAACCTTTTTTACAGGCGGCTCCACACTGCATCTGAGAATAAGTGTAGATATGAAAGAAAAAAGAGGAGTTACTGGCTCAGTTATGTGGCAGAAGTCACCATAGAGCTATACAATACATGAATATAAATAATATACTAGAACATATATCACATTACAAAAATATTTGATTGTAGTGCAATTACGATACCGACTTCGGACGGTCATTTAATTTGACAAATGGTGTGGTTAACCGATTTACGGGCCCACCTTCCCACTCACCGTAACAGCAGAACAATCAAAGAACGTACATTTAAAAAATTATAAATAATCCTCCATGTAAAGGACAAGGGTCAACAGGTAACGCATATTGAGAGGTCATAAAAATATAAACACGTAAGGTATTGTAAAATACATAATGGTATAAAAATATATGCGACATCAACATGATAAACCGTGCTCTGCCAGTCTGAAAGCGAGCTAAGACACTAGATCAAGAATAATCGACATATAATACAACTAGTAAGAGTTTACTACAATTTAACATAACAGAGTCTATTGACTATGAGATGGTAAGACTTCACATCAAAGTTGAATAATAGCTTTTATTCGGTCACAACGCCCACTGCAGGTATACAGTTTTTGTAGATCAGTGGGTGGTTTTTCCTTAGGTAGATATCCATAGGCGGCGTAGTATGCCACTTCCTTACACCCGGCTGAATGGCGTGTTGTGCAGTCAAAAAAATTTAATATATTAATCAGTGACCCACAACAATCAAACTAACTTCATCAAACATTTATTAGGATGATACAGAGAATTAAAAAGCTATTGCAAACTATAAGCCAACGTGGTACATTAGACGTACTCAACCATATCAAACTAACATAATCCGACACAACCCATTAAATATGCACATGTTACCATGTAACCTATGATGTGAAAAATACAAAATGCAAGTAATATTAACGGAATCACTGTTCTGTCAAAATAAATTGTGGCCTTTTTCCTGCATTAGATCTAGTTGTACCTGACGCCTCAATTGTTTATTTACATGTATTTATTTATTTATTTTTTTAGTTATTAATTTTTATTTATTTTTTGTATTTGTTTTTGTTTATTTCTCTAGATCTAGGTCAAGAGCTATTTATTTATTTATTTATTATTCATTCTTTTTATTTACCTTACTGTGACAATAACAAATACAATTTTCTATTCCATACATTTATCAACAATCACTCAACATGAAGTACATCGTTTCGTTACCATTCAGTATTCACAAAGATGAACAACTACGTCACGCCTGCATAGTTTGCACACGGTACCTCGAGCACCATGCTGTGCAACCACGTGGCTTGACACTTCTGCATTAATGTTTTTGCACATCACACCCTGTTATGTTTAATGGTACCTTCCTATTTTTAAACGCAAGGTTAAATACATTCATTTTACCACTTGTTACACTGTATATTCCCGTAGAATAACTAATTATTCATTGTTAGTGCTTACTCAAACACCACAATGACTATCTTACTTATCTATAGACTTATAATGATTGATTAAACTAGCAATTTAGAATTTCCTTAACACATTCATAAAACGTACCTCTTATTAAAAAAAAGCTTTGAAAAAGGCTGAGCGTCAGGAATGGTGCCTAGAATTTAACCGAGCACCGCTAAACCGAACCGCAGGGAAAGATAACAAAGGTTCCGCGTCGGTTAATATGATATTTTTCAAGACAAGCTGTTATATGTCCTTCTATTACGTTGTGACGGCATCCGCTGGAAGAAATACGCAGAAATTTTTATCTGTGCCACAGACCCATTCGAAACACTAAGAGACTTTAATGAGACCTGGATTTCACTGTCAGATACGAAGACAGGACAACAAAGGAAAAAACCATCAGCGGAGCTCGGTCCCGGTACCTTTAAATAACGAGCTAAATACTTTATCGATTAAATCGGTTAAGGGGTATAATTTGTAAAATTATAGTAAAATGATTTCATACAGGAATATATATGTTGTAACAATTCTTATATTAGGTGACAGGTATACATTGTACTTCTGATATGAACTTCCACATGGTTAGTGTGACTAAGCTACGTTCAAGTTACGAGTAGGGTAATGTGTAGGGCATGGCCATAGATAACCTTCCGGCACATATAAATTTATAATTTTGCAGATTTGAAAGTCGGCCGAGTTCAAACCAGGACAAAAGTGACATTGACCAGATACTGCGTTACATAATTATTGTACATCCAATGATATTTTAGCAATGGCTTTGTGAAATTTTAATAATATAGGAGTTCAACTGCAATACATCAAATGTTTTATTCCTATGTATTTACATGCTTTGATAGAAAGCATATTTCAAATCCATGACAGTGGCTTTAAATAGATATGTTGTATATTCAAATTACTTAAAACATACACCGGCATTGCAGTCTAGCATATATTTTAAGTGTAATTAAGAAATCAACGTTTTCACACATTAGTTGGGTTTTGTTGAAAAATCCCACACTCGACTTATCTTGTCCTTTTTAGAACTTAGAATAATGATACATTCTGCTGTTAATTATGGTATTTTAATCGCATAATATGAGTGTTTGAATACGCTGCTTTCATTACTGTAATGTTTTAGCAGTTTAACAGTAAAGCCATTTATAATGAGATATTTCTTCAATAAAGGATTGTTGTAATTTTGTTGTTATTGTTGTAAGAAATCTTCTTCTGTTGAAATTTTGTTGCTTTTGTTGTCGAAATACCTATTTGTCATCGCTTACGTTTCGGCCTTGAGGAAGACCAATATCGTAGAAATGCCCATATGATGCATTAAACTAACATATCTATATTTGTCCTTGAACAATCTCCAATTTCAAAATCATAACAGGTCATAATATAAGGCAAAGAAACTTCATGCACAATTTCTAATTTTAAAAGTGGTTCACGTTTATGTAGGACTATGGAGATACGTAGCTAGATATTGAATTAACCAATGAAATTTGAATTTTCTTTAGTTAGAAATACATAAAACTGGTAGACATCGATATTTCAGTTTATTTGGACACTGTGTTCGTAGTCGAAATTAAAAATGAAAAAGATTTTACTCTTTGCAGGTAAGATTATGTTTTTCTTTTAAAGTGTAAGATTACGATACTATAAAAAGTCACGAAAAGTTTTAAAATGCATTGGTTAATATACAACAAAGTGAAATATTTTATCTTTTTCCTATTATTTATTACTTAGATAAACGTGTAATATACATGATCGTAAAATGTACATTTCACTGTGAATCGGTGTTCTGAAAGGGTTTTAATTTTCTAAATTATAGAAATATAAATCTAACTTGTAGTAATACGTTTAAAAGTTAATAGAAGTAAAAGTTCTAAATTTCTAAATTTTAAAGTAATAAAGGTCTATTACTATGTTTATAATTAATATAATGATGCATTTGATAAAATTTATTTCTTTATTTTCAATTTTTAATATTGACCTCTTTTCGATGGGAAACAGACACTCAAACAAACAAACACACAAATTAAAAAAAAACCCATAAAGCAAGTACCTGTTCATATTCTTAGAGGAGCAAACCATCATCTACTTTAATGTAAACTACGAAAGTAAGCGATGTCCCTTGACGCTTACAGCAATGTACCACAGTCGACATTCACGGACCCCTGAAATTCAGAGGTGAGACCAGGTGCCCAGGACTGCATGGTTGCCCTTACATACAGACAAAGAATAATAAAGTCAAATATAGCGAAATTGACGAAATTCAATGGTGTTTTTCTATCTAAACTTTGGATGTAAAGATGATGGATAAATCCAAACCACAAGTCCAAAAATCATGAAACCATAGGACATACAAAATCAGTGAAAATGAAAAAAAAAATGGAAAATAACAAAATATGTCTACTTGAAGAGCATATGTGAACCCCTGTGATGGAGTGAGATCAGGTGCCCGGGGAGAGTAAGCATCTCCTGCTTGCTAGCAACACCCGTCACATATACCCCGTAGAAAGAGTCAAATCGTGTGAATTCCATATGTATTTATATATGGAGAAGTCGAAGTAGGTAACCTTCTAGTATAGAAGGTGTCTCTCACGAAATTAGAAGTGGGGTTTTAGAATTCATTGATTATCTTTATTGTGTTTTTTTTTTCATGAAAATGGTTATAGTTTTGCATAATAGTTTGCCCAGAAAACGTACTAAATATTATATTGTATGAAATTTAAAAAGAAAATTATTAGGCCTCATTCCGTTAACAGCTGAGCTTTGCCTTCGACGGCAAACTGATCGACACCCCTACAAATTCATTACGCCGTAATGTAATATGACGGGGTTTTTTTACATATCCGCAGTCTAAGAGAGAAGTCTTCACTTTTGTAGTAATAGTAAAACCTGAGTTCCCATACACGGGTCGGTATATATAAAACCTCTGTTTCTGATGTGTTTGATGCAGAGATTAAGGTGTATTAAAATGATACCTGGTCGTCTCAAATTCGACATACAAAGGAATGATTCATGTAACTCTCTAGAACAAGAGACTAAATATTTATGTAGTCATTAGGTGTTTGGATTGAATTGCAGGTGATTAAGTGTTCCACGATGTTGAGAGGTTGGTTGTCTCTTGATTCTGTTTCGCGAGGAGACTGAAAAAACGAAATTAATTACAATCAATAATCAAATAATGTGATCAAATAATCAATTAACCTGTATTTCATGAGTAGATTAGAAGATTTGTTGTCCATTTGCAGTCGTTATATTGATAACAGAGGAGGCATCGATTCCTATTAAGAGAGAGGCCGGATGGTTATCCAATGAAAGAGAGGCAGGACGGTTAAGAGATAGAGAGGCTGGTTGGCTTACTGATGGAGAAGACAATGTACGATCCAGTAAAAGGGACGCCGGATGGTTACGGAATGAAAGGGAGGCCGGATGGCTTACTGATGGAGAAGACAATGTAGGATCAAGTAAAAGGGAGGCTGGATGGTTACGGAATGAAAGGGAGGCCGGATGGCTTACTGATGGAGAAGACAAAGTACGATCCAGTAAAAGGGAGGCCGGATGGTTACGGAATGAAAGGGAGGCCGGATGGCTTACTGATGGAGAAGACAATGTACGATCCAGTAAAAGGGAGGCCGGATGGTTACGGAATGAAAGGGAGGCCGGATGGCTTACTGATGAAGAAGAAAATGCAATTAATGAAAAAGGATCCAAAAAAAGGGAGGCAGGGTGGTTAGAGAACGAAAGAGAGGCCGGATGGTTACGAAATGAAAGGGAGGCAGGATGGTTACGAAATGAAATGGAAACAGGTTGGTTAAGAAATGAAAGGAAGGCCGGATGGCTCATTGATGCCAGGGACTAATGCACCAAATGAAAAAGGATCAAATAAAATTAGACAGTATGGTTGAGAGAGGAAAGAGAAGCCTGATGGATTAATGATTAAGGAGATAATGTATCTTATGAATAAAGATCCGATAAATGATTTTAAGAGGTATTTTCTATAGCCATATAAGCTTATGCACTTGTTTGCCCTGAGAAAGGGCCAAATATTTCCGCCAACCTTTCAAGAGAACAGACTTGATACTCAGCTTAAGAAAACTAAAACATTTTAAACTAATTAGATTGTACTGATAGCGTTCAAATCACAGAAAATTCGAATGGACCATTAAAAAATTAATGGACATTTAGAAAAATGTAGAATTATTCAGAAAGGGCAATACAAATTAAAGACATGTACACACGTGGGTACGTGATGTCAAATCTGGCCATTCACCATGAAAAGCTGGGTTGTTCCGTAGGGGTGTAACGATTCACCGAAGTTTCGATACTGTTCGATACTTTTGCTCGATACGATGTTCGATTCAAAATTCCAAATTTCGGTTCGGTTCAAAAAAAAAAAAATTACGGGATCGGCATTATATATATACGTCAGCTTCCAAAACAGCTATGGCAGACGAATCAGTGACAGTGAATGATACGATCCTGAATGATATGGCTTCAGGGAGCAACAACAGTGTTGTCAAAATTAGGGATCCTCCTGCAAGTTACAGGAGTGGACCTTCTACAGATTAACATACAAGAATAGTACTATGTAGAGTCAATTTAAATTGTTTTGCATTTGTATCATGAATACATGATGATTGGTGTTTTGTGATTTCACTCGAATGTTATATTTCATACAGGCGGTATGTAACTGAAGTTTTTTTGCAAAGTTTTTATGATTGATTCAGGTTGAAGTTGGTAATCAATAAATATTGTAGCAAAAAGGTTTTAGATACTGATGGTGACACCATGGTATACTGAATGCATTGCCGATAGCAAGTTAAAGATGTAATGGAGGTCTGTACTTAAATTCTTCAGTCATCTTGGTTTATTACATACAGATACATGGCTTTATACTGTGCATATGTATTGTATCGAAAAGTATCGTATCGCAGCCAAAAAATTCAATACGTATCGTATCGTGAGGCATGTGTATCGTTACACCCTTATTGTTCCGTAAGAAAAAAATATGACAGCGAAGTCGACCTAGGTCAACCTCGAACCTGTTTATATAATGAATACTAAATGAACGTCTGGCCCAAATACCCTAACTCACCATTTTAAGAAATGTCACATCCACAAACCGTGACATTCTACTGGCGGCTACCTGCAAGGTCGCTCAAAATGGTTGTGCAAAACATTGTTTCCTTAATATGCACAGTACTTCGATATTTAGCAATTGCAGTAATAGACGAATTCATATGTTTAAATTTTAATATTTAATTCCTTTACATCAATTTAGTTATCTGTCTATTATTTAATTCTTGACTGGTATTACATAACTCGCATGCAAATGCACATATATACTGTACAAATGCATATTTTATTAGATAGGCAGGGTGTTTACCTTGCTAATCCTCACCCCTTCTTGCCTTATCCTTAAATCGAATAGTTATATACAAATAGAATTTTACTTATATCTAATCAGTATATGATTTTGTTTATCATTTTTTCTCTACCCCCACCTTTTTGCACTGGTATAAGAGATCTTGTGCTAAAAATGTTTGGTCGGTCCGTCCGTCTGTATACGCGTCCATAATACAGCAGTGCATGATAAATTTCAATAAAATGTTGTTACAGTTACCAATATTCAACAATAAGTGTATTCCCTTAGCATCATCATGTGCGCCCGGGGTAGGATATTGAAACCTATGCTTTCTTATCTACTAGGGAATTCGAGTTTCAAAAACGCAGGTTGTTTAGCAGAAAATTCTACTAGTTCTTGAACTTGTCATAACAACGTACTTTTATTTCGTTGTATATAAATATAGAACATATATACCTTTTAATTTTGTGCACCAGATGGACATTTCGACATCTTATGTCTCTTCAGTGATGCTTGTGGCCGAATGGTTGGAATTCTCATAATATATAAATATTTGAAGAGCAGTGTTGAAGCCAAAATGACCGAAAAGTGAACCAAAGAATCTATCCAAGGACAGAGCTATGCATGAGTTTTAGTGATTTAATTAATTTGATGACAGAAAATTTGAAGTATTTAATTCATGTCAGTACAATGCACTGAAAACTAGACTTATGATGCCCTCGGGGAATATCAGTCCACCAGCAGTGGCTTAGTGGTTATAATATAAATATAGAATATATATACAATCAAACTTCGATATGTCGAACACTGATATCTCGAATACCATGATTATCTCGAATACATTTGCAAGTCCCCAAGTTCTTATTTACCCTGTTTATTTCGAAGTTGGCTTCTTCTTGACGGAGGTTACCGTTGATGACCGGTCGCTCGCGTAGTATGATCAAATGATCGTGTCGGTGTAAAAAGCCGCAGTAATTACATAATCGATCGCGCCCGTGCGTACCATATCATTTATACCAAATATTAGTAAATGATGATAGATTACTAAATTCGACATAGAATTAAATAATTAAAATTAACTGTAATTAGTGCTTTTATATACCTGCATTTATTTACATTGTTCATTAATTTATTTTTATTTCGAATTCATATGAATGTGTGTATTTTTATGCATAGTAAAAGCACTTAAATTCATTAAAAAAACTTCTTGAATGTTTCTTAAATGATTACCCTACATCATTAACAAAAACTAAATATATATATATATAATATGTCACCTAAACGTAAAGAGTAAATAGCTCTCTAGAATCATTTATATCTATATATACATTTACGTCATTAGGAGTGTATACAGTGTACAGTGTGAAGATCAGGTATAAAGTGTATCAATCAGGTGTACAGTGAATAGATCAGGGGTACACTGTATAGATCAGGTGTACAGGGTATAGATCAGGTATATAGTGTATAGATCAGGTGTACAGTGTATAAATCAGGTGCATAGTGTATAAATCAGGTGTACAGTGTTTAAATTAGGTGTACAGTGTATAGATCAGGTATACAGTGTATAGATCAGGTGTAAAGTGTATAAATTAGGTGTACAGTGTAAAGATCAGGTGTACGGTGTATAGATCAGATGCACAGTGTATGAATCAGATGTACAGTGTATAAATCAGGTGTACAGTGTATAGATCAGGGGTATAGTGTATAGATCAGGTTTACAGTGTAAAACAGGTGTACAGTGTATAAATCAGGTGTACAGTGTATAGATCAGGTGCACAGTGTATAGATCAGGTGTACAATGTATAAATTAGGTGTACAGTGTATAAATCAGGTGTACAGTGTATAGATCAGGTGTACATTGTATAGATCAGGTGTGCAGTGTATAGATCAAGTGTACAGTGTAGAAATCAGGTGTACAGTGCATAAACCAGGTGTACAGTGCATGAATTAGGTGTACAGTGTATAGATTAGGTGCACAGTGTATAGATGAGGTAAAGAGTGTATAAATCAGGTGTACAGTGTATAAATCAGGTGTACAGTGTATAGATCAGGTGTACAGTGTATAGATCTGGTGTGCAGTGTATAGATCAGGTATACACTGTATAGATCAGGTGTACAGTGTATAAATCAAGTGTAGAGTGTATACATCAGGTGTACAGTGTATAGATCACGTGTACAGTCTATAAATCAGGTGTACAGAGTATAAATCAGGTGTACAGGGTATAGATCATCTGTACACTATATAGATCAAGTGTACATTGTGTAGATCAGATGTACAGTGTATAAATCAGGTGTACAGTGTATAATTCAGGTGTACAGTGTATAGATCAAGTGTACAGTGTACAGATCACGTTTACAGTGTACAGTGTATAGATCAGGTGCACAGTGTATAGATCAGTTGTACAGTGTATAGATCAAGTGTACAGTGTATAGATCAAGTGTACAGTGTATAGATCAGTTTACAGTGTATAGATCAGGTGAACAGTGCATAGAGCAAGTACACGGTGTATAGATCAGGTGTACAGTGTATAGATCAGGTGTACAGTGTATAGATCAGGTGTACAGTGTATAGATCAAGTGTACAGTGTATAGATCAAGTGTACAGTGTATAGATCAGGCTACAGTGTATAGATCAGATGTACAGTGTATAGATAAGATGTGCAGTGTATAGATCAAGTGTACAGTGTATAAATCAAGTGTACAGTGTATAAATGAGGTGTACAGTATATAGATCGGGTTACAGTGTATAGATCAGGTGTACAGTGTATAGATCAAGTGTACAGTGTATAGATCAGGTGTACAGTGTATAGATCAGGTGTACAGTGTATAGATCAGGTGTACAGTGTATATAGATCAGGTGTACAGTGTATAGATCAGGTGTACAGTGTATAGATCAGGTTCACAGTGTATAGTGCAGATGTACAGAGTATAGGTCAAGTGTACAGTATACAGATAAGCCGGTGTGGCCTATTGGAAAAAGTGCTCGGCTCCAGATCCAGAGGTCGCGGGTTTGTCTTCCACCCTGGGCACACGGGTGTCTTTCGGATGAGACAGTAATCTGGTCTCACGGCAGGCGTGACATGTAAAAGATCCCTCACCGCCTTGGGTGAGTCCGTTGCAAAGGTCACAATTTGTATGCAATAAATCAGGCAGATGCCGTCACCATATACATGAAATAATCGTGGAGTGACATACAACAATAATCAATCAATGAATCAGTTTATAGATCAGGTGAAC
Source organism: Pteria penguin (assembly GCA_035048485.1). NCBI lineage: Eukaryota > Metazoa > Mollusca > Bivalvia > Pterioida > Pteriidae > Pteria > Pteria penguin. The sequence continues at coordinate 36,217,564 of CM068584.1, forward strand.
AGTGTATAGATCAGGTGTACAGTGTTTAGATCAGGTGTACAGTGTATAAATCAGGTGTACAGTGTGTAGATCAGGTGAACAGTGTATAGATCAGGTGTATAGTGTATAGATCGTATTGTCATGAATAATTTTAAAACTTTGTGTTTTTGTCATTTATACTGATTTATAATCTATTATTAGTGAATCGTAATCTTAATATCTCACTAGTGACTTCAAATGTACAGAAATTAGCAAAAAGAAATTAATAATAATAATAATAATAATAATAATAATAATAATAATAATAATAATAATAATAAAGTTTTTGAAAAACTTCTATCTTCAAATCCCGTAATTAAAAAAATATTTCCTGCTGGATAACTCAACTGACAGAAAGTGTGTTATAGCCACAGATATTCTCATTTTGTCGAAGTAGTAAAATACGAAGAAGTACCGAAGGGTAAACCACATCTCATATTCCATCTAATAAAAAGGACAATATCATGTATAGTGTCATATTCAGACAAATGCGAACCCCAATAAAATCGAGGTGAGACCAGGTGCCCGGGAGAAGTAAGCGTCCCCTGGTTGCATTAAACACCCGTCGCAAAAGTCCGGCAAAAACTTTTTAAGTCGAGGAAGTAAATACATAAATATACATGTATGAACACATGAAGGAGACACAAAGTCAAATTATCCTATTCAGGGCATGAAATGGTGTTAAACCGTTTATCAAAGCGAATTTACTGATATTAAATCAAAATAAAGTCCCTACAGATAAACAAAGCGCAATAATCTCACAATAAAAAGTTCACTTTTGGAATGCAGCAGCTGTTCTATGCATAATGTCAAATATATAATTGTGAAACCGATGAATATAAGAACATATATATGTCAATTTACTGAGTGCTCTATTTAACAAAATATTGAGGGATCTAATTAATGTTGTGTATCAAACCATGAAAACGAGAAATCTCCATGGTTGTATCATTATATAAGAGCACCCAACTGACTATTTCTGCAAGCTTAAGAGACATATAATTAAAATCATATTAACTCTTAAGTTAATAAAAGGCAAAGTAATATCTAAGATTTTTCGAGTCCACTTTCATTTTTGCAAGTAGTTTTATAATGATATAATCATAAAAATTGACAAGTTGTCGTTAAGATCGATGTTTATTTATCTATTTGTAAAAATATATACGCAGTACACTGAAGTCATACTTACTTTTATATATATACTTATCCTTATCTCCTCTTTGTTGACATATTTATTTGATCTGTCCTTATTTAAGCGTTGGCTCTTAATAATACAATTGTTACTTTGATTAACCGTCCTATGTCGGTATCGTAACTGCATTACAATCGATTATTTCCGTGATGCCATTTTGAGTGCTTATTTATTCATATATTTTCATATATATTTAATCATAAGTGCATGCCCATGTACTTTACATAATTATTCCATCGTCTTCTTATATACTTGACCCCAAGTGTGTTACATGCTTGTAATTAATTCTGTAATGTATTTATATGTCTATAAGGTGTACAGCTTCTGATGAATAAACAATACAATATTCTTCTTTGTTTTGCATATCCGTGGCCACTATTATCATACAGCTTATTCAGATGATCTTTTTCTTTCTTGCCTATCGGTCAATTCGGCTATCAGTTTGCTTTACATGTATAAGTACGTCCATAATATTGAGTTTTCATATTTTTTTCTTTGGTTTTTGTTTTACGTTACATCAATATTGTTGCATTTGTATCGTGACGGCATCTGCCTGATATAGTTTGCAGAAATTTTACCTATGTAAATGACCCATTCGAACAAATGACGGACTTTTACGAGACCTAGGTGTTAAATGTCAAGTCCAAAGACAGGACATTAAAAAAGCCCCTGCAGGAGTCGATCCCCAGACCTTTCGATCACGAAATACGGTGGTTGTGGTCTGTATGACAAAATAGGGTTGTTTCTGTTAAATGATTGAATTTTTTTACACCTCGGACTTCCAGACTGAATCGGTTTATTTTCTATCCATATATTTTGTTTTCTCATGTGTGAATATTTTGTGTCATATGTATTTTTAAGGCAATTGTAGTCCATGCACCAAGCCAAGCCCAATATATATATATATATATCATGCCTTAATCTTTTATACAATGTCTGTATGACATCAACATGTATACATATTTCCGTAGTATTAAAAATATCAGAAAATGTATTTGGAGCACCACAATTTGGATTGCATTTCGACAACTTATGCCTCTTCATTGACGCTGAAGGCCAAAACTGTGGGAATCCAAAGAAAAAAATATTTTATGAGCAAACTAATTTACGAAACTGACTTTTGAAAATCAAAAGTACAAATATTTTAAGAGAAAACTGTAACAGCCACAGAAATCAGCCTACTGTCTTGAGCTACTCTTTACAAGGCTTTGGGTTCGAACCCAGAGTTCCATTGATTAAATAGACGATTAAGCTTACTCAGGCAACAAAAATTAAAATGCAAATTACGAAGTAAATTTGCTTTTGTGCCACTAAAATACAATAATAAGAAAACAAAGAAAGAAAAGAAAAAGAAAAAGAAAAAGAAACAAAGAGAAATACAACGGTAGAAAGTAATATAGGATATTGATAAGATAAGTAGCGTAGGAGTCTCCTAACTGGCTTGCCACGCCTGCCATAAACACAACTTACAATCGACTAAAATTACCTCAACCTAAAGACATGACTACAACGAGCGAAATATGGTACTCGATCACTGGTGGAGCACCTAACGAATTCTTCTACGCCGGCTTCCCGATAAGGAAACAGGAAGGCTTACTATCATTGTATAGAAAGTGCAGCAATCACACAGCATCTGAAAGAGGGAAATAAAGCCCTTTGAACGTAACATATTTAGTTATGTCATAATTTTCCCTTTCTGTATTTACTTCGCATTTAATCGCTTCATATTCCAGCGCAGATATAGCATAAAGCTTTTTTTATCATTTCATTACCTTTTGATGATAAGAAAAGATCTTTGTTTGCATGCCATCTGCATGAGTCAACCTTCTCTGCGTACGTATAGGACAATGTAATCAATATACATTATGCTGGATATGATATTATACGCTGGATATGATATTATACGAGAATATCTTTTTTCACAATTGTAAAAATATACTACATATAAATGAATTAAATTCCATAAGAATTGTTTTGACTAACAGAAGCAAAATGTTGACGTTCAAATCTGTGTAAAACAACGAGAATGATGATGTCCATGCTTATATATCAGCTACGTAGCATGGGTTTTTGTGTCGTTGACACACTCTCGAACCGAGAATTAAAACCAGGTGCATAGGAGAAGAAAGCGCCTCCTCTTGGCTATCAACACACTCTTCAGAAGACACCTTATTCTTTCAATACCGCATTAACAAGTATAGCTAGTCTTTGAATAGATAAAATTTGATAAGAAATTACTTTCCTTTTCCGCTATCTCGGAGGTGAAGCTGGAGTTTTTGCTTAACAGTCATACAATTTTTATTTAAATAGTTTTGAGAAAGTAGTTTCTATTTTCACTCCTTTGAAAAAAAATTAACAATGTTCAATGGATTTATTGTTTCATTGCAAGTGCAAACTTTTACCAAGCATCCTTAGTTTGGAGAAAACAAGTACATAATATAGTTGATTTACCCCCAAATAATCAGTTATACATATCCAACATGGCGGAAAAGAAAAGTAACACCAGTTAACTTTATGCGTTCAAAAGTGACTATTTGATTGAATGAGAATTAAACCATGCAGAGGATACGTCTACCGTTTGGCTAGCCACACCTGCCGTGAACGTCCTTGCATGCCGACAAAATATATATATATATATATATATATATATATATATATATATTATTCAGCACTGTATATATACATGAATGTGAAGACTATGTAGAAAGTGTCACAGCCACATAACACCAGGTAAAAGGGTGTAATAACATTTAGTCAAACCCTCCGAGGGGAAATAAAGAGGTCCGAAGTCTTGGATACATAGCTCAGCACATAACATGTCATAAGAAGTGTAAATCATTGCAACTCAACATTCATGACGTAACGAACGACAGAAGGACGTGTATCTCGGATGTAAATCAGAGTGTTTAGAATTTATTATTTTACATTTTGTAGTATATTGCTATATTTGATAGCTCATGGGTACCCATGAACATATGTTCTGAAAAAAACCAGAATAATTAGGAAATACTTACTTATTCCTCCAGGAACAGGTTTATATGATATGGAGGAGCTACTTACTCCTTCACGAGCTAATGATTTCTGAAATGTGACCCTTGTACATATATAATGTAAAATACGAAAGTAACTGGTGTCACATGACTATGACAATTACGACAATGTACCACAGTAGACGTTCACGAACCCCTGAAATTTAGATGGAAGACCAGGTGCCCCGGAGGAGTGAGTGTCTCCTATTTGGCTAGTAACACCTGGCGTCAATACCCTTAAATACAGACTATAAACATACCTACTGTGTAATATTATATATGTATAATATTAACATATTCTTGTATGAAATGATTTCTCCAAGTATCTGCAAATAATTTCATTCATACACACTTCTTACCTAGACGCTCTTTCGTTTGTTCTCTGTTTGGTTTTACTTATTGTATGCCCTTCGATTTCATGATAGTTTTTACAACTGAGGTAGTTTCTATCCATTACCCTATTATTAAAAGCAACGATTTCTCTCTCTCTCTCTCTCTCTCTCTATTTTTTTTTTTTTTTTTTGGTTAAGACAAGAGACAAGTAAAATATTAAGAAACGTAACAGTAGTAAATAAAAAATTTCTATTGTGGAAGACAAAATAGAGATTTTGACTATCCTTGATGGAACCAGATGTTGGATAATGTGCTATGGAGGTGAAACAACCCCTTGCTGACCCCCTGTGATACAATATGCTTATTCTAGCCGTGTAATTCGTCGTCATACAAAGTAGAAAAGGAATAACCGTAGTCACAATCAGTAAAAAGTCAAAGGTTAAATGTTGGGATACTGTACTGCAATGCATTGCAAACGATTTAACAAGGACATCAATCGAATAAGTAAGTTAGCATTTCAGACCTTCGTTTCTGATAAGCACAAAATAGTATCCAGATAACCCAACATAATATCTTTATACTTGAAAGAACCTTTTTCAGTGAAGAATCTATCGTTTAATTTATCATTAAGGATAGTATTGAAAAGAATAGAGTGTCAAAAATCTTTTATAGTGACAGATTTAGAGACAAGTTTCCTGAAAGATCTTTTCTCTTTTCAATATCTAAAACTGATGAACACTACTTTTCGAGTTTATTATATACGATTACATCTGAAGCTCTTACTTAACTGCAGATATTATTCTGTTCAGGTAGGCTTATAGAGATTTGGTAGTCAAATGGTCATTGCCTGTAAAAAAGAAGATGTCTGGGGGACAAATTAGAAAAGAAGGATACAGAATTAGTTCCCATGTGAATGCCGAACGTTTGTTGGATTAATTGATTCTCCATAAATTACATTGTAGTTTTAATGAGTATGCATATGGAAACAAAGTGCAATGTAAGTGCAACTTTTAGTAGGATTTTGATTATGTTGAAAAAACCATGAGTTAATGCATTATGTGGAATTGTGGTGAAAACTTGTTCTACTTAATGTCGTAAGTCGTTCAAAGTGGAGATTAATAGAATCGATCACCACCATCCGTGATAGATAGAGACATCCTAATCCTAGTGTCAAAAATCTCGGTCCTCCACAACAAGGCTTGCCGAGTTGTGGAGGACCGAGATTTTTGACACGAGGGTTAGGATATCTCTGTCCATCACTGATGGTTGTGGTTGATTCTTTTTCTCCCAGGTTAGTTTACCAATCCTGCAGCGCTTACATCATCGTAGTAAACTTTATAGTAGCGGATGAAAATATCAAGTGATTATGAATGAAGCCGATTTACTCATTCCATCACTGCCTCACATTCCATTTGCCGCCATCATAAATAACACCATAAGACGAACTAAGTTTTTAAAGATATATTGAACAAATTAGACAATTATATCAATGAAATCAATATGATAAAGCGATAATCAAACTTTACACAATATATTTGATTCTAAATGTCCTGTATTTGACGTCATCAAGCGCGCACACATGATGTCACAGCCAACTGTACTGTACTATTGTCTGTAGTGATGTGCGCGAGTGTAAGACTACACAACATTTAACAGTTGCTAGTGTTATGATTTGAATGTGAGCAAAATGACATATTAATATTAAAAGTACCTCCATGAATTGACGCTCCGTGAAAAATAGAGTGAGTTGGATTATTTGAATGTGCGTTCCAGAAGAAATTCTGCTCGGAATTTGAGTATTGATGGCAGGTAGGTTCTGTAATTTTTTCGACATATCAAACATCTTACACAAAACCATACCGCGTGTTCATGATCCTTATCCAAATTTACATATAGTCCTGTTGTTCACGTCATCACTGGCGATGTCAACATCGTGAACAATATAACTCTTCGTCAGCTTATTACCCGGGGTCCAAAATTTAGATAGCCTAAAACATTTAATTGGCGAACCAACTTCTGTATTGTTATAGATTCGGTAGAGGACTAAGCTCGTAGATGGACAATACGTGAAGAAGTTCAGCTAAATAAGTTGTCAGAATGGGTTAAGAATGTAAGAGGTTTGATAATCACACGTATTAGTAATTTAAAAAGGAACATGAAGTATAAAGATGATGGATAAATCCAAACCATAAATCTAAAAATCATGAAACCAGAGGACATACAAAATCAGTGAAAATGAAAAACAAGTGGAAAATAACAAAATATGTCTACTTGAAAAGCATATGTGAACGCCTGTGATGGAGTGAGAGCATCTCCTGCTTGCTATCAACACCCGTCATATATACCCAGTAGAAAGAGTCAAATCGTGTAAATTCCATATGTATTTATATACAAGTCATCCGTCTGTCTTCGACGACCCAAGAGTCAGAGAAGAACTCCAAAGAATACATGACAAATATGTCTTAGTACCTGCTGATAAAGCCTCGAACAATATCGTATTTATTTGCAAGGCGTTTTATATAAATTGCCTTTTAGAGGAACTTGGCATTAACAAATCTACTGAAAATCCCACTTACACTCGCTCTACACTCTCACTAGATGAAATTATTAATAACCGTGAGTCAGTGTTCAGTACCTTTAACTTATGTTCTAAGGATAGTGAGTTCTAGTTACCCTATTTATATTGGATCCCTAAATTACACAAAGATCTATACAAACATAGATTCATTGTAGGATCCAGTAAATGCTCCTCCAAAACTCTATCAGCCCTCCTTACCAAAATATTATCTGCAATTAAGGAGAAACTTCATACGTACTCCGATGTGATTTACTCTCGAAGTGGTGTTAATCAGTTTTTTTGGATACTAAAAAACTCCAAAGAATTATTGGAAAACTTAAAATCTCAAAATCTGACAACTATTAAATTCATTAAGACTTTTTCTACACTTTATACAACCATATTTCATGATAAATTGAAAAACAGTCTCTTTAGAATTATTGATAACTGTTTCTTCACCAAAAAGGGTTCGCACAGGTATAAATTTATTGTTTTAGGATATCCAGATACATATTTTGTGAAAAACCACTGTTGAATCTAAATTCAGTACTCTGAAGATGACATCAAAAACATGCTGGACTTTCTGATTGACAATATATATATCCCTATGGGGACTAACTGTGCTCCTTTGCTAGCCGATTTGTTCCTTTCGTCGTACGAAATTACAAATCAAAATAAGAACCAATTGGCCTTGTCCTTTAATTTTACATTCAGATATATTGATGATGTACTATCTATAAATAACAAAACTTTTATACATACGTACATACAATATATCCAAAGGAACATGGAATTAAGGACACTCCAATATCCAATTCATGTGCTTCATATTTAGATCTACTTATTGATGTCGACCGAGATGGTTAACTTATTACTTCAATTTATGACAAACGTGATGACTTTAGTTTCCCCATTGTTAACTTTCCATATACTAGTAGCAACATTTCTTTATCACCTGCGTACGGTGTTTATGTATCCCAATTGATTCGATATGCACGAGCGTCATCTGAGTATGTCTCTTTCATTTATCGAAGCTAATTACTAGGAGAAAAGTTACTCAAACAAGGATATGAGATATCACGACTTATGTCAATATTCCGCAAATTTTACGGTCGTTATAAAGACCTTATTTGCTCATATGATGTATCGTTGTCTTACATGTTGACTTCCTTATTTCACAGTAACTAAGCCATCTGTATTACCAATACTATACAGCAGTATTCTTACTGCTTATGACATATACCTATTTTGACTATAGTTGAGTTGCTGGTAGAAAGGATCGAAGATATAATGTTCTGTTGTTTATTGTTACATGTTCTATAATTATTCAGAGATTGGGCGTTTTTATGTCCTGTGATGTGTATGGCTTGAGTATCAGGAATTTCATTCTCGATTAATTTCTGGCAAAGAAATTTACGCGCATTTGTGTTCGTGATGCGTTTATCAGTATTATGCAATTTAGCGGAATTCGCCATGACTTTCTTTAATGTTGAAAGCTTGTGTTTACCCATGGGGGCACTTAGAAACCATTGTTCATCCTCGTGAGGCGTGTATTTGTGAGTGACTACTGACTTAAAAAGGATCGTTTGGGCGCGAGAGGTTTGCTGGTTTCTTCGATATGTACTTTTTATAAGCAGAGTTTAGACATCTATCATCACCTGTTTCATTCTTGGGTTTGTTCTTATATTATTTATATTTTCTCCTGTTCTTGTTTTGCTTTGTCGTTCATTGTATTCTACTTATTCGTTTTTCAATTCCTGACTAACAGGGCGGTGGGGACTGTATGACGGGCCTTGTCCAAACCTCTTTTAGAGGAGACATGGTCCTGAACCTCGTCCCCTCTGACTGTTAGTCGGGACTCCTACAGATCTAGGGTCTTAGCTCGCTTTCAGACTGGCAGAGCACGGTTTATCATGTTGATGTCACATGTTTTTATACTATTATGTGTTTTACAATACCTTACATGTTTATATTTTATGACCTTTCAATATGCGATACCTGTTGACCTTTGTTCTTTACATGGAGGATTATTTATAAATTTTTAAATGTACGTCCTTTGATTGTTCTGCTGTTACGGTGAGTGGGAAGGTGGGCCCGTAAACCGTTTAACCACACCATTTGTTTGGCTTTTGTCAAATTAAATGACCGTCCTAAGTCAGTATCGTAATTGCACTACAATCAAATATTTTTGTAATGTGTTATATGTTTTATTATATTATTTATATTCATACATTGTATAGCTCCATGGTGACTTCTGCCACATAACTGAGCCAGTAACTCCTCTCTTTTCTTTCAGAGTGAAACGATAGGGTTAAATCTCCTACACACAATCTTCTATGCTCCTCGCCTCCACCTCGTATGCAAAAATGAACGGAGGTTTGAAACCATAGCATGTTTATTATGGAGGAGGGTGTATCACGGCCCATTATTCCTTCTGTAAATAAATGATCAATGTCGAATCAGACAAGGGGTCAGCAGCATTGTGGCGATTTCCGTGCCCAAATCGTTTCAGACCTTTTTGTTTCGATTTAAGTGCCTCTTTTGTAGTACCAAAATCATTTCCTGATATAATACTTCTGCCATATCGATGGCGTTTTAAATATCTTTCAATTGAGTCGATGATGCCACGGAGGTAGCTGGGTTGATACTCGTCTCCATTTTTTTTGTCGTACACTCAAAATATATTTTGATAAATGTTTGTCTAATTGATCACATGGTATTTGGAATATGTCTCTTTCTTCGCTTTGTGTTTTTAAGAAAGAATGGACCAATTTTATGTGCCCAATTGTTTTTACATGTATTAATGTTTTCATTTTCGAAAATGAAATTTTCAACATCGCCGTCGCTGACTGGCACAAACCGACTGCTTTAATTAGATATACTGCTTGTTTTGGAAGTCAAAGGAGACATAGATATATCACTAATGTTTTCTTGTGCATTATTTTCATCGTCAAGCATTTCATTTTTAATAGATCGTACAATATTGGGTCGACATCCGGCAAAACTTCTTCAAAGTTACATACATCACTGATGTTTTCCGTTTCCGATACTTCTAATTTTTCAAGTTGATGCTTTGCAAGTGTTGCTATTGTACCGTCATAAAAAGATTGTACCTTATACATAGAATAAGTTCCTAAAGGCCGATATATATAAATAACTTTCCCTTTGTGACCCTCTGTCAATGAAAATAGGTCACCGACCTTGTACTCTATAACCTCGGCCATCTTTGTTTACAAGCAGACGGAAAAAAATAGTTCCGTTATTTCCGTTTTCGAAAATACTGACGTGAATTTGTTATCTTACCCCACCCCATAGAGATAAGGAAATCTTTCCCTGCTATTTTATAGATATTTCTGTCCATAGTGGGAGAAACAAACTATCGCGGTAATTAGGTACCATGGAGGAGAAGAACCCCTTGCTGGCCGATATGTTCACTCATTGTGATAGCATTTGGTGTAATACTAAATCATCACAGTATAGACGGTTTGACAAAAAGTGCAATCAAATAAGTGAGTCAGCATCTAAGACAATGGTTTCTGATAAACGCAAAGAAGGTTTTGTAGGGACCGTAAAATTTGCGGAGAGTACACTACAAACGTCATTTATCGTTTCCTTGTGATATCAACTTTTAAATCAGTAGTTTGCATTTGTAAATGAAAGATTTGATATTTCGGATCGCTTGAGACATGTAAACACTATAAGCAGTTGATAAAAGAATATCACTACATGTTCGTGGAATGTTAACAAGAGGCAAATTGAAATCACTTTGTTCATCATACAGAGAAGTGGTTAGTTTTGATCAAGATTCAGAAGACGATCTAGGTATAAAGCGCAGATTTTGGATAATGTTAATTCTATCTTAATTTTGGAATATATAAAAAGTTATAAAGTGTTACATTTCAGGAATATGGCATTGTATCTTAGCAGTATAATTTAAAGATAAAACAAAATTACGTTTAAATAGAAATATATATATATAGTGAGTCATTGTTTACCCTTTCACTGTTTCCCCTCACATTCGGTGTAATATTTGCAAGAAATTTCACTGATTTGTTTACGATTTGTTACATCAACATCAGATATCCAAAGAAACTCTAGATAAATGATACAACTGATAGAGCATCTCTGCTTCGTACCTCGATATTCTCCTATCAATTAGTGACGATGGTTCATTAGTAACCTCTATCTATGACAAACGTGAAGATTTCAATTTCATTATTACTAACTTTTCTGTTCTGAGTAGCAACATACCTTCCTCTCCCGCATATAGCATCTTCATTTCACAACTTAAACGCTATGCCAGGGCATGCTTTAATTACGAAAATTTCGTTCTGAGAGCGAGGCTTTTTGCCACGAAACTACTCTCACAAGGATATATTGAGGAACGTTTGAAATTGTCACTGAGGAAGTTGTATGGTGGATGTAAGGATTTAGTACAAATTCAGATTCCTCTTTCAAGAATGTTAACCGATATTGTGGGACCTGACCATACAAACTAACTACCTTTTCTTTTTTACTAAAACTTATTGGACATAATACGTATACATACAGATATTAGTTCACGTGCATTTCCCATGCCAGAATTTCAGTTAAACAACATTTCATGCATTGAAAAGGAAATTTTGACTTCGTGTTCTTGTCTCCTTCATGTGTTCATACGTGTATATTTATGTTTTTACTTCCTTGTCTTGAAAAGTTGTTGCAGGACTTTTCTGACGGGTGTTTTATGCAACCAGGGGACGCTTACTTCTCCGGGCACCTGGTCTCAGCTCGATTTCATTGGGGTTCGTATTGTCTGAATACGATAATGTATGGATTATATGGTTTACCTTTCGGTACTTCTTTTTTACTTCACCCTAGGATCGCTGGTTCGCGTTTGCATGTTTGGTCAAGTTCTTCCAAGTATTTCAGTGGTCCAAAGTAATTTTTACAGTCTAATTACATCCATTCAGTTTCGTAGTGCATTGATATTTTTGTTGTGCGACTCATTTTAAAGACTTTTTGTGACGTTACGTGATGAACCATTTAAACCTTCTGTGATAACAGTACAACAGAATCCAATAAATGCAAATTCCTTTATTTAATGTATTTTTAGAAATGTGAGTAGTTCACGGTATGTTAATAGTTCTGATTTCTGTTCTTAATATTTATGAGAGATTTGAAATTATTTTTGCATTTCAGTCCTTTTATTTTCAATAAATAAGGTGAAATACATCAAATTGATTCATTTAAAACAATGTACAATGCGATTATCAAGTTCCAAATGCGTCAAACAGTATTAATATTTTGAGATTGATTGATTGATTGATTATTGTTTTACATCACTCCTTGATTATTTCACGTATATGGTGACAGCATCTGCCTGATGCATTTCATAGACATTTTTACGTTTGCAACGGACCCATCCGAAGTAGTGAGGCATCATTGACGTGCCACGCCTACTGTGAAACGGGACCTCGGTTTTTACAGTTTCATCCAAAAGACAGAACACCTGTGTACCCATGGCGGGAGTCGCACCGGAACCTCTGGGTCACAAAACGAGCACCTCATCCACTGCTCCACACCGACTTTTTTGAGTTAGGACAAACAATTATTTCGCATTGGGATCCCGAAGGTTTTTAAAATACTCAGTCACTGAATGGTACATATATTCTCTATCAAAACGATGAAGACATTCTTTCTTTCATCCTCCAAACACTTAAAATCGTTGTTATCTTGTCTTTTATGCGATGACATGATGTATTTAAACATGTGAGACACCTTCCTTGTGCTGGACAGGCTTGGTGTATTGTTTTAGATATGGATTTCATTATCGAATAGAAAAATATAGGTTAGTACTGATATAAGGCAGTGATAACATCCTGAAAGTATGAATTTCATCCAATCCCCTCTCCCCGAAAACACAAATCCCCTCCCCCCCCCCCCCCCAAACAAAAGAAAATAAAAAAAAACCCAAACAAACAAAAAACAAAATAAAAAAAAGTAAAAAAAAAAAGAAAAAAAAAGGAGAAGAACCCCCCAAAAAACCCCCAACCACCCCCCCCCCTTACAAACTAACAAAAACCAAAACTTTCCTGGGATATTGGTATCGTGCTTGTCTCGGGACCATAGGGGCCATCGTGCATCCAATAAAATAAATTTTCATAAAAACATTCTTTTGTTATGTAACTATCTAGAACTAACGTTCAAATTCACATTCTGAATTGTTTCTACAAGAATTTGTGATGTATATATATATATATATATATATATATATATATATATATATATATATATATATATATATATATATATATATATATATATATATATATATATATATATATATATATATATATATATATATATATATATATATTTCCTTTTCTTTAGTATATCATGATGTATAGTTATGCAGAGAATCAAACAGTCATATTACGTTATGTATTTACCAAATTCTCAGATTTTAAGTTCCTTGTTCGTCCTAAGGGGTTTCAATATACAAACCTGATGAAAACAACCTCTCAAATAGATTTTACTAGAATACTTCTTAGGTTTCTGCTTCACCACGAAGAGAGGTTTGATGATTTGATATTCTACATTCCATTTTTTTTTTCAAAATAACATTCATTTCCTTAACAACAAATGTTATACACAAAACTAATGCATTGTATGCAATCTAAAAATTGCAAAGAATGTGCAAAAATGACAGATGTAGAAAAGACGTCAAAACTCCAGTTCCGAAGTGAAGATGTTTCTTAATACAGCATTCTAGATCATTGTGATGCATTCGGTTTGTGCATAAATGCATTCGGTCCGATGAAGAAAATAGTCAAAAGACGGTACTCTTGGTCTTCCTAAATATTTGTATAAATAAATAATAGAAGATATATGTTATAATTTTGGTACCAAATGCGCATTTCGACAACCTATGCTTCTACATTGATGCTCATGGCCGAATGATTGGCCTCCCGCATATACTGATAAAGCCGAAAATATGCAGTCATTACCACGTCTGTAATTTTAATACCTTTGTTTGTTGTCGATGTACAGATTCGTATAGTGATGATGATTTACTAAATAAAAAACGAAAGCTACACTGAAATTTAAAATAAATAAATCAAGTACTTGAAAAGTAACATTTGAAATGAAGATAAGGGTCAGTGTATATTAGTTTATTTCACATCGTACACAGTCTGACGATATAATTGGGAAGGCAACGTCACCTGATCAAGTGAAATGTGTAGTACCAATGTCACAGTTATCACATCTGTTTGTTAGACCACTCTATAGAAAAAAGAAACGCAGAGTCAAACATAGATATTTGAGTTAAATGGAATAAATAAAATATTTTATGTAAAACCTAGAACATTTAACTTATTTAGTGTATCTGTCATAGCAGGTGTTCATAGTCTGAATATTGTTACCAACAAAGCACGTATGGTTCTTTTTGTGCAAAATGTATACCATGATACTTGGCCAAGAATTATACCGAATATTACGAAAGACAGATTTGATCTGATGACATCTTTCCTGACACCCGGGTACGAACGGTTGACTAGCAACATCTTCCGTAAATACCCAAACGTAGAGACAAACCAAAAATATTCAACCCGTAGAGAAAAAGAAAGTTAAATTACAGTGTGAATTTCTCAAAGCCAGCAAACAACAGCCCGAGAGTATGTCATTAAAATCAAAGCCTCTACGGTGAACTTGCAAAGAGTTCCCCACTGCAAGAAGTGAAGTGTTAGCACATTTTCAGTGCGTATTTATTGATGACGGTTGTCAAAGAATAAACCACATTAATAGGCACAGGCACACAAACAAATGTACCCTCACACACGCTCACACAAAATTACTTTACACACAAATATACCAGCGAAAAAAGAAAATATTTATAGAAAATATAATGTTGCATTATAAATATCATTGTTTAATATAATGCATTGTCCTTCATTTCAAACATCAAATCACGGATTATGTCTGTTTTGATTGGTACGAACAGCCACTGAATTTGAGTGAGGTGCAAAAAAAGTATCACAGGTATGATAGCGTGTATGACTGCGATTTGCATCGATGCATTCTTCACACCTACGACGTATTGAACGAATCAGAATCTGCGGAAATGCCTGGAAAATGTTCCACCATATGCCCAATAAAGAACGAAGGAAAGCATCCAACATAGCAGGGGCTTTTGCTCTTGGCGTAGACATCGTTCTATTTCATCCCAAAAGCGATAAATCCGGTGACATCGAAGGCCAGGGTACATTCACGTTTTGCTGCTGTAGAAAGTCGCTAACAACGCGTGCGGTGTGGGGTCAGGCATTGTCCTGCTGCAGAATTACGTTACGCTAATTGTTGTGAATGAATGGAATGGCTTGCTGACGTATAATCTCGTCACGGTAGTGCACGCCGGTTATACTGCCCTCCAATATCACCGCAGTGATCCTTTCATGTATTGTAATTCCACCCAGGCCTTAACGCTCATTTTGCCGAATTGGCGGCGTTGAATAATGTAGGCGTAACTATAACGTTCTCAGGCATGAAAGTAAGCTGGAACACGACCGTCACTGCTGTCGATATAAATCCGTAAACAGATAGCAGGACTCGTAGGACGGATATTGGGGTCTCAGTCTGTTCTGTATGGTATGAGGACTTATCTGTTGATACCCAGGTAGACGATTAGAATCGATAACACAAATGTGACGTCTGTATATACCTATTTTGCCGACATGACGTCACACGCGGGCGTCTTGGTCGTGGACGGTTCCGAACAGTGCCATCTCAATAAAGCATTTACTGTGTTGGTATGAACTCCAAGCTGCATTGCCACATTGCTTTAAGACATCCCAGTTACAGCATCCCAGTAGCACACAAATGACCATTTTCAATCATGCGAGGCATCTCTCGATCAAAATGGTATTTCAAAAACCAATGTCTTTATTTTTCTTTATATAGAATATTGTCAGTGTGAACTCCAATTGAGTATTAACCACATGTCGCTTCGGCTCGAAACTCCCCGAAGAAGTGTGTTGTGGCCGTCAAGGCGAATTGATCGCAATATTTACCAAATTGAGTTCTCAACAATGCGTTTAGTATATTAAACTTTACCCCACCTCTGACAAATTTGTTGGGGAATCCCGAAAAGCGATTGGCTCATAACGGTCACGTGAATACTTAGGCTATTCTTATCCCACGTTACCGTCAGATTTATACCAGGTTTCCGTGCGAGTTATCTTTCTTGTTGTCCTTGTCAACAACAATGGCGGCGAATATGTTTTATATGTATTATGGTATAGTGTCTGTCAATGTAATGCAAAGCGCCTCATAGTGATTACTTTCTTCATCGTCCATCCGTCACACTTTGCTTTTGTCGTAGTATGGTATGGTGTTGTCTATGTATTAGCCTCATGCATGCTATCATGATAGGTCATCAGTGGGGTAAAGTCGTTATCTAGTCATCTAGTTACCCGATACGGGATGATCCCGGGTCACTAAGTTTTATACTGGGCTCAACTCGTCCGGTATAAAACCTAGTGACCCGGGATCATCCCGTACAGGGTCATTAGATGACTAGGTAACTATTAATGCCTTCTAGAATAAAGAGCGATCAAAGAATTCTTTTCCAGGTAGGGCAGTCGGTAGTGCGCTTGCTTATCACCAATGCGACCCGGGTGCGATTCCCGGTGTGGTACGTTAGATGTTGAGGCTGTCACCAACCTGGCTTCGTGGGGTTTCTCCGGGTACTCCGGTTTTCTTCCACACAAACGACACCCTTACGTCAAGATCCGTGCCAACGAGAAAGATTTTATAAGTTGTCAACTTGTTTTTTAATCATAGTAAAATCAATAAAATTTAAATAAAAATAATTCTTTTTATGTTTTTATTTAACTCTTAAGTATATCATCAGTTTCTTTTTCCGATAGTATATATATTAATTAATTAAGTTCACCATATGCGCATGCCACTTCATTGATTCTCAAGACCGAAACTGAGGAAATGCAAACTTAAGATATTTGAGAAACTAATTACAAAAGCGACTGGTCTTATCTGAATATACATGATAGGAAATATACATTCCAGTCATATTCTCTATTTTGGTCACTTAACAAATTTATTGTTCTAAACTTGGGCAGATCTTCCGCCCCACTTGAGAACAAAAGAATGGTCTGTATAAAAGCACTGGTCAAAACTTTGAATCCGTAATTACGATCTGTGTATTTACGTATTGTCTCATATGATAATGCTTGATAAACATAGAATATAGAAATTGTCACTGTATTTTCCCACCATTTCACTGTTTATATTTAGAACTTTTTGGAGTCTATATCCTTCATATTTTGTTCTTATTGACTGTGGTTGGTTGTTCCCTTTGTTCCCTTGCATTGTTTTCTACCTTCTACTTCGACAATATCTTTAATATAACATTCCTAATATAAACTGCTAGTAACATTGAATTTTATACTAATCTATATAGAGAAAAAACTCAGTATACGAGTGGCATTACATCATTCTAGTTAAAAGAAATAGAATTTAAGATGAGAGGAAATTAAGAGTTGATATTTTATATTATTCATAAAGTAGTATATCTACCCCTTCGCAGTAACAAATGCCATCACATGGTCCACTGGTACCACAGCAACCACTTCCGGAACACGAGAGTGAACATCCAAAATTTCCCAGAATACAGGACCCACCTCTGACAACAATGTTGGTTCTCAGTATCAAGAATACTTTAATGAACAAAATATTGTCATTAATTGATATGTAGTATGTATCATATGTTTTTACAATATAAATGTCATAAGCATATTGCATGTTATCCTTAATGAACTATCTAATCTAACATTTGTCCGATACTGCATCAGTTAGCATTGTATTTTACATTTTAGTTACAGGATCCGAGAATACCTAAAGATATTCTAATTTTAATCAGTCTTTCCTTTTGGTATTTCATAGGTATTCTAATTAATTAGTTGACAAATTAATTTATTATTTAAAAACGCATTAGCTAACACTCTAGGTCCAAGGCTTAGCTGATTAATTCTCGCCTATCGCATGCTCGTTTTATCCATTCAAAACGTTTTATACCTTCGACTACTTAAGAGACATTGAAGGAATTTTGATGAAGCTTGGTAGGAATGCAGTTTCAGGTACCCTTTAAGAGTAATTGATGGGATGGAGTCTGGGAAGGGTGACATAAATCTACGATGGTACCCTCCTTTGACAAAAGTTTAAGACCGGCTTGATAGTTCAACAAATTAAATGCATCAGTCATTTAAATGGTATCTTAAGAAAGTTTTTTTTTCTTGGTGTTAGTGTGCCTCTTCTTCTTCTTCTTCTTCTGCACGGTCATGGCGACACATGATTCAAATATTTTCTGATTAGAGAAAAATACAGCATTTATATGCCAATTATTCAATTATTATAAGATAATACCAAGTTTATTGTACGTTTTCATTTCAAAATTTAGTTTTGTCGATTTTTATAATTATTATTTTTTTTCTCTATTATTGATAAAGCCGGTGTGGCCTAGTGGATAAGGTGCTCGGCTCGTGATCGAGAGGTCGTGGGTTCGACTCCCGCCTGGGGCACACCGGTGTTCTGTCTTTCGGATGAGACAGTAAAAACCGAGGTCCCGTGTCACGGTAGGCGTGGCACGTAAAAGATCCCTCACTGCTTCGGGTGGGTCCGTTGCAAAGGTCCAAATTTGTATGCAATGCATCAGGCAGATGCCGTCACCATATACGTGAAATATTCGTGGAGTGACGTAAAACAATAATCAAACAAACAAAAACTATTATTGATATAGGCCAGCAATGACGTGTTGTATGGGAAAAAAAACCTAAAATCAAATTTCGCGATTAAAAACTCATCTATGTCCGTTCTGCTTATAAATAACAAGATTAGTTCATTTTAATGAAAATTTTTCATTTATTCCAATGATTTAAATAACGTAATAATTATGTAAAGTAAAATACCACGGGGATCGCTTTAGATATATCGGATTAGTGGCGATTCCCATGTACATTTAAAACACATAATACTGGTCACATATGATAATGTTGGGTGGCCTATCCTATAATATGCCAGACTGCAAGAGTTATTTGAAATTCTATGTCCACATGTAATTCTCTTTGTTATGATTGTTTTACCTGCTGCTTATTTAAGTTGCCATTCGCATGCTGAAGAATAGCAAAATGTTCTCGAACAACGGAATCCAGCACCAATTTGAGTTCCGAATAGAAAAGATAAGTCGAGAGTGGGATGATTCAATAAATATCAACCGAGGCGTTAGCCGAAGTTGAGATTTGTTGAATCATCCCACACAAGACTGATATTTTTCTATCTGGAACTCAAACTGATGCTTGATTATTTTTCTTGCGCTTCAGTGTTTTAATGTGGGTTATCTGTTTACTTCGTTTGACAACTTTTCACCGAGAAAAAAAGGTAGTCCACAACAATAAGATAAAGCACCAATTATTAAGATTGATATAATCTTTTCCCTTTTCGGTAGAGCAATTTTTTTTACTATCTCTCCGACGGAAAAATTGTGATCTGCCATGTTGTCCTTTTATTCCATGGACTATGAGATATGGTTTACCCTTCGGTACTCTTTCGTGTTTACTTGTTTGTAAACAAAGCACATGACGCATGGAGGGATACACAGGATTCTGGATAGAATTTTCCATTACTGATAAAATACGCGATCAGTCTTTCTATGGAGTGAGAAATATATCATTATCAGTATTAACTTATTAGAATATTTGCAATAGAAAACAAAATAACAACATTATCTATAAAGAATGGAGATAAAACATCTGTAGTGTCAGAATAGTCACCACAGACATACAAAGAATACAAGAATAAGCATATCATGAGACCTTCGCAGAATTTTACTTGTTTTAATATAGTGCAAAGGTCAAAATTTGTACGCCCTGCACCAAGCAGATTCCGTCACCATATACGTGAAATGGTCGAGGTGTGACGTTAAACAACAATCAATCAATCAATCAATCAATCAATGCCCCTCTTTTATCAATCTTTCAGTCGTAACGAGACATGGAAGTAGATAATTTTGAAATACATGTATTGTAGAACAATGCGGGATCCAACCTAGATCTTACACTGCAATTGAAAAACTAAACAATTAGTCAGAATCTGTCCCAATGTTCATCAGTTGCAAAACAGTAGTGTCATACCCTGACACACTGCATTATTTGATAACATGTCATTTTTACAAATAACCAATTTCTCTAAAGTAACCACCAAAGAAGTACCAAAGGGTTAACCATATCTAGAAATCCATGGGACAATATCGTGTGTATTCAGAAAAATGCGAACTCCAATGTAAATTGAGGTGAGACCAGGTGCCCGGTAGGAGGCAGTGCAAATAAGGGAAAGATAGCAGTTAAGTATTATACTGAGACAAGTTATATATCAGGTACAACTCCGTTAATATTTAGACTATTCACGACAGGCTATGCTTAGATCGATATAAATTGATAATTTGATTGGTTTAGAATTTAATTACATGGCCTACATTAAATTCTATTCACATAATCAATATTCCTGAAGTCAGGCGAACAGTTCTACAATTTTGTTAACTTTACAATTATAAAATACGTTTACATGCTAGATATAAAAGAGAAAACAAAAGACATCTGACAAAGCTGTATGACATAAATCACCAAGGACATGCCCATAAAACATGATAATAGTAAAATATACACGGAAAACGACATAACAAAAATATTCAATTGCGCTGCAGTAACGATACCGACTTAAGACGATATACAATACAAAATACAAAATTAAGGCTAATTCGTTTCAATAGGAGAGGAGTGAAATAGGTGCCAGGTCACTGAAAACAACTAAACCACATTGCGGGACCTTAAATTCATGGAGAGATCAGGAGTTCATTGGAGAGGTAAGGTGTTCAGAGGAGAGGTAAGATGTTCAGTGGAGAGGTAAGGTGTTCAGTGGAGAAGTAAGGAGTTCATTGGAGAGGTAAGGTGTTCAGAGGAGAGGTAAGGCGTTCAGTGGAGAGGTAAGGTGTTCAGTGGAGAAGTAAGGAGTTCAGTGGAGAAGTAAGGAGTTCAGAGGAGAGGTAAAAAGTTCAGTGGAGAGGTAAGGTGTTTAGTGGAGACACTAAGTGCGCCATGGTGATGTCAGGTGTTCATAAGAGAGATCAGGGGCCAGTTGTTCCAAACTTGAACCACTGGTTAAACTAAGCGATTATTAAATTAGTTGAAAAACGTGGCTTAGACTCGCATGATAGAGAAATAAATACATCCCCTACTGGATAACTCACCTGACAGAAAATAAATTAAAGCCACAGATGTTCTCATTTTGTCGAAGTAATATGAAAATAGTCCAACAAATTCCAAACTGTCGATGATCTTTAAATAATATAAGGAAATGAATATTTTAAGGAGGGGTCCAAGCATCCGCTGCTTGATTTTCATTGGAAGAAACATTTTAGATTACACGTGACGAGTTTGTGAACCTCGTGGTCGTGCCAAAAAGAGCTTTATTGCTGAGATAAAAGACATTATGTAACTTATGAATGCGAATTTATTGTGATTAAATCAAAGTAAAGTCCGTGAAGATACATCAATTGCATTAATCGCGCAATAAAAATTTATCTTACATTTTTGTGAGGCCCTGTCTTTCTTTATTTCTTTGTTGCTGTTACTTCATGCCAATTTTATTTTCCGGCTTCACTTTTGGATTGCAGCAGCTGTCCTATGCATTATGTCAAATTTATAACTGTGGAACAGATGAATATGAGAGCATATATATGTCAATTGATTTAGTGCATTATCTAAGAAAGAATTTAGGGATCTAATAATGTAATGTGATGTATTTTAATCACTTAATTTCATTACATTCCTCAATAATGTCAGATTTTGTCTTGTTTTGTCAAAGACTAACCCTTAAAAACAAAGTCATATTTTTCTGTCCATTTTCATTTTTACAAATAGTGTAGTAATGAGAAAATCATAAAACATTGAATATTTAGAAGGTTTTGTCGATGTTTATTTATTGTGGGCCGGCACTAGCCGGCCCATCCTTTGATATAAGTTTGGGAAAGTTGCATGCGTTTCTGCGGTACACCAAGGCCCCGCCCTCAGGATTTTACACCAATGATAAAATTAGGATTATATTCACTGCGGAGAGAGCATGAGTCACCTCGCTGACCCTGTTTGATAGATTAATGTAAGCGTTGTATCTTCGAGACTTTCGCTGCTTTAAGTATAAAATTTGTTGGAATATTTTCTGGCGATGGGTGTTACCTTATTTGACGCACTTTTTTCATAAGCAAAATTAATATTCGGTTGCCTAAGTGACTTTCGGTTAATCATAGCCAATCAGAACATCATCGCCATTTTTTACAAAAAAAAAAAGATCTTATTTGTGTACGGAAATGGACGAGTTGTACGATTGAATGGTATAGTGTGATGTAAGTCCTACTAAAGTGTCTGAATACAGAATGCTACGCTAAGAAGGACTAACATAACCAATTATATTTTACAATTGTTTATTATGGCAAGACGATTTAAAAACCTTAATTATTGTTTATAAATTAAAACTTGAGAACAGTAAGATTACCAGCACGGCCACACCATTACCACAAGTTTAACAAGTAAAGGTTTGTTACCCCAGCAAACAGCCAGTTGCTTATAGATTGGTTAAGTTTTGTTGTTAAAAATAAATAGTAGATTGATTGCTTAGTTATTGTTTCACGTCACTCCACGATTATTTCACGTAATGGACCCTCCCGAAGAAGTGGGGATCTTTTACGTGCCACGGCTACCGTGACACGACACCTCGGTTTCACCGATGTGCACACGGCGGGAGACGAACCCGGGACCTTTCGGTCACCTCATCCACTGAGACCATCGGCTTAAAACAAATGGTAGATGATATGGCTAGTAATTTTAAAAGTACATTTCCATACTAAATGCAGGCTAATCCGTACGTCTAATAAACTTGCTATTGCCTTATGTACTTAATTTGCTAAATGAACCAATTTTATAAACTATTTTAGCTGAAAATGAAGTGATACTGGAAATTTTAAAACGTTATTTTGGTTTTTTTTTTAATTCTTTGCAGTTTTGTCATCATCCCATTCCGGCCCACACTTTGGTGCTTGCACCAAATTATTTCTTGTTTATTTGTTAATATATACTCAGAACACTATAGTCATACTTACCTTTTGATATACACTAAACTTTATCTCCTCTCTTTGACATATTTATTTTATCTGTTCTTAATTAATCTACAGCTCTTTAACCATACCATTTGCGTGATGATTGTTACCTTAAATGACCGTCCTATGTCGGTCCTGTAACTGCATTACAATTGATTTTTGTGCTGTATTTTCGTGTGCGTATTCTTCCTTGTTTTAAATATCCAGGGTAACTTTTCTCATACAGTTAATTAATTCAGATGAAATACTTCTTTCCTAGTTTAGGTTTGTAAACCCAAGTTTTAATTTATTTTCTTTGGTTTTTGTTTATGTTACACCAAAATTGTTGCATTTATATTGTGACGCATCTACCTGACACAGTTTGAAGTAAATTTACCTATGCAAAGGACCCATTCGAAGAAATGACGGACTTTTATGAGACCTCGATGTTTACTGTCAAATCCGAAGACAGAATATCAAAACGACTACGGCAGGACTCGATCCCCAGACCTTTCATTTACAAACCAAGCACCTACCCGACTGAGTTATGTTGGGTAAAAAGGCTTAAACGGTATTATTAGTAGAAATATGGTGAAATTATTTCATACAGGAATATATCTGATGTTACAATTTTAATATTAGACAGCCGGTATGTTTATACTTATACAAGAGTCATATTCTATAAATCATTAGCTCGTGACGGAGCCTAGTGGTATAAGTAATTCCTCAGTACCGTGTAGTCTGTTTTACCCTTGAGCCATTTAATATGGTAATATAATACAAAGTAAAAAAACACTATGTACAAAACACACTTAGATAAATCTTGGAAACACATCCTTCCGTTGTACTTGACGTCCTGAATGTTGAGTTACTATGATATATTTTCTTTATAGTTATATATTCATGACGTTGGTACTCTTTAGATATTCGTTGCAGGCGTATGTTAACAAATTAAACAGAAGATGCTTACACCTCTTAGTCATGTCTAACGGCATATTATGCATCTCCACTGTGATAAATATTTGTATCTAGCTGTCATTATGTTTGTTTCTGCTGTACCCTCTTTAGGGTTTTACTTCACATTCAATCTAATAGGTAGCTATGGAATGCATAAATAGTAGTTGGAGTTACTTTTCTTTTCAAGTTGGAGGCGTATATCTATATTATGTAATTATTCTCTCCAAACTAAGGATGTTTCTTAAAAGTTTGCACTTCCTATGCAATAATAAACCCATTGAACAATGTTAAAATGTTTACAATGAAGTGAAAATATAAACATCTTTCTCAACAATATTCAATAAAATTTAAATGACCATAAAATATAACCTGCAGCTTCACTTCAAAGATTGAGGAAAAGAGAAGCAACTCCTTTTAAATTTTGTCTATTCCTAAACTATCTATACTTGCTTATGCGATATTGAAGGGATAAGGTGTCTTCTGATTATTTCGAATATTCATGATGTGCGTGTGTGGCTGGTCAAGAGGCGATGCTTTCTTCTCGTAGGTACCTCGTTTGAATTCTGGGTTCCATGGTCCATGTCATTGACCAGTGTGTCAGCGACACAAAATCCTATTTTACGTAATTCATATATAGCATGGACATTGTCATTCTCGTTGTTCACACAGTACACAAGTTTGAACGTCAACATTTTGCTTCTGTTAGTCAAACCAATTTTTAATGGAATTTAATTTATCTGTATATACTAGTGGTATATTTTTGCATTTGTGCCAAAAAAGATATTGTTGTGAAAGTACCATAACCAGCGTTATGCATATTGATTACTATATCTACACCGAGAAGGTTGACTCATGTAGATGGCATGCGAATCAGATCATTCCTTGTCATCAAAAGTTGAGCTACCTGGTGGTTAAAGTTATAGAGACAATTGATTTAATTTACAAGATTTATGTATAAAAAATCTAAATAAGTTCTCAAACGTTGTTTCATATTCTACTAATCAGTACATAGACTATGACTCAGAGACATCTCATCTCAAAGATATAGTCAGATGAAATTTAACCATTGGTCAGTCTAACCAGTGGATAAGATTTCGAACAACTGACCCTAGCATGGTAACCCAAGTGTGTAAGGTTACAAAAATCTGATATTGACAAGGGATTTTAAAGGGAGTGTTCGCCAGAATGGTAAAACGAGTGTGTAGGGTTACAAGAATCTGATGCTGACAAATAATTTTAAAGGGAGTGTTCCTCTACATGGTAACCCGAGTGTATAGGATTACAAGAATCTTATACTGACATATGATTTTGAATTGAGTGTTCCTCAGAATGCTAACCCGAGTGTGTAGGGTTACAAGAATCTGATATTTAGAAATGATTTAAAAGGTGTGTTCTTAAGACTGATAACCCAGGTATGTACTACTTAGAAGTACTTCAAATAGCTTTAAAATATGTTTTGGTGGTATCTCTGAACATTTGAAAGATGGGAGCTTATTATCGACCTGAAACTTTCGATATTTCACCCAATGCCAATCAAACTAGTAAATGTATATAATGTATATACAAATTTATTATTATGATATTAAATAGAACCAGTGATTAACATGGAAGTAGTTACATATACTTCGTTAATCTCTCTATATAATTTGATTGCTAATAATTGAAAACAAATATCTGAATATAATACCACATTGCTATGGCATGCTGTATGGTATTTATAAATATTACTGTCAAATTAATGGTTAGTGATGTAGATAAAACTCGAAAATAACTGTTTTTATATACATATTGTAATAGATTGATCCAAACTTAGGCAGGTTATTGTTTTATTACGAGTATAGATTTGCAAACAGCAGTTTAACCTAAATCGCAACTTTATAAACCAAGGGAATCAAGGAGATATCGATAAGAAGGTCGTATAATATATCAATATTATAAATATACAATATTACTGACGTTATTTATAAAATCTTTCAGAGTATTAATACAGTGTGTAGCAATGCGGATCATACTTTGCATTGTCTTTGTCATTCCATAAAGTCTTCTAAACCATGTTGAAGATGCAAATCTCCATATTGATAATTGTGGCAGGTAGGAGATGTGCCTTGCATAATACTTGACTATTCACTATTTGTACTTTATAAAATAAATTCTATATTTTTCACAATTGAATTAATTTCTCTTCATGTTAACTATTAAATTACTATTAGCTTTTGTTTCATATTCAATTCTTACAATTTTTTCAATGTATAATTACTTTTACTTCCTTCACTATTAATTTATGGCTATTGGTTTACGTTTTCAAATTTAATCCCTTTTACCGCACCTTGATCATTAATTTGCTTTGACTTAAAATTTGTTCACTATTCAATAAATTACTTCGTTTCCATTTTAAAGCTAGGCATCAAGTTAACACAATTCATTCATGTATACCTGTACTTCTGGCTGTAATGCACTTTGTATAGTAAAAGTATGTATGAAATCTTCTTGACTTTACCGTGATAGTCAAGCAATCGCATAGATTCTTTTTTCCTAGAAGGAAACAACAGCTACAACAACAAAAAACAGGTGCCCGTGAGGAGTATGCCTCTCCTGTCAGCGTTGAGAACAGGTGTCTAGTAGAAGTAAGCCTCTCCTGTCTGAGATAGACAATGTAGAGCTATCTTAAATAAATTTAATAATCAACTTCTTGCGGTGAGTTGGAAGGTGAGCGCTTGTAAACCGGTTAACCACACCAATTAGATGACGTTTGTTACTTTAATTGACTGTCCTAAGTCGGTATCTTACCCGCAGCACAATCGAATATTTTTGTTATGTTTTTCAGTGTATATTCTATTATTATCATGTTTTGTGTGCATGTCATTGGCGATTTTTGTCATACAGCTTTGTCACATGTCTTCAGTTTTCTCTTCTCTAATGTATCTATCACCTGCCAGCAGTAATGCTGATGGAATGTTTGGAATACTAAAGGTTAGGAATATAACAAACCTCGCTGTATTTAAGTTAGTTTATCCTATAGTAAAAAAAAAACGGTTTCTATTGATAAATACTGACCCACACTCAATGTCTGTAACTTTTCGGCCAATTTTCATTTATCAACAGAAGCAGAAAATTAAAAAAAAATCCATATCTATTAGTTAAATGAGCCCCGCATAGTTTGACATGATAATGGTCATGAGGCCGAAAAGTTTCGGACATTGTGTATTTCCTATTATTTATCTGGAATTTTTCTTATGAGAAATTCTTATCAATGAATTACATTGACCTTTCTATATTTTCAGTACTGGGAGAAGTTATAAAGAAGAGTCATGCCCATACTTCGCCCATCACCCCGGCCTCTCCTGCCATCACTCCTAAATCGTTTCCAAATGTTTGTAAAGATGGAGATGATGGTTGTTACAAATGGTGCTCAAGTCTGACCCATGGCTGTGGCGGATGCTGCGAAAAGAGGGGTAGTGGTGCTGGCGCATGTCATTGCTTTAATGTGATTTTCTTTACTTCTTTAAAGTGATATTCAGTTTGTAACACTAAGGAGTACTTCCCTCCTGCATGGCTCTGTACTTAAATTGGTTCTTTGGTTCTTTGGTTTAATTCTAATTTAGTTTGTTAGCTTGCTCATTTTTATTATTATTATTAATTTTTTTTTTTTTTTTTTGCTTTACATTTTCACAGTGTTTCAACCATGAGCATTACTGTAAAGGCAAAATTTGTTGAAAAGAGCATATTGTGCATTACATTTATACACGTGTATATATGTTTTATCTTTAATTTATGTACACAATATATGTAGTGTCTCCTTCCCCGACACCCCGTTCCCTACCCCTCTTTTAAATTATGTAAAATAAGTACATGAAGCTGTCAGAATTTCGTTGTTAAAGATTTTAACATAGGTGGTAACGCGACTATCCATTTTTTTTTAATTACAGTTTGATTTATTATTTGTTTCTGCCACATTTACTTGGTTAATACATTGATTGAAATTAGGATCACATAAGAGGGTCTTTTATTAGAAAAATGCACATGTGGTCCATATGCAAATTTCATCAGCAATGCATTAGTATAATGTGCTGTGAAGTTTATTCAAACCTCCTTTACAGACCACCTGTTTTAAGCGACCACCTGCCATAGACAACCACCTATTCCGTTCCTTACTACTAATTATCTATACCTAATCAAGCTGTATAAAGAGGCCACCTGCTTTATGTGGCCACTTTTTCATTTTCCCCTTTACTATTGATAAAATCAGGTTTCCCTTCTTCTTCCAATACGAAGTGTACTCAAAAGTTGAGCGTTATACTTCATGTATGACTATGTTTTAAATTGTAAAGTAGATTGCGAGTACGTGACACAACTATATACTGTCCATGTTTCATAGAGTGGGAAAGCACATTTATGCTGTTAACGGTCAGCCATGGAGATCCTAGCTGTTGTATTTTGCCTGGTGTCTACAGAACATATCGATGAATCATGGAACGTCGTCTGTCTTTATTCAATAAAGATACTTTACAATGAAAAATCTGTATTTGTTTTTATCGTTACGAGGTTTTGAATCTCTAAAAAGGGTAATGTGGATAGCATTCGGGAAAAAGCGATATTGAAAAATATATATATAATAATAATAAAAAAAGAATACCTCAAAAATTAAAAAAAAAAATCCTAACAACAACAGATACAACAATAAAAAACCACCATCACCACCACCACCACCACCACCAACAACAACAACACAGGACAAAAACAAATGTTAACAGAAACAGCTCATCCGAAAGAAAAAAGAAAAATTAATACAAGAAGAAATGAATAAATGAATTAAAGAAGCACACATACAAACAAAAAATCTGTAAATGGTATCAAATCTATCATCCGATGTTGTTACAATTGCTGAGCAATGTCTACATGCAGTGGACATCCTTAAACCCAGAAGTTTGGTTTTGCAAAGACCAAAGTGCAATTTACTTCTACATTAATAAATCTAAACTAACAATATCAGTATTAATATAATAGTCTGCATAACAGTGTATGGCAATGTCACTATAGCAATGACAACAAAGCACCACTGGGAACATTCACTTTTCGTTAGAAACCATAGTCGGGACCAGCTGCCCAGGAGGAGTGAACCTCTCCTGTCAGAAATGTAGCCTGGTGTCTGGGAGGAGCAAGCGTCTCTTAAATTGTCATCGGTGAAGCCAGATGGCTTGGAGAAGAAAACGCCTCTTATCAAAGGTAAATCAAGGTGCCCGGGAGGAGTAAGCCTCTCCTGTCAGAGGTGAGAGCAGATGCCCGTGGGAACCTCTTTTGTCAGAGGTGAGAACAGGTGCACGGGAGGATTCAGCCTTTCCTGTCAGAGGTGAGAACAGGTGCCCGGTAGGAGTAAGTCTCTCCTGTCAGAGGTGAGACCAGGTGCCCGGCAGGAGTAAGCCTCTCCTGTCATAGGTGAGAACAGGTGCCCGGTAGGAGTAAGCCTCTCCTGTCAGAAGTGACAGCAGGTGCCCGGTAGGAGTAAGCCTCTCCAATTAGAGGTGAGAACAGGTGCCCGTGAGGAGTATGCCTCTCCTGTCAGCGGTGAGAACATGTGCCCGTGAGGAGTAAGCCTCTCCTGTTAGAGGTGAGAACAGGTGCCCGGTAGGAGTAAGTCTCCCCTGTCCGAGGTGATAACAGGTGCCCGGGAGGAGTAAGTCTCTCCTATTTGGCAAGCTACACCCACCTCGAATGCCCTACCGCACAGAGGATATAGGTATAGTTTATGCACTGCATGTATTTACACCGTACAAATGTCATCTTAAATGCAGCATTCTCATTCACATGAAGGAGGAATATGTTGCTTGAAAGGCAGCGTGCTTCTGGACAAGAAGCCCTGGGTTCGAGTCCCACTAGTGGCTCTATTAGCTGTCTGTGAGAAACCCAAATTCACCCTTTTGAATCTTCCACAGCATAAATATATATAAAAGTCTACAGATCAATCATGCTTTTCACATTTGCCCATTATATGAAAGGGTATGGTTTCTGACATCATCCAGTATATGATAGGGTAGGATGCTATCGACTCCGGCCGCACGTCCGTACCAAAAATTATTATAAGTTAGTATACACCCCTCCCCCGATAACCGCGAATGCCATTCGTGTTGACCGAAAATCATTTGAAACAAAGAGTAGATAACTCCTTTCATAATAATAGAAGTAGGCAGCATGAATACGAGTTGTCTTTCTTCAATATTTGTTTACCCTCACCAGGGATCGCTTTGTTGTCTGCTTCGGCACGATAAGAAACAATATACAGCTGGGTAAGTGTTTCGCTTGGTGTGAAAATTATTACCCCCCCCTCACTGCCTCCATCACCTTCAACTTTATCATCGGCCGCCGTGGAACATAAATACCCAAGGTCTGATTTTAATGATTGATTGACAATTTTCAATTTCGATTTTTGCAACTTATCGGTTTTTGCTTTGATGTTTGTGGCTTTTTTGCTGTTCCGCATGATTTTATATTTTGTGTGATTGATTGAGTGTGAAGTCTACATGGTAAAGCAGTGTGAGTCATGGTGCCTCATTTGTATTCCGTATTCTGGGCATGATGTCATTGTTTTAGAGGAAATTCGGTAATAGGCTAGCTGTCGCACTACAGTCATGCATGTTTGGTACTTTTATCAGGTTATTTTTAAAGAGTTAGTGCAATGCAATATACCATATATATTATTGATAACTGATTTAGAATAGGTGTGTAAGAGGTGTAGAATTTGTGTATCCTTTCTCTTCAATATGTATACATGTACAATAAGTCAATAGCCTAAGAGGAAGAGACCCTTTCGACAGCAAAATGATGACTGTTCGTGCGAAAAAATGTTAAGGATAATCATCTTTTTATATAAGGATTAACTTTGACAATTTTGCAATTTATTGAGATATAATATGGTTTGAGGCAGTGCACACTTTATAATCCGCTTCATGCCTCAAACCATATTGTATCTCTATAAATTGAAAAATGGTTAAAGTTGATCCTTATAATTTAATTAAAGACTAGAATAATTTGAATAATTTAAATTATGAACATTAGATTCATTTTTAAACTGCAAATGAAAATTTAACAACAAAAGTGAAGGAAATTATCCGAATAGCTGGTTGCTCCTACATGTAGCAACTGACCAAACCATAATATGCCTTCAACAGCAAATCAAATTTCTTGTTACATTAAAAATTAAATTATTGTGACGTCAAAATGTTCATCCCGTAGTAACAGCGAAAGGGTCTAGACAATATGGAAGGGATTGGAGCAACATTTATCCTGCATGTCCGAGCCAAAAAATCATCACATTAATTTGTAAATTTTCTTCCACCTGTCAAGAAAGAGATGGGGTGGGGAAAGATATGTTGTACGATTTGAGCTCTACTTTACGATTTGAGCTCTACTTCATAACTTATACTTAAATTAAATACTCCTTGAACACCTGCAGTATTTGAAGAAATTCAAGATTTATAATCAAGAATTATATAGTAATGATGTGTTTTCATCTTTCAACATGATTTACAAGTATACTCTATATCATATTATCAAAAAACAAAAAATCCATCAAGTGAGACATCTGGGTAGTGATTTATCATTTACTACTACATGTATGCATTCAGAATCAGATGGATATTGAAATTTAAGAGTAGTGAAAATGTTATTATTTCTACTTCTGCCTCTATTCCTGAATAACATATATTCTCGTGTAATAACTTTATCTTCTTATAAACAAGGAAGGATTTACTTTGACTTTAGAAAATGTACATACCACAGAAGTGACAAAAGAGCTTTTTAGGTGAATGTGGAAGGCAGTACATCATGTATTATACAGTATGTAAGTAATTAGGCTCAAACATTGTATTGAAAATGATGAATTTTTAAGCAAATGTATAATTGCTTTGATTAATTGGAATTGTGTAAAAGTACTTAAATAAGAACAAGTTGGTACATGTATTTCAAAATTTATACAATTTCCAAACGAAAATTGTCTCTTTTATCCCCAAGTACTCTGAGTACCGTACAGACCAGGGTTTGGCGCCATAAACTGAGAATATACTTAAGTCAAATATTTCAGTTTAATTTATTCCATTATCAAACGTTCAAATAAATTCTCATGCAGAATGGTTTAATTCTATTTATCAATAGAATAAAACTAAATAAAATCTAACTCCCAGTTATTAATTCATTGATGAACAGAGGAATATGAAATAATAACTTAAGTATATTCTCAGTTTATGGTGCCAGACCCAGGTATTTGGAGAAATTGCACAAAACTCTGTGCGAAAAACACCCAAAATCACAGTGGAAATCCATACATGTAAATTGACTCTATGAAATACACTGTGTATTGCATATATGTAAAAGAAAACCCTCATTCAGGTTATTTAAGAAATAATGGTATTAATTTTTATGTCTGTTGAAATATAGACTGAAAAAAAAATGGTCAAACTATATGTTGGCATATATAGGTTGAAAATAGTGATGTTAAAACTGTACGTAGTATGACATGCAAGCAGGTTCTGTTAAGACTGACTCAGACTGACTATCATTTGTTTTCAATCTAAAGGTCATTAGATATAAAAATTAGTACAATAGTACAATTATTTCTTATGATTTAATTTTCAATCATCAAAATGAAAATAATGTAGAAAAATGGTTTAATATCTTGAAAAACATTTCAAATAAGAGCTAAAAAAACTAGTCAATCATATTTCCCCACAGGGCCCAGCTTCGGAATAAATGTAATACATGTATACAGAATAAAATTTCTAAGATTTACAGGGAAAAAAAACCCCCCCAAATGTAGACTTCACATAAGTTATTTTTTTTAAAAGGACAATTGGTCTGTTAAGTTTTTAGCCGAGTTGAAAAACTCTGCTCTTAATTTTATGTGAGGTGAGCTGTTGGGCAGGCGGTATCCATCAATAATTGATTTCCGGACCATAAGTCCAATAAGTTAAGAGCTATTGCAATGAAACTTCATACACTTTCTCACCAAGAGTGGAAGATGTGCCCTATTGTTTCTTGGGTCAAAAGGTCAAGGTCATAGAAATAGCGTATCAAAAATTGGTTTTTGGACCATAAGTCAAATAAGTTTAGTGCTACATGTATTGCAATGAAACTTTATACACTTACTGGTACTCACCATGAGTGGAAGATGTGTCCTGTTTTGTTTCTGGGTTCAAAAGGTCCTAGGTCAAGGTCATATGTGTGGGGTTCAAAAATTGGTTTCCAGATCATAAGTCCAATACGTCAGTGCCATTGCAACGAAATATCATACACTTACTTACCATGAGTTAAGGGTGTGCCCTATTATTTGTAGGGGTCAAAAGGTCAAAGGTCAAGGTCATAGAAGTGGAAAGTAAAAAATTGGTTTCTGGACCATAAGTTCAATGCGTTTAGTGCTATTGGGATGAAACTTCATACACTTACTCACGATGATTGGAAGATGTGGTCTAGTGTTTCTAAGGTCAAAGGTCAAGGTCATAGGAGTAGAGTATAAAAAATTGGTTTCCAGATCATAAGTCCAATATGTTTCTTATAAGCCAGAATGACAATCCATACTGGTTTACTTTTTCAGTGTTATGGACCATAGACTGAAAATTCATGTAAATGTGCTGCAGGTAGGAGACTCTGATCTTTCTTAAAACAGTGTAGCAAGACATTATTCACTCTGAGGTGCAAGTTTTGCAACTCGGCACATTGCATCTGTGATGCAAATCTCTTGTTATATTCTACCAAACCGAGCCATCTTTCACCGGACCACAGTATTTTGCTTCAAAAAAATCAAAACAAATTCACAGATACTACTAGTCTTTTACTGCATGGTTGAATTTCAACATCAGACCTGAAGGTCTAAAACAAAAACTTACACTAGACAAACAGTGATAAGCGACTTATGCTGTATCAAAAACAAATGTTAAATGGGCATTTATAGTTTATTTATTGTTTAACAGCAGAACTTTGATTAACAGATTTAACATGCAACATTCTCTGCAATTATTTCAGTCCCAATTTTTTCTAGCCGAAATTTTCCCATCAGACAATTGGTCTGGCTTCCAGAGATTTTTTACCTTCCTGACTCTAATTTTACAGGAAAAATTCTACTGTTTGGTGACTCTCAGATCAACTGCAAATGATGTTTTTATACTTTCATTCCTTTGATAAAAATAAAATCCCATATTTTTCAAGTGCTGTTCAAGAAAAAAAAAACCCAGAAAATAATCGAAAGAAGGAAGTGTTCTCATTTGGGCTGAGGCCCTGAGCAAGCATATTCTCTTGATCATATAACATTGTTCTGTCCAGTGATAGACTACATTTTTGCACTTGGTATGCTGTACAAAGCTAACAGTGTTGTATAGACAACATAATATTATTATAGACAAGTCACTTTTTTTGTAATAAAACAGAAAATCTCAGCTTTCATTCATACCTAACATTTATACATGTATGTGTTGTACTAGAGCAGAGGAGTAGCTCTTTTGAATTTGGATTCAAAGGTCAAGGCCATATTGCAGAAATGTTTAACTGAGTGTTGTTTTTCTTCCTCCTCCTTCCTGTAATCCTTTTAATAGAAAGACAAGATAGGGCTTATAAGTATATGTATGATTATAGAAAAGATATATTCCTTCTTTCTTGTCAAGTTGATGAGCAGGAACGTAGATTTCTTAAGCCATCTTCTTTTCAAAAGATTCCTGATTGAGTATCGCTTAAAGTTCTAGGTATGGAGAAGGATCTGTAGGATGATGGGTGTTGTCAAATACAGATAACAGAGCCACCATCAAGATAAAGGACGGGAAAAAAGAATCATAAATTGTCGATAAAATTATAGCAAGTGTTTTGAAAAATTCTTTTCCTTTTGTTTAGTGTATATATCAGATTTCACTAGTACTAAGATGAAACAAAGAATTTGTTTGGCAGTATAAGGAAATACAATCCCTTTTTTTTTTTTTTTTTTTTTTACTTATCAATCATCTAATCATTTTTGATTAATGAAATGATCAAGAATTCCTCTGAATCTATGATGAAATTTCTCTAGTTATCCAACACTAGTAGTGTTTTAATCTTTATACAAGCACTTTACTCAGCTATACACCTGTAAGTGATAGCTATACATGTACATTGATGATAATGTGTAGGTGTTTTGAAGTTTTTTTTTAATTTTCTATTTCAGATTTGCAGAGGTTTTGTCACAAGAATCGTAGCAATCCAAGATAGGAAGAGAACAAATCCATTATTGCTAACAGAATTAAAAGTGCATATGTAGGAAAAAAATCTGTGGCAATAATTAAATAATGAGTGAAGAGCTCCAAGAGAGCAAACTGTCTTCATAATTCAATAGTCCAGCAATCCAGCATCTTCAAGACATCAGAAAATACTGGTCAAGAAATCCATCACTGTCAAGAAATCCATAACTCAAATAATCAAGAAATCCATCACTCTCAAGAAATCCATAACTCAAATAATCAAGACATCCAACACTCTTAAGAAATCTGTAACTCAAATAATCAAGAAATTCAGAAATCCATGTGAAAAAATCCAGCATTGTCAAGAAATTCCATAACTCATAGCATTAAAAATTCAGAAATCCATGCCAAGAAATCCAAGACTGTCAAGAAATTCAGTATTCTAGAAATCCAGATATGTCAGAAATCTAGAACAGTCAACTGTCAAGAAATCAAACAGTTTAAAGCTGAAAAAAAGGGAGAAAAGAAAATCAAATTTATAAAGAGATACTGGATAGAATTCCAACACTGTGAAGGAATCAGGAAGCCAAGGGAGCTAGTAGTCAAGAAACACCACGCCATAAAAGAAGATTCCTCTGTCTGTTACTGATCATGGTGAAGTCATGTCTGTTAAAGGGAAGCAACCCAAACTCAAGTCGCAATACTATAATATGACATATAACACGACAACAGGCAACAATATATGTAAGTAAAAAAACTTAAATGTAAGGACCAAATCATTGGTCAGTAGGATGAACTCTTGACCTGAAGGTCACTCCTCGTGTCCTTCTCACTGTTTCTCTGGATTTTTCTGTCGCAGTGTATAAACTATATATTTATATAAAGCTTTGAACTAGACTTAAAACCAAACGGTGGGTTTGAAATAGGGTCGACAAAAAGCGTGGGTGGTCAGTGGTCAATAACTACTAAGTAAAACATTTTTCTAAAAATTTTTGAAAGAGATACTTGTATTCATTCATTCATTCATTCATTCACTCATTTATTCATTCAGTACTAAGCAAAGTCAGTATTGATATGGAATTTACTTCTAGTCATTATATGTCAATAGACTAACAGTATTCATTCTTGAATATATATGTTTCCAAGAATCTCTTTGTTATCCCCAGCATTCACAATGGAAAATGGAATCACTACATACCCTAAGTGTCCTTATTTTGTTTGCTTGATTTTTCTGTTTCATCGCACCCAGATTTCTTCACTTGGGGCCAGTTGTTCGAAACTTTAACCACTGGTTAAGCTAAACAATGGTTAAATTTCATCTAACTATATCTTTGAAATGAGAAAACTTTGAGTCATAGTCTTTGTACTGATCTGTAGCATATTACACAAGCTTTGTAAAGTAATTTAGATTTTTATACAGAAATCTTATAAATTAAAGTAATAGTTTCTCAAATTTTAACCACTGGTTAGTTTAACCCTTGGTTAAAATTTCGAACAACTGGCCCCTGTTGACGGCATCTGTCAG
This sequence comes from Pteria penguin, assembly GCA_035048485.1. NCBI lineage: Eukaryota > Metazoa > Mollusca > Bivalvia > Pterioida > Pteriidae > Pteria > Pteria penguin. Next base: position 36,254,535 of record CM068584.1, read on the forward strand.
ATGCATCGCATAAAAAATTTTGATCAGCGACACAGACCCACCTAGAATATTGAGGGATCTTTAACGTGTCCTGTTTACCGTGACATGTGACCGCAGTTGTCATCAAAAGGACAGTACTCACTGACAAGCCATAAATGGGAATTGAACCCAGGACCTTTTGGTCATCAAGTCACTCAAATCCAGTGGTGATAGAGGTTACCTCAGTAATATGTATTAACTACTCTAAGGCCTTCAAAATGAAGTAGAACTTGCTTTCCATAAAGATTGTTTTAAATGAGAGTATTGGAAGTGCTCGCAGAAGATGTATATATATTTAATGATATCATGATGAAACCTACTGACCTAGAGTTATCTTTCTTTGATTTAAGCGAGCGTTGGAGGAAAGAAGTCCTCAAGGATGCAATATAATACTGTAGTTCGTGTATATTGTTATGTGACTGTTAGAGGATGTATTGTATGTTAAATCACAAACGCTGTAAGAGATGACCTTGAAGATATGTGGTTTACTACACTCCGTGCCTTGTTATTATACATTGTACGTTAACTCGGCCCAGTAGACTTGGAGACATAAAATGTTCTTTCTTTGATCTCCTTTCCCATTCTTTTCGCTCATTAAAGTTTCAGTATATACATATATTAACAGTGTTGAAGATTTTTGGCAGTGGTAGAATAAAAAAAAGGGGGGGGGACTCCCTTTTTGGTCTTAAATTTATTATAATACTGTATAAAATTGCTCATGAGTCGTATTTCCTAATTTTTTCACCAGTTGGCCAACCACCCCTCCCCTTTCTATCACCCCTTTTCTGCCAAATCAAGAATCTGCAACTGTTTAATTCAATCTACGAAAGGCTGTATTTTGTTACAGTCAAAGTATTTGTGATTTATCCTACGTCTGCAGCTCGAGGGGTACGAAATGTATATAAAACGTCTGACTTCCTGGTTCTTGAACACCGGGGCCATTGAATATAAATAACTAAAATTAGCTCTCGATGAAATTGTTTTAGAAACACTCTTAAACTGTGATTTATATAATGAGTTGTATGTATACACTGAAGTAAAGCACGAACGTGACAAATTTTGTGTGATAGTGACATTCACGACTACATACCACTCTAAAATGGATCCCTGGACCCCTGATAATCAGGGGTGAGACCAGGTAAACTTAAGAGATAAACTTCTCCTGCTTGTCTAGCAATACCCACGGTGGATGTCTGAAATGCACGGTAGGCAACAGAGAGCGTGTATGTCTGCCGCAGTGATTTTACAGTGCTGTTTTGTATGAGATTTGTTCCGGTCGGAATAGGAGGATATGTACTTGCAAAAAGTCGATGGGATACTCTTGTGGCCGAGTCTGAGAAAGTGGTGGGAGGGAATGGGGGTACAACTTGCATCTCTCATTCGAAAAGCAACCCCTCTCCCTCAAAAAAATAAAAAAACAACAACAAAAACCCATACACACGCACTTAGAAAAAGTTGGGGGGGGGGGGGGTTTGCAAATTTCATGGTTTTATGTTAAAATCCTTTTACATGAAGACACTACGACAGTTGTGGGCTAGGATGCGGAGCCCTTTATCACATCCCCCCTTTCTAATCCGTTGTATGTATCTTGCTACTTAATAAGGGAAGTAAAAAATATTAGTTTTAGTGTAGCTTTAATGATTGTTGAAAAAGGAGCAAGCATCTCTGAAGACTTCCAGAAATTCAGAAGGCTTAATCGGATAATCAACTTCCATATTACAATACCTGGAAAATTTAATTAAGTGTTTCATATTCCACATTCCAATATAATTGATCCCAAACTCTTTTATGCGGATGCAGAAATTGATAGTCGTGATGGAGCCAACTTGGAGTCACTTTGGTCGAAGCCGAGGAAGTGTTGCATTCTTGGTATGCTTTTTGTACTAAATTGACCAAGTAATCCAGACAGCTCTGGCAAGTTCCTTGATTAATAAGTAATAATGTACAACACTTTATATATATAATCAGGAACTTTTACGTCCACCGTTATTTTCTCATATGCATGTACTCTACACCGTTTCATTGCACCGTAACCAGGGACCTCGATGGCGGAGTGGACTCGCTCAGTAACTCGGCCCTTATCACACTTGTGATATACGGGGTCAATCGGAACACCATCGCCATTTTTTACACGGAAATGGACGAGTTGTTACGATTGTTACGGGGTAACACTTTAGCCTGTTTGGCAGAAGTGTTTGGCAAGCATTTGCTCAGTTCAAAACATACGTTACAATTCAAAGCTTAAAAATGCACAAGACTGCGTTACCTGTATGTTTACTAAAATGTAATCGAGTGCATTGTTTTTAAGTCAGTTAGAATTCTTCGTTCACCGTGATGATACTACCCTATACACACGATGATTGATTGGTTGATTTATTTATTGATTGTGGTGACGGCATCTGCCTGATGCATTGTATAGAAATTTGTATCTTTGCAACGCACCCTCCCGAAGCAGTGAAGGATCTTTTATATATCACAACCACCGTGACAGAGGTTCTCGGTTTTTACTGTCTCATCCGAAAGACAGGACGCAGGTGCGCCCACGGCGGGAGTCAAACCCAGGACCTTTCGGTCACGAATCGAGCACCTCATCCACTGTGCCTCACCGGCTTCTATACACACGGTGGATTACTTTACTGTATTGGGTACGGTCTTATCAAGGGTGTGTTAACATCTTACCGAAAAAAAAAATGCCAGTAGAAATCAATTTGTGTTACGATTGTTATACACCTCACTCAGGATATTTTACCTGTATGATGGCGGCACCGACTTGGTGTATGCATTTTGAGATCTGTTACGTGTTAACGTATGTAAACCGTGACACGGGAATCCCGTAGGAAAAGTCCGAACCGACAGTCAGAACTCGGATAGTCGGATATTCAATCCCGTGCGATTCCCATTGGACTAACGTGAACCCCCCCCCCCCCCCTTCCCCCTTACGATAGAAATATGTTTATAGACACGAAAGGAGACAATCCTCGAAGTCAGCATGACGTCACACTAAAGTCTAACTGAAGAAAATACTCAAAAACTTTCCGAAGATGACCTATGGGTGAATTCGGTATTTATCGTAGACGGTAATGCAAGTTGCTGAATTTTTCTATAAGCACAATAGCTATTTGAGTAATACAACTGGTGTAAATCATTGAATAAATTTATGAGGACCCCCCCCCCCCCTTTTTTTTTTCTTCCATGAGATTTAGCTTCGGAATACGAGGAAGCGGAAATGACACAGTGTAATGCAACAGAGGGGAAATCGTCACTGAGTCATTTCAGTTTACATGTTGAGGTAATGGTTACAAACAGGATTTCATCAAGGAAATATCTTATTCTGTCTCTCGGTTTATTTTATATTAAGTGTGTTTTGTAGGAAATTGTTTCAAATGTTTAGAAGGGGGATGTGGCCTAGAAGTGAAAGGCATTGGTGGACTGGTAGATATCTGATGAGCTTGCTGTAGTTGACAAATTAAACAAGGGGATTTCTTGATTATATTTTGATTTCAAATGAGCCAATGTGCTTGTTTTTGCGTTGTTTAATAATTTGGATGCAGTAAAAACCTTGACCTTGATACACCATTTTTGTTTGGATTTTAAAAGGGAGTCTATAATTCATAATCTAGGAATTTTTTTTATTAAGAACTAGACGCGATTCACATTTTGTGGTGTTGATTTTGGTAGCGATTCTTAACTTGGAGCCGCTATTTGTGATCCTTACCTTCTGATGCCATTTGATATAAAGAAAATTTTACGTCGGTCTGTTTCTAAGTTTTGGACGAGAGTGCACTTTATACTGTCTCACGTTTTATAACATCAGTAAGCATCTTATTCTGGAGGTGTATTCACTGTGGGCCAGATTTCCGACTTTGGGCGGATTTATTCACTATCGAAGAGCCAGGTTTCCGACTTAGGACGGATTTCTAAGCAACGGAATGCTATAATAGTTTACACAGGATGCTTTGTAAGTATACATGCATAGAGGGGGATTACATATTATTGTACATACATAGTGGGGTGTACGGATGATGATAGTTGAATTCTGAGTTACAACTTCTTAAATAAAGCATGAAGATGCCGAAACATGTTGTAGAGTAATAGAGAGAGAGAGAGAGAGGGTGGGTGGGGATGTTTAACAATTCCAAGTGAATAATTTAAAGACGGAGATATACTATATTTGGTGTTATAATATTGTACTGAAATTAGTTCGAAAAGGTGGGACGTAGTCCTTTGTCGGTCTCTTGTATTTACCCACCATTGTATTTTGTATACATGTATTTACATACAGTGAGCAGATCCAGCAGAATGGTTATAGGGGGCTTCCCCTTTAGTGGTATAGCTTTGTCGAAAATAGGGAATGCACATCAATAACCCCTTCCTCTGAATCCACCCATTGGATTAAGAAAAAAAGGGGGTTACAAGGTTTGCTGGTCGGAAAATTTTACCCGAAAATGACATTTTTGGCCATTTCTAGGACTGCAAACTACCACCCCTTTCCGAAACGAATAATGTAAAACATTAGTCATGGAAGGCTGCACTCCCACCCTCGCCCCCTTTCAAAAATTTCTAGATCCGCCTATGCAGCCAATGTTTATTCTTATCCATGCATCTTCGTTAGCCAAGAATTATACCAAAGGGAAGTAACTCGAGCGTCGCAAAAGAGGTTTAAATATTTGTGGATTAGATAGCGACATGGATTGAAAAGTTGTGATCACAGTACTTCTAAAAGTAGTCGCTTATCCGGGGATCTAGTTCCGATCTTCCGAGTCTGGTACTGTCCTTGAGTGCTTGACCATGGCACTATACGTGCTGTCGTAACGCATGCGAAGATGACTTTAAAGAAAAAGATTGATTTGTAGACCATGTCAGTAGAGTTATTTTGCCGAGTTGAAACTTCATAATAAAATACTTCATGAATTTTATTTAAAGTGATACAAAGAATTCAACGCAACAGAACGAGCACTTACATGTGTAAACAGAACACTTTTGTGGGAATCAAATTCAGTACTTGAAAACAACAAAAACGACATATCGAGAGTCGCTGTCTCTTGCACGAAGAAATACAAACTTTCATCAATGCGTACCTCCGAATCTAATGGTGTGTTACCACTAATGAAAGACATCTTATGTGTTCATAGTAGAACCCCAATTAATGTGGTTAACTTTGAAAGGGCCACGTTCCCAGTGTGCAGTGGCGGATTTAGAGCCCCCCCCCCCCCTTTCGCCACAAATTTACAAGTAAAACTCTAGATTTTGGCGCCAGAAAGGGCGAGTAGTTTGGCTAATACACATGCAAATCTTCAACAATATATCTCCTATTAAAGAGAAGTGTCAAATATTCAAAATGAAATTAGAAGCTATCTTTATAAATATGTTAATGGAGAGAAAAAAGGTCATTAGGAAACCCTGATAAGGGAAAACTTGGCTTTTGTTATACCACCAGGAATGATTTTAAACTTCAAGATTACTTAAAGTGCCCTCTTAAAAATTTGAAAGACCGATTACAACAAAAATTGAGAATAAGTGCTCATAAACTAGAAATAGAAATAGGTAGAGAGGTCATTGGTATTGTAAAAGTTGTAAAAAATATAGTTGAAAATGAATCCCACTTTATTTTCTCGTGTCCCACGTTCAGATACCTGCGAGATAGCTGTAGGAATACTTTTGATATATCTTCAGGCAAATCAGATATGGAAAAATATAGATAAAATGATTGCTTCTGAACCCTTTAGATATGTATAGTGTCTTGTAGGCAAATTTGTAGTTACATAATAAGTGCTATGGAAAAACCTTCAAGCAGTTTGCAGAACTTATAAGTATTTAATGTAAAAATATATAATAATAAATAAATGAAAATAAAGGGAAGGGGGAGTGTCATCATACAAAATATCATAATTCATGTAATCATATAATAAATTCAGACATTGATGGTTTAGAAAATGGTATTGTTTGCTTAATGTTTGCCTCAGTTGTATGCTGATTTTTCATTATCCATGTAATATATATGTATGGGGTTGGGAATAAGGGGGGGGGGGGGGTTCGAGCAAAGAATGTTTGGCAACGTGATTTAGATGCTGGCTCAAGGAGAATGAGACTGATTTTGGGGGCAACTTGACCTATTGGTTCAGGATCGAATTGCCTATCAGAAGACATGATAGTGGCCTAGAGACGAAGGCAACAGCAAGTAGTAGTGGTAGTAGTAGACACTCTCTCCATTGTTGTCGAATACTAATTTCATTCTATAAATGTGACGGATTGATTAATGTTTTACGTCACTCTACGATTATATCACGTATATGGTGACGGTATTTGCATGATGTATTGAAATTTACACCTATGCAACGGACCCACCAGAAGCAGTGAGGTGTATTTAACGTGCCACGCCTACCGTGACACGGGACCTCGGTTTTACTGTCTCAACCGAAAGACAGAACACCGGTGCACCCTTAGCGGGAGTCAAACCCGGACCTCCTGCTCATGAGTCCCTAAAAGTGAAGTAGATGGAGAAATATTTTTGAATGCATACTTCTTAACCTATTGTTTTAATCCAGTATATATTTTTTTCACATGCATGTAATTCGTGACAAAGCATAATGCTATATTCTGTTTTTTGATTTTTGTACATCCGATTAACTGGTATACTTTCAGTGGCGGATTTAGAGGTGGGGAGAGGGTGGGCGGCTCCTTCTTTCGAAATTTAGAAGGTATATATAGATGATAAGATTGAAAACACTCAAATAATATGAATAAAACTCAGATTTGGCACCCAAAATAGCTGAGTATTTGGGCTGACTTTTATATGCCTCCCTTTTTTCGGAAATCCTGGATCCATCAATGAATTTTTCTGCAAATACTACACATATAATGTTGATTGAACGGTGCGATGTAAATTGTACTTCCTTGTGTACAGTCTTTTTCCGGATGAATGCTTTAAATTAACATTTGATCCCGAAATTCTTTACAAAAACTTTTGATTTCGAAATTCTTTACACAGTGAATAAACAGCATTTTAACTCATTCTGTTAAATACTGGGCAATCGAGATACTTTAAACTGTACTTTGAAATCTTGCCTCATTTAAAGGAATTCAGATTGCATTTCAGATAAAAATTGAAATTGGAAACAGATGGATAACAATTGCCATGAAAAATATACGTGTAGGTCATGTATGAGTTTAGATTTGAGCTTCATTGCCCGGGTGGGCTTTGTATCAATGAGTTACAGATCAGCGTCTAGTTTGGTCATTTTTGAGTTTGAATTTGAGCTTCATTGCCCGGGTGGGCTTTGTATCTATGAGTTGCAGATCAGCTTCTAGTTTGGTCATATTTGAGTTTAAATTTGAGCTTCATTGCCCGGATGGGCTTTGTATCAATGAGTTACAGATCAGCTTCTTGTTTGGTCATATTTGAGTTTAAATTTGAGCTTCATTGCCCGGATGGGCTTTGTATCAATGAGTTACAGATCAACAGATCAGCTTCTTGTTTCAATTATCTTTATACGCCCGCCGTAGACGAACGTATTATGGTATGGCGTCTTTGTGTCTGTGGGTTCGTGGGTCTGTGAGTCCGTGGGGCTGTGGTTCTGTCCGCACATTGTTAACACGATACAGACCATACCATTTAGGCTAGGATTTTCAAACTTGATACACTTATTTCTTATGACATGAGAACGAACCCTATCGATTTTCAGTATCAGGGTCAAAGGTCAAGGTCATTTTAGGGGTATGTATTTTGAGAATGCATCTTGTAAACAAAGTATGGACTGAAATGTTTATGCTAGATTTTCAAAACTTTGTACACTTACAGTAAAACCTGTCTTAGCGGCCACCTCTATTAAGAGGTCACCGGTCGAAAAAGGTCACATTTTAAATTCCCAAAATCTATGTTTTCCTAAATAAAAGACCTCTGTATAAAGGTCACCTGTCTACAAAGGCCACTTTTGACTCTTCTCTTAGCTGACCTTAATAGACAGGTTTGACTGTATTTCTAATGACTGGAGGATGAAGCGTATTGATTTTCAAGGTCGTATCTCTCGTCGTTACGCGTGCCATCATGAGGTCCTGAATAAAAGGTAAAGGGGGGGGATATTTCTATACCTTCAAATTTCATCCCTTCAAACTAAGCGACGGGCGTATCGTGCCACGCTAGGCGTTGCTCTGGTTGGAAGTGTTGTGGCTCTTGGACTTAGTTTTATGGAAACCGTTTGGGGACATGTCTTGCTTCAGCTATACTCAATGCTTGTTCTAATTCTCATTTCCTTACTTCTAATTTTGACTAATGAGAAGTGGACACTTGAAAGTAAAAAAAAATATATATATAATAATAATAATGAAAAAAAATAATAATAAATAAAAAATAAAAATAAAAAAATAAAAAAATAATAAATAAATAAATAAATAAATAAAATAAATAGATAAAATAAAATAAAATAAAATAAAATAAATAAATAAATTTGATAATCCTATATGATTTCAAAGTTTTCAACACAACCATTTTGACTGAGTATTGTTTTAACGCCCACATTAAAATATGGACGTATCATGCTATAACGTTGTCGTCCCTCTGTCTGTCTATCCCACATATCTTACACGATGAAAAATTTTGATTGGGGAAAGCGGGAGCCTCTGTCTGAGGTAGGAATTTATTTACCACTGGAAACTGCTTACCATTATTTATTACTATTTGCAATCAACATCTGTTGTATAAATCCTTCAGAAACTTGTCAAATTCTGTAAACAAATATTGTCAAATCTTGTATTGTCAAAAAGGTTAAAGACGGTCATTTTATATGATCAGGTCAAAATGCTGGTTAACATTTTTTAACATGTAACGACATACAGAGTTGAATTGAGTACATTATATTATTGAACATGCTGTTTTTTGTGAAATACTTATGCCCCCGGCGGTGACAAATCCTTCAAAAAGTCCAAAATGTTATTTTTAGCGTGAAGGTTATGGTCAAGGTCAAAGGTCATTGACCTTGGTGTCATTTGAAAGGGCTTTATAGTTGAGTACTCATTTGAAATATGAAGTCTCTTTCCTTCACGGTTTAAAAGTTATGGCCAAGGTTAAGGTTGACAACAGACAAACAAACAAACCGACAAACAGACAGGCAAGACATAAACAGTATGCCCCTGATCTATCGATCCGGGAGCATAAAAAATACGATGAGTCTAAAACAATATATAGGTGAGTAATATTCGTTGACAGCGTTTCCTGATTATCTTTTTATAGAGCACTTGTCTTAACAGTGGGAGACAAGTTTGTAACTGTGAACGTATTGACTTCAAGTGTGAAAACAAAAACTAATACTGTGCACAGGGTGTCTGGTGACTTTGTAGCTGGGGTACATTTAAACATCGTGAAAGCCGGTCTGATCGAGGGGTCAACATTTTACGAGCGGTTAACGGATCGCATCAACATGTTCCTGAATATTTATAACGAACACACCGTACTGATGTAAATAAACCATGGATCTGGGTGTTTATACAAGATTTTCACGGGATCTAGAACGTCGCTTAGATTGGGATATTTATGGTTAGACGATAAATGAAATATTCTGGATAAAATTCGGAAAGCTTTCTTTTTTATTTGTGTTTGAATAGTTACTGGAACTTTTTCAGACTTATGCAGTTTTGCAACATTTGATTCAGTTATTTTGGAATAAGACTTTAAAAGCTTATTTTTACATAGAAAAAATCCGCAGGACCTAGAAGAAGAGGACTTGTGATTTCAGTTACCCTCGACAAGACTTTGAAAGCTTGTGTTGTTGAGTGAATTGTCCGTCGTTTTCTTTCTCCAGTTTTAAACTGTACTTGATACCAGATTGGACCTTTTTACTTTGAATAATCATCTGCGCCAGTTTTTGTTTAATTTCGTGTCATTTTGGTACGTGTTTAATGCTAGTTTCTGGTCTTGCCAGATCGAATTCTTTAACAAGAAATTCACAAACTCTGAAAATATTAGCATTGAATGTGTAAGTCCTACAGCATAGGGACGTTAGCAAGAACTGAAAAGCGGGTTGTTAATGTGCTTATTGTGTGTATGTTATTTTGTTAACGTTCCTCCATGTACTTTGATACTAAATCTAAGCCAGAGGACCAGTACGATATCGTATGATACTCACTTTTCTACCACGTCATAAGAGAGTTACCTCCCTCGTCCTGGAGTCGGAGAAGACTCGGTGATGCAGGAATTACGAGTCGGCAAGTTGTGCACCCAGAACTAAAGCAATTAGACCTCTGGGTTGTAATTTGGACGGTGATTATGAGAGACCTTGTAACTAAGACAGATACCTAGTATTCTGTATATGAGAGTTTGAGGTCAGTCTGACAGAAGAAACACCATGTGTAGGTTATATCCTTCGTTATTTTCGTGAGATATTTTAATTTTCTATTTTTACATATAAGTTCGATATAAGGTCTTTATTACCAATGGTTAAAAGGTAGCAGTAAGGACAGATTATGGTTGCGGTTGCGGGGAAGGGCGGGGTGAGAACGGTATGCATTTTCTGCTCTACGTTGCTTCTTACCAATACTTACATGCAGTGTGTTACGAATTACTGGGATTGTAAGGTTGTTAATAAACTCAAGTTTACCATCATAAGCTGAGTGCAAGGATTTTGTTCTATGAATTAAATTACGGGATCGCCGTCCTACTTTCTGACTCCGAGAACTCGAGCCCGGAAAACTCTAGTATCCAAGCTTCGATGTCATTTGTGTACGGGAAGCTTCAAAATAAAGTTCTATAGAATTAAAAAAAATATACTAGTATATTTGAAAATAGGGGTCCGTGAATGCCCACTGTGGTACATGTTTGTTAGTGTCATAGTCGTATGACACCAGTTACTTTCGCATTTTACATTAATTTTACATAATAAAACCGGATATGTCTACTTCCTTTATAGTCCTGAAAATATCACAAATTCCTATTTGATATGCGTGAATGTATAGAGAAAAGTCATGTTATATGTGCAAATACAGGATTTGGTGATATTGTGCTTAGCGGAAGATTGCACTGGAGTATCTAGTGATTGATCATTGATTGAGTATTGATGGATGATTGCTTTACGTCATGATTATTCCATGTGCATTGTAACGGATTCCCCCCTCCCTCCCCCAATATTCCTTTACCCCCATATTCAAAGTATAATGATCAGCGTGTCAACCTCAAGAATTGGGGGGGGGGGGGGGGGGGGGGGGGTATGGCAAGTATTGATTTGGTGCCGGTCCATTGATTTTTGACGGAGTTATGCCCCTTGGACTTTGATGTCTATGTATATATGGTAAATTCACCTTGTCTTAGCAACTCTCCCTTAACCCTTAGGAGGATTTCAATGAAACTTGGTACAACCAAAGATCACACTACATGTATGTAGATGTGCATACTGTAAGGCGAATGCTGTTCAATTTTTTTTGTAGGAGTTATGGCCATTATTTGTGGGAAGGTGTTATTATATTTTCAAACAGTAATCCTAATGGTGCCTGCTGTATCTGTTATGCCTTTCAACAGTTGTACAAGGCTTGAATGATAAAAACAACAACAAAAACAACAACAACCATAACAACAATAATAATAATATTTCACACAATGTAAGTACAAGTGATGAACCACTTTTTAATCAGAGAGTGGTTACGCCTTGAACGTCAATGTTTCGTGGCAACTTGATCACCCCTCAGTGTGTATGTGTAAGTAAGAGACAATGTATATAGGCATTTCCTTCCTCCAGTTAAGAGTCAATGTAATGGAACACTTTTAACACACTTGCGAAGAAAGCGATGCATGTGATGGAGTTTTTGTTATTGTTGCATGTTGTTGCATGGTATCACAGCTGTGCGGGAAACTGTGTCTGTGGCCCAGGATTGCTTTTGGCTACTTTTAAAATCCCCCCCCCCCCAAACAAACAAACCAAAACCAAAAAACCCCTAAAAAACTACAACAACAACAACAACAACCCCCGAAAAACAAACAAATAAAGTAATGATACATGTAATATGAATAATAAAATGGGGTTCAGTGTTTTACTAACTTAAGAGATAGCAGTTTGACATGGAAAGGGAGCGGGGCTCAGCTTTAAGATATATTCAGAATTGGTCGTTTTTGATAAAATGTATCATCGATATTGACGGAATGGGGTTTCAGTGAACTAGTTCCCCTTGTAATCGTCATTTTGGAGGTGTCGATACTACAATGTGTGGTTGTTTTGGTCCAAGCAGGGGTGTATACATCCCTGTTGTAAGGTTATACTGAGTGGGTGAGAAACTTAGGAGAGGGATTTGTTATTACGTGAACGTAAGCACTAAGACGCCGTGATGGTACTACTGAAGCATCGAGTTCTCGCCCTTGTCATGTTTGGGGTTCATTTCTCTGAAGGTCTGGCGAGAAGGTATGTCAGTGTACCCGTGGAAGATGTATGGCATTGTGTACTTATCTAAGGTGGGAGGTCTCCTCGGGCAATCCCAGGCTTTCCTCCACCACTAGACATAGAGCGGCTGGTCAGTTTTTGTATGATGTTAAAGAATGATAGTAATAATATTACTAATACTAAAACTATTGCTACTACTTCTACTACTAATAATAATTATATTAAAAAAACCCCAAACAAACAAATAGAACTGTGTATCAGCTCATAACTGAGATTGAGGAAGAAGAGGGTGGGGCGGGGCTAGTGCCTCACTTCACCTCCAACCCCCTTCCCAGAAAAAGGAAAGAAAAGGAAAGTCTTAATTTATTGTATGTAACCAAAGTGTAAATTTAGTTCATATGAGGGTAGAGAGAGAGAGAGAGAGAGAGAGAGAGGAAGGAAGGGGAAGGGAGGGGGTGGGGGTTGAGGTTGTCAATTAAGACAATTGCAGTTTGAAACTTCAATAATTATAGCTTATAGGATAATTTAATTAGTCTAATATTCTGAATTGCATTAGTACGAAGAATAATATTCGGAGTAGATGTAGTTCGAAGTGTCGAACAATAATACTGAGGTCTGATGGTCGTAAATGTGTTTTTGAAATTGTATGATGAAAATCATTACGAATAAAGCGGGGGACATATGTCCCCACTGTCTCATTCCCATACATCATTTCTTGAATTTATGCCGCCCCTACCCCTTTTTACCTTAGAGAAATGATAGTTTCACTCTTACCATGTATTACCTTGTGGGACTTCGTGCCGACCTGTATCACAATGACCAGGAAGTTACTATAAAGGGGTGTGTCACCACGGACAACGCCCACCTTTGGATTCCACCCATGAAACACGATACACACTTTATTCAAATGAGTTTAACACGAGTGATTTGTACATCTCACGAATTATTATAAGAAGTGTGCAACCTAATACATTTACTTTGAACCTTTTTCACCGTGAGCAGCTTTCGCGTCTCGTAGCGTATGTAGCCCCAGGTAATTTTTTCCGAAACAGACACGATGCAACGACATGTAAACATGTACTTGTTCAGTTTGTGTATGGATATAATCTAGTATTTGTAAAAATACTTGAAGTCTCACACTGCGTCGGGGAGATTATAAAAAGGGACTGAATCATCCAGATTATGGACATACCGCGCATTTTTATAGGTGATCTAATGTTTACAGCGTGGAACGGTGACCACAAAAAGGGATGTGAAGGCCGTTAAGGAATCCGTTTGTTTTGAATAACAAGGACTGTACACGTAGTGTAAGACAATAATATCATTGTATGAAATGAAAACTTCCGCTTTATAATTGATATTTTATGGACATAGATAATCTGTGGTTAATCTGTACCTAGGTATGATCGATCCCTTAGAGAATGATACAGTGAAATGTGTACCGAGTGACTAACACTTGCGCTTTATTTGTGTACACAAAAAGTATAACTGATAAATACTGTAGCTTTGTTTTGCTGCATGTTTTTGGACCGTTAATGTCCAGTGAATGATCGTTCTGTTTTTGGAATAATGACGAGAGAGAGAGAAATAAAAACGCTGCCAGTTCATCTCGAGTAACTCATTTTCATCTTTGTTAAAACTTAAAGTTGTGTTTAACTGAAAAAGCAAGTGACAATTTCTGACCGTTCGACGTCCAGTCGTGTAACGGAATATCTTGGCCGATTTATGGACGTACAACCTACATTGGGATATATTTTCACACATCGCCTGTCAATAAATGATATTAGACGACGACAAATTGCCGAAATTTTTCTTGCTCTCATAGTACACTAATCACCTCTTGACCACAGCTGGTCACTTCCGGAATTCAGTGATAGCTGAGGTGTTGAACTCAAGAAATTGATATGGATAATTTTGTTGATTGTGGAGTAGAGATTTAAAAAAAAAATACATAAATTACATATATGACTTCTGCGAATCCCCATTCTATCTTTGAAGAAAGCCGCTTATTAAATATAAAACATATTCGCACTGGATTGATATATATTAAGGATAAATGTGTGTACATATGTGAAGAATAGCTTTGGATGTAGTGCCGTGGTTCTCGGGTTGTGTGATCTCAGTCCCACTGTATAGACCCGTCTTAAAGGATATATAGCAACGAGGAAGACTCGCACAATATTGTTAGACAAAAGCAAGAGGCACATATCCTTTCCGGTCGCTTATTATCGGGATTTTTCATGCTTTATTGTTCATCTTTTCCGTGACAAATTTGTTATAAATTCGGTAAAAACGCATCGATCAGTTATTGTTGAACAGCGATATGGTCATGATTTTCGTGAGGTAGTTTGAAAAAGTGTGTCGTACCAAAATCTCGAAACTCGTGTATGGTTTAATATGAGTGGTGAATAACTCGACTCAGGAATGTTCTATTTTGTGAGTAAAACTCACTTACTCACGTAGACTCACGACGAACTCAGCGTAACACTGAGAAACTGGTATCACGTGTATGCCGTGGCGATCGTTCGTCATACATTGACACACTCTCTGACTCATTAACTCACTCGACTCATTATGTTTAGCTTACGTGAAGACGACAGTGACTCTAATCATGATTATATCACTGTACTTGCAGATGGAGGAGAAAGCCAGCCTCTGCCAACCTGGAAAACCTATCGTAAGTACCATTCTTCTTTGTTTACACCCCAACCTTTTTTTCCACACAAACTTATTAACATTCATACCCCCTAACTGCAACAAAGGTTAACTTAGTTATGGTTGGTGTTTCACGTCGCTTTCAACATATTTTAGTTATGTGGTTGGTTGGTTGGTTGATTTGGTGTTTTACGTCGCTTTCAACAATATTTCAGTTATATCGCGACATGTAAGCAGGAGGTTACCAACCTCTTAAACATAGTGGCGCAACCCGGGAATCGAACCCGGATCGTCGGCGCCTCAAGCCAAGCGCTTAACCACTACACCAAGTCTGCCCCCTAGTTATGTGGCGACATGGAACCAGGAGGTAACTGTTCTCTTAAATATAGTGGTGCAATGTGGGAATCGAACTCGGATCAGTTGCACTTTAAACAAGTGCTGCACCTAGTATACCCCAACAACAATGCTTAACAAGAAATGAAGAGTATATTCAGTCCCATCATATTTTACATGAGGTTAATCATGTTTTGAAATGAACAGGCACAACTCTGTCCTTTCTCCATACCAAGTAACAGACATCCAACAGGTGCGCTAAAATGATAAAAATAATCAGTGCATAATGTAACACCCCACCCCCATCTTTAGAGAAATGCAAAGTAAAATATGATTATGATACATTAATACATGTATCAAAATAACAAAGGAGAAAGACAAAATTGATACAACATACAAAATATCACTGATATGGTAAATATCTAAAAACTGTTAAAATATAACTGATATGGTAATTATCTATATACTGTTATAAAAATCAGTGATTTGCTGCTTACTTAAAAACTGTTCAAACAGTCAGTGATATGCTAATTATTTTAAAAACTGTTCATAGATATCCTTATTACCTATAAACTGTTCATACAGTTAGTGATTTACTAATTATTTGTGAACCGTTCATACAATCAGTGATATGCTAATTATTTATACATATGCTGTGCATGACAAGTTGTGATTGTTATTTATTCATCATGGCGCATGTTTATATTGAAAAAAAGAGGGGGGGGATTCTGAAAAATAATAAGATAACCAGGTCTCGGTCCCCTCTGATGCTTATATTACATATACATATATATGTGTTATTAGGGGCATTCCCTTTCATTAAATGTTTACAATGGATTGGATGATATTAGATATAGTAAATGTTGCACACGGTTTTACTTCCTGAATTGAGAAGTCCTTGTCAATATCAGCTGGACCCTGTTGTTGTGTATTGCCATAGACATGCAGCTGATTGTATGTAATCTAGATAGTGGCTAAAAAATCCATGTATTGACTTTCGTGAGTAAGATGTGTTTGTGAGACACATTTGCCCTGGCACTGATATTTCGTCTTTATTGAATACAGTTCAGTGTTTATTGATGTTGACCATATTTTAGTGTACCATATGTTTGTAAAATGATGTCATGATAGACACATGATATCTATACTGAGTAATTGTGCTATAAATAAGATTTGTTGTACTATTAATAAACTTTGTGGTTATTTATGTGCCATCAGAGCAGTGACGGATTTAAAGGTGGGGAGCCAGCACCCCATATTCGTCACATATTTACGAGTAAAAATCAAGATTTGGCACCCAAAATGTCTGAGGGAGGGGGGGGGGGGGCTTATGCAACCCCTACCCCATTTCCCCCCTAAAAATTTAATATTTTTTTTTTATTATGCAGAATAATTCTAATTTATCAGTTTCATTGGTACATGCCATGGTGTCACTGTGTGACCTTGTCTTTATTACAGCTAATTAAAACTTTTTATGGTATATGTTTTTATTTGCGGTACATTTTCTGAACTGAATGCTTCAACTGAATATAAAACACTCATGTGGACTATAATTACAGTTGATTTCACTCTAGATTTTGTTATCAAAATACATGAAAAATTGTGAGCTTCTGGCGTTTTGCCTTCTGCGCCCCTACCTTGGCTTAGTCCTGGACTCACTTTAGGCTTTAAGGCGGCCCTCAGACCCCTGCCTCTCTATAATATTTTATGCCCCCCCCCTCCATGCCCAACTAAAATCCTGCATCTGCCCAGTATACCCTCCACCCCTAGTTAGAACAAGCCAGGTCCAAATAGTGTCTCTCTGTCTGTCCACCCAAATTGAGTTTTGCTTTGTTTAGAATAATTATTTGTTTAGAATAATTGTTTGTTTAGAATAATTGTTTCTGTACGGGGCATTTGTCTTCCACAAACACATCTTGTTCATGTAATAATAAGAACAACAATATCTGGATAAATCTGTTTGAAGTACATGTAGTATATATGTATTATAAGGACATAGATAGAGTGCATGAGTAAAAATACTGTAAGGGCCTGACAAAATGAAATACATAGTCATTGCTAATATGTTAAAGGAGAGAACAACAGAGAGGTTACACATGTGGAGTCCTTGAATTACATATGTCAAGTACAGACTTCCCACACACTGTGTGGTTACCCAAGTCATCATGGGAGTTGTATTACATAATGAGGAAATGTCTTCATATGATGTTATACTTAAGAGTACAATGTACATGGCCATGATGGGGTTATAGTTCTTGTGAGAGGACTCCCTGGTGATGGTTTCCTAGTACTGTGAACTCTGTTTCCTGTACATGTACTCTGTGCATGTTCTTGTTTCGGAAGAGGCATGGCATGTGAAGGCTCAGTAGATTTAGGGTTGGTATGGGATGGGGGTAGAGGGGGAGAGGGAGGGGTTGAAAGGTTGAGGGGGGAGGGAGAGTGATTGGAGGGTCAGGGAAGGGGTTGGAGAGGGAGGGGAAGGGGTTGAAAGGGGGAGGAAAAGGGGTTGAAAGAGGGAGGGAAAGGGGTGGGAAGGGGAGAAGGGGTTGAAAGAGGGAGGAGAAGGGGTTGAAAGGTGCATCATACTTTGTTGAGCACATTTTCATGACACATTCTTAAAAGCTGCTTACTTATTCCTTTCTCACCTTGAAGGCCAGAGAACAATACAAAAATGAAAATGAAAAAGATCAAAGATGCAAAAAAAAAACCAAATAACAATACTGCCCCCTTCCTGAAAAGAAATAGGATCAAAGTTACTTCCTCTCTGTACCTTTGAGAACTTCTAGCATGCAAAATAAAACTTACAGAGTGTTACATAGTCATATATGGATTGCTTTAATTACTCAATTTGTACATTACTTAATATAATGATAAATCATTTTATTTTACAATAAATAAATGTAAATATTTTCACTGTTTGCAGTATATACACTACAACTTCAAGCCCCAAAACCAAAGAGAATTCCATGTAGATTTGAGGTAAGTATTTAAAAGAGTCTGCAAAAGTAGACATTCTAAACCATTATTGCTGACTACACAAACAAATCTCTCAAATTAAACCCCCTTTTTTAATGCCACCATCTTTTTTTCAAAAGACTCTTCTATGTTGAATGTAAACAATCAGTTGACCCCTCCACCATTCGTAAAAACAAAATGACGTTTGGAGATTCTTATGAAGTCATTTGTAGGATTTTGTATGACATCATCGGAGTGAAAACTTGCACTTTTTGGAGGGTAAAATTACATCTTATTGCAATTATAATCATGTGAGGGCATTGGCAGTCAAGTAGGCCAGAATGTCATCCAGAAAATCACCAGAGCATGTCATTCTATCAGTATGATCAAGGTCAACAAGGAATTGGCTATTGTAATATCACAGAAGCTGAGAAAATCTCAAGGAGGTTGATGAAATCTCACAGAAGCCAAGAAAATCACAAAGAGACTGAGAAAACCTCTCAGAGGCTGAAAAAATTCTTAGATAAATTTTCATTTTTCAGTTATTCAATTTTGCATGCATTAAAGTTAGAAACATAAGTATGAAAGGAATAAAATTCATACACTAGTTGTCTGTCCTTTGTAAAGTAGTATGAAGCGGTGTAGCCTAGTGGATAAGGTGCTTGGCTCATGATCGAGAGGTCCGGGGTCCAACTCCTGCCCTGGGTGCACTGGTGTTCTGTCTTTCTGATGAGACAGTAAAAACCGAGGTCCTGTGTCACGGAAGGCGTGGCACGTAAAAGATCCCTCACTTCTTCGGATGGGTCTGTTGCAAAGGTCAGAATTTGTATGCAATGCATCAGGCAGATGCCGTCACCATATACATGAAATAATCACGGAGTGACATAGAGCATTTATCAATCAATCATGTAAAGTAGTATGAGTTTCAGAACATTTTTCTTGCTATCATAAGTTAACAGGTGAGATACTGTAGTTAACTGTTTCCCATACCTCTGTTTGTCCAGGTCATATCATGCTTTCTTCTGAAATGTTTCCTGTCCAGGGTTAACAAGATTTTTCTTGTATTTTCAGGTCCCACAGAAGCCTCCCTTTTATGGGAAAGAGTGAGTATTGAGTCTAGTTTCTGTATATTGAACTACTTTTTATTTTAAGCCATTAGAGGCCTTTCGTTTCATTGCTTGTTTGTATGCCAATTATTGGCATATTGACCAACTTGTGAACTATGAAAGATAAATTTCATATCTTACATGTATCCTCTATTAATATCATTTCACTTCATTTCAAGGTTCATGAAATTTTCACCTCGACTAATTTTCAGATAATAAAGGGTCATAGAATTGTAAAAGTACTTGAATATATATTTTTTTTCTATTCAAGGAAATATTTTTAAAAATTCCTTTCATATTTTTACTGCTCTTTTGTATGAAAGAAAGGGGGAGACGGTATTATGAATCACATGATGGACTACCTTCATGTCACCGAAATACTTTTTGTAGATGAAGGAAATCCACTTTTTCACTCGTGCATGTTAATTATAAATATGTTTAAAAAAAGAATAAGGATATCATGATTATCATTTTATTTGATTTTTTTTTCGTTTTTGTTTTTAAGGGTTTTTGGTTTTTATTCCCAATTCTATTTTCGTTCAATTTGAATAGATGAAAGGACTAATTGAGAAAAATTGATCAGGAAGTATTTATTTTCATATATGTATTATGATTAATTGATTTGAAAGTACTTTATGAGGAAGTTAACTAATTTGAAAGTTCTTCAGAAGGAAGTAAAAATCTAATTAAATTTAAAGTTTTGGATAAAAATATTTTCTGAAGTTACAACTCCCTCATTAATATTTATCAGACCTACTGGTTGAGATCTACAAGAGCTTGTTAGATATACATGATACAGGAGTTTAGTGGCTTATTGTTCAACCAACGGATAAGGTGATAAGAGTCTGTGTTTTTTTTTACCCCGCTACAAAGTTGTGAAGGAGGAAGGGGGGGAATGTATTCTGAAATTAACCTGTCTGTTATAGACACAATTTGTCATCACAATTCCTTTAAATTGTATAATGGATTTCATTTAATCTTTGTACAAAAATCAATACCATTATGAGAATTTGTATGAAAGGAGGAGGATGTTGTTAAATTTTTTTTATGGAGTTATGGGCCTTGGGATGTAGAATTGCTCCACATCATGGTCACAACATTTTATCATAACAACTCCACCAGAATCGCTTTATTGATCTCAATGAATGTAATTAAGCATGAAAGAAGGACAGTTTTAACCAAAATTTATTAAAAGAGTTAAGAGATTTTGACTTGGAATTTTCACCATCGTATCATCTGTCATCGCAATTCTGTAATCATGCAATAAACGTTAATGAAACTTTGTTGGATCACAATATGGTAATATTCATGACAGAAGCAGAATGGTATCCAAATGAGTTAGAGGAGTTATGGGCCATAGGATTCTGACTTTCCAACATCGTGGTAATATCATTTTGTCATCATAACTCCTCTGGAACCCTTCAGTTGATTTCTGTGAATCTTTGAACAAAGAAATATCACAAAATGTTGGTCCTCATAAGGGAAGGAGTCCAAAAGCACAGTTCAGTGAATTTGTGTTTTGTTATACTTCGTCTCTTTATACTGATATGTAGAGTGAATAATCAGGAAATGATCAAATTTATATGCTTAATGTACAGTCATCTCTCATTTACTTGAAAACTGATAACTCAATTTTTTTTCTATCAGCTGGTACTATTTTAAATGTTCCAGCTTTATTTTCTGTACATGAATATATTTCCCTATTGCAAACTCTGCTTAACTCGAACTGTTTTACGTGGCACTTCAGTTGCGAGATATAGAGAGTTGACTGTATACTCTATAGATTTATAATGTATTGTCATTTGATTTTGTTTACATTAAACGAAGAGTAGGTTTTGAGGAACTGGCTCCTGAATTACCAGGGGTATCATGATCATCCTTTCAAAGTGGTAAAAGAGTCAGCACAGCTCTGTTGGTTAGATGGTTTACTTATGAATGAGAACATATGGGTTTGAGTCAGGCCATTGGCCTGTTTATGACCCCTCTTCGATATTAGACAGAAGAACAAGCTGCCTGATCATGTTAGATGTGGTTGATGATATGGTAATAACACAAAAAACCCCAAGGTGCCTGGTCATTTGAGACGAGTTGGTGATACGGTGATAACACAAAAAATCAAGGTGCCTGGTCATGTGAGATGTGGCTGGTGATATGGTGATAAAAGAAACAAAGTGCCTGGTTATGTGAAATGTGGTTGGTGATATGGTGATAGCAAAAAAGCCAAGGTACCGGGTCATGTGAGATGTGGCTGGTGATATGGTGATAAAAGAAAACAAGGTGCCTTGCTGTGTGAGATTTGGTTTTTATAGATCTCTCACTACTTCAGGGAGGTCTGTTTTTATAGATCTCTCACTACTTCAGGGAGGTCTGTTTTTATAGATCTCTCACTACTTCAGGGAGGTCCGTTTTCATATGTTTAAATCTCTGTGCATCGCATCAATCAGATGCTGTCACCAGTTCAATAATGTTGGTGTGTTACATAAAATAAGAATCAAATAAAACAAATTGGTGAAAATGATTATTTTCCCCCCTTTTTATTTGAATTTTGAGTATTGACTGTGACCTATTTTCAGGTACCATGGTAACATAACTCGAGAGGAAGCAGATCAGCTTCTTTGTGAGGGAGATGGATCATACTTGGTGCGGAAAAGTGAAAGAGCTCAAAATGCTTTCACGTTAGCTATAAGGTGAGTAACCATCTTACTTCCTAGGACGAGCAAATCTGTGCACTTAAAAAATTGCTATAGTTTAAGTATTTCTGAATACACAGTTCAGGAAAATTGTCTGGATAATCTGACCTAGTTTGTCATAATTGTTACAGTAATAACAATGGTTGACGCATTGGCAGTATAATCATTTAGGGGTTAACATGCTAGTGTTTTACAAAATCTGACAGGGTATCGGTGAATCCTGTCAGAAATATCCGTTTCACTGAAAGGCTAACGTATTCCAATGTTTTGACCTGAAAAAAGTTTAAACACGCAAATTTTCAGTGATGTTGTCAGCAACATTGCCACGGGGCATGTAACATCATAGTGAAAATCGTAGTGAAACATGAATCCCCCTTGCAGTTCTTTAAACATCATTAACCAATCAGAAGGCATGTTGCAAACATAGTGCATTAGAATTTGTTTTTTTTGTAGCCAAATTTCAGTTCTAATAAAGCATTTGCCATGGTGAAATTAGCAATGCAGAATAAGAGCAAAAATAAAATTTGCATTAGAATGAAAAGTTTTGCTATAAGATTATTCATGATTATAATAGAAATTTAATCCCCAAATATGAAAGAGATCTGTAAGAATTATTGAGATATATGACATTGTGAGAATTATTGAGATATATATATGACATTGTGAGAAGTTTTCTTATCAAATTTTAACATTGGTCACAGTACTTTTATTGTGGTATTCATTCTGTAAAAACTGGTATCTCTTTGTCCTTTAGCAAGGATGTAACGAAAGCGCCAGTGTGTTGGAGTGGCTTGGAATGTTAAAGATCCCTATAGTTATTTAGTATGAAGTAGTTGACACTTCTCCTGATATGTTAAGCGAAACATTCCAGAATTGTTTGTTAACAAAACATCAACATTCAATCTCATTAAAGTTTTATTTTTCAAGTTGCAACTATTGGCAAAGTCACGTTGGAAGATCTCATCACTCCCCATAAGGGTTTGTCTCAGATTGACCTTATGTGCTGACCAATCAGTGATCGGCTGGGTTAATTTGACAGAGTTATAGATTTTGCTAGATAAAGAATGTTAACAAAACTTGATGCTTTCGCAATAAAAAATGTCCTAGTCTTTTGGAAATGTCTGTATAATTTGTAGGCTTAGATTTTAGTATTCGCTAACTCTTCACAACAGAAGTGTAGAAATAATCAAATTTACCATTATAAAGGTCAATCTGAGATGACCCCTCATAGGAAGTGTTGAGATCTTCCACAGTGACTTACAGTAAAGCTTGAAAGATCATATTTTAATGAGTTTACGTTGAATTCTTTTCCATGTATTCTGACTCTACAACAGAAAACGTTTACTGCATTATAATAAGAGTGTTGTGGATTTTGTTACCATTGAAAATTTTTGATTTATAAAATCATCTTGATTTACGTTACTGTTGTTCTCGTTATTGAATAGAGCCAAGAATATATCACTAACCTGCAGAACAAATATCTACTATAATATAATAATATTCATTATCTGAAAAATTGCTTGATAAAGGTCGTGAGGCCGAAAATTTGCGATACAGAGTGTTTGTGTTCCTTTAGTTTTCATGTACCAGACTTCCCTTTGGGGGACTTCTTCGAATCTTTATATATAATGATAATTTGTAAAATTTTTCTCATAGATTCGACAATCAGACAAAGAATTTCAAGGTGTACTACGATGGAATGCATTATGTGGGCGAGAAAAGGTTCGACACAGTTCATGACCTTGTTGCAGATGGACTGATCCACTTCTATGTGGAACTTAAGGCAGCAGACTATATAGCTTCGCTATCCAGTGAATCAAATTACGCAGAATCGCCATATTTGGCCTACACCGCACGTAAGAAACGTCTCGAGCAATCCCAGAAGTCTAGTAGTAAGAAACTGAGTTATGTGGATCGTTCTAGTGTCGCTACTAATGGAAGTGCGAATGGTAGCATTACGCAGGTAGGAAACGGTCATTTGCCCCTTCCTTTGGTTTAACCTTGTGATTATTCATTGTTAGATCCATTAAGTGATTAAACATAAATATTCATTAAGATAACATTAATCATCTGAAGTCAGATACTGGTTAAATTAACTCTTAACTTTATTTACCTTTAGCAACACAGTAGGCATTTGAAAATTCAAGAATGTCATATGAGAGTAGAACATAGGTGAGAAATGTAAAATGCAAATACATGACAGTGTATGGATTTGAATTAAGAGGTTTATATTTTTAAATATTTTCAGGGTCATGAAGATTTTGAAGACAGTTTGGATGCTGATGTTGGGTCTTTTGAGAAAGCTCATACTTTTAAGGTTTTTTTATTTATATACATGTATTTGTTAATGATCGGAGAAAGCACATACTTTTCAGATACTTTTATCTACACATCATGTTTATTATTGATCCAAACTAGAGAATTTTTAACATATTGAGTGATACTCCAGATGAAATTTCATAGAGTGTGATATCTGTACATGTTCAAAATCAGAAGTAATTTACATGGATTCCGAAGCGCAAGTTCATTTCTGGAGACTTTGGTGGGCATATAATTTATCCAGAAGGTAGTGGGTTTAAGTTCCACGCTTAACTTGTCTTTCCATTGAGTCATAGAAAATCTAGACCCTTTTTTGTTGTGGATGACGTAGGCCCTTGAATATCTCTCACTGCTTCAGATGGAACTATTACATAGGATACAATTATTGTATAATAATAGATCAAGCACATACTGTTACTACATAAGTGAAATAATTTTGATGTGGTGCAAAACATTACTTCCTCATTATTCTTGGACTGCAGCAGGATTTTCAAGAAGAAATATTTGATCACGGTGAATAAAAAATTTGATGCGTATCTTTTTTTAGTAGTACTTCTGGTCGGAGGAAATTTGAACCAGCTATATACTCTGAAACTGGACATGGGAAAAGGAAGTCCAAGATTATCTGACCACAATTCCCTCTTTTCATATTTTGGCATTGTATAGGTATGAGTAATGAATGAGTTCATGATAAGATATTCTCTGGCCAATGAAGAGGCATTATTTCAACAGGCGCAGGGCCTTATTAGTCCTCCACTGGTGAAAC
Source organism: Pteria penguin (assembly GCA_035048485.1). Taxonomy (NCBI): domain Eukaryota; kingdom Metazoa; phylum Mollusca; class Bivalvia; order Pterioida; family Pteriidae; genus Pteria; species Pteria penguin. Next base: position 36,279,733 of record CM068584.1, read on the forward strand.
CGGAAGGGACTATAGGTTTACACTCAGCTGTCTGTTTGTCTGTCGGAGATGCTTTGGTTTTCTAATTTTTTTTTTTGCAACCATTGAAGTTATTGACTTGAAATTTGGTATGTAGCTTTGTAATTATCAGATACAGAGCAAGCTCGAGTTTGGTTGTGATTGACCTCTTTTTTTGGAAGAGTTACGGCCCTTGGACTTAGTAAATTTATGAAAACCAATGATGTACATAATATTATGTTGCTTCAGCAATACTCAATGTGCTTGTTGACACTTCTGCTGCAGATAAATCTCAGGTTATACTTTTATTTATTTTAGACACAGAATTTTATGGGTCTTCATTGGTGTGACTTCTGTGCTAATTTCATGTGGGGGCTGATAGCTCAAGGTGTAAAATGTCAAGGTAGGTCAAAGTTCAGATAGGTATAGCAGTATGGGGCCTGATAGCTCAAGGTGTAAAATGATAAGGTATTTCAAAGTTCAGACAGATATAGCAATGTGGGGGCTGATAGCTCAAGGTGTAAAATATCAAGGTAGGTCAAAGTTCAGATAGGTATAGCAATGTGGGGTCTGATAGCTCAAGGTGTAAAATGTCAAGGTAGGTCAAAGTTCAGGTATGTAGAGCAATGTAAGGGCTGATAGCTCAAGGTGTAGAATGTCAAGGGAGGTCAAAGTTCAGATAGGCGTAGCAATGTGGGGTCTGATAGCTCAAGGAGTAAAATGTCAAGGTAGGTCATAGATCAGATAGTTATAGCAGTTTGGGGGCTTAAAGCTCAAGGTGTAGAATATCAAGGTAGGTCAAAGTTCAAATAAGTATATCAATGTGTAATATGTTAAGGTAGGTCAAAGTTCAGATAGATATAGCAATTTGGGGGCTGATAGCTCAAGGTGTAAAATGTCAAGGTAAGTCAAAGTTCAGATAGGTATAGCAATATTGGGGCTTATAGCTCATGGTGTAAAATGTCAAGATAGGTCAAAATTCAGACAGGTATTTCAATTTGAGACATGCCTAACATAAAGTGCATTGGAATATGGTTTTAGGAAGAATAGTCATCATGTGGTAAATTTGTACATTCCCTATTCTTGACAGTATTTTACGTTTTCAATAGTATTCATAATTTGTCAGATGTATCTTTTAGATATAAATTCTGAAGTATTATAGGAATTATACATAACATGATGACTCACTGAGCTTTCTTTCAACTCGTACATTATACTTTTTGCTCTCATAGAACTTTTCGGTACTGTTAGGTACAATAGGAGAGGAGAGTCCATTCAAGTTACCTGGGGGTGAAAAGGTTCATTTGATATGAAAACGAATAAAAGAAGTTGTTGGTTACTGGATATTGCACGGCTTGGATACAAAATACCACAGATATCTTCAAAAAGTCTTTACCCAAAGAAAGAGAACTCTTTAATTCACATATTGTCATTTTCAGTTTATATTTTTGGAATAATTACACTTAAAGTGCAGAAGTATGTACTACTTTAAGATTTATTTATTTTTTTTTTGTAATATAAAGTCTTGTTTTAAACAGATTGTGGCTTTGAAGCCCACAAGAAATGCTCAGAAAAAGTTCCCAATGATTGTATGCCAGACATCAAGTATGTGAAGACTATATTTGGTGCAGATCTCACAACAGTTATCAAAGCCAGGAATACCCCCATACCTGTTGTAGTGGAAAAATGTATCAAAGAGATAGAGACTAGAGGTAATAGGGAACTTCTTACCATGGAAGTTGAATAAATTAATTGATAAAATCTGTACTTGAAATGTACAGTAGTTGCGTACATTTTTATGAAAAATACTGAAAGTGATAGTAAAACCCCAACATGCCAAACTAAATAGGATCAAAATGCAGCCTACATAAAGAAAACAGAAATGAAAGGGATATTATGTAAATTATTGTTTTTTTTTCATCACATGGAACTGGTGTAGCTCTGGGATAAGGTGCTCGGTTTGTGACCGAAAGGTCCTTGGTATGAATCTCGCTGTGGGCACATGTTTCGCATTAAGCAATGAAAACCGAGGTACCAATCATGGTAGGCGTGGCATGTTCAAGATCCCTCACTTCCTCTAGTGTGTCCATTGCATACTTATGAATTCTTACGCAGTGCATCAGGCAAATGCCGTCTCCGTATATGTGGAATTATTGAGGAGCGACTTTAAACAATAATCAGTTAAGCTATCTATAGTTATATAATTTAAGAGTAAAATCTAGTTTTAGTATTATTTAGATGTAGTTTATGGCATTTACGTTACTTACTGTATGTATGAGTATTTAGTGGAAAGTATTATAACAAAACACCTCATTGTTTATACATTACATTACATAAAGCTAATTATCATGAAGTTTCACTTTTCCAGTCTGTATCTTGTATCAAAATTCCCCCTGGAGCCATGTCTGGTACTTAATTTTCAGTACACATGACAATATACTTATGATGTTAGCGATATCCCTCTAGATATAAACAAAGGCCTAGCTTGGTCCAGTGGTAAGCAGGATTGACTAGTGAAGGAAAGGTCCAGGGTCAAATCCTAGTCACACCCTTGTCCATGTTGAGTATATGTCCAGATTAAAACCAGAGCATGTTGGAATGGCACATAAGTGAACCGAAACTGCATAGTGCCAAAGAACAGTTGTAATCCTTGAACCATTAATATTTTCCTTGAAAGTGGCATATATCAACAGTAAAGTATATTGATTGATTGATAGATTGTTTTATGTCACTCCATGATTATTTCACGTATATGGTGACGGCATCTAAATGATGCATTGCATAGAAATTTATACCTTAGCAACCGACCCTCCAGCAACGAGGGATCTTTTACGTGCCATGCCTACCGTGACACAGGACCTCGGTTTAATATATTGTCTCATCCGAAAGACAGAACACCGGTGTGCGTATGGCAGTATTTGAACCCAGCACCTCATCCACTGAGCCAAACTGGCTTCAGAACAGTATAAATGCCTTGATTTCATTAGCAATAATTTCCTGTAGGTGAGATAACTTATTGTAAAAGATTATCATTGTAGGATCATTTTCCAGTTTATTTACATTTTGATTACGTTTTCTTTACAGGGTTAGAGGCTGAAGGACTGTATAGGATAGCTGGACTTCATGATGAAGTAGAATCGATCAGAATGATGTTTGACAAAGGTAATTTAAGACGTCATCCGCATTTTATTTGATGGGCTAATTTTGGCCTCTCTTTTGATGTCCAGTTTGTCTGTTTCCAAGTTTAATGTGTCCGAGTGGTCAGCCCATGATGGGTAGGTCACATGTTTGATTTTCAATAGGCTGATATTATGTGGGTACTTTCTGAACTTGCTGTAATAATTCTACCATAAACAAAATTGATCACAAAACGTTGCAAGTATAGGTTTGTGATTACAAAAATGCTGAAGGTATTAAGTTTGTGATATATGTGGGTAGTCAGGAATGAGTGCTTCTTTAAAAACAAATTTTATGAGCACTCTTGATGAATAAAGGCACATGTGATGACCTTCACCTTTCTTAGACATGAATCCTATCAAGATGATTACACATTTAGTTGCGGAGGACAGAGCCAGGATTCAGCCTGACATACAAACGACATCTGATTCCCTAAGTGGGAATACTCATCAAAATAACAAAGTATCAAAATTTTAACCATAGTTTTTAACATAGCCACTGAGATAAAAAAGAAACTCTTGACCTTGTTGAAAAAAATAAACAACTTATTAAACCTTTTTTGGTGTTTTTCTTTGAAAGCATATTTTTCCTTATTTCCATTTGATAGGTCTTTCTGGATATTCAGGCCATTGAATCAGCTTGTAATAAACCTTATTATCCCTTTGTTTCAGATGGAGAGAACACAGATATAAGCCCTAATCGTTTTGACGACATCAATAGTATAACTAGTGTATTGAAGCTGTACTTCCGATTATTACCGATTCCTCTGATCACCTTTGACGCCTACAGGATTATTCTGGATACCATGAGTGAGTATATGACAAAGAATCGAGGATCTCTAAATAGACTTCTGTCTTTGTTGTTGTTTTAAAAATCGGGTCACGTTTAGATGTATAGGTCAGTATCTTGAGAGCTCTAGATAAACTTTATTCTGTCTTTGTTTTCCAAAACTACTAACCTATATAGATGTAAAAGCCAATATGACAAGAGCTCTAGATAGACTTTATTCTGTCTTCATTTTCACCTATAGATGTAGGCCAATATCACGAGAGTTGTGAATAGACTTTCTTCTGTCCTTGTTTTCCAAAACTATTCACCTATAGATTATAGGCCATTATATGGAATAGCACATGTACTTGAAAAGGTCTTCATTAATAGGAAAATATGTTTCATTTATGAAAGTAATCTCTCAGCATTAAGAAGTGATACAGGCTTCAGGAAGAGTGTATTAAGCACTTATACTCTCAGGGATTATAAGGTCTTTGTGACCTACATTTCGCACTTAACGAATAATGCAGCCTCTCTAGGAAGTGTTGTCCATGACTAAAGAAAGATAACTCTAATTGTAGAAATAATCTTCACTCTTGATATATTGACCAGAAATTCATTTGATAACACATTAGATTAGACACGAAAAATTTAGTTTTGTTCATTTTTTTTACATGAGAAGCTGAAATCGGCATTTCATGACTGAATTATCAATACCTCATTTTTAAGACTTTTCTCAATTTCGGTTGAAAATAATAAAAATAGAAATAAAATAAACTCTACTGGAGATATTTACCATTTTGCTTTTGAAATAGGAAAAGTACAAAAACTCAGAATAGAACATTCTTCTTTTCTTATTTATGTAATGTAAATTAGCATTTCTTTTATGTGTTACAGAGCAAGATGAGGCGAGATCTGTGCGTCAGATGACTAAACTCCGAGAGGGACTCAACAAACTCCCACCTGCTCATTTTCAAACCTTGAAGTTTCTCTTGTCTCATTTGATAAGGTAGGAAACTGTTTATATATGACTCAGGCATATCAGGTGTACTTTTTTAATTCATATTTACCTGAGTTGAGAAATTATCGGTCACCCATAAGCTGGGGAGCAGTGATTTTTGTGTCTGAACAGTTGAGTCCCACTTGAGCAGTGTGCACAAAACTTTGTGGAACTCCATAGGACATTTGGTCCAATGGGGAGAAACGTTTCATAGGACGGAAATTCTTTCTGTCTGAAAGAAAATGAAAAAAGAATATTGAACAGAGATGCAGTTCAAGACATTTATTATTGTTGCTGGGGATTGCATGCTCCATGTATTTCAACATCGTCAACAAAGGCATCAAGGAACAACAAGTTACTGACTCAGACCTATGACAGAAGTCACCACGGAAATATACAGTATATAATGCAATGATGTGACATAACACATAAGAACATAAAAATATTCGATTATAGTGCAGTTGATAATTCAGTGCAGCAGTAATATAAGGGATGCAAGACATAATTGTATATCTTATTGTTGTGTTGAACTAAATATAAACAATTCAATGTCCGAGAACGCTCAAACATACACACCTTTGTGGAGTATAGTGTAAATATTTACAGGACTCTGAGTAATATATATATAGTACAGAAATTGACATTCGACAAACTGGTCTGGTTGCAAACGATGCTAACCAGACCAATCATATAATTGTTGGTCAGGTCCGACTGTCCAATTAATTTAGTGGACACTGCTCGAGTTATCCCAGTTTGTTAGTTATAGCGCTAGTAGGGGGTGATCATGTTATGAGCTGTTGCAAGAAGGACATATGAAAATACATTGCACATTTACTTGCTTGATATTATGACTTTGGTTCAGTATGTTTTGCTTCAATCTAACCCTACTTGCTAGTGAATGGAAATAGTTACTTAAGATCCCTGTTTACATAAATTTAGTACATGTATTTTATAAACTGCAGCTGTAGTGGAATTTGTCTTTGATGGAGGATTCTGTCTTTTCAGAGTGACAGAAAGGAAGCCAAAGAACATGATGGGACCAGACAACTTAGCTATTGTGTTCGCACCCACGTTGATGAAGAGCCCAGACTCGGATCCCATGCAGAGCCTGATGAACGCTCAGTTTGAGCAGAAAGCTCTAGAGACAATGATTGTGTGCTTCCGAGAACTTTTTGCTAAAATTAGCACCCAACAAAGTGTTGATCTCAGTCAGGGGGGACGCAAGGCTAGTGTAGACAGTAAAATGTTCGATAGAGTGTGATACAGGTCAGGGGTTTCTGATTGCAATAGGTTTGTAGCTGATCAGTTTAGATATGGTGAAGACAGATAAAGTGTGAAGAAGAAAATATTTTGATATAATGAGATTTTGTTTCTTTGTGTGTGCTGCCAGTGGAGAAAAAAATGTTTGAATTGATATACAGTGAAGATGGATTCAGTGCGAGGAAGGGAATATTTTATGACAGTGTATGTTTTTCAGTGGAGACAAAACTATTTGTTTTTACTCTGCAGTCAAGTCTGGATAGAGAAATTTATGAAAACAAATTATTATCTCAGTTACAGATTGTGCAGAGGTAGTGTGGAATTAATGCGTCCATACATTTTACTCGAAAATAAAATTCAGCAGGATCGAGAGAAACTTGTAGCAGATTTTTTAACATATAAACACATACCTATAGCCAATGTCAGGAGGGATGTCAAATCTCATGCAACGTAAGCCAGAACAGAAGAAAACCTCTAGCAATTCACCTTTTTCTATGAAACTTAGATACCATAAAAGTTTGAAGTCATGGATGGTTTTTGCTTATTTTCTAAACTCTGTGTATAATTGAAATGTTAAAGATACCGACTTAAAAACCTTTTATCATTTTGAGACACTAGATTTTATGCCAAAATCCAGTCTTGTTTTTATTTCTAACATTATGTGTAGTTTTGTTGAAAAAAAATGTTTTAAATGTTTCTAAATAAACTTGAATTATATATTTGGGTGAATGAAAATAGGAAATAGTTATTTAATGATGTTAATCGTTTTAATTCATGTAAAACTGGAGGAAGTGTGAACGAAGAAGTAATTCATGAAAGCTGCTGATTAGATGTATTCTTGTCATTTATATTGTGCCATGTGTATCTATGTTAATATAAAGTTGTGCACATAATTCATATTTAGCTGTAGGTTTCATTTGTACTACGACCGCCCATGTGTATAGCCAGTTCCTTTTTTTTTTTTTTTGTATTCCTGAAAAAATATGAAATTTTAAAATCTTATCACATGAGTGTCTTTAAATTTCATCTATACAGTTTATATGAAATTTTATCTTTGCATATTTTTAAAGTTAAAGTGTAAATTTTATGTAAAATATTCATGTATGTCCCCGAGTACCAGATATCCCTAGATAGCACATTCTGTTATTCAAAATTTCCAAAGACCTTGATAGTTTTTGTAATACAAATTTAGTTATTAGTCCTCCACTTGTAAAACCAGAAGGGACTATAGCTTTCCAATCCATTTGTCTGAGACACTTTGACTTTCCAGACTTTTTCATTGAAGATATTGACTTGAAATTTGGTATATAGCTTTGTATCAGTGAGTTACAGATCAAGTTCAAGTTTGGTCATTGACCTATTTTTGAAAGAGTTACGGCTCTTGGACCAATTGAAACCGAGGGGGGTACCAGTAGTTGAATTTGTCATTGCTACACAGTAACTTCTCCTTACAACTCTTAGAATCTCTTTTTCAGAACAATTTTGTTAACATTTGTAATGTGTCATATCTCAGGGACACACACTCAGAGTACACTTATCTGTATAGATTTATCCTACACTGGCTTGCAAACTATGAAACATGCAGGACATCCATGAAAACAGGTTGTAGTACCATACTGAAATCAGAACGACATTCATTTCTAGATCAATCAAAAAGCAGCTTACTAATTGTTTTGGAGAACGTCACATATTCCAGACCAGCTGATCTGAAAGTTTTATTTTGATATATAAGCAATGATCTAATAATACATATTTTTAGTCCTCTATCTGCAAAGCTGGAGGGGACTTGAGATTTCCTCTCCTTCTTTTTTTTTTTTTCACAAAAACAGTTTCACAATAACATACAATACATCAGCTTTAAATCAAATTTTTTATATAGTTTATTATATTGAAAGGAAGATGCTCAATGATTTTAAGGTCAGGGTCATAGCATTTGAATGTTTTTACTGTTGAAAGTATGGAACAGGGTTAGTAATTAGAACCACAAATTTATGCTTCATTCAACTTGTTTAAGAGAAAGATGTAGTTATAATATAAGTTTGGTTTTTTTTTTTTTTGATATATTAAAAAACTGTAGCAACAACATTGTAAGAAATAAAACTGCAAAATAGCAATTTCTGATAATTTATCATAATTCTTGATGGAAAATATTTTGGATCAGGGGAATTCAAAAGATTTGGAAGTATTATTATTGAGAAGATGTGGTAGATGAGAAAGAAAAAAGTACTAAAAACTTACGGAGCAGAATATCAAAACATTTCTGATATCTTTTTCATGTTTCACATCGTTTCTACCTTAAATGTGAGTTTTACAGTATTTAATCATTTTTAGATCACCATTTTTCCACTGAATTTTGCAGTAAAGTATAAATCTTCTTTTTTTAGTATTGTACATGCTAAAATTTCCTAATAAACTTAGTAGATATATTTGTATTAATTTTATCCCTCATTAAATAATAGAATGTTTTTCCACTCCGAGTGTCCTCATTCTCTCATGATGTAACAATTCAAGCATTGGAGTCGTATAGTAAAAACATTCAGGCAAAAAGTAGTTTGTTGGGCATTTGGCCCATTGTATCATGTAAAGTATGAAATTCTTATATTGGTGCAGCAACCGTAACTTACAAAATAATGCACCTTAGATATAGAGTTGATAATTTTGCATTAAATAGTGTAACAATGATGGCTGTTTTGTATAAAGTCGCTGGTAAGAAATGCAGTTTTTCCAACTGAAAATGTGAAATGTTCAATATTACGGATTTACAATAAAAATTTTATTTTGTCAATCCAGTAGAAAATCTCGTATTTCTAAATTCTTATTTTCTGCTCTTCCATAGCTAGTATTTATGCATTGAATGTGGAAATGTTTGTTTTTTGTTTGTGTTGTAATTGTAATGCTAAATTTAGAAGTTAAAATGTCAGAGTTAAACACTCATGGAAGGCTAAGATATAAGCCTTTGCTTCCAATGTCTGATTATAGGAGATAAATTGTCCAAGAGAAAAAAAATTGAAAATTTTTACTTCAGTTTTATGTCACCCTTATAGCATTGGGACATAAAGGTATCACCTTTGTCTAACATGTCACACTTTTGAAAAATTGATAGGAGATGACACATTTTCTTTCAAATCTGATAGCTTTATCCAATCAAAATAAGGCAGAAACCCCAACGGTTGAATATTATTATTTGGAGGTTATGCAGCCATAAAAATGTATCGTCCAAATAGACAATGTGTTTAGGGAAGACACACATGTTATTTGTTAGTCTAAATTTAGAAGATAGAATTTTGTGATACAATATTAAACCAGTCCCGCTGTGTTTTTCAAACTGTCTTTCCGGTCTATTTATTCATTCGAGAGTTTTATTCTATGGAAATATTTATCAGTTTTAAATGTGCAATATATAATGGCTGAATGTGTTTTCGTTTTGGTCTGTCGTTTCTTTATCAACAAATTATGTATGATTTGATTTAATTGTATTAATGATTTCTGTATGCCAGCAAGATTCAATGTGTTTACAATCATTTTCACCTTGTGTGTCACAATTACGAGGATGTAACAATTTGTTTTTCTGCGTTGGAATGTTTTGCGTCATACTAAATTTCCAGTGTGACTCATATTGTAGTTCTCTTTTGGCAAACAGACTACATGAAATATACACTTGAAAAAAGCCAAATGGCTGAAAATTGTGGACACTGAGGATTTGTTATTTATTTAAGGAGTTCTTACCATTTCTTGAATCACTTTTAGTTATAGTTTGTACTTTCTGATTAATCACAGCGGCCACAATTCAGTATGGTAATTGTGTATTTTGAAGCCTTCTTTTTGAATCTAGTCAGAAAAAGTTGTTTTGTTTGCGGATAGTAAACAGCAATACAATACATTGTCTAATATCTTGGTCTATTAAACATTATTGTACGTATTTGTATCAAATCCAAATAATGATTTTGAGTAAGAGTTGGCATCAACTTAATCAGCTGTATTTTTTCACCCCACAGTATGATGTATGTTTATCTTTCATTTGGCAGCCACAATGCATAATCTTTGATAATGAAAGCAATGATGAAATACGTCAAAACAAATTAACACATGAATTTTCACACAGTCTTGCTTGCTTCAACCTCAGTCTGATGTATGTACATTGTACTAAATTTTGCTTTCAAATAAGGTTGCAGGCTTCATTATCAGAGTGAGCTTCAGCATTGTGCTGAAAGTCATTGTAGAAAACAAAGAAAATTGTAGATGTTTGCACACTGCTATGGATGGGTCTTCATGCTGTCTCCTTATAATATAATGATCTTAAGAGTTATTGGGTCTTTTTGTTATACAGAGTTATTTCCCATATAAGCAGGTATCCGACATCAAATCATTGTGACGTCAACCAGTTCTATGGAAACTGGTGTAAAATTACAGGAAATAATACAAAAATTTTAAGATGTCACAAGGGTTTGATGTCAGATACCAGCTCATATGGGAAATAACTCTGTATAACAAAAAGATCCAGTATAAAACAATAAAAAAAAAAACCCGAAATAAACAAACAGAACTGTACAGTACAGAATTTTTCATTACTTATGCATGTATCCATTCAGGTATGACTTAGGGGTGATGTGATAAAATTTTGTTTTAAAGAAAATGCTCATGTATACTTGATGCAAAGAAAACATAAGGTATTTCTTATTTATTGCAATAATTTGATACTGTAATACTTTTCAATAGATCTGAAAATTGTTTAATAGTAATTAATTAATTAAATTGATAATTGAAATGAGAATCAACAAAAAGAAATGGGTTTAATTTAAAGATACTGAGCAATATCTTACAAAAGAAAAGGCAAAACAATCAAAATTCATTATATATATTAAATTTTGTAGATTTTTGTATTCATAGCAATTGATCACAAACATTTACTGCTTCCTTTATATGAATGCTAATTAATCTCTGCTATCTATCATACCACTTACATTTATCATAATTGCAATTATTTACATAATTATTATGAATTCATTCTATTATCTTGTACTTTTGTATGAATTTGTACTTTTAAAAGGATTACCCATCTGACGAAACACAATCATGTATTAAATATACAAATGATGCTTTTCTACAGTTTTTAATGTTTATGATTATTTTTTTGTCGTCAACGAAAGAAGGCATCTTTAGGATGTGAATTGGCCACAAATGTTTTACAGCATTATTTTGATATGCAAAATCATCATTTTAGTGCAAGAAAAAATTGAATGACCATTTTATTGTCGATTTACGAATTTTGTAATGTTACTTTCTTCATCTTTTGCCCCTTGTCAGTGTGTATATGAATAGAATATCTACCTAGTTAAAAGAGAGAGCAGTGCTCCCTACATTAACTTTTTTACATCTTTACAGTGGTAGATCCATTTTAGGTATGGAAGGGTGGGCGGGTATTGCAAGAGGGTTCTTTGTATTGACTGACACATGCAAAAATAATGTGAAAGATTTGTGATTATAGTTGCCCTGAACACACAACTGCTTTAGCTGTGTCCTATGCTATAAGTTTATGCTAAACTTTGCTTAGTTGTTTTGCCAATTACAAATTGTAAAATATTTATTCCTATTGGTGCACATTGTTTCTCGTGTTATTCCCATATAATTTACCGTCTTGTTTGCGTTATCTTTTAAACTTGTCATTTTAAGCTGTTTCAGATCTTTACTTATCTTAAACATTTTATGCCCCTAGTGACGTATTTTGTGGGTATTATAGTATTTGGTCAGTCTGCCTATATCTTTGTGGTAAAAAAACCTTTAACAATTGGTCATAACTTGTGAACAAATAAAACTTTGATAGTTTTCGTGTACATTCTTCGTGACAGTACCTTTTTGTTGAAACCAGTAATTTTGAGCCATGTGGCTTTGAATAAGGCCTTTGACATACTTTTAAAAAAGCTCCCCGGGATCATCAGTGTTTCACAAACACATCTTGTGTGGATATGTTTTTGACTGCTATTTATCTCTTTTTACATTTTCCTGTTACAAAAACTTGCAACTGAAAGCTTTACAATTACACTCAATTTTTGTCTCCCCTTTGAAGCTTTATCTGCCAGCTTGTTCATCTGTTACATCTCTTCTGTAACTATATTTGCAGGTGACGCTTGTATGCCTAAGAACAGTCTACTTAAGTTAGAAGTTAAAATTCGTAAACATGTTTTACATATTTGCTACTTATTATTAACTGCCAGGTCAAAAGTTTGGTGTCATCTCATATTCGTCATATGGTGTAAATGTGTTTGTACCGCTATCAGTGGTGTACTTGTGGTGGATATTGTTAATCACACGTCAAAATTTGTGAAAAGAAATATATGTCATAAAGTAGAAGACAAAATTTGCATTTGTCGTTTGTTTTTGAAAGCATGTGAAGCAGTGAAGTGAAAACAGCCAGTAACTCCTTTTTATATGCCCGCATTTAAAAATGTGGGCGTATTATGCTATACCACTGCCGTCTGTCCATCCATCCTTGTCCAGGCTTCTCCTCCTTAACTAAAGGGGGAACAAAACTTTTGATGGTGTCATTTGAAAGGATGTGGCTTGTAGACCACATTAAAACATGCAGGCGTATCATGCACTCGTTAGTGGTGCCCTATTTCTATGAAAAACTTGACAAATATAAATATGAAAAGGACTGATTAATTTCCTTCAGTATTATAAAGAATGATTTTCTTGCTTACGTTAAGCAAAGTATTTACTGTTTGTCATTAGTGCCATTGATTGACATTGTACAGTCACATGTACAACTGTGATCTCTCAAAAACTCATGCAGTTTATTTCAACACAAGAGTATATTGGCCATATATTCTTCACATATTGATTAACTACTTCAGGTAACATAATACAACTTGTAATCAAAAATAAGAAATAGCTAGCCCAATGTCAACCGCATATGATAACTGGCTTTCATAAAAAAACCTATGAACATGTCAAACATGGCGACTGATGGAGAAATTGACTGCCTTATACAAATTGCAGTTTGTTACTCCTGAAGAGAGCATTATGACCCAGAATCTGGCACTTGAGGTTGTCAGAGCAGAAATAAGCAGTTGATCTCATTTGGGCCTCTTGTTCAGTACATAACAAAGTTGCAACAAATAAGGTATTCATATTCTAAACTGATCTTTCCAAATGTAAATGAAAATGACATTTAGAGGAGTTTTAAATTGTCACATTTATAACATCATGGGGTAATGCATTCTTTTTTGTCTCTACCTTCCTGGTGGTAAGATGGCCTGGAGTCCAGTATTCTGGTATCCAGATGCATTTACATTATATAAAACAATTTTATGCGCATGGATCAATAGATCCAAGGCATATTGTTTTTGTCCTGTATGTTTGTTTGTTTGTTTGTTTGTCTGTCTGATGTCAACTTTAACCTTGGCTATAACTTTTGAACCGCAAGGGATAGAGACTTCATATTTGACATGCATACCCAACTAATGAAGCCCTTTCAAACGACATCAAGGACGATGACCTTTTGACCTTGACAATGACCTTCAGCTAAAAATAACTTTTTGGACTTTGATGCTGCCAGGGGCATTAGTGTTTCACAAACACAGTTTGTTTTAACTATGTATTTTAGCTCAAGTGCCAAAACTCTTGAAATCTTTTAAAAGTATGAATATTTGAAGATCAGAGTAATAACCTTGGTTATCTGAAAGTAAAAACCAAAGAACCAACCCAACAGCAAAGCTATGCATCTGGTAGATGCTCCTTATTTTCGGATAATTTATAACCTTTGTCACCAAAGATTCGAAGTATATGTTTCGAAAATACATACATGTATATATGTTATAGCAAGTTTATAACATTTATTATTTTTTAATTGTATTATAAACTTGAGTATGACGTGTATTAATTTTGTGCACTATATGTACATTTTGACAACTTGCGTCTCTTCAGTGATGCTCAACGCCTTAAGTGTGAAAATCAAAACTACAAGTTTAAATATTTGTACATTACCAAACTCCGCACCAAAGAACACATCTACGGACAGAGCTTTGCACAAGGGATTTGCACCTTAATTCTAGAATGATTTACCAAGTTTGATATACATTGCACAAATAACACACAATAATCCATGTAAATGAATGAAAGTTTATTGCTTCTATGAATGGTATTGATAGTTACATAGAAGAGACATAATAGATAAGAAACATGTAACATAATACACTGTATTTATGTATGATTTCCACAACATACAAAATTAAGGTCTTTATACACTTTCTGCTTCTCTCCTTTCTTAAATATCAAAATACTTCATTCTCATTTTTAACGAAACGGAGCAATTGAGACTCTACGACTAAACATTGACTAGATTTTGAATATTTGATCTAAAGCTACTTAAAGTAAAATATTTCTGCAAGTATTCCTTTCGGCTTATCCTCGAAAGGGGTCATGATATGAAATTTATTTGAGTTGTGGCAATGAGATCATAAGTTATCCAATGATGTAAGAAAAACAAAAAGCTGACCTTAAGAATTTGTCAATTTCAGCATTACTTTCTCTGACCTTGCTTTTCTGAAAGCAAGAACAATCTTATCTGACCTGTTGTATTTTTCCAGTAAAGCACCATGTGGAATAATTTCATCCTGCATATGTGGAGGCAAATTCAATATATTAAATGAAAGCCAAGTAGTGATGGGTAAAATGAAGAAAAAAAAAAAAAAAAAGATTCCAAAGACTTGAGAGTCGGAAGCTCTACTGATCTAGAGTCCCTGGTTGAGAATGTCGAAAGATAATCTATATTTATCGTAAGAGTTTCGTATTTTGACAGTTTGCTCATAACCAACACTATTAGATAAAAAAGAATACTATCATTCAAAAATTGGGTTGGAAATGCATAATTAATTACTATCCTTGAGCTATCGAGAGCAAATCATTCCTACAAAACTAAATCAAAATTCTGAAGAACATGATAATAAAAGCCAATTTCTTAAATTTTAAAAATGGTGGCTATGGCAGCCATATTGGATTTCTGAGCATGTTTTTCATGTGTATCCTGAGAAATATCCTTCCTGACAAGTTTTGTCAAAATCATCACACCATTTGGGAAGAAGTCCACATACATGTAACAATGTTATATTGATTCATGTGGGAAAAGTGATACACCCATTCTCTGGGTTCCAGAGTCAAGAGGACTACAACCAAAATATGTTCATGGATTGATTCGAGGTGGGGCCAAGTAGATCAAGAAAGCTGTCCCCTACAGCGGAAAAAAAAAACCAAACAAACAAACATTGGATAAGCTGTCAGAGAGAACAATAATCATATGATTAAGAAGGATGCGACATTGATTTAAAGTACATGTATACCCTGAAATGACATTTGTACAATGTACTTGAGCAAATTTGTTTACTTTTTAATTTGGATCAGACATAATTTTCTTCCCCTTTACAACCAGATTTCTTCACTCAATAAATGAATGTTTAAAAAATGCCTTAGATATCTTAAAACAAGACCTTCAGCTTCACATCCCTGTGCCACTTCATTTTCCACATATTTTCAGTCTTTATTAGTTTTTCAAAATTATGACTATCACATGTTCAGTGGTCAGGTGAGTGATACAGACCCACTTGGTCCTCTTGTTATCTACTATTTTACAGTTGGATACTTCACTTTATCATTCTTATCATCTTTGCTACATTATTATGCACTGTATACAGATATGGCACTAGGAATATTATTGTTAATGGTACAAATAAGTTTCATAGATTTACCATTTCATAGCACATGCACTAGGTGTATCGCTATCAAATGTACACATACATTTTATAGACTTGCTATTTTATAGTACTTGCACTATATGCATCATATACGAATACACATACTTTTTATGAATTCACTATTTCATAGTACATGCAAAAAGTGTGTATGTATTTAGTTTTATGTATAACAATCATATAAAGACATACTTTTCATAGACTTACTATTTTATAGTACTTGCACTAGGTGTACTGTCATTAGCAGTACACACATTTTTTATAGACTTACTGTTTTATAGTACAAACTTGTACTAGATGTATCATTTTTATATGTACACATACATTTTATAGACTTGCTATTTTACAGCACTAGCAAAAGATACATCATTTTATCTGGATACAGACTATCATCCTAAAATGGAAAACCCATAGACTTCATGCCGGACTAAAAACTTGTCACAACATTTCGCTTCCTTTTCAGACTTTAATTTAAGCAATAAAACACTGCAAAGATCTTAAAAATTTGTGCTTAAAACATGTCGCATTAAAAAATCTTCTAACATGTTACAAAATGAGAAATCACAGAAAACGACGAATACAATGGGCAGCATGAACCCTGCAGACTAGTTTCTTAATCCTTTGAATGTGTACAGACTTTTCAAAATTTCTATTTTATAGTCATAGCACTAGAAAATATATATTCATATAATAACCACTTTAAGTTCCATACATAACAGGATTTTGGCTTACCATTAGAATCAACATTTAAACCTTCAAAAACCGAACTTTTGTTGAAAAATATAATACAGATCTGATTTAAGTACACTGCGTCGAAAGCGTAACATGTAAAATAATGTACAAATATTTTCAAATCGACAAGCGACCCGTTATTAGAGAGATAAAGACTAAACCTGTAAAATAAAACGTTTATTATGACAAGAATAATTATGCTCAATTAATACATGTATAAATAAAACACTATATAAAAATAACATAATACTAAATATTCAATATGTAGCAAGAAATGTAAGACCCATACCGATAATAAAATTTAAAAGTAGAAAAAAGTTCGTAAAAATTCAGCCATTTTATATAATAAAGTTCTCTAATACAAGTGTCAATCGACAGATTCATACACTCCTTGAAATCCATTTAAGTTACATTCCCATTACTTTCCTAATTGTTACCTTTATTTTGTTTCCCTCTTCCCTTAAGGAGAAGGATATGAAGTCACAAAGCTATGAAATGGCTAAAATGAAATGAATCATGGACAATTTTACCCAAGATTACTTCACTCTTGGCATCTGCCTGAATTGCACAGAATAGATGATCTTCATATTTTACATGATATAAGCGGCCTAAGACTCGACATGTTACTTTTTGCCGGGGTTTTCATTTTGACGTAAAGAACTATATAGCGATGTCATAATTTAAGCAATAACGTCAAAATAAAAATCCTGGTAAAGAGTTGCATGTTGGGTCTTGGGCCGCTTATATCATGGAAAATATGAAGAACGTCTGTTCTATATATAGACATATGCAACTGAATAATCCAATGAATATTTGACATCTAAATGTAATGATATGGCACTATGGGTTTTATTGTCTACTGAAAAATAAAGGACCCTGCTAACGGTGAAACTCTCATCCACAATCCAGCACACTACAAAGTGAACTAGACCACTCCTTGATAGAAATGATAACTTGAAGTATAGAGAGTGTAAAAACAAAAACTAAATACAACATAACTTATACGCATATTCGACAGTTTTATAAGGAGAATTATCTACCCTTGTTTTATCATATTATCGATTGTTGTTCATTAAAAAAACGTAACATAAAACACAAAAGAAACTGTGAAGCTATGACATTGTTTCATTAGGAGAGATATCTGCTCTTGTTTTATGATTTATTATTAGCTGTTCACGACTAAAAATGTAACATAAAACACTAAAGAAACTGTTGCTATCACATAGTAAAATTCACAAAAAATGGACAATAATGAACATTCATGGACCCTTCAAAACTATGTGACAAAAATGTAGAAACTTCACCTCTAGACTCTCATTAAAAATATTTACAATTCATGTAAAAATTTTTTTCTATGAATACAAGTTTCTAATGAAGTGAGTTGTCTGCCCTTGACAAAAACTCTATTTTTTTGCATATCCAATCAGTGGTGCCTTATGCCCACTACTACCTAAATGGCAATATCTTGCCATCATAAATTCGCCATACAAATAAGAAAAAAAAATTAAGGAACAATTGTTGCACAATTCTTATACCAATAAAATTTCTACTCCACAGATAAATAAGCAAGAGCAGACAACACGCTTTATCAAAATAGCTGATAAAACATTTCAGGGGTAATTCTTTCAATTTTCCTTTACATATAACCTTTCCTTCAACAAGAACTTCAAACAGCTTACTTTAAACCAAAATACATCCTGACTCTTCGAAAAATTCAGCCAATATACATTGTACAACCAAACCAAAAAAGCATGATGGATATTAGGTACTACTCAAAATCATAAAATTAAACCCTGTTCTGTAAAATGTAAAAAAAAATAAATGAAGTATATGATATATATATATATATATATATATATATATATATACATGTATATATATATCTTAAAATTTAAAATTTTTTAACAACAAAAATACTGATCCATGTCATAATCAAACGACAGCGTTCAACAACCACAACATAAGCATGTCAATGCAAGACTTTTCAGAAATATTCAACCTATAGAGTCTTCCCATGTGATGTCACACTAGTAGCATTAGCAGCCATATTGGAGTACAATTCTTGGAGTTTTTCCGTTACTACCATGTAAATTTTATTCCATTCTTTTTTTTTTTAAGAAATTTACTAACTATCAACGCAAAATTTGTGACATCACTCTCAATTAATCAGTAAATACAATCAATCATCTGACAGTTTAAAAAAACAAAAAAACATTTAGATATATAAGGCGATTATATTACAAAATCAAGTTAAAGCAAGCAGTTCTGTATGGCAGTGATGGATAAAGTCCGAGAGTTGTACTCCAATAAAGGAAATGTTTGTTCCAGTATGAAACTGACAACTATATCAGTACATCTATGTACAATGACATGCTCTCCTTAATTTTCAACCATCTGGCTTTTATCAAGTAAAAAACAGTGAGATATCATTGATATATATATATATATATATATATATATAATTTGAAATTGGTTGTCTCCGTGGCGTAACGTTATATGCGGCATGCTTTGTAGGCTAGGCGAAGCCGCCGCACGGTTTAAATTTACTACATATATATATATATATATATATATATATATATATATATATATATATATATATATATATATATATATATATATATATATATATATATCTATAATTTATATAATATATATGTAATTTTTATCAATTAAGTGAACTTAGCAAAACATTTGACTACTCTGTTGGCCACTATGAGTTTCATATCTACATGACACTCAAAACAAAACTACTGGACACAAAACCAAAAAAACATCAGAGAAAACAAACTGATTTTGCCCTTTGTAAACTAACTGCCTTAAAATGCACAAACACTGTGATGCAAAAATGCAAAATATTCAGCAATGACATCTGCAAATACCATTGCAAATATTGTGATGCAGTATAGCCAACTGTGTCATTTGCAAATGTTTTTGTCATTTTAAAACAGCATTTCTTCCTTTTCTGCCTCATGTTCATAGGTGATATCTTTTTTTTCAATCATTCTATGAGCGTACCCTGGGTTTTGAATGTATACATTTTAACATCAGAAAAATTTTAAAACTATGAGAACAGATGTCAAACCTTTGTACATGTACATTTTGCATTATCATTATGTAAAATGATACTAAATGGAGATGTCAAATAGTTCAACACAAAATGACTGACCCTGACAGAACCAGGTGCTTCTCTGTATAGTGCTGTAATCATTCCCTGTCAACCAGTACTATCTTATCTATTATTACAATACATGACCCTATCCACAGTCATAATAGACTAATATTATGTGTCAGTACTTTATGTTTTCTCTGTCATATGTCCTTCAATGTAAGGTTCTCGCTGTTTAAGCATTTCCTTGTTACACTATTGCCATTTTGATACAATACTTCACTTTGTTGACAACAAAGGTGGAATATGGCTACTCTATACTGCATTTTATTGTAGATTTTTACCTCCAACAGATTCAACTTAGATTCAGATTTGGTTAAGGGGGGAGAGGCTTGCCTACAAAGGTAAGATGGGACTTGTGGTCCATTTACTTCTCAAACTTTTGCTTGTATCACATACCTATTTTTCATGCAACATCAAGTAACAACAACGTAGGAACAAACAAATTTAAAAAGCGATTTTCAAAATACTCTCATTTTTTTCTTTGAAAATTCACATACTTTCTTTTAAATAATTTTGCACATTAAACATGTATTCTAAACTTCCTTTCAAAGAGCTCTTCTCAATATCTAATAATGCTCTATGACATCACAGATCTAGTATCTTTATCAAGTAATCTCTCGGAAAAGTTATAATACATGGTGATTCCATGATGTCCAGCTTTTTGGAAGAGACAGAAAAATTAAGGCCCTGTGTCAGGTAGACGCGGCACATTAAAGATCTCTCGCTGCTTCAGGAAGGTCTATTGCATAGGTCCAAATTTCTGTGCACATATATATGTGTGTGCAATAATCTTAGTGAGATATCAAATAAATAGCAAACAAACAAACCATTCTAAGGGAAGTTTGTATGTTATATCATTATATGAAAGTGGGGTACTACATATTTCATACAGGGATACTAGGAAAATGCCTCTGCGGGGCTGCACCTTGAACCCCTCCACGAAAGTCCAACAAGACTTTCACATAATTCACAACAATAAATGTTATATACATCCTACTGAACAAATGAATGCATAAAAGATGACCCTTGTTTTTGCCTGTTCAAGAGGTATGATTTTTAGATTTTGAAAATCTGAAGCATGAAACAAGGTTAAATGTCTGTGTTTATCTGACAGATCTGGCACCATAAAGCTCTTTACTTGATGCATGACGATGCTGTATCTATTAAATGTTTTTATTATAAGGAGGAGGTGCTGACTTCATGACTTCTTCATAAGAGGGTGGTGGGGCGGTAAACGATGATGGACAAGGTGGATCCTGCACTGGTACTGGTGGTGCAGAGGGAGGTGGTGTTGGACTAGGACTAGATCGTCGCAGAAATGTGTTTTCTGGTTCATTATGGGATTGATTAGAAGTAATTCGGCTAGAGGGATAGCGGGAAGCACCAATATTATAATTCTGACATCCATTACGACCTGTTGATCCTGAGTTGTGTTGAGGAGAGATGCTAGATGTCAAATTAAAAGAAGCATGGGTATGGGAACGACTGCTATAGGCTGGGTTTAGAGCCTCGCTCTCTTCTCTCTGAAGTGATGAATCTACAAAACACAAAAAACTGTTTTATTAAGCATCATTCCACTTAATAGCAAAATCATTGGTCTAAGGATGAGGCTGATACTAGCATCATTTAATTTTAAATGTAACATGCATTTTGTTGGATTAGAAATTTGTGGCATATCTCAGCCATGAAATTTTTTTGTCTGATGATATAATTTCCCCACATTTTCGTAACTGTGACATCAAAATATTGACACAATCGCGGCAGAAATTTTGAGATAATGAGAAGTAAAGCAGATATATCGTACAAATTTCTGAGAATATAAAACATGTTTGAAAGAAATTAAATAATAAGGAATGAAACTTATTTGTTTTTCGTTGGATGAAGGTATACCACTAAAAAAAAAATGACGAAACCCTTATGCATCATGTGCTGTGTACAATGATGCAGTTTTCCGACCCTTTTTTCTAGTATACCTCCATCCAACAAAAACATTAGATTCATCCCATCAACTCACCTTCATTAAATGTTAATGCCTTAGTTATGTTCTCAGGGGCAAATCCAGAAATTTTTTAAAAAAGGGTTTCAGAATTTAACAGCAAAATTGCACTTACTGTCAAAAATGACCTTTTCTTGGTAACATTTGCATTCAAAAACAGGTTTGTCACCAAAGTTGGTTGGTTGGCGTTTTACGTCGCTTTCAACTATTTTTAAATTATAACGCAACATGGAAGCAGGAAGTAACAAACCTCTTAAACATAGTGCTGCTACCTGGGAATCAAACCCGGATCATTGGCGCCACAAACCAAGCACTTAACAACTACACCAAGCCTGCCTGTGTCACCAAAGTAACACATCTCCCCCCCCCTCCCCCCAAAATCTGCATCTACCGATGGATTCAACATAATACAATAGGAAGTGAAATAACTTTGACAAATGATGACCTCAACAACTTGAGTTACATGTATGTTGTTTTTCTACCATCATATACAGGGGATCATTTTAAGATCCTTTATTCAAGGTATATAAACAATTCCCACATGAAGATCATGATTATCAAAAGTGACGAACAGTTTCAGATGCTTATAATTTGGTGACTGACAATGTCTTATACAAAGGTATTTGTTCAATGCTTGTCTTACATCACTCTTGAAACTGTTTTTTCCCACTGGAAGAGGCACTTGGTAAAGTGGGAGTGAGAGGTCCCATGTTCGACTCCTACCATGGGTGCATTGGTGTCCTGTTTTTCAGATGAGACAGTAGAAACCGAGGTCCAGTGTCAGAGTAGTGTGGCACATAGAAGATCCCTCACTACTTCAGGGGAAGAGGGAGGTGTGTGTTCCGTTGCAAAAATACAAATTTCAATGCATCAGGCAGATGTCGTCACCATATATGTGAAATAATCATGGAGTAATGTAAAACAATAATCAACCAATCAATATGTCACCCTTGAAATTTTGTTGTGATTACATCTGCTGATACTATGTACAGAAATTTAGACCTTCATAACCCCCCTCCCCACCCTCTCCCTCAAAGCAGTGAGGGACGTTTAACACATCATCCATGATACACTGGACACCGACAAGTCATTAGTGGAGTTTAACTCAGGACCTTGCGGTCATGAGAAAGGCAGTGTTTTCATTAACTCACCTAGATGAATCCCAGACTCATCAAAATGTTTTTTGGATTCACCAAAATTTGTATTTTCTTTAACATTTGTAATGAAGATGAGTTCCCATGGGACTCATGATTTCCTAGGTCTAGTGAGATCCCTGCAAGGCACCTTACTGACTGAATCAAGCAGGCTCTAATACAAAGATGTGAAAGAGTATAAACATAATACTTCTAATTTCTCACTCTTTGTATGTTGATTTTCTCAGAAACACCTGAACTGAGCTATAAAAGAACATTCTAATGCACTCTGTTTGCAACACGCATTCTGATTGGTTAAATGCTTAAAAAACTGCAAGGGTATTCATGTTTCTCCGCAGTTTTTGCTACGACATCACAGGCCCTTGGCAACGTCATTGATGATGTCATCCAAAACTAATGTATGTAAGCTATATCAGCGAATACCTGCCAGAAATATCTGTTGGAAACTCAATTTCTGACATGATAATCGCAGATACCCTGTCATTTTTGTAAAACAGTCGCAAGGTAACCCATAATTCCTTTTCAGCTCGCTTTTAATTTTTTCACCTTAATTAATATATACCCTACATAACAAGGAATTTCTGCTGTAGGAATTTTCTGCGATTTTCTACAGTGCAGCTTTGAATCATTTCATAGGTGGTGTTTTCAACTTTCTGAACTTTTGTTTGATTCTTTCTTATTATGTTGCACAATGATTATTGCACTTACATGGTGAAAGCACCTGCCAGATGCAATGTACATTTATACTGTGAAAGCACCTGCCAGATGCAATGTACACTTATACGGTCAAAGCACCTGCCAGATGCAATGTACACATATACTTAGACTTACACAACAGACTCAGTTAAAATAGTGAAGGATCTGTTTTTTACTATCTCATCTGAAAGACAATACACCAATGTGCCACCAGCTACCAAATAGATTTGAACCTTACACCTTTGGACTACAACACAGGTGTGGTTCCCTTGGTGAAAAGGAGTCGATTTGACTTTGGTACGAGGGATCCAAAAAATATTTCGGCATTTTCAGTTTTTGCAATTCTGCTTGAACCAGCAAATTGGACAACTGCAGAAGTAACCCACTTTACAATATATATGAATTTACTCTGCAGCTAGGTTTACATTGGGAAGTTTTTGGTTGAGTGAAAGGAAGAGGGAGATTGAGGTTTACTTCTTTAGCATTGAATTATACCTTGTTCTTCATCACTCTGGCTTGACCTTTCACCTTTCATCTTATTGCATATCCACATGCAGAAGAATATGGTGAGTATTACTATGCCTATGGGAATCAAGTACTTTTTCATATCAGAGTTGTCGTCACTACTGTAATCAGATTCCAAATCATAAGAAGTGTCTTCTTCTTTCCTGGAAAACAAAAAGATTTATTCTATTGATGGCAAATCTGTGAGTCTATATATGTAAACGTTTTGATGACCAATGAACCACCTCATAACCCTACCCAATATTCTTTATACCAAAACAGATCTATCACCATAAATAATTTTCTACTTGTTATTTGAATATGTATCTGTTTTCAACTGTGTGCTTGAGGGGTGGCGCCGCAATAAAATCCGCATGGAAGTACTTTAATACAAAATACAAAATGTGTTTGTGAAACACGAATGCCCTGGTGGCAACATAGTCCAAATGTTAAAATTTTTTGAAATGTAGGTCAAAGGTCACAGTACAAGTCAGAAAGTCAAAAATTATTGTAGCAACAGAAAGGTATTGTTACAAGGAATAGGCATGCAAAATGTGAAAGCCCGGCCTCTTAAAATTCAAAATTTATAATCAGTATGAAAGGTTTTTGCCACAGACAAAGAGACTGACAGATGTACAGGCAGTGTGTTTTTGTTTTTTCAAAGGCGTCTGTATCTTCCCATTTGGGAACTTTTGTCCAATTTGCATAATGTTAAAAACTTTTGGGAAAATTTAGAGAAGGTTTGGGAAAAATCAATGAAATTTCCATTGGGAAGAGTCCTTATAACTGACCTGATTTGAATAAAGAAAAAACACTAACAGGCCAAAAACTAGATGCCTCCAAACTTTTGATTCCAGGGCATAAAAACTATGAAATGCTATGTCACTTACACCACAGCATCGAGGTGAACAAAAATCAGAAGTGAGATCAGATGCCCCAGAGTTGTCAGAATGCCCCAGAGTTGTCAGAATCTACTGGGTACATGTAGTTAGCAGCCCCGGCCTTGAATGCCTCAAAACACAGACACAACATCAACATATTTCAACACTCAACTTCACACGTATAAATTAGATGACATTAATTGTAATGTCAGAATGAAAGTACATCACGTACATGGTGGTAGTGATTAAAAAAAATTAATACACAACCTGCCGACACTGTATGACAAAACATATCAGACAGACACAAATACTGAATTAAGACTCAACGGGACTGGCGAAGTTTTTACTATTATGTTTTATTCAGTGAATGTGAAATTATCAAACATTTTAAAGGACATTTAGTCTGGCAAAACAGGACAAATCACCAGACCGAAGCAACTTTTACCAGACCGTCAAGAAAATTTACAGTTTTAGAAAGATGGTCACAAAAATCATACAATGACTGCTCACTATAATTTTCACTGGTTTATTGAGAATTTCTGGCAAGTATAACCACATATCTCCAGTTGTCTTCTTCTTTAACAAAATCAATACAGTAATCATTATTGTGAACATCTTTTCCCCATATAAATGAAAGGGTCTTTAAAACTTTTGTTTTCTTCTCGTTTTTGTTCCTCTCCACCGGACAATCGCCAGTCTTTCCGAAAACTCACTAGCCCGACGCCCAAGGCTACAAAAAATTCCCTCGGGCCAGTAAAATTTGCTTTTCAAATAGCCCAACTGGCTAGTGAAAATATCGATGTCTCAGTAACAGAAATTGTTGAGATCAAAAGATGGCGCATTGCTAGTAGGACTGAAACGATTCATCGCAATTTCGATTCGGCTCGATATTTTCTTTTGACTCGGTGTTTGATACAACTGTCTGAATTTTAGTTCGATTCAGCTGTAAGATCGACTTGTGAGACTTTCGTTTTATAATCTCTAGTGTTCAATAATCTTCTTTATCTCTATGCAGTGCAGTTTTAGATAAGCGAATGTTTTTGATTTCTTAAACACTTCGTCAGTGATGGCATATCATATTTTATTTGGAACATTCTGATTTAGTTTAAAACTCATATATTTAATGAAGAATTTTACATGATTATTGCAGTTTAATTTATCAGAGGATATTCTAAATACAAAAAGAAAACGATTTCTCAAAAACGCAAATAGAACTTTAAAAATTGAAATGAAAACTTATTATTAACTTTCTCTACAGTATAGTCAGATAAATTATCTTTAATGTATCTATCTAATGACCAAGCAAGTGATTTACCAGAAATCTTGCAGTCAAATAGGTAATGAAATTAAGAAAATAAAATGTGTTGTGGTTTACAAATTTCTAAATTTATTCATGAATGCATTCATGAATGCATATAATATATGTATCTTTATCTTATACAAAATGATGGATGTGCGCAGATTTAAAGAAGTTACTGTACATATCCAAATGACGTTTTACTGAAATTACAGAATGGGTATGGATAAAGTTGGATCTGGCAGTCCCTTTCTTAAAGTTTTTCTTTAAATTTAAGAAATATTGGTCACATTAAATTTATAATGCCCCATCATAAGTATCATATCCTGAGGGTAGTGTATCGTTTCAGCCTTGCAAATTGCAGATAGTTCCTCGTGAATGACGTGCTTTTCAATATGCAAAATTTAGTGCAATGACAAGTGTAATAATGATTATGACTAATAATTTGTGTACAACAATGAATTATAAAATTAAAATTTATCAAGATTAAAGACATTTTGTCTGGGCTAGTAGAATTTTCCTTTGGTTAGTAAAAGTTTGGGCTGGACTAGCCCTACTGGCTAGTGATGTAAAATAGTTTTCGGAAAGACTGAATCGGTCCGGAAATTTAAGGCTATTTACAAGACCAGACTTGCCGTTAGTCCGACAATATTTCATTTTCACTGTTTATTTCATTGAGATACGGAGTTTTACAAAACATTTGTTCTGTAAAACACGAGTAAGTATTGTGCACACTACCTCAACTGACTGATCGTGAAATGCCTGACATTACCCCTTTTAGCACACTTTTTCAATATGATGTCATAAATGAATGGCCTGTCAAACATAAATTTACCTGTGAAGTCACAATGAAACTACATAATGGGGGCAGTTACAGTTGGACCTGGTGATCCCTTAATTGGCCTAATGTTTGCGACTAAGCATACTGAAATAAACAATCGCCCATTTACCTGTCTGACCATTCATTCCAATTAGAGGAATATGACCATGATGACCATGACGGATCTGACCACGATGACCATGACCTAGATTTAGTGTCCCATTTAAAGTCTTGTTGGTCATTCTGCATCTCGCTTTCTAAATCCCACGACCATTTCATCATGTCAACGAAGGGGTCATCTTCTTTAGTCAGGCTAGAGTTGTCGACTTGTGTTCCTGCTGCTGTGGAATAAATATGGCATATTTCATAATTTATAAAAAAAAAAACTTGATCCGTTCTCTCATACTGTGAAGTCAAAACATGTTTACACAGGTAGCAGGGTTAAATCTGAATTGAAAAACGAAGCACAATAAAGATAAAGAAACTGCATGAAAAAAAAACCCCAAGTGACGATACCTCAGTGATAACAATACACATGTACTATGAGTATGACTAGGAGTATATTGAAGAAACATCTGGTACAGCATCCAATACATAATGTGCTTTAGTACTTTTACATATCCGATATGTACAGAATAATTTCAATAAAGAACTGTATGTACTTTAGAATCCAAAATGATGTTTCTCCAATTCTATTTTGGCAGTACTCCCCATAAAAACCGCTTGTACGATTACCCTTCGTGTCACAATGCATTTTGACATCAAAAAGATGTTTTACCTGATGTAACAGTGTGTGACATCCTTTTGAACATTATTTTATTTCACTTCAATCCCCGAGAACAGATGCCATATAATAGACCTTTATTCCAATTTTAAATAATGTAAGAGATCTAATACCAGACAATCCACACTTTGTTGGAATTTTTGTTATGACATTAATGCTTGGATTGTGACTTCACGGTAGTATGACGCAAATTTATGCGGCAAAACTTCACCATGTAAAATCGGTAAAAGGTCTATCATTCGATTCCGTGACAGATGTTTCCAAGATTAGGTGGTTATATGGAGCAAGGGGCTTGAGAAGAAAGGCAAGTACTGCAATGACTGCAGATTGTAATCACATGTAACTCCAACAGAGGACACTTGGTCCTTAATTGGGAGCCTACAAATTTCTTCGAAGGTAATGGCTCCCCGTACACAGGATTGTGTATGCCTATTCCGATGGCTAAACGTACACAGAGTAAAAAAAGAGCCAAAATAAGTTTCGCATATCCAGATTTCAACTAATAAACGTAACGTTACAGTAGCCTTATAGGCCTTTAATGCTTTATTAGACATAATCCAGAAGCATATGATCTCACTTTCACCATTTCCATTTACTGACATGAGAACAAATAAGGGTAACCGCATATTGTTCAGCTTATAGGTAGCATCGATAAGGAGGATTTCTGGGTACCAGTCAAAGATGTTGCGGATGGCAGCATCTTGAAAGTATATCCCTTTGACGATATCAGATGCCTCATCTTTCACAACTTGAACGGTTGCTCCTATGAAAATTGATTGAAACTATACAGTCACAGAATTATTCATGGCAGAATTATTCTGAGATATCGACAAGAAAAAGCGGCATTCAATATTTGTATCTCTTGCCAATATTCACAACATATTTACCATACAGTAAATATATACTTGTTTTATTATATGATTCAATATTAAAATTGAATTAAAATATCCAATTACTTTGAGTTCATGAGACATATTATTGAATACAATGGACATGATCATAGACGGATGGTTTCACTTTTTATATGATCTCATTTTTCAACGTTTATCAAAATTGCAATGATTTACTGTGTCAATGACTGAACATTGGTGACCGAGTATAAGCTGCGACTGTAAGTAAGACTTCCAGACAT
Source organism: Pteria penguin (assembly GCA_035048485.1). Classification (NCBI taxonomy): domain Eukaryota; kingdom Metazoa; phylum Mollusca; class Bivalvia; order Pterioida; family Pteriidae; genus Pteria; species Pteria penguin. The sequence continues at coordinate 36,308,846 of CM068584.1, forward strand.
ACGAAACCGGTTTTCAGCTCTTTTACTTAACCCTGTGTACGTTTAGCCATCTGGATAGGCATACACAATCCTGTGTCTGGGGAGTCACTGCCTAAAAATGCCTTCTTCGAAAAGTAGTCAGTAATGGCAGTATTCTGAATGTAACAAAAGTAAACATCAGAACCTACAGAACACATACCCTAGCACACACCTTACAAAAACCCTGGTCCAAAAATCTTCATATTAAGGTTTTATAACACTGGTCCCCTTAACTTAACTTGATCTTAACTTAGGTACTATGATTGTGAAATGCTTATTGGTATCGTCAGAGAAAATTCGCGATAACTCATGTCTTCTTTCAGATTTAAATACTTACACATGACTGTTTTACTTATTATGGCCACTTGTATGGTATGTATAATTCTATGGTGAATTTACATGTCTTTCGTGTGTAAAAACAAAAACAAGGTTGGTGGGGAATTCCCCTACATTGAACTAATTCTTCGATCAAGTATAAATGGATAGCACCGGACCTGAAATGCCTGGCTGGTACTGTAGTCCCTGATTAAATGATATTTTTCTGGCTAAATATTGATTGCAACACCACCATCATCCCCCTTTGGTCGGAAAATTTTAATCCCCCCCACCAAAAGGAGGCCATTTTCGATCATTTCTATGCTTGCAACCCCCTTTCTGGACAAAACAGTGCAAAACACTGCATGATTAGTCGTGTGAGGTTACAACCAGACACAGAGACCTAACTACCACTAAAATAGTCTATGTCTCTGGTTGCTGCACCCCTTTCAAAGTTTCTAGATCCGCCTATGTGCCATTTCAAGAGAACCAATAGAACAATGATCTTAATTTGCGTAGTTTTATGTCAATTATCGAAAATTTTCATGGGACGACACCCAGATCCCACCTGCGGGAGGAGATGACTACGTACGTCAGTTTTCACTGTCCCATACAAAAATAGGGTATAGGCAGGAGAAAAGGATATGGCCGGACCCGGGAATCCAACCCAGAAGCTTCCGCTATGAGGGGGGACGCTCTCATCATTGAGCTATCCAGGCCGGTACTAGTGCGTCATACCAGACACTGGCGGTGGTGGTGGAAAGGTGGGGGGGGGGGGGGTGCCTTGATGGTTTCGAACTTAGGGCTTACTTCTTCTAACAATTTTCTAACAATTGCTTGATAAAGGCCAGGAGGCCGAAAATTTGCGGCAAAGAGTGTTTGTGTTGTTTCTTCAAAAAAGTTTGAAATGAAATAACATGTCGGTAACGGTTGTTCATATTCCGTCTATTATCCCGGTTTCAGCTGTGATCGATAATCGCCGTCGAGAGGTGCAAGGAGAAATTGTACCAGTAGAAAACGTACCCAAAATTAGAGTGGGTACGATTTCTCTAATGATAAAAATTTTCTGATATATATTTGTTTTATTTTTATGTGTCAGTCCATTAGCGCAGCGGTATGTAACATTTGCTTGGCCTTGGAGAGACGTTATGAATCCAAGTCTCAGTCTCCTTATACTTAGAACTTTCGTCTTTCTCTGGAACGTTGAGTAAATTTTCGTTTACATATTTTCAGAGACATGGACCATTTTCGAGTCGATATCTCTGATAAATGTAAAATCAATTGAAATTAGTGGGCTTGTAATTACAAGAAATTGCGCAGCCGGTTTTAGTGGATATTTTTACGAAAACAAAAATATCCCAAACAACTAATTATATAGGAACGGGATTGAACGTGCAAAGACAATCCCGAGAGAAGAACTACTGAAATCTAGTAAGACAATTTCAGAAGACACTTCTATCATTCCTTTTGTTGTAACACATAACCCCTGTAACACAAATATCTTTCAAATAGCCTTGTAGGTCAAATTTACCTTTACTATCACAATGTAAAGCATTAAAATCACTAATAAATGAAAATACCATCATACAAAGTAGACGGCAACCAAAGAATCTCAAACGATTATTAACCAAAGCAAATTCGATACACTGGAAAATTATAAAAATTTCAGTGTACAAAAATGCAATGACAAACGCTGCGGAACTTATTCATATATCCATACTGGACAATCAATACCCACTAAAACCGGCGGCGCAATTTACACTAATGCAAATATGGATTGCAAATCATCAAACTTGATTTACTGTATAAAGTGCAATAATTGCGAGGGAAAATACGTAGGACAAACAGGAAATATATATATATATATATATATATATATATATATATATATATATATATATATATATATATATATATATATATATATATATATATAGATATATATATATATATATATATATATATATATATGTGTGTGTGTGTGGGTGTGTGTGTGTGTGGGTGTAAGTGTGTGTCTGTGTGGGTGGGTGGGTGTAAAGGAAAAGTAAAAAGAGGGGAAGGGGAAAGAAAAAACCTGTCATCATATTTATATACAAAATAAACTTATAAACATTAATTAAGCTCATTGGCGGATCCAGGGGTGCGGACGGGGCATCCGTCTCCTCCGCAGTGACCCAAAACTTTACCAAAACCCTGCGGTATTTTGAGCATATTTCAGTTCGGTAAAAATTCGGCAAAATACACCCTCGACCCCCGGCAAAGGGAGCGTTGGATCAGTCATTGAGGCTATTTAATCTGTTCAGATAATATTTAAAGCAACTATTTGACCAGGTAGTAAACATGATACCTAGGAGTGAACATTTATCTGGTGAAATCATACCCCGATCAACATTCTAATTGGTACGGTTTCTCTGAGGTACGATTTGTCCAGAGTACGATTTGTCCAGAGTACGATTTCTTCAGCAAGATCTCAAAAGCTATCAACGATGTACAAGCATTGCGTTTCATGTCATTTGCGGGTCGGGTTATAAAAAGCAATGTGCCATGTGGATGGGTAAAGTTTTCAAGCGAAGTCATACACACATCAATGATTTTGGTGTAGGCTAAATAGAAGATAATAGAGTGACTATTTGACCAGGTAGTAAACATGATACCTAGGAGTGAACATTTATCTGGTGAAATCATACCCCGATCAACATTCTAATTGGTACGAAAGCAATGTGCCATGTGGATGGGTAAAGTTTTCAAGCGAAGTCATACACACATCAATGATTTTGGTGTAGGCTAAATAGAAGATAATAGAGTGACTATTTGACCAGGTAGTAAACATGATACCTAGGAGTGAACATTTATCTGGTGAAATCATACCCCGGGTCGGGTTATAAAAAGCAATGTGCCATGTGGATGGGTAAAGTTTTCAAGCGAAGTCATACACACATCAATGATTTTGGTGTAGGCTAAATAGAAGATAATAGAGAGAGTATTTGACCAGGTAGTAAACATGATACCTAGGAGTGAACATTTATCTGGTGAAATCATACCCCGATCAACATTCTAATTGGTACGGTTTCTCTGAGGTACGATTTGTCCAGAGTACGATTTGTCCAGAGTACGATTTCTTCAGCAAGATCTCAAAAGCTATCAACGATGTACAAGCATTGCGTTTCATGTCATTTGCGGGTCGGGTTATAAAAAGCAATGTGCCATGTGGATGGGTAAAGTTTTCAAGCGAAGTCATACACACATCAATGATTTTGGTGTAGGCTAAATAGAAGATAATAGAGTGACCTAGTAGGCTAGTACTAACAAGGATGTATAATTTAAAATATACTTCCCTGTTACTACTAGTACTAGTAATGGTAGGAGGGACTAAGTGTTTTATTTATTAACCTTCTCATTTTCCCATAGACCTGTATGATTTTTTAAGGCAACTGCCGATCAGCTGATAAACCATAAAGAGAGGTGCATGCAGCAGTGGTGGATTTAGAAGGGGGGGGGGGTTGAAAGCCCCCTTTTTTTGCTACGGCACAAGTATGAATAAAACTTAGAATCTGGACATCACCCAAAATCATTGAAAATGGCTGAGTATTTTGGTCAATACTTGACTTTCACATGTGGGCCCCCCTTTTCGGAAATCCTGGATTCACCACTGAGGTGTACGATAATTGACGAAAATCAGATGAATTTCTTCAAACACAGTCACATACCCAGTACAATGGTGGATTTAGAAGAATACATAACCCCCCCCCCCCCCCCCCCCCCCTAATTTTCCCAAAAGACATATGCCCCCTAAGTTGTTGTTAATTTTATAACCTTTCATTTTTTCAGATATTCAGGTCTACAGGCCTTTAGTCCAAGTAATCCAGGGTCTGGTCGCTGTTATTCTGCTTTACCACAGGGTTGTACGAAGCAAAAGTGGGTTACCAAAACTTAATTGCTGGGTGTTTTGTAATGTACGTGGTTAAAGATTGATCTAAGATTAGGGCTAAAAAGTGGCCTATATCTTCAGCAAAATTTTTTTCTGACTTTCATCAGTGTCAATGGCTGGTGGTGAATATTCATAGACATGCGCTGATCCAGAAATTTTTGTCAGAGGGGGTCCAACCAAAAAAGGCAAATTTTTCTCTTAGACGAGGGGGGTCCAACCCCAAAAATGCCCAAATATTACCTTTTTTTGGTAAAATTTTCGGATTCCAGCTGGGGTCCAGACCCCCCCCCCCTCTGTATCCGCGCTTGATAGATACAAAAATGCTAGTAAATAAATATCTTTTAGAAACATTATAGAGCTGCCCAGTTGGTAAGATGCTTGGCTTGTGACCAAAGAGTTCTGGCTTTGAGCCCCACTGCTGCGCCGGTTCATTGGCGCCTGGTCTTTTGGATGAGATACTTACAGAACCGAGGCCCTTTGACATTTGTCACAGTCAGTACATGTAAGTACAGAAAAAATCCTAATTACTGCATCAGGTGGGTTAGTGCATAGCAAAATCTGCTCTTCTGTACAAGGCAGGCTGTTCAGATGCTGTCACCTTATAAATGAAATAATTTTGGTGTGATACGTTAAACAAAAAATGAAATGACGTCATTATCATTTTGCAACCAAAATGTTAGCTCCGCAGTAACAGCAAAAGAGTCTGTTAGAACAGCAACATGAAATTAATTACTTCAAACTTCACGCAATAGACATTTTTCCATTGAACATGATGCAAGGGCCTATGCCAGACATGTTACTTTTTTGCTAGATTTTCATTATGACGTTAGTGCTAGACTTTAGTGACGTTAAAGTTCAATGACACAAATTTTTATGGCAAATTATCGTGTGTCTGGCATGAAATGCAATATAAAATCAATAGATAAAAGGTCTATTATTACCCATGTCGCAATGGATAAAGGTCATGTCTCCAAGGTTAAGGTCAGAGTGAAGTTGTGACTAAACTTAGTATTTAGTCCATAGGATCATTGCTGTAACATGTTTTGTAGTAATATATCTAAGGTCAAGGTCTCAATCTATGACCAAATTTGTTATTGTATGCCATTAATGAATTGGGGAGGGGGTATTTTTTCTTATTTCCATGATCCTAGTTTTATCAATATTGGTAGTATTTGACTGGTATATCCTTAATAAATTTCAACTTGATATGCAACAAATGCACCCAAAGCATGAAGGTTTTTTTTTTTTTTTTTAGAAATAATGTCTCAGACATCAGACATTTTTACTGCAAAATAAGACTGCAGTCGAATCAAGGTTCTCAGTAGATCATCTTACCATTTTGTACTACTTTCTTTACTAGTTACTAAACTATGCAATTCTTTGACCTTACCAGGGGCCAAACATGTGGCCTAAATTGGTATTTTTTGACTAAATAATCCATTATTATGCCCCTTCCAGGTATGGCAGTGGGCATTAAGTGTTTGTTTTGTCTGTCCTACTGTTCTTCTGTCACACTTTGGTTTCTGGATCATAACTCAAGTACCTTTCAACATATTAAAAACAAATTTGGTTATATCCTTACTTATCAAGAGGGGAAGAAACCTATCGATTTGGGGGTCAAAAAATCAAAGGTCAAGGTCACAGCTGATGAAAATAGACTGTAATTATTAGTTTCTGGATGATAACTCAAATACCTTTCAAAATATTCCAACCAAATTTGGATATGTGCTTAATTATTAGAAGAGGAAGAATTCTTTTGATTTTGGGTTCAAAAGATCAAAAGTCAAGTTCACAGTTGATGAAAATAGTCTGTATTTATTGGTTTCCCAATGGTAACTCAAGGTCCTTTAAACATATCAAAACCAAATTTAGAGATATGCTTCTATATCAAAAGACGAAGCACCCTACATATTTTGGGGTCAAAAGGTCAGAGGTCAAGGTCACAGCTGATGAAAATATACTGTAATTATTGGATTCCTGATGATAACTCAGGTACCTTTCATCTTATTCCAGCTAAATTTGGAAATATGCTTACTTATCAAGAGAGGAAGCATTTTATTAAATTTGGGGTCAAAAGAGGAAGCACCCTACATATTTTGGGGTCAAAAGGTCAAAGGTCAAGGTAACTACTGATGAAATATACTGTAATTATTGGTTTCCGGATGATAACTCAGGTATCTTTCATCATATTCAAACCAAATTTGGATATAATATGCTTACTTATCTAGAGAAGAAGCATCCTATTGATTTTTGGGTTAAAGGTCAAGGTTACAGCTGATGAAAATAGACTATTAATATTGGTTTTCTGAAGTAATTTTAATAATATTCAAACCAAATTTGGATATATGCTTCCTTATCAAGAGAGGAAGAACCCTTATGGTTTTGGGCTCAAAGGTCAAGGTCATAGCTGATTAAAAAGACTGAAATTATTGGTTTCCAGGTGAGTCTCGTATATTATATATCATTAAATGGTCATCAGAATTTGATTATATTTCACATATTCAACAGGTCAAGTTCTTTTGAACAGTCAGGTAATTTAAAATCTAATTAAAAGGAAGGATGCTTATAGATTTGAGGGTCAATATGTCAAGGCAACACTCAACACTAGTAATGGTAATATTTATAAAAGTTATGGCCATGTTTTATAAACATGCTCTAGTTTTCTCAATTTTGAAAAAAATTAAAAGAGAAGATACAGAATGAAACTCTGTTGTTTAGTTATGAACTTACTTATTTTCCAGGCTGGCCTCTCAGTTAAATTATACAAAAGAATATGTGGATCCTGGCCAAATGAAAATTCACATCCCAGGAGGGTTCCATCTTGAATCTTTTGATCAAAAAGGTATGTGTTTTAATTTTTTGTTAGTTTCTTTCTTTCACATCAGGCCAAGGCTATTTCACTTATATCATGATGGTATCAATAACTGATGCATTGCCAGAAATTAAGATTTATGTGAAGACTTACCAGAAGCAGTAAAGGATCTTTCATGTACCCACGTGTACCTTAAGGTCAAAAGAATATTTGCTTTATAATGTAGTTTTTGTTGTCCAGAGGGCAGTTGTTGGGCAAAAAAAAATTAATTGTCACTTGTGAGTTGTTCAAATGCAGTCTAGTAATGCCATCAATCATTGATTTAGTATTGATTAAAATACATGTATTTGGAAAAAGGAAGAAAAAAAAAAGAAAAAACAAGACGACCTAATTTTCCAGCATGTTACAGAAGCCTAGGACACTGACCAGCCCTCAAAGTTAATATCTGGTTAAAACAGGAATATTTTTGTAGTATAATGCAGTGAATTATCAAATGGAAAACTTCAATTTCAAGATGCCTTGTTTACCTTTAAAAGGCAGATAACTTTTGACAAGAAAATTGTGTTTTGTTTCATAATATACTTATTAAATCAATCTCATACTTCATGATACCTCAGACATTTCAACATGAAATTCCATCATGTGTACATATTAAATACTTACACATGGAAATCAGTTACCACCCTTCAATCTTCAATCCTTTAGTTTTTGGCGGGATTGCAAAACAGTTCTGGTCTATATATTGGTGATGTCTGTCCATCCATCTGTCTGTCTGTCAACATTTTGGTTAAGTTTCTGATTGAAGCAAAATCTCAGCAACTAAGAGGATTATAAATATAACACTTCACATATAGGTTCCTTATGACCAGAGTTTTCACATTCTGCCATGACTTTTGACTTTGACCTTGGACTTTAACATAGTTTTACATGTACTCCAAAAAAAACCCCCTTTAATTATTTTTTCATCAATAGGCATAAGGCTTTTATACTTCACACATAGTTTTTTTATGACCAGAGCTTTCATTTGATACCATGACTTTTGACCTTGTGACCTTGACCTTGTTTTGTAGTTGTTTTGCCATCCGGCCATACCGTCTTTAGCGGTTTCTTTAGACTTAAAAAATATCTTTGTTTCCTGTAACCCGACCGACCCCTAAAAATGGCGCCGACTCTGATTTTTTTAGCTATTTACAAGTGCCGCCATTTCTGGAATTGAAATTCCGGAATCGGTTTTCTGAAATTTCACATTGTTGTTATTTCCGGTGTTTTTAAAATAAATATGGCAACCCCCATGGCATCAAGCCTCGTCGTACATGATGAATTATGTTGAACAATACCTTTTATTATACATTATGTATGACCATCTGAATGTCAAGACATTTTCCATAGAAAAAAAAGAAAGAAAAGCCTACCTACCGACCCTATCTTTTTAGGTCATGTTACAGGAAACAAACTTAATTTTTTTTTGGCCTTATAGATTATACTGTAAAAAATATAACCTTCCTCATATGAAGTTCCTGTTTTTCAGAAAACAAAATATCTAGACTCAGAAGCTTTTGCTACCCTGTTGTCTAAGTGAGTTATCTCATCCTCCCAAAGTGGGGCTTATGTACAAAAACGGATGAGGTGCTCAGCTTATGAATAAGAGGCCTCAGGTTCGATTCCCGCCATGGGCACATCGGTGTCTATTCTTCGGATGAGACAGTGAAATCCAAGGTCCCGTGTCATGGTAGGTGTGGCACGTAAAAGATCCTCACTCAGAAGCTGTAACCATATAGTGAAATATTCATGGCGTGACATAAAACAGTAATCGATTGATTGACCAATTCCAGTGGCCGGGAAGTCCCGAGTAAAAATAATTCTGCTGACTCCTAACTCTTTATAATGTGGCAGTAAGAAGCAAAGCCTTTCGTCATAGCTGACATTGATACAAAAAAAGGCCTGTTACTGCTTCTGGGGAGTCCAAAGCACAAGTTGAATCTGTGCGTTATGTCGTGCATTTGTCTTCATGGTAAATTGTAAATGAAAATATCTTAAGGTGCTGTCTTATTAAAATGTGACTTGTACTTCGTTCATGTACGATACTTTTCATGTACAAGATCTTCTAACTGCTGATTTAGTACAGCCAATCAGAATTTGAGTTAGAGATCTTTCGGTTTTATTAGCTCACCTGAGCCAAAGGCTCAAGTGAGCTATTGTGATCAATCACCGTCCGTCGTCCGTCCGTCGTCCATCGTCTGTCGTCCGTCGTTAACTTTTCACATTTTCGACTTCTTCTCCAGAACCACTGAACAGAATTTGATGAAACTTGATAAGCATGTAGTACTCATGGTCCCCTACAAGTGTTGTTGTTTTTTGTCCAGATTCATCAACAGGTGGCGCCACCACAGGCAAAAGTAGGTCAAAGAGGGTACCCTCCTTTGACAAACTTCTTCAGACCGGGGGCATACAGAGACAAACCGAATGCATAGGAATGATCTAGAGGGATGTGTGAAGAAGTGTTGTTATTTTTGGTTCCGTTCCGAAATCAAATTTTTGACGTTTTTTTGTACTTGGTAGTTTTAATGCAGAAAAGAGGTATTTTTTTCTTTTAGTAAACATTGATGCATTAATTTGGTTTAATTTGATCATTTTGATGGTAAGAAATACTACTGCGAAGAAAATTTTTCAATATTTTATGTTTTGGATTTTTTATGAATTTTTTAAGACTTTCAAGAAAAAGGGGGTGGGGTGGGGTGGGATAATATTGGTGTAAACATTTCACTTTTTGAACTTTTTCTTCGGAACCACTTGCTGGAATTCAATGAAACTTGGCATGCATCAAATACTCAAGGTTCCCGACAAATGTGGTCATCTTTGTCAGGATCCATGAACAGGTGGCACCACCACAGACAAAAGTAGGTCACAGAGGGTACCCTCCTTTGACAAACTTCTTATTCAGATCGGGTGCATACAGTGACAAACCGACTGCATAGGAATGATTTAGAGGCATATGGAAAGAAGTGTTTATATTTTTGGTTCCATTCCAAAAACAAATTTTTGACGTTTTTTCATTTTTATTTTGGACTTTGTTATTTTAATGCATTAAAGAGTTATCATTTTCTTTTAGTAAACATTGATGCATTCATTTGGTTCTCATTTAATCATTTCTATGGTAAGGAATGCTGGTGCGAAGGAATTTTTTCAATATCTCGATTTTTGAATTTTTTATGAATTTTTTAAGACTTCCAAGAAAAGGGGGGGGGGGGACAATTTTTCATATCTTCAACTTGATCTACAGAACAACTTGAAGGATTGTGATAAAACTGGGTAGGATGCAAGTACTCATAGTCCTTTTCAAAGGTTTTGTTTTTTGTGCGGATCATCCAAATTGGTTAACAGATAATGCCACCATGTCTAAAAGTAGGTCTCACAATGGTACATATACCACTTGGTAATTGAAATATGGTGAGTAGCGGTTCAAATCCAGCTGTGGTCAAAAAAAATTTTTTTTTTTTTACACATCTAAATAAGTTTTTAGATGTTTCTCAACACTCAACATATGAAATTAGGAATTTTACGTTTAAGACTTCCAAAAAAAAAGGGGGGGAGGGGGGTTTGGCCATTTTTCACATTTTCAACTTTTTCTACAAAATTGTTTGAAGGATTTTAATAAATCTTGGTAGAAATAAGTCACTTATGATCCTCTTCAAATTCTGTTGTTTTCGTCCAGACCTCTTTACAGGTGGCGCCACCATAGTCAAGAGTAGGTCACAAAAGAGTTCCCTTGTTTAACAATATTCTTTTTCATACGGGCTGTATACAGAGACAAACAGAATGCATAGAAATGATCTAGAGGGATGAGTGAAGATGTATTGTCATTTTGGTTCCCTTCCAAAATCAAATTTTAGAATTTTTTTCGACATTTCTTTGGACTTGGTGCTTCAATGCAGAAAAAAGTGTCATATTTCCTAGTTAATTGATAATGATGATTTCTTATGGACTATTGTGATCATAATTATGGTAAGGATTGTTACTTTGAAAGAATTTTGTCAATATCTCAATTTTTGGATTTTCTATGAATTTTTTAAGACTTCCAAATGAGGGTGTATAGGAACAATTCAATCACATTTTTCACTTCTGCTGTTATACCACATGAAAGATTTTAATGAAACATGGAATACATGAAGTACTAAAAGTCCTCTATCAATTTGGTAAATTTCATCCAAATTGGTTAACAGATAATGCCACCATGTCTAAAAAGCAGTTCTCACAATAGTACATATACCACTTGGTAATTGAAATATGGAGAGTAGCGGTTCAAATCCAGCTGTGGTCAAAATTTTTTTTTCATTTCTTTACACATCTAAATAAGTTTTTAGATGTTTCTCAACACTCAACATATGAAATTAGGCAATTTTAAGTTAGATCTGGACAATATTTGAAACAATTGTTGTTAATGACCCAGACTTGAAATCAGTCAACAAAAGGCCCCACCTAAAGAAAATGACTAACTTGTTGCCCTGAATGACTTCTTGCAGAGACAAAGGAAATGCTTAATATCAAAATCACCTGAATGGATGTGCAAAAAAGTGTTGTTTTTTATTCTAGCCTGAAATAAAATTTGACATATTTTCAACATCTGTGTTGACTTAGTCACATTAATGCAAAAATAAATGAATTCTTCCTTCATGCATGACTGATAATCTAGGTACTCAGGTGAGCGATATAGGCCCACTTGGGCCTCTTGTTTTGGTATCATTAGTATACAAAATAAAAACAAAAGATCTCTAACTCAAATTCTTATTGGCTGTAATGGAAGGTCATCCTGAGATGAACTGGAATCGGCAGTTGTAAGAAATTGTACATCATATGGAAAATATCGTGGAGGAACTGGTCATTGATTTGCCGGTTTTGGGTCCGGTATTCAGACCCATTCCCAATCGTTAAAAGATGTGTTCTTTTTTCACAGTTTACCAATCTAAATTTCCCAAAATCATAAATGTCTTTAAAGTATTAAAAGTCTTCGACAGAGAAATAACTTGCATAAATATGCAATTGACTGGAAAGCAATAATCGATCTTGACCATCGTGCATCACGCTAAATGGAAGTGTCTTATAGCTACTTAGAAATACGATCAACTATAGAAACATTCATGATAAACATTAAGTTAAAAGCACCAGGATTCTACAGTCGTATTGTATGTAGAATTTTCAAGTTAATTTCTAAAAGGTCTGACCTTGTATCCTGAGGTATGGTGTCGGCAATACGACCTCTGTATGAAAGTATGTTTATTTGATAAAACAGAGAGCTGTTTCCCCAAATGTTAGTACTTTATTCTCTGAATCTGTCAAAATTATGTAGACTGGTGCTATGCTATACGATGTGGTTGGTTGGTCGATTGGTGTTTTACGTCGCTTTCAACAATATATCAGTTATATCGCGACATGGAAGCAGGAGGTTACCAACCTCTTACACATAGTGGCGCAACCCGGGAATCGAACCCGGATCGTCGGCGCCGCAAACCAAGCGCTTAACCACTACACCAAGCCTGCCCCCTATACGATGTGTAAATAAATACACATATGAAGATACATTGTTCACTAGCCATGGAATGGGAATTGGATGTGTATAGCTGTTAAGAGTTAAAGTGACAATGTGCAGCAGGAAGCACATCAATAACTATCAGAATATGTATTATAAATGTAAAATTAACTAAAGTAAGGAAATCTTTTAAAATAATCATAATATTTTGAATTTCCCAATTTTGCCAAAATGTTGATAATATTCCCGATTTCAAGGGATCTGGGACCTGTACCCTAAAAGTACAGTAACAGCTCTGTCCGTTGTCTTTAAAAAGTCTTCATCTGGTAGTTGATTCCACAATGAACTTCGCTTATACTGAATCAGATATATGTTTGATGCATGTACTTAGTACAAATTTTCCTTTCATCTCATTTCAGAAGAGCGAATATCGTTGCGAAGTCTTTGTCTGATTTTTGATTCGGCAGCCTACTTTTCCTACTACCCTCAAAAAAATGCGGACGGAGAGCTGACCAGTTTTCTGGACATGCACCTCATGAAGGAGGATAGTTTGGTTTTTTTCGCCCTCTGGTAATCTTGAAGTCGACCAAAGTTTTTACAAGACATCATCACCGAAGCACCCTCTGGTGTGTACAGTAACCTTATCACATGTTGGAAATACTTCATACCGTACACATCAAGTCTTATCTTCACCTTCACAAGAAAAGCCATATGCTTACATAAATTTTGTCTCTGTACTGATAGATCCAGCCACAAGGAAACCTCGTCCATTACCCCAGTGGTGGAAGGATAAATTTAGCTCATATGTTAACACCAGTGTTCCAGCGCTTCCAAAGATAGAAATGATATCAAAACAATTTCCTCAGAGTTGTATGCCCCTGAGAATTTACTACAGCGACACGGACATGAATCATCATACCAAGTGGACAACATACATTCGAGTATGCTACGACGCTTTTATGGATGGTGCATTGAAAAAGAATTATGAAAACCTCACAGAAAAACATGCCAAGAAAGGCGTTAAGTATTTGGAAATTAAGTTTTTTAAAGAATCACTTTTAGGTGACCAGCTTGCAGTAGATTCTTGGGAAAGCAAAGTCGAGAGAGAATGTTTGAATTTTGAAATTTTACAGGAAAAAACAGTTTGTTGTCAAGCCAAATTCGTGTTTCATGATGATGTTGTGGAAAGTGGTGATGATAGCAAACTGTGATAAAAAGGTTATTCAAGTTTGCACCCCCCCCCTCGCTTCCGTAATTACTGCATGATGTAAATATGATGTAAAGTAAAAACAAACTCTATACTTCAAAAGTGAAGAATAGTAACTCATCCTCCTAAGTGTACTTGTAACATATATAATTAATATTAGTACTTACAGAGAAAGACCCTAAATTTGAAAACAAGAACAGTTACTTTTCATTAGCTCAGCATTTTTTGCCGGATAGCAAAGCAAAATCCAGTGTATGAAATGGTGACGTCCATTTGTTTGTCTGTCCGTCCATCCATCTGCGTCAAAAATTGTTTACCTCTTGCCTTTAAGTTCATTGCACAGACTATTGACAAGTCAAACCTCGTTATCTCGAAGTCGTTGGGACCGTGGAAAATACTTCGAGATATCCGTAGTTCGAGATATCCAAACTTCGAGTTTAGGATCACAAATCTTGCAGTTGTTAATGTACGCCGATTCATTTGACATTTGTGATTATTATAGTAGATGTATGAGATATACATGTATTTATCAATAAATACGCAAGAAGATGTGCATATTGTATGGTTCCTTAATAATTAATCTGAATCTCATCATACCTTTTATATTTTATGAATATATTGAGAATATACTCCAAAACTGAAAACATCATATTTCCTTTTCAGTAACATGGTAATTTAAATCCAATACTGGATATAGCTGTCTTATACTATATCTAAAACCGAGGACGGGCTAACACGTAAGACAAGATAAAGACACACGTCATAATTTGATTTAATTACTATTACTTTGCATAAAAATACAGATATACACACGGATTGGAAAAAGGAATAATTAAGGAAAAGTGTAAAGATATTTCTTTAAACGCAGATATGAAAAAGCACTAATTACAGTTAATGTTAATTGTCTACTTTTGTGTCGAGTTTAATAAGCTATCATCATTTGTTAATATTTTGTATAAATAACAGGGTACGCACGGACGCGAACGATTATGTAATTACTGCAGCTTTGTACATCAACACGGTCAATTGATCACACTACGCGAGCGACCTGTCATTTAGGGTAAACGCTGCGGGGAATATTGTCAATAATAAGCCAACTTTGAGATAAACCGGGTAAATAAGAACTTCAGGACTTGAAAATGTATTCGAGATAAGCATGGTATTCGACATATCAGTGTTCAACACATCCGGGGTGAATTTAATCATAATGTGAAGGATTTTTTTCGGGACCGACGTTCGACTTTGAGATATCCCGGGTATTCGAGATATCAGTGTTCGAGGTATCGAAGTTTGACTGTAATTCTTTCAGATACACCTCGATAAGCTCTATCCATTCAAACCAGTGCTTGTGACTTTGACCTTAAAGTTTCCCAGTTTCAAGGTCAAGTGTGCAACTGAGTTTAGTTCAATTGCAGAAAGACCGTGAGAGTTATTTCTTTCAAACTTCACATGTACATACACTTTACTGAGCTCTGTCCATCAAAACCTTTGTTTGTGACCTTGATCATGAAGGTTCCCAATTTCTAGGTCAAATGTGCAGTTGAATTTAGTTCAATTACAGAAAGACCTTTAGAGTTATTTCTTTCAAACTTCACATGTAGATATGCTGTGATGAGCTCTATCCATCGAAACTTTTGTTTGTAACATTGATTTTAAAGGTTCACAGTTTCAATGTGATTTGTTTAATGATCATTTTGTTCAGATGCAAAAAGACTGTGAGGGTTATGTCTTTCATACTTCACATGTAGATAGACCTTGATGAGGTATGTCCTTTGAAATCTTTGTTTGTGATCCTGTCCTTGAAGGTTCCCCGTCTATATGTGTAATTGAATTTAGTTTAATTACAGAAAGACCATGAGAGTTATTTCTTTCAAACAACACATGTCGATAGACCCTGATGAGCTATATCTTTTGAAACCTTTGTTTGTGACCTTGACCTTGGAGATTCCCAGTTTAAAGGTCAAATGTGTAATTGAATTTAGCTAAATTCCATAAGACCATGAGTGTTATTTCTTTCAAACTTTACATGCCAATAGACCTCGATGAGCTCTATCCATTGAAACCTTTGTTTGTGTCCTAGAACTTGAAGGTTCCCAGTTTCAGTGTCAAATGTTTAACTGAATTTAGTTGAAAGAAAATAAACAAAAACTCAAACTTCATATGTGTAGAGACCTTGATGAGCTTCATCCATTGAAAACTTTTGTTTTTGCTCTTGACCTTGAAGGTTCCCAGCTTCAAGGTCAAAGGTGTAATTGACTTTATTTCAATTACAGGAAGACCGTGAGAGTTATGTCTAAAAGTGCACATGTGGAGCTGTATTCATTAGTGTAATATATATCATTCTATTTTGATGAAATTAAACAAAATCTATGTAGAAAGAAACAAGGGGCCCAAATGGGCCTATATCGCTCACCTGAGTACCTAAATGATCAGTCATGCAGGAAGGAAGAATTCATTTATTTTTGCATTACTGTGACTAAGTCAACACAAATGTTGAAAACCTCATTTCAGACGAGAATAATAAACAACACTGTTTGGCCACATCCATTCAGGTGATTCTGATATTAAGCATTTGCTTTGTCTCTGAAAACTGTGATTCAGGGCAACAAGTTAGTCATTTTCTTTAGGTGGGGCCTTTTGTTGACAGATTTCCAGTCTGGATCATGAAAAACAATTGTTTCAAATATTGTCCAGATCCAAGGTAAAATGGCCTAATGTTGAGAGTTGAGAATCATTTAAAAACTTCTTTAGATGTGTAAAGAAATGAAAAAAAATATTTGACCACAGCTGGATTTGAACCACTACTCTCCATATTTTAATTACCAAATGGTATATGTACCATTGTGAGACCTAGTTTCTAGACATGGTGGCCTTATCTGTTAACCAATTTGGACGAACTTGATAGAGGACTTACAGTACTTCATGTATGCCATGTTTCATTAAAGGTTTTCATGTGGTATAACAGCAGAAGTTAAAAATGTGAAGAATTGTCCCTATACACCCTCATTTGGAAGTCTTAAAGAATTCATAGAGAATTCAAAAATAGAGATATTGATAAAATTCTTTGAAATTAACATTCCTTACCATAATTATGATCACAATAGTCCATAAGAAATCATCATTATCAATTAACTAGGAAATATGACACTTTTCTGCATTGAAATCCCCAAGTCCAAACAAATGTCGAAAAAAAATTCTAAAAATTGATTTTGGAAGGGAACCAAAACGACAATACGTCGTCACTCATCCCGTTAGATCATTTCTATGCATTCTGTTTGCCTCTGTATACAGCCAGTATGAAGAGGAATAATGTCAAAGGAGGGTAATCTTTTGTGACCTACTTCTGACTGTGGTGGCGCCACCTGTACAGAGGTCTGGACGAAAACGACCGAATTTGAAGAGGATCATAAGTGGTTTATTTCTACCAAGATATATAAAAATTCTTCCAACAGTTTTGCAGAAAAAGTTGAAAATGTGAAAAATGGCTATACCCCCGCTTTTGCTTTGGAAATCTTAAACAAGAGCAACGCCTAGCGTGGCTTAATACGCCCGTCACTTACTTTGGACGGGATAAAAGTGAACATATGGTTTTATTACTCCCAAACATGGGTCTCTTTGGTAATACTTTTATGAAATATTGAAATCTAAAAAGAGGGATTCAAGTCCCATAACTCTGTAACGACGCAATGGAATTTGCTCAAAACTAAAAGGTGGCTTTCCCTACACTTTTTAAGTAATCTGTATAAGTTTCATGAAAAACAACTGACGTTTACTTAAGTTATCGCGTTACATAGCATCTCCATAGCATCTTATCATAGTAAAAATATAATCCAAGTTCCATAACTCTGTAACGACAAAACAGAATTTGCTCAAAATAAAAAGGCCACTTCCTCTACCCTATTTAAGCATTCTGTATTGGTTTCATGAAAAACAGCTGACCTTTACTAAAGTTATTGCGTTCCATAGCATTTTACTATAGCCAAAATGAAATCCAAGTCCCATAACTCCAGAACGACGAAACGGAATTTGTTCAAAATCGAAAGGCGGCTTCCTCTACATAATCTAAGCATTGTGCATGAGTTTCATGAAAAACGACTGAAGTTTACTTAAGTTATCGCATTCCAAAGCAAATTTTCATAGTGAAAGTAAAATTCAAGTCCCATAACGCCGGAACGACAAGACAGAATTTGCTCAAAATCAAATCAAAAGGGGGCTTCCCCTACATTATCTAAGCATTCTGTATGAATTTCATGAAAAACAGCTGATGTTTATTTGAGTTATCGCGTTCCATAGCATCTTTTCATAGTAAAAATAAAATCCAAGTCCCAGAACTGCGGAACGACAAAACGGAATTTGCTCAAAATCGAAAGGCGGCATTCTCTACACTATCTAAGCATTCTGTATGTGTTTATGAAAACAGCTGACGTTTACTAAAGTTATTGCGTACCATAGCGGACAGACATACGGACGGACATTGCCATTCCATAATACATCCCGTCTTTCGACGGGCGTATAAACATTCATAAAAAATCAAAAAATTGAGATATTGACAAAATTCTTTCACAATAATATTCCTTACAATAATTATGATCAAAATAGTCATTAAGAAATCATCAATATCAATTAACTGAAAAACATGACACTTTTCTGCATTGAAATTATACGTCAAAAAAGCGTGTATTTCTATTTGACGGATCTTTACCACAAACACAATTTTTGATAACCCATCTTTATAGATTGTTGAAATGCAATTAGTTTCCCCATTTATGCACTGGTTCTAGAGGAGGAAATTTTGAAGAGGGGTACCGTTTTGGGCACTTTTGGCCCTGCCCTGGATCCACCCCTGAGGGAATCTGGATCCTGAACACAATTTTAGGAGGGGACCTTGAGTACATCATATGTGCAAAGTTTGATCCAAATCTGTGATGCAGTTCCAGAAAATTAGTCGAAAATGTGAAAAAGTTAACGACGGACGGAAAACGACGACGGAGGAGGGACAGCGCACTGAGCCTTTGGCTATGGTGAGCTAAAAAGAAACCGTTAAGCGTGGTATGGCCAAATTGCAAAACATTGACAATCATTGAAAGCATTTTTATGTAGAAAGAAGCAAGAAACCGCTAAATGCAGTATGGGCAGATTCCAAAGCATTGACAATTATCGAAATTAAAATGTTTTTTGAAACATTATGCCCACAGAAGCAACAGAGTGCAATGTTATCTATCTAAGTATAAAGGACATACTTACAAGGTCATATAACGATGTGATATCTGCAAGCGCTTCATATGTTGAATAAGCTTGCATAGCATGAAGAAATATGGAACCTTAAAGGTCAAAGTCACAAAGATCATTCAGGGATACAGCCCATGAAGGTCTGTCTACCTGTATGGTTTGAAAGATCTAATTCTCATGATCTTTCTGGGATGGAAATAGACTTAAATATGCTTTTGACCTTGAAACAGGGAACATTCAAGGTCAAGGCCACAAAAAACGGTCACCAGGAATAGTGTTCATCGAAGTCATTCTATGTGTGAAGCTTGAAAGGTCTTACATTACATTTCTTTTAATAACTAACATTCTTATTAGCTAAAATAATTGCAGTGCCATGAAGATAAGTGTTGATTGTGAGAATTTAAAGAGCTTTACATATAAATACTTGTACTTTCACTGGAAAAAAAAAACGCTTGAGTGCACGATCCCAACAAATGCTGTTGGAGGAGTTACAGTTAGCATGAATACAAGAACAGATAAAATTCAGGAAAATTAAAGGACAGAAATAATAATATAATACCGGATAAACATTTAGTTACAGTTCATATCATTATTATTTTATTTAGCTTATATATTGATACAAAAAAAAGACCAAATGCATATTTTATGAAATATTTCACCTTAAAACAACAGTTATGTTTTGCAAGGTAACTGATGTGTGAATGTGTACATGTATTGAAGGGCTTTCATTAATGTGTTAAAAATCGAACTTGAAAATTAGATTTAAATCTAAGATTGGGTGTTTTGAGGTCTAATTGCCACACATTCCATGTTTTGTACGACCCATACATTATTGTGTTGATTTTTTAAAAAAATATATTGTCAATTACATTTTTCTCAAATCATGACGGATTGAACATTTTGGTTTATTAGTGCCATAGTTATGTGACACCAATTACTCTCAAATTTTACACTGCAACGAACATCATAGTGGCTCTGTACCTATGTACCAAATTAATAAAGATATTTACAGATTAATACCATCACATCCTATTCGTGCCATATCTCTTATTAGATTCATATCTAAGATTTGGTGTTTTGAGGTCTAATTGCCACATGCTCCCTATGTTTTATTGGAGGATGACCCATACGTCTTTGTGTTGATTTTTCATAAATATATTGCTTATTTCATTTTTGTCAAATCATGACAGATTGAACAGTTTGCTTTATTAGTGCTTAATCTTTTATTACTATTAGTGTCAAAAATCTGTTTTTAATCATCGAAATCCTCTTTTTTGATAAATATAATCTAATTTTAGTACATTGTACTTCAGTGACCACAAATTCTCACATATGATCATGTATTTCTATACTACAGTACAGTCCAAGTACAGTTCAGGTGTTTTATGGAAACTGCACAAAACACAGTGGAAAAACGCCTCAGTGGGAATCCAGGTGGAAATTTACCTGTTCTTGTTCACATCTTTGTTAGATACACAGTGTATTTTTAATTGTACCCTGCTTTTTGCAAAAGCTCCGGGACATTAAATCTCATTCGTCTGTCCATCCGCCCGTCTGTCACAAAAACTTGGTTATAACTTTTTAGCCGTAAGACATAGGGCCTTCATATTTGGCATGTGTGTCCCTCATTGCATTTCCTTTCCGTGGAACCAGAATTCTTATCATGTGACCTTGTCCGTGACCTTTGACCTACTTCAATGTAACTATTTAAACGTAAGACGTGGGGCCTTCATATTTGGCATGTGTATCTGTAGACATTCACAACCATGACAACATGTGACAGATCACTGCACCCTTCCTGATAGAACCCCTAAAGCGGGGGACCACAATTCTCTGAATTTGCTTGTTTTGAAGTAACACGAGGACGTGGCCCACTGTGACGAGTGGAAAAATTACAAAACCCCTGGACTGTACTGTGCCCTTATTTCATAGAAACAGATTAAAAAGATATATTTATTATCAGAAGGCAGCAGTAGAAAGCTGAAGTTGAAACTACATGTATGGTCGAAAATATATTGCAGAATTACAAATATGTCAACTATATAATTTACTATATGATTATACAGAAATGCAAAGATTATTTTATTTGATTTTAGAAATAAAAGTGCAAAGATATGAATTTGTGTATAAATTATCATTTTTCTGTCGCCTGCATATATTCATATAGCAACACCATCTTTTGTTATCCTCTCATGACAGTGTTGTATAGGCGTTATAGTAACAGTACCATTCGTGTGCATGCGTGGATACTGCACATATAGCTTATGTATAAGGAGAGGAAGACTCCAATTGATTTTGGGGATAAAAGGTCAAAGTTCAAGGTCAGTAGAAGTCATGATAGAATAAACCATGTAGACACTCTAAAAGTCACGATTTTTTTCGTTTTTACACGGTCTGTCGTAGACGGGCGTACTATGGTATGGCTTTGTGGATCTGTGGGTCTGTTCACACGTTGTTAATACGACACGGACCATACCGTTTAGGCTAGACCATTCAAACATGGTACCGTTTTTCTTATGGCATGAGGACAAAACCTATTGATTTTCAAAATCAAGGTCAAAAGTCAGTCATTTTTATGACAAAAATTGAGGCTATTGTCCTGTAGATGAACTGCTCATAGTAAGACATTTAATGTGGGTCGACGTTGTAGTTTTAAGTAACTCCGACATCTAGTTTTGTCAATCTTACAGTGTTGGCCCAATGCTGAGCCAGCGTTGTGTTACCAATTAATTTCTGAACACTAGGTGAGAAAGTGCTATGATAACATTGGCACAATTTTGGGTCAACGTGGTATGCCCAACGCCAACAGTCCAACCATTAGCTAACGTTGGCCCAACGTATTCATGCTATCTGGGGCGGACACTTGTATCAATTGAAGCTGGGACTAAAGTAGCTTCTCCCAACAGATATAATTTCTATGCAGTAATAATTATTGTTCTTGCCACAGGTGATTATATCGCCTACGTTCGCCTCTTTTCTGTGTGTAGGGTTAATGTAAAATACGAAAGTAACTGGTGTCACTTGACTATGGCACCAACAAAAATGTACCACAGTGGGCATTCATGGACCTATGAGATTCAGAGGTGAGACCAAGTGTCCGGGAGGAGAAACCGTCCCCTGTTTGACTAGCCACACCCGCCGTGAATGCCCTTAAATACAGACGAAACAAATACAACTCAGCACTATATATATACATGAATGTGAACACTGTATAGAAAGTGCCACAGCCACACAACATCAGAAAATAGGATATAATAACACTTAAGTCAAAAGGCCAATAACTTCTTTGTTCGCCAAAACCCGACTTGAGAGTTTCAGCGTGATAATATAAATAAAACAAATACTGTATCTCTTCCTTCTCTTTGCTATTCTATTTGTATAATATTTATCTACATGGCCAGCAAATTTCAGGGAGAAATTCCTAACACTTCCCGAGATATCCTGCATCAAAGTTCAGGGTGCACCGGTTTTGAGGTTACTCGAAAATAGCCTGGGCCCTCAAAAGGGTCCGCATATTTCGGTTTTCAAATGCAACGGGCTAGTACGCTACCTACGATTATTCTTAAAGCATTTTCAAATTGAACACCTTACCTCGATTCGACAAAAGTCCTTAACTATTCTTAATCGCAAAATCTTTTGCTAGCTGCATTGCTTTTCAAACAAGACGCCATTTTCATTCAACTAGATGGGCAAATGAAACAAGCAATCTGATTGGACCACAGGCGATTATATAGGTGAATGATAATAATGGCGTCCAACTTAATTAGGAAGTCACCTATTAAAGATATTATAGAATTCGTCTGGGGACTGACCATCTGATTGCACATGACGAAGAGTCATCGCTTTCGCTGGTGTTTTCATGCGAACTGTACTGGAAAACACATGTTTTCAGGTGCCAATTACAGGTATATTGGGGGAATATAAAAGTTAAAATTATTTTCTATAAAGTCTTCAATACAAAGTTATTTAAACGAAATAAAAAATACGCATTTAAAACCTTAAATTTTTGGTGAATCTTGGGTCACTCGATTGGCGTTTCGTATTACCTTAATATAACGTAATTGTCCTCTCATTGTTATACACTTGTTCTCTCATTGTTATATATACAGTGGCGGATTTATAGGGGAGCCCCCTTTTTTGCCACAAGTATAGGTAAATCTTCAGAATTCCCACCTGAATTGGCGGAGTATTTTGGCTTATATTTGACTTTCAGATGTGCCTCCCCTTTAGGAAATTCTGGATTCGCCACTGATATAAATACCAAAATGAATTAGAGAAGATTAAAACCAAATCAATAAAATAAAGATAGGTTCTTAGTCTTATCTTTTTGCTTAAACAAAAAAATTTCTTCCTTAAATATAAAAACCTTATCACCCCAACACTCCTTTCGCAAAATTCTCTAGACTTGTCTGCAATTAGAATGAAATGTTTTAAATTGGAAACGGGGGGGGGGGTTCAATTTAAAATAAATGATGAAACGATGTCTTATTTCATCGCAAAAAATATATAAGTCTCGGTAGTTATTACATTAAAATGTGTATTTCTGTACATAATTATATACGTGTAAGTCGCCGAGTCAGACATAACTCGTGTAAAATCGTACAGTGTTTATGAAAGAGCTACAAAATTACAATTAACAATACGAAATCGTCAAATGTTTAATTAATTTAAATACCAATAATTATCAATTCGAATGTAAAAATCGTTCATGGATAGCATTAACCCACGCGCCCACCCCGTGCTTAAGATTTATGTATTATGAATAATGAAATGAAACATTTGAGAAATAATTCTTTGTAAACAAATGTACAGCGTAACTTTTCACAAATAGGAAAATCATAATTACTTCTATAAACATTGTTTGGTCATGAGTTCTCTTATTTGAGAATTTTATAATGCACGATTGTTTACAATGTATATCGATGTATTCAAATGAGTCGTGAAAACAATATGGCGACTGTTGTTTTGGCAAAGAGGATGACGCTATCTTTTTAATTTTGATTGGACTGGGTATATTTTTATGAAAATGGTATCAAATGAATCCGAGGAAACATGCTTATCGCATACTTTGCGCCGTAAAACTGAAAATTGTATATTTAAAAAAACTTATGTGTGCCCGAATCGCCCATCATTTTCACTTCGGCGATCAGCTGTTTACAGGTAATGGACGCATTTCCCGGTCAACACCAGTGAACATAACGCTTTTATGCTCATTGATTATAAGCGCGCTGTACCGCCGCGGTATCGCTGGATATTTTAATGATTTTAGCTATTTTCCAATTGTCGTAATTTCTAGTCCAAATGAGATGAAATTTAAGACTGTGACAGGATTTTGATTAACATGTTAAAATATTTATTGATGTGAAAATTGCAAACAACGCATTTTTATTAATTTTAATTAGTCATTTGCCATGGGCCTCACTATGATTGGTTCCATGAGGGAATGGAAGAAGGAAGTCACAGTGATGTATCTAAGAAATTTACCAAGCAAAATAATGTAAGTGTTTTCAAAGTAGTGAAGACTAACCAGATGGTTTGGGATTTTTCGTACCAATGATAAAAACTTGCAAAATGTGCAATCAGCAACAATTAAAGGTGCCATTGGACTTACCAAAATGACCAATTTCATCGGGAAGAGTGATAATCAAGAGATATGTGAACTTCTAACCCCTGCCTTAGAATGCTTGGGCACGCAAATCGCATGCTCCGGAGGCAGAGGATGTGGTAGGTTTCAACGCAGCAACAGAGGTGCCACTCAGCAAAACAAATTTGCATATGGTGCATATTGATGTAAGCATACGCAAAGAAACATTTGTAGCAAGTAATGTGAAATGGGAATTTATTACCTCGGATTACAAAATTTTGGATATAAATCATGGCTATGGGCTAGAACTTGACAAACATATAAAACCAACTGAGTGTAATCCACCTTTTCAGCCAGTATTTAATTATATGGAAAATGCAGTGAGTAATGAAAATCAAAAGAGATAGAAATGAAAATTATTGAGGTCTCAAAGAACTTCAGTGATGGTTTTCATTCACCAATTTTTATCAGAGAGAAAAGTGAAGACAACTGACAAATCAATATCGAAGAAGTACCAAACCGAGGACAGATACAAAGTCGTGTACTTTCAAAAAGGAACTGTTGTGAACACCGAAATACTGAAAAATACCGAGGTGAGACCAGGTGCCCGAGAAGAGTAAGCGTCTCCTGTCTGCATGCATCACCCATCACAGCAATTCTCAAGAAAAATCTCAAAATCAAGAGTTTTGGTTTCATAATTGTACATACGAAAGTACAAAACTGGTATACAAAGTCATATTTGGTGTTCACTGAACAGGCCATTTAGTCGCATTCTAGAATATTATCAATCATTCTAGAAAGAGGCACATCATATTTTCGTACAAGATCCCTATAGCGACCGTAGAACTTCCTCAGTGACGATTTCAGACATTCTTTAACATATCCGTGCATGAGCAACTTAGTGGCCAGTCGTTTGGCCCTTGGAATAAAACCGTTGTATAGAGAACAGGCTCTTGCTTACCTAATAAGGTGAGATATAAAAACTCCATAGGCAGGTGAGGATGGGATATTGCTGCAAAGAAACGGGAAGTTAGTTATTTGGAAGTTAATATCGTCACGTTTGTCATACAGAGAGGTGTTCAAATGACCATCATTGTCGAAAGTTAAAAATATATCCAGATACGAAGCGGAATTATTCCTCTCGGTTGTCTCTTTTATCTCAAGTTCATGGGGATAGATTTCATGTATGTAATCCTTAAAGTTAGGATTACTGATTGACAATACGTCGTCTATATATCTATACGTAAAATTAAACTGAGATGCAAGGCTTTTTCTGCCTGTGGTGAGCATGTTTTTAATAAATTCTGCCTCATACGAATAAAAGAAAATGTCAGCAAGAAGAGGGACGCAGTTACTTCCCATGGGAATGCCAATGATTTGCTGAAAAATAATCCCTCCAAACGCCACGAAAATATTGTCAATTAAAAATTCCAGCATTTTGAAGATTTAATCTTCGGTATACTTGTGTTTTGCATCAGAGTGTTCTTATACAATATATATATCTTCCCGCCAAATGACAAGATAATTACATCTACGATTTCCATTTTCATGGAAAAAAGAATTTCGAATAATTGTAGCAAGTATGTTTTTGAGCCTTTGATGCGGAATTGTAGTGTAGAACGTGGAGAAGTCAAAAGATATGATTCTGAAAATATTATTAAATTTCTGAGATTTTAGATTTTCTAAAAGTTCTTTAGAATTCTTGAGGATCAACATCTGATTTATTCCACTTCTGGAGTATGCGGTATCACAGTAAATTGGAGCACCATGCTTGATGTGTGTCAATATCTTCGTTAGCAATATGGATAGAGGTTTGGTGGTACACTTGGAAGAACCAGCAATGAAACGATGTTTGTAAGGGATTTTGTGCATTTTTGGAATCCAATAAATATAAGGTAAATCAAGGTCAGAGTTTGTCGTGGTAATTCCAAAAGACTCGTGGACAGATTTGTGGTTTACAAAGCAGTATGATAAAAATCACCAAGGACATGCACACAAGACCTGATAATAGTAGAATATAGCACATTACAGAAATATTTGATTATACTGCAGTTACGAGACCCAAAATCTCTAGAGGACATAGGGTTATTATAAACCTAAATGAACTTAACAAATATATCACTTACCATCATTTTAAAATGGATTCTTTTGAAACAGCACTCCCTTGTGTAATCAAGGGTTGTTTATTTGCAAGTGTAGATTTTTGTAATGCTTATTATTCTGTGCCGTTGGTAAGGTTTTGCTAGGAAGGCAAAGTGTTCAGTATACATGCTTACCGATGGGTTAAACTGATGCTCCTCGAGCTTTTACTTAAAAAAAAATTGAAACCTGTTTTTTCAACTTTAAGGAAATTAGGCCATGTGATAATTGAATATATTGATGATTTATTAATTATTGGAAACTCTATTCAGGAATGCAAGTCAGCTGTAAGCAAAGCTGTTGAATTAGTACAGTCACTAAGGATTTATTTAAATTTCTAAAAGTCCATTCTTACCCCCTCTAGTCGGGTGGTTTTTCTTGGTAATGTAAAGATGATAGATAAATCCAAACTATAATTCCCCAAAATCATGAATCCAAAGGACATACAAAATCCGTGAAAATGAAAACCAAATAGAAAACACATAAAGAGCATATGTGAACCAGTTGATGGAGTGAGATCAGGTACTGCTTTCTAGCAACATCCGTCACATATACCCAGTAGAAAGGGTCAAATCGAGTATATTCCATATAAATTTATATATGGAGAAGTCAATGTAGAAAACATTCTAGTATAGAAAGGTCCAAATCTGTATAAAATGATCGGAATCGGTCTTAGTCCCGAATATCATTTAAAAGTCTGCATAACGAGATATCATTTAAAAGTCTGTAGCCCTTTTCACAAAAATACTTTCGATATTTCTCTTACGAGGAATCATACGAACTCTTTCCGTTTCACAAAAAGTAAGTTAAATATTGTTCGTAACTTTACTACTGGTTAATACCACTTGTAAGTATACAATTTTTGTCGTAAGTTGAAAGTTATTGTACAGACTACAGTAAAAAAGATGGCTGCGTTTTTATTTTGTTCAATGAAAATCGATGATTAAGACGAGAAGAGGTCCCATGCCAAACCAACAACTCAAATATTATTTCTAGTCTTGCTGCATGATGCCTTGCACTGCCCTGGAGCCTGTTTCATCAACATGTGTAAATTTCCGACAAACTAAATCTTACAGTCTACTTCCGTACATTCTTAGTTCAAAGAAATGTGTATTTCATCAACATGTGTACATGTGTACGTACAAAAAGACCCGACTAGCGAGTTGACTAACTTTACGCAGTGCAATAGTACAAATACATGTATGAAGTAATGTATAAATATTATTAAAAATTCTCCAAAGTCCAAAAGTATTTCTTACAGATGTTTAACTTAAAATACATTTATTTTGCAACACGCACTTAAATTTACACACGCTGCGCTTGTAAAAAAAGTGGCATCATGGAATCGCATGCAGTACTTGAAAATGCGTCATCACTGCAACCTCCCACCCCTTTTAAAAAACTCTAGATCCGCCTATGTAATTACTATTTACTAAATGGAAAGAAGAAGTCCTAGAAGTTATTACATTGATTTACGCCAACACTTAAAATGACATAGTCCGAGACTGGAAAATTCTAGCATGAAAAGGATAAATTACGACAATATCTTCTTTTTCCTGTATTGCATAAATTATAAACTTTGTGTTAATTGCAAAATTTAAAACTAAAATCACTCAATGTTTTCGTAGAACAAAGTTAATACGGAGAATCGCAACTACTAAAATCCGTCACGGTGTGCATTTAGTCACCTACCAAATCCTTTGTTCTCGATGTGGGTACTTTTATGTGGGCAACTTACGTCATAATGATATGACGTCATAACAGTCACAAAGTGCGCGTGTATGTTGACGTTATTTTAGTTGCGATATTCCGTATTGAGTCGAATTAAATTCGGTTGGTATCAAATCTCCAAATAAGACGATGCTCCGCCCATAATCATGCGCGTGCGTGGATATTTACTGTTGAAAACAATAAAAATGGTTCACATGGAGGAATACGAGCACGAGAAAAGCAAAAGTGTGGTGGAAAATAACTATACACAGACTCAGAGGCCAAAAAAAAAAAAAAAAAAAAAGAAAAGTGGAACAAATGTTAGAATCGCGTAAAGCTCAAGTTTCATTGTCACGTGATTTCGTCTGACCCACCTCATCAATATTCAAGGAGTTGGCCTGGTTATGTTGAAAATTTAAAACGGGCATATCTCGTTAACGACATCGACTTCGGTAATAATACGTTTTACACATCTTAGATAATATACTAACAGTCGATTGCCGTTTAAGAAATCCGTTTACATTTTTTTTATACTTTTCCCGACTTCAATCGGACCATGCTCCTTTAAAAGAGATAGGTCTGCGTAGAATTTCCTCTAAATCTACGCTGAACGTAGAGTTACGCCGCATGATGTCGATGAAACGCATAAATAGTTTGAAATATAGTCTAGTAGGTTATTTACGCCAAACTAAACCTACGCCAGGATTTACGCCGTTTGATGAAACGGGTTCCTGGGCCTTCTCAGGTATAACATTCCATGTATATGATGATGTGAGTGCATTATGAAAATAGGGAATAACATGTAGCATTGGCCAATAGATAGATCTACATACATATAGGCTAATATACACATAAGAAGCATTACATGATCCTTCCTTGAAATTAATGAAAAAACATAAGACTTCCATAAGAGAGGTTATCCAGGTTATTGGATACAGTGTTGCATCATTTTCAGGTATTCAGTATGGAAAGTTTCATTACATAACATTAGAATGTGCATAAATTTATTCTCACAAGGTCAGTTCAGGAAACTATGATGTGACAAAACATTTCCCTTCAAAGGAAAGATGAGCTTCTATGGAGGGTGAAAAATGTTAAGCACTCATTCAAAAAAACAGAGAATGGCAATTTCCAATCTACTATAGTCCTGTTCAATAAGGTCGTTATCTCCTCTTACGAAATCGCAGCAGCTATCGCGAACTACTTCATGATCAGGAGAGCAAAATGCGCACCTCAAAAATAGAAGAAGAATGTGTCGACCTAGAAAGATTAAACGTTCGTGATCTCAGGATTTATTTAAGATACAGAGGTGAAAAGGTGTCGGGAACGAAACCAGAGCTCGTGAAACGTGTAAGAAGTGCATTAAAACTATGATTAAAAAGGAATGTGACATTGATAAAAAAAGACGCTAGTGTTGCAAATGAAATCGAAAGTAAAAAATTTACAACACCGTTTGGTGGGACGATACCGAAACCATGGACCTTGAATTCAAACTGGGATTCAGACATAGAGAAAATACCATTTATGTGGGCTGGTGATTTTTATACTTATCTTGTTTTAAACAGAAATAGAACATTTGATGAACATTAAAACAATGCCATACGACAATTGAAAGCGAAAGTATTTTATGAAGATAAACACGTGCACAGCATTACATACCATGATATTGAAAAAGAATGTAACTGCTATGTAAAGTGCAATGCTACTCCCTCAATGCCAACAGCTAATGTCAGCAAATCACCCGATTATAAAGTTTGGGTTTGCTTAGCCAGGGTTTCAGGCAACGTACATTCGACAGGCTGCACTTGTAGTGCTAGTGAGTATTTAATTAAATTTATCAGTCCTCAATGTAGACTGAATGAGCCAATCTCCATAAACAGACTGTTTATGGAGACTGGATCATTCAGTTTATCTTCAACGTACACGTAACTAACTTTCAATGTTTTAACTTTTACAGGTTGGATTAGTTACGACTGCAACGGAAGAAGAGACGGGACAAAATAGCTTTTCCGTAGCATTCGTAACTAAGGTTGGATATTGTCTCTCTTTTTAGAGATAATCACTTAAATGAGTAACAGTCTCTGTTTTCAGTTATCAGTTTCAATGTCTGAGCAGAAGTACACAAGTAAATTTTGACTTTAAACTTGAAAGGGCATATCTTAATAAAATACTAAATATAGATTACAAAAGAAGTTGACCTTTACAACTTACCGTTTGTAGTTTATACAATGTAGAGGTGCATGTAGATGAAAGGTTGGAGCTAGATATAAACTACATGTACATACCGTAACTGTTAATTTAAAAAAAAGTCAACTTGTTTTTAAACTACATCAAGCATGATATAAAAATAAGCCCTTTTGAATTTGAAATCAAAATTCCTAAATTTTAGTTTTTAGTATGTGAAACTGATTACTGAAAGCACAGATTGTATATTCATTTGAGTGACAATCTGTCAAATGACAGGTTGTCCCCAACATGCTTTAAGGAAAACTGGATGAAATTGGTAAAACATATAGGGGCATTTCTTAAGGTAGCGATTGCAAGACGTCACGTGATCAAGTTATGTGTTATCTAAATATTAAATTGTTACGTGTTCCCGTGAATCCGTTGTGATGCAATAGACATATAAGTGCATGATTTTGCTACAGATGCGATATTAGAGCCCTATTCATCAACATGTGTAAATGTTTCACTAACTAAATCTTATGACAGTGGTGTAAGTTTACTTACGTACCTTCTTAGTTCAACGAAATATGTGTTTCATGAACCGGCGTAAATAAATTAGAATTATAGAATAAAAGATAGGTAGAGTAGAAAACTGGGTTCAAAAACTAGGAATTAATCTTCTTTTTTCAAGGGGGACGGATGTACAGATGCCCATACTTTTGAAGCGTAACATGTTAAGGCTTCATACTTTACATATCTACCGCACTAAACATCTTTGAATATTCACCTTAGATGAACAAGGTGGAGGGTCAAAGGTCAAGAACTAGGACCTATCATTTTTCACTTGGCTACTGAATTTCAGTGCATCCATGTTTCACTAACAAATCTTGTTTACTATATTATATTCTTGATAACTTTGATTAACATTAAGATGTATCTCAAACCAAGTTGTGTTTTGACTTCAACTCAAGGTCATATTTCAAGGTTAATGAAACTTATGGTTTTACTTGTTTGAAATTCAATGTTCTAGGGGTAGATTAAGATTGAGGTAATTCCTGCTCTTAGATACCTTGAATGATATATTGATTTTTTGTTCAATAAAGGATTATGAAATGCTCTTGAAATTAAAACAATAAAAAAAAAATTCAGTGGTTAGATTTTTTTTATTTAGAGGAAAATGTCACTTTATATTATAAAAAATATTTTGAATAAAATGTCAAATCTCTTTAAATACCTTGCTGCAACAGTTTTTTTTCTGACCATTTATGGTACCAATTTTATTGTATATATTAAATATGAAGTAGTATCTGTGATATGAGCCATTATCTGTCAATTCATTATTTTTAATTTAAAAATTATGCCTGTTCAAATATTTATACTGATCTCATTACTTGATATGTAAAGAGGCATAGAAAAAGAGGTAACTCTAGCTCATATTTTAACCAGAATCTCACATGATATCCAGAAATGACATATCCAAAAATCTAAAAAATTCAATGGGCCATTTTTTTTCTAGTACCCCTTGCAATCTCTACCTTAAGTCCATAATGTGAAAATGATGCAAGTGCCAATCAAGAAGAATACAGTTATTTTCGTCACTGTGCACATCTAGCAGAAGTGTAAATGCATGTTATGATTGCTAGAATGCAAGTCAAATCACCGGGCATAACAAGTTATTATGCTTTCAGATAAAAATGTGACAAAAGTCTTATACATGTAGATGTATGCGTATTCGGTGTCACATACGTTACTGTTTAGTCTGAAAGATTAGGATTAATTATACATTGCTTATTGTGTTTCAATTGCCTAAACACGATGGTCCGTGTTGCATGTAGTGATACCGCAGATGCAGGAGTACCTTGAGATAACAACTGACCGTTCTTTAGATGGCAAGTTTTCACAAGGTTCAAATTTTGGCATATGGTTTGTATTCATTGGTTGTTTATGAGTTTTTTAAGATCATTGTTGCCAAAATTGTGTGATGCATTGATTGCTTTTAACGTTTGCAATGAGAAAATTGAAAGTTGTTGTCTACATATAGTTGGTTTTGATGGATACTGTTTTTCCTCAACCAGTAAAATTTCGAGGTCTGTAAAAGACCTGCCATGTGCTCATTGGACAATACATACACCATGGAACATGTTTGAATCAGATGAAGTACTGATGTAGCCCAGTGGATGATGTGTTCGACTTGTGACCAGGAGGCCCGGGTTTCACTCCCATTATGGGTGCAATGCTGTCCTGTCTTTTAAATCAGTCAATGAAATAGGAGGCCCCATGTTGTAGTAGACTAGGCACTTAAAAGATCCCTCACTGCTTTGGGAGGGTTTGTTACAAAGGTATAAATTTCTATGCAATGCATGAGGAAGATGCCCTCACCAATTATATGTGAAATAGTCATGGATGATGTAAAACAATAATCAATTGATCAGTCTTAATCAGATGCTCTGTAAACCAGAAACCTGTCAATACTGGCCTTTCATTCTCAGTAAAATAGTCATAACAGAACTAACTTCAGATCGGTAAGTTTACTTGAAACTTTTTAATAACAGTTAAGATTACTTAGTCCCGAGAGAAAATGATTGAGACATGTTCCACTGCAGGCCTATATTCATTTTTGTTAAATAACATCATTTATTTGTTGAATTACCAGTCACCATGAATCTATTTATTCGTAGAATACTATCTTCCATCAATTACACGCATATTTAAATATTTTTGTTCTAATTTCAGTGAAGGAGAATCGTGTAACCATGTCGCCGCATTACTAT
Organism: Pteria penguin; assembly: GCA_035048485.1. NCBI lineage: Eukaryota > Metazoa > Mollusca > Bivalvia > Pterioida > Pteriidae > Pteria > Pteria penguin. The sequence goes on from CM068584.1 coordinate 36,342,249, forward strand.
ATGCAATAGTTGATATGTCAGCCAAAAGAAAAGAGGGTCTTCATGCATGTACATGAAACAAGTGTCTGTGGAATCAACCTAGAAAAACGAAGCTTAGTCCCAAAAATGTATAGCAGTTAGTGTTCAAACAGCACAAATTTGATTGTGAAAATAACAATGATGAACGAAAACATCACACCCCTAAACTAGATAATTTGGTTTCCTCTTCAAATATTTGGTCATTGGATGCAAGGAAATTTCGAGAAAAGCTTCAGCAATGTGAAAATGAACATAGTGTTCTGGAAATTAAGTGCCCTTATTTTTGGAGATTGAGATTGTTGTCCCTTATTGAAGCCTCGAAGGATAAGTCTTTTTTGCAAATATGTGGAAAATAATCTAAAACTTAAAAGACATCATCCATACTACTATTAAATTCAAGGACAGATGGATATCTCACATAGCACATGGTGTAACTTTTTAGTGTGGACTCTTGAAGGTTTTTCAGTTGAACCAATTAATTTTGATCCTATTTTTTGGTCATCGGTGCTAAACAACGTTAACAGCTTTTATATTTCCTCTGTTATCCCCAAGTAATGGTCAGAAAGGATGAGGCGTGATTTGCCATTATTTAAGTGATACATTCACTAAAGAAATAGCTTATAAAGTTATGGATCCTATATATTTTTTCATTGAGTGTTCCCATATTCAAAATTTTTGTCTCACATGTATTTGCAATTAATTCCATATTCAACAACAAAACTGTGAAATTTTCTGATTATTACATTTTTTAAATCATACATGTATTCCTTTCTTTTTCTATCCGCTACCACAATTCAACTGATAAACTTGAATAACCTGTATGTATGCCTATGTGATAGATATTGATTTCTCGGTAAATATACTTTGCAACTTAGAGTTTTGCCACGTCGTTACTTGTATACCAAATTGTTAGGAAAATCAAACTGAACATGGTAATATTTCTCACATTAAGCTTGACAAAGCCTGTGAGAGAAATTGAGAGTGTCTTGCTCAAGGACATACCACAATAGGCATGTATGACCCAGGCCCAGCAATCTACAAACTCTACCATGAGGCCCTGAAATATTCTATATAAAATCACTGTTTGAAACAATCTAACAGCATACATTCAGTCTATGAGACTTAAATGATTTTGGCATCATATTTATTCCTTAAAGTAAACATTGCTGAATGAGTTTACAGATGACGTAAATAATGAACAAACTCATCATTCTGGGAGCATTAACAATGTATATTGTACAGCCACATGTCAACAAACATTCATTAATCATCACTTACAGTTTCTGCTATATTTGTGATACATGTATTACAGGCTCATTATTTGTACTGGAGTAATTCAATTATACTCCCACAAACATCCACATTTGATATCAAGACTTTTGAGCTAATGACCTTGATCTTAAACTTTATCCTAGTGATAATAATGTGAGAATGTCTGTTACCAGACTTGTATTACAATAAGGAGTATAAGCGATAAGGCTTTCTTACTTCACATACACTTTCAACATATAAAAATATATGTTCATGGACTTAAGGTAGAGATAGCAAGGGGTACTAAAAAAAATGGCCCATTGAATTTTGTTTTTTAGATTTTTGGATATGTCATTTCTGGATATCATGTGAGATTCTGGTTAAAATATGAGCTAGAGTAATGAGATCAGTATAAATATTTGAACAGGCATAATTTTTAAATCAAAAATAATGAATTGACAGATAATGGCTCATATCACAGATACTACTTCATATTTAATATATGCAATAAAATTGGTACCATAAATGGTCAGAAAAAAAACTGTTGCAGCAAGGTATTTAAAGAGATTTGACATTTTATTTATAATATAAAGTGACATTTTCCTCTAAATAAAAAAAATCTAACCACTGAATTTTTTTTTTATTGTTTTAATTTCAAGAGCATATCATAATCCTTTATTGAACAAAAAATCAATATATCATTCAAGGTATCTAAGAGCAGGAATTGCCTCAATCTTACTCTACCCCTAGAACATTGAATTTCAAACAAGTAAAACCATAAGTTTTATTGACCTTGAAATATGACCTTGAGTTGAAGTCAAAACACAACTTGGTTTGAGATACATCTTAATGTTAATCAGTTATCAAGAATATAATATAGTAAACAAGATTTGTTAGTGAAACATGGATGCACTGAAATTCATAGCCAAGTGAAAAATGATAGGTCCTAGTTCTTGACCTTTGACCCTCCACCTTGTTCATCTAAGGTGAATATTCAAAGATGTTTAGTGCGGTAGATATGTAAAGTATGAAGCCTTAACATGTTACGCTTCAAAAGTATGGGCATCTGTACATCCGTCCCCCTTGAAAAAAGAAGATTAATTCCTAGGTTTTGAACCCAGTTTTTTACTCCACCTATCTTTTATTCTATATTTCTTATTTATTTACGCCGGTTCATGAAACACATATTTCGTTGAACTAAGAAGGTACGTAAGTAAACTTACACCACTGTCATAAGATTTAGTTAGTGAAACATTTACACATGTTGATGAATAGGGCCCTAATATCGCATCTGTAGCAAACTCATGTACTTATATGTCTATTGCATCACAACGGATTCACGGGAACACGTAACATATCAATATTTAGATGGCACATAACTTGATCACGTGACGTCTTGCAATCGCTACCTTAAGAAATGCCCCTATATGTTTTACTAATTTCATCCAGTTTTCCTTAAAGCATGTTGGGGACAACCTGTCATTTGACAGATTGTCACTCAAATGAATATACAATCTGTGTTTTCAGCAATTTCAGTGCTTTCAATTGTCGTTTGGCATTGTTTTAATGTTCATCAAATGTTCTATTTCAGTTTAAAACAAAATAAGTATACAAATCACCAGCCCACGTAAATGGTATTTTCTCTATGTCTGAATCCCAGTTTGAATTCAAGGTCCATGGTTTCGGTATCGTCCCACCAAACGGTGTTGTAAATTTTTTACTTTCGATTTCATTTGCAACACTAGCGTCTTTTTATCAATGTCAATTCCTTTTTAAATCATAGTTTTAATGCACTTCTTACACGTTTCACGAGCTCTGGTTTCGTTCCCGACACCTTTTCACCTCTGTATCTTAAATAAATCCTGAGATCACGAACGTTTAATCTTTCTAGGTCGACACACTCTTCTTCCATTTTTGAGGTGCGCATTTTGCTCTCCTGATCATGAAGTAGTTCGTGATAGCAGCGGCGATTTCGTAAGAGGAGATAACGACCTTATTGAACAGGACTATAGTAGATTGGAAATTGCCATTCTCTGTTTTTCTGAATGAGTGCTTAACATTTTTCACCCTCCATAGAAGCTCATCTTTCCTTTGAAGGGAAATGTTTTGTCACATCATACTTTCCAGAACTGACCTTGTGAGAATAAATTTATGCACATTCTAATGTTATGTAATGAAACTTTCCATACTGAATACCTGAAAATGATGCAACACTGTATCCAATAACCTGGATAACCTCTCTTATGGAAATCTTATGTTTTTTCATTAATTTCAAGCAAGGCTCATGTAATGCTTCTTATGTGTATATTAGCTTATATGTATGTAGATCTATCTATTGGCCAATGCTACATGTTATTCCCTATTTTCATAATGCACTCACATCATCATATACATGGAATGTTATACCTGAAAAGGCCCAGGAACCCGTTTCATCAAACTTTGTAAATCCTGGCGTAGGCTTAGTTTGGCGTAAATACCCGACTAGACTATTTTTCAAACTATTTTTTTTCATCGACATCATGCGGCGTAACTCTACGTTTAGCGTAGATTTAGAGGAAATTCTACGCAGACCTATCTCTTTTAAAGGAGGATGGTCCGATTGAAGTCGGGAAAATTTAAAAAAAATGTAAACGGATTTCTTAAACGGCAATCGACTGTTAGTATATTATCTAAGATGTGTAAAAAGTATTGTTACCAAAGTCGATGTCGTTAACGAGATATGCCCGTTTTAAATTTGCAACATAACCAGGCCAACTCCTTGAATATTGATGAGGTGGGTCAGAGGAAGTCACGTGACAATGAAACTCGAGCTTTACCCGATTCTAACATTTGTTCCACTTTTCATTTTTGGCCTCTGAGTCTGTGTATAGTTATTTTCTACCACACCTTTGCTTTTCTCGTGCTCGTATTCCTCCATGTGAACCATTTCTGATACCAAGACATGTGATCAAATGACCTTGAACTTGAACTTTTTTCTTATAATAATGTGATTTAGCAGTTCTGTACAACCCAATGAAGACTTTTACTTGAGCGTTGCATGCTGACTAACAGGGCGGCGGGGACTCTATGACGGGCCTTGTCCAAACCTTTTCAGAGAAGACAAGGTCCTGATCCACGTCCCCTCTGTCTGTTAGTCGGGACTCCTATTGATCAAGGATCTGAGCTCGCTTACAGACGAGCAGAGCATTGTTTACTTATGTTGATGTCTCCTTACATATTTTTGATAGCAACTTATTATTCTATAATTGTTTCGTGTGTAGTAAATTTTTATGACCTCTCTCCTTGAGAAACCTGTTGATCCTTGTTCTCTATATGGAGGATTATTTATAAATTTTTAAATGTGTGTCCTTTGATTGTGCTGTTTTTGCGGTGAGTAGGAAAGTGGGCGCCCGCAAACAGGTTAACCACAAAAATTGAGTGACGTTTGTTACTTCAATTGACCGTCCTAAATCAGTATCGTAACCGCAGCACTATCGAATATTTTTGTAATGTCGTTACGTGTATATTCTGCTGTTGTCATTTTTGTGTGCGTGTGCAGGTCCTTGGTGATTTGTGTCATACAGCTTTGTCAGATGTCTTCTGTTTTCTCTTTAAGTAGATTTCTATTAAAGTAATGAGTATATGGGATAGGGCTTTCACACTTCGCACGCACATTCACCATAACAAAAACTACATTTTTATTCCAAGACATTTGACCAAGTGACCTTGACCATGAACTTTAACGTAATAATGACTCGGTAATTCAAGTTTTGACTTAGAGCCTTAAAAGTGTCATTTCAATCATCATAATCTAGAGAGGGAAGAAGATTTGACAAAGAAACACTTTCCAAAATGTTTAATATTTGATGAGAGATGTTAATGGGGATTACACCTTGTAAAATTCGAAAATTTCCTACTCTTTCCATGACACGTTCAAAATCTATACCAAAATGTGCTATACTTCTTGTTTACTAAACCTGCCGCCGATCGCCTGGCTGGCATAAATCTGAAAGTCCATTATTGCTTGTTAATTGCATATCACTTACACTACCTACCTATAGATCAGAGGAGAATGTAAAAACACCGGAAGGGCTAATATCTAGTAAAGCTTTGTAGGTCATATGTAACATAATTTGAGTACATCAACGACTTATTGGCCAAAGATTGTGGTGTCTCTGTGTAAATTTCCGTACAATCAATAATTATCCTACAGTCTGGGTACTTCTGAACATTTCTTGGCATTCTTGGCAAGATATATCAACAAATAGTTGGGATTCCTATGGGTACTAACTGCGCGCCTCTGATAGCAGATTTATTTCTTTATTGTTATGAGAGGGATTTTATGGTTTCTCTTCAAAAATCAAAACGTTTTGACCTCATTGACTAATTCAATAATACTTGTAGATATCTGGATGATATTTTGGTTATCGACAACCCTGAATTCGAACAATTTATATCAGAAATTTATCCACCAGAGCTCACATTGAATAAAGCTAATACTTGAGATAAATCTACACCTTTCTTAGATTTAAACATCAAAATTATCAACCACCTAATATATACTAATATTTATGATAAACGTGAGGATTTTGGATTTCCTATTGTAAATTTCCCTTACTTGGATGGCGATGTTCCTCGACTCCCATCATATGGTATCTATATATCTCAATTAGTTCGATTTGTCAGAGGCTGCACCGATGTTTTGGACTTTCATAAACGAAATTTACAAATTACTACTAAACTTTTAACTCAGGGTTACAGATATCACAAGTTAAGAAAAACATTCGGCAAATTCTTCAGGTCTTATTCAGAACTTCTATCTAAATTTGGAAATATTTCTTTTCAACAGTATGTATCCAATGGAATTTCCCATCCTTATTTTTACGGTGATCTCGTATATAAACTAAGGAAAGTAAAAGGCTCCGATAACGTTATTTTATCATGTAATAAAATAATCAAACGTCTTATAAATAGACGATATGATATTGAGATCACCAAAAAGACTATAGGTCTTGTATTTGGCCCATCTACAGCCTTATGCAGACTTTTACTTGAACGTTGCACGCTGACTAATAGGGCGGTGGGGACTATATGACGGGCCTTGTCCAAACCTCTTTCAGAGGAGACATGGTCCTGAACCTCGTCCCCTCTGACTGTTAGTCGGGACTCCTACAGATCTAGGGTCTTAGCTCGCTTTCAGACTGGCAGAGCACGGTTTATCATGTTGATGTCGCATATATTTTTATACCATTATGTATTTTACAATACCTTACGTGTTTATATTTTTATGATCTCTCAATATGCGATACCTGTTGACCCTTGTTCTTTACTTGGAGGATTATTTATAAATTTTTAAATGTACGTCCTTTGATTGTTCTGCTGTTACGGTGAGTGGGAAGGTGGGCCCGTAAACCGGTTAACCACACCATTTGTTTGGCTTTTGTCAAATTAAATGACCGTCCTAAGTCGGTATCGTAATTGCACTACAATCAAATATTTTTGTAATGTGATATATGTTCTAGTATATTATTTATATTCATGTATTGTATAGCTCTATGGTGACTTCTGCCACATAACTGAGCCAGTAACCCCTCTTTTTTCTTTGTATCTTTTATTGTTTGTTTGCTTATCCATGGAGTAAGAGGTGAGAGTTTAAAACTCAGATAGTTCATCCATTGGTAATTAATATACTGCTTGTTTGTGTTGATGTTGATACCATAATTGGTGCCAATTTCAAACTATCACCACAAGTCTGGGTACCTTGATCTGCATTAAACAGATTGGGATATGTATGTTGACATTTATCTAAATGTATAGTTACAGAAGTACTTGGTACATATCCACAATAATCATGCAATATTGCTGATGTTTGTTCATTTGAGAAGTCGTCAGTACACAATGGTTTTTAATCAATTTCCATTGGTTGGAATTCCAAGTTTTCATTCGACGGGTCTTCAGTCTCACTGATGACATTGTGTTGGGCCTGAAAGATACAAATATCAAAAATTTAATGTATTTAATTGCATATACTACAATGCAATTTGTGAAGTTTTTGAAAAGTAAAATGTGACATGTAAAATAATATTAAAATTACTCTCTCAGTTTCTGTAGAGTGACAACAAAGCAAGAACATTACAAAATTGTTTTTGTCATGGACTTGATTTGACCACAGTGACTACTTCATGACCTCTGATATGTTCATGAACAATAAAAGTCTAAGACGATGGTCTTTGTACTGCATTGCAGATCTCAAACTTAAGAGACCAAGTTGTCGGTGAAACCTACCAATGGTCAGTGATTCTGTTAGGGTACTCCAGCTTTCACCAAGGTTATTTTAATACTGACTGCCCTGATTTAGCCAATTACAGCACAAAATGTTAAATAATATACAGACAATAAGTAAAAAGTTACGTTTATTTTTAATTTATACATCTACCAAATCTGCAAGTTTTAATTATAGTATCAAAATCAATTTTAATATATTCAGTTTGTAAACTGGTATCAATATATTGATAATCTATTTAAATAAAACAAAAAGTTGAATGTTTAAATTAGAATTTTGCTGAATTTCCTTCATAGGCCTTCATACTGCCGACATGTCGAGAAACTTCCGAAGCTGAGCTCTGATTATTTAAAGATGGGTGACGTAATAACAAATTGTGGGGAACGGAAATTGCCAGAAATAGATATGGCAATCTCGGTTCCCAACTAAATATAAACTGTAGATACATGGTGACGTATGTATGGCCAATCAACCAAGACGAGTGACCCAGTATCCATGTACATCGCTGTTATCGGGGGTATATAACCGTGACAATTATATCGATAGAGTAGATGCTGAAGATATGAATTCGGTAAAGGAAGAAATGTTTGATGAATGAATTGATTAATCATACATAATTCAAACGAATAAGGCTAATAGTGTAAATACATAATAACGAAGAAAAGAATGTCAATTAAGCCATTATGTTCCATATTTGTAGAAAACATACATCTACCGTTAACATTCCTATCAAATATTGCCATATTCCAAATAAATTTAAATTTACTAGACATTTTTCATACATACCATATAAAAGAAATGTCAAATCGACAAACCGCTGACTGACCTGCACGGACGGTCAGCATGGCTGTACAAAACGTATGAAAACTTTTTTTCCCTCACTATGCACTTACATAGATATTTAACACTTGCAGCACTAGACGGATTCATTCATTTACATTTTTACATTTATTTAATTATGTGTGTATAATTTCATTTTTGACTGATTTTATACAATACGGATGCAAGTCTACATGTATAGTGTGAACATGCATATATTATTGCATCTCATAACATGATCCACTGCAGATGGGAGACGCAAGGGTCATGTCTGACTAAACCGCTTCTTGCCTTATCTTTTAAACCCGTCTTCCATATTCTACCCGGGTGGCATTCGCCCAAGTTCACTGCCCTAAAATTTACACTTTTCGTCTGCATCCCACCCCTTCCCTCATTTCTTCTCATTCCCACCTCACCTCAAAAATAAAATGAAATTCGAAATTAGTATACAGCATTCCCAATGACACTTTCTTGAATTCAGAGTGTTCGATTATAAGTATTTTACATTTACAGAGACAGAAATGATGGAGAGAAGAAAAAAGCTGTTTGATTCACAAACAATATATGTTCTTTTTACCTAGTCTTTCCTTGGGGGAAGGAAGGGGGGGGATGGGTGTTGGGATAAAAGTGATGGATGGGTAAGAAGCTCCGCTATGTTTTGTATAATTTTATGAATGGGGATCCATGTCAAGTCAAACAGTTACAAACAAACAGCATTATTATTGATTCTAATTAATATATGATTTTAAAACATTGTTCGTTCTCTTAACACCTGCGCCTCCCCCTTCCGCTTTTTGCACCTGTCTAAGAGATATTGGGCAAAAAAGCGTTCAGTCGTTCCGTCCGTCTGTATGTACCTCCGTAATTCTGCAGTGCCTAATAACTTTCAATAGAATGTTGTTACGGTTACCAAAATTCAACAGTAAATATATCCCCTAAGCGTCATCATGGGACCCGGGGGTAGAACATTGACAGCTATGTTTATTTGCAGCTGGGACATTTGTGTTTCAAAAACGCAGGTTGTTTAGCTAAAAATGTTACTAGTTCTTGAATTTGTATGAACAGTGTACTAGCCGGTAAATAATAATATAAATTATCACAAAAGTGCCATATAGTTTTCTGTTACCGTACTATTATTGATGAAAAATAAAATAAATAAAACAAAATGAACAAGATCAAATAATTTAAAATAATACCTTTGTGAATCAAGACGTCAGAAGATTCCTATTTTTTACAAATAACATTATTCAGTATGCACATACAAATGACATTATTCAGTATGCACACTATGTAGGATAGTGAACAGAATCATGTGTATAATTTTGAAGATTTCGTCTTCAATCTATACCATTTCCTGTTTGTATGTTAGTTATTCGAACACTCCAAAAGATGTGTCAACAAACGAATGTGTATTTTTTACAGTAAAGTATACATGTATAAATGATATTATGCTTTCCAAATGTGTGGTATGTTGTGGAGTTCTGGAATTTGGCTCTTGTAATTTGGAGAAAGGATAGTATTACCTGAATATCGTAAGTTTTCAGATTACCTTAATCTTATTGGCCTTTTTACATTTGCACGGAGAGGGTGGGTTCGTTACAAGTACAACTGAACACACGATACTATTTGTACATTATGATATATGTCATACCTGGTCATATTATAATATCTAAATAACTAGAAAAATGTAATATAATTTGTTCGTTCTAACTTTAAAATTTGTTTATTTACGTTACGCACTGTTGGGTGGGTGACCTTTTGGTGGTAAATGCATACAACATTACAGTATCATATGATATTTTGTTATAACTAACTTTGTATTATTTATGTATGTTACTTTAAAAAATGAAGAAACAAAAAAGGAAATATACAGAGATAATTACATGTACTTCTGTTTGTGACGCCATGTTGCCTTTGACGTGTCTTCGATAAAATGTCACGGTTGCATGACTGCGCCTGTTTCTTTTATACCGTGGGAGAAAGCTCTGTTGGAGTATTTGGGTCAGACGTTCGTTTAATATTAATAAAACATATGGGAGTTAGGTTGACCTAGGTCAACTTCGCTCCCGTAAAAATTTTTCGAAACACCTCGGTTTTTTATGGCGAGAGGCCAGCTTTAAGTCACGTCTTGACAACAGTCAAACTGGCACTGTACTTCAGTAGCAGTACGGTAGTAGTAACGAGTAATGTATTAATGACAGTACTGTAGATCTACTGTAGCAGGTCATACCATAGGAACGTCGATATTTATAGGAATTACAGTACACTGTTTAAGTCCCCGAGAACATAAAACAGTGTATAACCGATAAATACCGACGCTCCTTTGGCCATAGAAAATGTTAACTGAAAATTAATATAACAGAAGCATCAACTTACCGATGTACCGGTAGAACAAAAGCTCTTTCGGGCTCCATATTTATAAAGAAATATTGACAGGATGTTGTTCTCTTGTCCCTTCACATAAACACTTCCGGGAAAGTGAGAACAAAGCCTGTCATTTTTAACAACTGGAATCTAGGACTTAGGAGCGTAATCCATTTAATCCATGCACTCAGTAGTTTTTGTCGGCTGGGAATTGGTGCAAAGATTTGTACGTCCATCGACAATTTTATCTCGATATTTCTAGCAAATGCAACAGTAATGACGATTTGTAGATGTTGACATTGCTATTTTCATTCTTAGCCGCCTAACACTTTGCTCACCAAAAGTTAAAGGTAGATAGCATAAGTGGCTTCAATGCAGGAGATTTTCCCCAAGGACAATAAATTCAAAGGGGAGGTAACAACCCTTATTGAACAGGACTATTACATTTTATGCTTCCCTTGAAGGATAGGGAGCATATGCAAATGATGGAGGTCGCTGGACGGATGTAGAAAATCAGAATTATATTCATTATCTTGAGCTTTTAGCTTGTTTTCACACGATTTGACTCTTTCTACGGGGTATATGTGACGGGTGTTGCTAGCAAGCAGGAGATGCTCACTCTCCCCGGGCACCTGATCTCACTCCATCACAGGGGTTCACATATGCTCTTCAAGTAGACATATTTTGTTATTTTCCATTTGTTTTTCATTTTCACTGATTTTGTATGTCCTATGGTTTCATGATTTTTGGACTTGTGGTTTGGATTTATCCATCATCTTTACATTCTAGCCGTTAAATCATTCACAACACATATTATGGGTCTTCATATCAGACTTTACATGGACAATCAAACATCAATTTTATACGTTAACAATATGGTGGTATTACGTCTGCAAAAATGAAATGAACTGTCAAAAACAATATAGAGTTGGTGCATAGAGAGATATCTGGCTCAATTCTTGTTATATTCCTGAAACTTCAAACAAAACAGCAGACTCTGTATCTAGAATATTTGATGATCAGATTGAATGGATGCTCAATTAATAAGTCTATATTCAGGAAACTTGTTGTGGGACATTCCAGAAATTGACTTGTTTGCATCCTGTTTGAATAAAACAAGTGGCTAAATATTGTTCATACAGGCCTGACAATGAGGCTACTTATGTAAATGCTTTTATTATATCTTGGCAAAATATTTATGCATATTTAAGCCTTCCTTTCAGCATTCATTGGCGATGTTTGCAGAAGATTCGACAAGACCATGGGAATTGTTTGCTCATAGCACTAAAATTGACAACGCAAATGTGGTTTCCGGTTGTGATGGATCTACTAATCGATTACCTTGTGATCTTACCTACAATAAACAATCTACTTGTGCAATCAACTCAAGAGATTCAGCACCCCTTGAAGAACACTGTAGTATTAGTTTTATGTCGTGCCTCAGGCAACAATACAGAAAGGGAAGACTTTCGGAAAAAGCATCTGCTATCCTCCTCGCTTCATGGAAACCTGGAACAAAGAAGCAGTACTCGACATCTATAGCCGCTGGTTTCGTTTCTTTCAGCAGAGGTCGTGTATCCATTTTCTACAGTAACCATAGATATATAGTGCTGTTAATACAGCTCGTGGTGGCTTGACATCCCTCGGAATTTTATTTGCTGCTGGCTGCCGTCCACTTTTAAGCTGATTTCTTAAGGGAGTCTGCAGTTTAAAACCATTTCAACCCAGACATACTCACACTCACAAGGATGCTACAGTTGTTTTAAATTTTTTAATGTCTTTAACGGCTTTGCTGTTTTCATTTTCATCATACACACCTAACTTTAAGCAAGAATTAATCCAGAAAGTTTATATTCGAGATAAGAGATGGTGTGTTTTTTTCTGTGTTAGAAGAATACCTGATAAGAACTGAATCCTTAAGAAAATGTTTTTATTTACTGATACGTTATGTTCAACCTCATGATGAATTATCGACTGACACTCGTTGGATACGTAGAGTTATGACATTAGCTGGTGTAGATACTAACATGTTCAAGGCACACAGTGTAAGAGGTGCCTATGTATCTATAGCAAAATCATGTAAGGTTCCAATTAACGATATTAATATTCAAGATGGTTGGTCCAAACAAGAGACTTTCGAACTTTCTACGATAAACCTATTGTGAAAAATAATATGTTTTCTGATGCTGTATTGTGAAATTGATAATTCTGTGTGTGTCTGCTTTAAAGGTTCACGTGATCTCGTAAGTGATGTTTTCGAGTTTTAATTAGGAAATTAAACAAAACTTTCCTTGGTAAGGTGAAGTTTGATTCCAATCACTGGAGTAAATATAATCATTGCAGTGATCAGGTACCACCCGCCCAACCAACTTATTTAGTGGATGTATACCCCCCCCCCAAATAATAATAATAATAAACAAAATAAATAAATAAATAAATAAATAAATAAATATATAGATAAAAATAAAATGTTTTCGCGGCTGCTCAGTTCTATTCGTCTGATCTGATATTACGGTTTCTCTAGTGAAATCGTAATCTGAATCGTATACATTCTACTTGGGTACGGTTTCTCTAGAGTACGATTTCGGCCGGGTACAATCTCTTCAGCAAAATCTCAAACAGTGTCAGTCTCGTTCATCCAGTCGCTCATTTATCTCCGTAATCTCCGAATCAAGGGTCTGATAAACAAGTGTATAAATGATTGCAACCGATAGAAGGCGGTATGTACTTTCGGTGTGGTATAGCAATGGATACGCCTATTAAACAAAGCATGTGTACATGTGTTATTGTTTCGTGCTTTTCAGCTTCAAAATTGCGACATTATATTTTAAGGGTTATCCATCCCTAAGAAAATTTAGTGAAAAATACGCACTTTTTATTAATGTTTATCCAAAGAACATATTAGACACATACATTGGTGACGTTGTTTGTTTTCGTTTGAGCAAGGACGTATATATCTGAATTTATATACGTCCCTGGTTAGAGCAAAAAATCAAAATTATGACACTGTCACCATTAAGCTATCAGGGTAGATACCCGTCCGTCACAATATTATAGCGTTGAATTATTGTACACCCTCCCTTAATAGTTACTGACTTCCCTTTCAATAAAATTAATGGTCCTAAATGCGTATTGTCTGGTGGATCTCGTCGATTAATACTTTAATTTTGTGTCAGAATATCCACTATATCGTCTTATTATCATTTTTAAAACGATTTATAATTTTTCTAAATCTAAAGCTATTTTTTACTAACCAAACACACCATTCCCTTTTACAAGGGAAAGTAAGCACTCTTTTTTGCAGAGATTCTAAATCAACTGGAAACTTCATTTTCCGAAGAACGTGAGACAAGAAGATTTCTTCTGTTGTCGCCATTTCTGGAGGTGTGTCTAACTCGCCCGATCAAAAATTTGACCACAATTTTGGCGAGTCTCGTTCTGATGTCACAATTGCACATGCACATGTTTACCAGACTCTCGCTCGCCGGAGATTTACGGAGGCAGTCGATTGTCTGATTTGAATGAGACTAAAACAGTGTCAAAGATGTATAGGTAAGTGCAATGGCAACGCATACAGAGTGTCATGTCATTTACCGGTCGGGATTTAATCAACGATGTGCCATGTTGGTGGGTAAAGTTTTCTAGCGAGGTCATACACATCAATAACTTTGGTGCAAACAGGGAGAAACAGTGGAATGGTAGGCGGGACTAATTCGTTCTATTTATTAACCTTATTAGTTTTCTAGTAGCCGCGTACCGGATCAGGTGATCAGCCACAAAATCATAAAGAGACGTAAAAAAATCACATGTTCTGCATAATGGTGAATTTTGTAGAAAGCACGGCACGCTGATTTTCCGAAAAAAAGAACTTTTATAGTCTTGATGTCCCTTATTAAGTTGTTGTTAAATTTATAACCTTTGATCTTTACAAACATTCAAGTAGGCCTTCAGGGCAAATAATTCACTGTTATGCATGCATACAAAAAATGGGGCGCTGGTGACATTTTTGCCAACAGTATAGTTTTATTGTATACTTGAAACAAACCAAAGCAACTACATAAAGTAAAACTGGCTTAATCTATAGCTAACTCTACTTTAAAATGGTCTCGAATTGTTAAGATTTTGGCGTGTATGGGCTATTTTGTATTTCTATTCCAATTTTGCATTTATTTATGTCCCACGGACTTTCTCTTCCATTATTCCCCTTTCTTTGAAACACAATTATTAATTGTGATTATGTCATCTGAGGTCTGACATAACCCTGACAAAACACATCTGTTAATTTATAACCTCATAAATAGAACAAAATGAAAGGATGGATATTATATATATATATATATATATATATATATATATATATATATATATATATATATATATATATATATATATATATATTATATATATATATATATATATATATATATATATATATATATATATATATATATATATATATATATATATATATATATAAACTGTCGCCCCTATAAGTGGCCAGAGGTAAACATTCATAGACATAAATATGCTAGTAAATAAATTAGATTTAAATTATAGAGCTGCCCATGTAGTCTGTAAGGTGCTTGACTTGTGACCAAAGAGTGTCGGGTTAATTGGAGTCTTGTCTTTTGGATGAGTTACGTAACCGATGCCCCTTGAACTTTATCACAGTCAGTACATACAGGTACAAATAGGTACATAAAAATTCCTAAATACTGCGTCTGGTGGTTCAGTGCATAGCATAATATAAAATTCTTCACAATGCAGCAGTTCAGCTACTGTCACTTTATAAGTGTGACAAAGATGAAACAAACAAAAGCAAAATTGATTTTTGTCTCGCAAGTACGAATGTTTCGGAGAGCTACTTTCATATCCCCAGAATTGATGTCGTTGGCATTGTGTCGTCGGCACAGAGATCCGTATGAAAAAAAAAACTTAACCTGGATCATAAGTTTAGAACCATTGGAGACAGGGCTTTAATATCTGACATGCGTATTCCTGGTGCCAAGACCTTTCATTAATTACCAAATTTGTTTTTACCTCCTGACCTTGACCTTGAAGTTTGACTTGCTTTAAGAAACCTTAATTGGTCATAGCTTCTGACTCTGAACAGTAAGATATAGAGTTAAATGGTTGTACGTCTCTAAGAAAATTTTAGTGAAAAATTCGTGCTTTTTAAAAATTTCTTTTTTTATTTGAGGAACATATAAGACACAAATAAGTTGGTAGTGTTGAAACATTACTTACCCACATTTGTTTCCGTTTTGAGCAAGAAAAAAAATTAGAATCTTAGCATGCTTAATTCAAATGTCTAAATCAAACATATCGATATATCATTTATCATTGTGCACTGCACAGCCAATTTTGTGTAAATCAGCAGATTATAAACACTGATAGTGAGGCAAATGAATAAGTTCAAATTCATCAAAATGCGTTGTTTGCCATTTTCACATCAATGATTTATCGAGAAATATTTTTAACATGTAAATCAAAATCATATCATTAGAATATTCATTTTGTTTTCTTCTCATTTCTTAAATTTCATCTCATTTGGAGTAGAAATAAAGAAATAACGGCAATTTGAAAATAGCTAAAATCATCAAAATATCTAACGATACCGCGGGGGAACAGCGAGATATTTATTTTGCCTTGTAATTGACGGCGCGCTTAGAATCAATGAGCATAAAAGCGATATGTTCACTGGCGTTGTTCGTGGTCACGGTTGCATCAAATCCAGTGAAGTGAGGTTTTTCAGGTAAATATGTCCATTACCTGTAAACAGCTCATCGCCGACGCAAATGATGGGCGATGCGGACACACATATGTTTTCCCCGAGTCATTTGATACTTTTTTATGAAAATTCGATTTGATAATTATTGGTATTTACATTAATTAAACATTTGACAATTTCATACAGTTTATTGTAATTTTGTAGCTCTTTTAATAACACTGTAGATTCTACACGAGTTTCCTCTGACTCGGCGACTTCCACGTATATAATTATGTACAGAAATACACATTTCAATGTAATAAATACCAAGACTCATATATTGTGCAATAAAATAAGACATCATTTCATCACTTAATTTCCACTGAAACCTCTGTTTCCAGCTTCAGATTAACATTTTAATTGCAAATAAGTCTAGATAACTTTGCGAAAGAAAGGTGAGGGAGAGGAAAGGGGGGGGGGATAAGCTATTCATATTTAAGAAATACATTTCTTGCTTTAGCCAAAAAGACAAAACTTAGAGCCTATTTTGATTGAAATGATTTTTCGGGTTTGTTAACGTACATTGTAACTTATATATTCTTTGGTATATTGTGATACAAATAAATTATTCATAGGTATCTAAAAAGTGTATCTCATGTGTTTTAGGGAAAGAGTTTGGGCCTCCGTAACACTGATTATTTGTAGTATAACATCTTTCCTTCATGTTTCAATGTTAATTTCAGAATCCCTTATATATGCAATGAGAAAACAGACTTTCTTGTATTGCTAAAATTTTCATTCTCATTTAATTCTCATTTTCCTGATTTATTTTATATATGTACTTAATGAACAAAAGAAATATGTATGTATCCAGGTTAGATTTCGTGCAAAATAAGATTTTATTGCCTTACCTTCCTACTTTGTCCCAAATTTATTGTAAAAGCATTGAGAGGACACCTCTTAAAAATATGAATTATATGTGTGGTTCATAATTTTACACTGCACTCTTTCTACAATATCAGATGTTCTTTGAACATAAATATTTTATATAACCATGATAAATATAAAAATAAGTAAAAAAGAACACCAACCTCTTATTCTAATAGAAACCTGATGTAAATAACTTATATGATTTGGCAACTTGCAATAAATCAAAAATATGTTTAAGACCCATAGTTTCACATTTTTTTTGGGGGGGGGGGGGGGGGGGGTTTAATACTAGGTTTTCAATCGATCAACTGACCACATACTACCTTCTTTACCAGTTACAAACCGGTTCTTGGTTGATTTTCAGTAGATCATCTTACCACGTACTGCCTCCTTTACCAGTTACTAACAGGTTTTCAGTTGGTTCTCAATAGATAATCTTACCATATACTGACTCAGAGGGTCTCACTAACTTCTTATTAGATTATCTCACCATGTACTGATTCCTTCACCAGCAACTAAGCGGTTCTCAGTATGTTCTCAATAGATCATCTGACCACATACTACCATTTTTACCAATTACTAACTAGTTCTCAGTAGATCATCTTACCATATACCATCTCCTTTACCAGTCACTAACCAGTTACCAGTAGATCATCTTACCATACACTACCTTCTTTACCAGGTACTTATCGGTTCTAAGTACGTTCTCAATAAATCATCCTACCACAAACTGCCTCCTTTACCAGTTACTAACCGGTTCTCAGTTGGTACGTGGTAGACCATTTCATCACCATACTACTTTCCTTACAAGAAACTAAACAGTGCAATTCTGTGACCTGTTCCAGTGGCAAAATTGTGGCCTCATTGGTATTATTTGACTAAATGATCCATTTCGTCCTCAATGTTTTTAAAACTTCATAGAGAAGATACTGAATGAAACTAATTATTTTTCAGGCTTCCCACTCAGTTAAATTATACAAAAGAATATGTGGATCCTGGTCAAGTGAATATTCACATCCCAGGAGGGTTTCATCTGGAATCCTTTGATCAAAAAGGTATGCGTTTTAATTTTTAGTTTCTTTCTTTTCCACAAGGCCAAGGCTATTTCACTTATATTATGATGATATCAGTGACTGATGCATTGCCAGAAATTAATATTAACGTGCAGACCTACCAGAAGCAGTAAAGGATCTTACCCCTTTTACAATAACACACGGCTTTGGTTCTGAAACTGTCTCATCCTAAAGACCTAGGACACTGACCAGTACCCAAGGTGGGATTTGAACCTGAGACCACAAATTGTCCATCAGACAACAACACTACTAACTTGAGTTATGGCTGTCAGCATAATGCCATCGTCAGTATTTTCTCGCCACAGTCCTCCAAAAATCACAATAGAGGTTTTACCAACTATTTTGAATTTTGTACGCGATAATTAGTAATACTAAAACCTTTTGTCATAATTAATGTTTGATACGTAAATGATGTTTTACCGCTTCTGGTGAGTCCACAGCGGAAGTTGAATCTGTGAGGTATGTTGTGCATTTGTCTTCAATTTTATTTGTCAATGAAAATATATTGAAGTGAGGTAAATCAAGAAACAGTGTAGAGCACTTTCACCTTTTTGCTCTGAAACATG
The DNA here is from genome assembly GCA_035048485.1 of Pteria penguin. NCBI lineage: Eukaryota > Metazoa > Mollusca > Bivalvia > Pterioida > Pteriidae > Pteria > Pteria penguin. The sequence goes on from CM068584.1 coordinate 36,361,242, forward strand.
TTGCAACAAAACAAAACACATACAACCTCGTTAAAGAGTCTTCACCTGGTGGTTGACTCCACAGTACACTATCCTCATACTATAACAATATATGATTGATGCATGTGTACATAATATATGTACAGATTTTCCTTTCATTTCATTTCAGAAGAACATATATCGTTACGAAGTGTTTGTCTGATTTTTGATTCAGCAATAACCTTAGCCCACTACCCACAAGAAAATGCGGACGGAGAGCTGACCAGCTTTCTAGACATGCACCTCATGAGAGAGGATAGTTTGTTGTTTGCACCCTCTAGTACTCTTGAAATCGACCAGAGTTTTTACGAGGCGTCATCACCGAAGCATCCCCTGGTATGTACCTTTATCTTGTCACACGTCGGAAGAACTTCATTCCATATACATCAAATCTTATCTTCACCTTCACAAGAAAAGCCGTATGTTTATATGATATTTGTCACTGTTATGACAGACCCAGACACAAGGAAACCTCGTCCATTACCCCAGTGGTGGAAGGATAAATTTACCGCATATGTTAACACCAGTGTTCCAGTATTTCGAAAGACAGAAAAGTTATCGAAACAATTTCCTCAGAGTTGTATGCCCCTGAGAATTTATTATAGCGATACGGATAAAAATCATCATACCAACTGGACAACATACATTCGAGCATGTTACGACGCTTTCATGGATGGTGCTTTGAAAAATAAATATAAAAACATCACAGAAAAACATGCCAAGAGAGGCGTTAGGAATTTGGAAATTTTCTTTTTAAAAGAGTCCCTTTTAGGTGACGAACTTGCAGTGGAATCTTGGGAAAGCAAAGTCGAGAAAGAATGTTTGAATTTTGAAATTTTACAGGAAAAAAAAGTTTGTTGTCAAGCCAAATTCGTGTTTCATGATGATGTTGTGGAAAGTGGTGGTGATAGCAAACTGTGATAAAAAACTTCTTCAAGTATGCCCTACCCCTTCCCTTATTGCATGATGAAAATAGGAAAACAAACCCTATACTTCAAAAGTGAAGAGAAGTAGCTCATGCTAAATGTAGTTGTAACATAGAAAATACCAGTGCTTATAGAGAAAGACCTTAAAATTTAAAAACCAAAAAGTAACTTTTTACTATGTCAGATTTTTGGCCAGATTGCGAAGCAAAATCCGGCCTATTAAATGGTGACGTCCGTCTGTCTGTTCGTCTACGTCAACAACGGTATAGCTCTTGCATATAAGTTCATTGCAGTAAGGCTATAGACAATAATTCTTTCAAATCTAGATACACCTTGATGATTTCTATCCATCGAAACTTTCGTTTGTAACCTTGATATTGAAGTTTCCCAGTATCAAGGTCAAATGTGTTATTGAATTCAGTTTAACTACAGAAAGACTGCGATAGTTATTATAGTCTTTGATCGAACTCTTAATTTGTCTGTGACCTTGATCTTATAGATTACCAGTTTTAAGGGCATATGTGTAACTGAATTTAGTTCAATTACAGAAAGACCATGAGCGTTATGTCTTTCGAGCTTCACATGTACATACACTTTGATGAGCTCTATCAATCGAAACCTTTATTTGTGATCTTGACTTTGCAGGTTCCCCGTTTCAAGGTCAAATGTGTAATTGAATTTAGTTCAGGTACAAAAGAGTGCGTTTGAATTATTTCTTTCAAACTTCACATGTAGATGCACCGTCATGAGCTCTATACATCGAAACCTTTGTTTGTGACCTTAACCTTGAAGGTTCCCAGTTTAAAGGTCAAATGTGTATTCGACTTTGTTCAAACACAGGGAGACCCTGAGAGGTATGTCTTTCAAAGGTTCGCATGTCGATAGACCTTGGTGAACTTTATCCATTGATAACCTTTGTTTGTGTCCTTGAACTTGACGGTTTCCATTTTTAATGTCAAATGTGTAATTGACTTTAGTTCAATTACAGAGAGGCCATGTGAATGTTTCTTTCAAACTTCACAGATAGATTTGATGAACATTATTCCTGATGATTTTTTGGTGACCTTGACCTTGAAGATTCCCATTTTCAAGGCCAAAAGCATATTTAGATTTAGTTCAATTACTTAAAGATCATGAGAATTAGATCTTTCAAACCATACAGGTAGATAAACCTTGATGGGCTGTATCCCTGAATGACCTTTACCTTAAAGGTTTCCTATTTCTTCATGCTCTGCATGCTCATTCAACGTATGAATCTCTTGTATATTTCACGGAGTTAAATGACCTTGTAAATGTGTCCTTTATACTTCAATGGATGATACTGCATTCTGTGGGCATAGTGTTTCAAAAACATTCTGCTTTCATTGATTGTCATTGCTTCGCAATCTGGCCGTACTGTGTTTAGTGGTTTCTTGTTTCTTTCTACATAAAATTTTTCTTGAATTTCATCAAAATAGTAATGATATATGTCAACTTATGAATACAGTTTCACATGTATACTTCTAGGTCTTGCATTACAATTCTATTAATAACAGTAACTTTTTTTTACCTGAAATAATTGTATGCTATGTAGATAAATGTTAATTATGAGATTTAAAAGAGCATTTCTTGTAAATAATTGTACTATCACTGAAAAATGTCAATCGTGTGAACAATCCCAACAAATGCTGTTGGAGGAGTTACAATAGTATGAATATAAAAACAAATGAAATTCATAAAAATTAAATGATACAAATAATATAATACCTGATAAACATTTTGTTACAGTTCATTTCATTATCATTTTATTTCGCTTAAATATATGGAAACAAAAATAAAAACTGCACAATTTTTCGCCTAAAACAAATGTTATTTTTCGCAAGTTATCTGATGTGTGTATGTGCACATGTATTGAAGGACTTTCATTACTGTATTAAAAAAAAACAAAAAAAAAAACAAACAAACAAACCAGATATATATATAGGTATATTTTCATTCATATATAAGAAAGATTTAGTTGTGTATACATTTTGATATTACTGCTACAAAATATTTTATCAGTATATCGCACTTACAAAGCACAGTGTGGTACATTGTTGTTAGTTCCATAGTCATGTGATACCAGTGTCACTTTCGTATTTTATATTACTGAGTCCATCATAGTGACTCTGTACCAACGTCCTAAATTAATAATGACATTAAAATATTAATGTCATCACATTCTATTTGTGTCAACTCTCTTATTAAATTTAAATCTTAGATGGGGTGTTTTGAGGTCTTGCCAAACGTTCCATATGTTTTGTTGGAGGATGACCCATACATTATTGTGCTGATTTTTCATAAATATAGTGTTAATTACATTTTTTTTTTCAAATCATGACAAATTGAACATTTTACTTTATTAGTGCTAAATCCTTTATAACTATCAGTGCAGAAATCTATGTTTATGCTCCCCGAAAACTTTCGAGAGAGCATATACTCGCTGTCTTTTCCGTGTTTCTGTCTGTTCGCCTGTCCGTTCATCTGTCCGAGCTGATATCTCCTACACCTTTCATCAGAATTTGATCACTATAGTATTATTTATGTTAAGTGCATTGAAACAAAGGTCATTCAAAGTCATTTTTGAGAGGTCAAGGTCACTTATTAACTATGACTTAAAGTAACATGAAGTACTTCTATCTCCTATACCTTTCATCAGAATTTGATCATACTTCACCAAACTGCTCTTTATGCTACGGAATTTTGGACAAAGGTCACTCAAGGTCATTTTTGAAAGGTCAGGGTCACTTATCAAATATGACTTAAAATACCATGAAGTACTTATATCTCTTACGCTTTTCATCATAATTAGATGATTAATTTCATCAAAATTGTTATTTAGGTTGAGAGGTTTTGTACAAAGGTCACTCAAGGTCATTTCTGAAAGGTCATGTTCGCGATAAAAAAGTTTTATTTCAGAACTAATCAAGGTCAAGTTTTCTCATTCTATTTTAGGATATTGTAATCACTTGTAGTTCTACAGTTGACTCAATTGGATATCCGTATGATACATTTAGGTTTGAAATCGTCATCAATTAATACAATGACTTTCTATATACCTAGTCATTCATTTCCTTCATTATTGTGCTTCTGTCAGTTTTTCCATTAGTTTTTTTGATTGTTTTGGTATATGAATTGAGTCTTCAATTTCCTGCATCATAACTGCCGTTAGAGCATACATCAGTATTAATGATACTCTTGTTAATTATGGAAATTCCCCCTTTTGATAAATATAATCTAACTTCAGTATATTGTACTTCTGTGATCACAATTTCTCACATGATCATGTAATTCTATATTACAGTACAGTCCAGGTATTTTATGGAAAATGCACAAAATACAGTGGGAAAACACCACCAGGTGGAAATTTACCTGTTCTTGATCACATCTTTGCTATATACGTAGTGTATTGTGTAATTTTGAAATTACACCACGATGTGGCCCACTGTAACGGGTGGAAAAAATTACAAAACGCCTGGACTCTACTGTATCTTTGTTTCATAAAAACAGATTAAAAAGAGATATTTATTATCAGAAGACAGCAGTAGAGTGCTTAAGTTGAACCTACATGTACGATGGAAAATATATTCCAGAGTTACAAATATGTCAATTATATATTTAACTGTATTACTATAGAGAAATGCAAAGATGATTTTATTTAATTTCATAAATAAAAGTGTAAAGATATGAATGTGTGTATAAATTATCATTTTTCTGTCGCCTGCATATAATTATATAGCAACATCTAGGAACAAATATTCCATCTTTTGTTATCCCCTCATGACAGTGTTGCAGAGGCGTTATAGCCACGGTACCATTCGTGTGTTGGTGTGTGCATGCGTGGGTACTGCACATATAGCTTATGCATAAGAAGAGGAAGTTTCCAATTGATTTTGGAGATTAAATATCAAAGTTCAAGGTCAATAGAAGTCATAATAGAAAAAAAAATGTAGACACTCTAAAAGTCACGATATTGGCCCTATTGTGTTCATACTTCACATATGGCTTTAGTATAATGAAAGGAAGATCCCTATTGATTTGGGGGTCAAAAGGTCTAAGGTCAAGTTTAACTAAGTACATAGCTTAGCGTTGCTCTTCCAGTGATTGCCTGTCAGTCAGTCTGTACATTTATTACTGTTCTGTTTAAAATGTCAAGTATAGACCATTTCAATAAGGTGATTTGTTTGTCCTGGTTAAAACACTTCGCCGTTTGTATATCACATTGAAGGACATAAAAGGACATTAAATTGAATGCTCCTTGACTGCTTTTATCTCACAATGGTTAAGTGACCATACAAATGGGGAAAGAGAGTCGAAACTTTTACACAACTCCTTTTGTATTTCGGCTGACTGCTTTAGGCTAGGGCATTCAAATTTGATACACATATTCCTTATGGCATGAGTACGAACCCTGTCGATTTTCAATATCAAGGTCACAGGTCGAAGTCATTTTGGGGGTATAAATTGTGGTTGCTGTAGGTGAACTACTCATAGTACGATATTTAATGTCCTATACCACTAGGCTATTGCCCTGTAGGTAAACTAATCATACGATATTTAATGTCCTACACCACTAGGCTACTGACCTGTAGTTGAGCTACACATAGTACAACACTGAATGTCGTACATCACTAGGCCACTGTCCTGTAGGAGAACTAATCATAGTACGACATTGAATGTCCTATACCAGTAAGCTAATGTCCTGTAGGTAAATTATTCATAGTACGGCATTCAATGTTCTATACCACTAGGCTGCTGCCTGTAGTTGAACTACTCATAGTACGACATTTAATGTCTTATACCACTAGGATACTGTCCTGTGATGAACTACTTATAGTACGACACTTAATGTACTGTACCACTAGATAACTGTCTTGTAAATGAGCTACTCATAGTAAATTTAATGTCCTATACCACTAGGATACCGTCCTCTATATGAACTACTCATAATCCGGCATTTAGTGTCCTTTACCACCAGGCTATTGTTCTCTATGTGAAATACTCAATACATCATTTTATGTCCTATACCACTAGGCTACTGTTTTGTAGATGAGTACTTATAGTACGACAATTAATGTCCTATATCACGAGACTTCTGTCCTGTATGTGAACTACTCGATGTACGACATTAAATGTCCCATACCACTAGGCTACTGTCCTGTAGGTAAACAATTCATAGGACGACATTTATGTTATGTACTGTTATGAATTATTTCTTTTGCTTTTATTGTTTCCATTGTAACTTTTCTGCCATCTGTATTCATCTCGGTTTACCGTCAGGAGAAATTCAGATTCGGACCACACTTAAAAGTACATCGCACGAAAATATTTCACCATTCTTCATATTTTAAATATTTCTGCTTTCTGTATATTTATCTGTTACATTCTCTTTCACTGTGTATTGACGTAAGATATTATCTATTCACATTTCTGTCACGTATCTGTGCTATGTTTCACATACAAATCTCCGTACGGTTCTTATTATTAATTAGTTCATAAAATTTGCATTTCTAGATATTTTCGTTTATTCTAGTTATGGCATCTTAATATTCAATTGTAACAATTTACCTCTACAGCCAATTATGTCATATTCATTGTATTTACTGCGTAATACACCCGCAAACAATGTTTTATTACACTTTTCATATCGCCACTTTAGCCCGCGTTTGTTCATGTTTTTCTTGGCGTATGATGTCATCACAAGAGGCCAAATCGCGTGCATAACATTCCATTCCGTATAAAAACAGACGATTTTACAATTTTAATTCAGTTCGATACAAGTATCCAAATAACATGGATCTCGAATTCAGAATGGTAATTAATTAATTCAAATTATTATAGGTATATTTAATTATTGCATCTATGGGTTGAGTTTACCCACGACTTTTAGGCCAAAAGATAAATTATTTATCCATCATGGAAATTCAATAGTTTTGGAAAGGTAGTGGCTGTGCGGGTTATCCAATTTCATTTATTCATATCATCATTTTATTGTATATAACATTTGTGTAAATATTAAGACATCAAACTTTATTCCTGACTTGTATCCATGGTGCCAGGAGACCCACATTAGTTGCGGCTGATTCTGTGACGTAGCCGAATGCAACATTACCATTAGACTACTGTCCTGTAGGTGAGCTAGTCATTTTATTCCAAGGGCCAAACGACTGGCCACTAAGTTGCTCATGCAGGGATATGGTAAAGAACGTCTGAAATCGTCACTGAAGTTCTACGATTGCTATGGGGATCTTGTACGAACATATGATGTGCCTCTCTCTAGAATGATTGATAATATTCTGGAATGCGACTAAATGACCTGTTGAGTGAACACCAAATATGACTTTGTATACCAGTTTATACTTTCGTATGTACAATTAGGAAACCAAAACTCTTGATTTTGACATGTTTCTTAGGAACTGCTGTGACGGGTGATGCATGCAAACAGGAGACGCTTTCTCTCCCCGGGAACCTAGTCTCACATCGGAATTTTTCAGTATTTCGGGGTTCACAACAGTTCCTTTTTGAAACTTACACGATTTTGTATCTGTCCTTGGACTTTGAGAATGATTAACGGTTGGGTACTTCTTCGATATTGATAGTACGACATGTAAAGTCCTTTACCAATAGACTACTGTCCTGTAGGTGAACTATTCATAGTACGACGTTTAATGTCCTGTACCACTAGACTACTGTCCTGTAGATGAGCTATTCATAGTACGACATGTCCTATCTAGAATTTAACATGTTGCACCTCCGCAAACAATGGATCCGCCACTGCTATCTTCATTCTGTAGTGTTTAGTATCATCAACCAGAAGAAAAGTTATACTACAAATAAGAAGTGATTATAAGGTGCTGATTTACATAAAATTGATGATATGTTTGACTCAGAAATTACCAAAATATGAATTAAGCATGTTAAGACTCCGTAACTTTGATTTCTTGCTCAAACGAAAACAAAGATAGGTACAGAATGTTTTCACACCAACAATATATTTGTGTCATATATTCCTCAAATAAAAAAAAAAAGAATTTTTGAAAAAGCACGTATTTTTCACTAGAATTTTCTTATGGGTGGATAAGCCTTAATCTAAGATTTTATACTAAAGAAGAAATGAAACTCGGAAATGGCTTTATGTTGAAATTTGAACTGTAAATCCGCACGCACGCAGATGAGATCAAGTACACACAATGAACATTGAAATCTGAACTATCAGTCCGGACTTACGCAGATGATTATGCGCATTTGATAATTAGCACTGAAAAAGAAAAGAAAAAACGTGAAACTGATGGTTTTAGTGTCATAATCAAACAAATGAGAACCCCAATAAACTCGAGGTGAGACCAGGTGATGGGAAGAGTAAGGGCCCCTTCGTTGCATGCAACATCCGTCGTAAAAGTCCTGCAACAACATTTCAAGTCAAGGAGGTAAATACATACATATACACGTATGAACATACGAAGGAGACAGGAACACGAAGATAAATTTCCCATTCAAGGCAAGAAATGCCGCCTGTCTGAAATTCCGGTGTCGGAAACGCAAGTGAACAAATATCTGTATATACATGTATATACGTATTATGTCAAATCAAGTATAATCAAAAAGTTAAGATGATTATTTTGTATGGTCAGATCCCAAACTTTCTTGAAAGAGGAATCTGAAATTGCAATAGATCCCTATAACGACCATAAAACTTCCTTAGTGACAATTTCAAACGTTCAACCATATGTTCTTGTGAGAGTAGTTTCGTGGCAAGAAGCCTCGCTCTCAGGACGATTTTTTCGTATTTAGAGCATGCCCTGGCATAGCGTATAAGTTGTGAAATGAAGACGCCATATGCGAAAGAGGAAGGTATGTTGCTACTCAGAAAAGGGAAGTTGGTAATAATGCAACTGAAATCGTCACGTTGTCATAGAGAGAGGTTACTAATGAACCATCGTCACTAATTGATAGCAGTATATCGAGGTATGAAGCAGGAGATGCGCTCTTTGTAGTATTTTTTATCTCGAGTTCCTTTGGATAAATGATGTTGAGGTGATCCTAGAATACAGGGTTATTAATCGACAAAACATCATTGATGTATCTGTATGTAAAGTTGAACCGAGATGCTAATTATTTATTGCCTTTAGAGAGCAGAAACTGTATGAATTCTGCTTCGAAAGAGTACAAAAATATGTCGGTCAGAAGAGGCGCGCAATCAGTACCCAATAATCTGTTGGGACACTTTCCCACCAAATATCACAAAAATATTATCTATAAGAAATTCTAACATTTGAATTATCTCTTTTTCTTTATACTTGCTGCTGGAATCAGACTGTTCCTTTACAAAATATGTGTCGTTGTGGCCTAACACGAGATATTTATATCTGCGAATTCCTTTTTTGTTAAAGAAGGCGTTTTGAATAATAGATGTTATTCTGTTCTTTAGTTTTTGATGAGGAATGCTTGTATAAAGAGTCGAAAAGTCAAAAGATGTGATGCTAGTGACATTATTGAAAATAGGAGATTTTAAGTGCTCTAGAAGTTCTTTGGAATTCTTTAGGGTTCACATCTGATTGATTCCGCTTCTCGAATAAGCAGTAGAGCAGTATGTTTGAAGACCATATTTGATTTCTGTTAGAAGTTTTGTGAGGAACATGGAAAGAGAGAATCGATGCTTTTATAGAGTTTTATGCATCTTTGGAATCTAAAAACGATATGGCAGCTCGAGATCAGATTCATTTGTAGTAATACCGAATGAACTGAGAACTGACTTGTGATTATCCAATACCTCTGAAGGATACAGATTTGTAACTGTATAAGTTGGATTACCAGGCGTTGAATGAAAACCAAGCTCTTCTATAAGACATTTAATATAATATGCCTTACATACTAATGTGTAATTGTTAGCTGCCTTGTCAGCAGAAACAATAATGAAATTTTCGTGAAGTCGAGAAAGTTCTCTAACGACACTGGAGTAGAGGAAGATTATCTACTGATACGTGTCATATACATTTATTAGATCATATCCGCAGCAATGATGTCAAAGGATTGTATACAGATATGATTATGCTTGATTGCAAAAAGCATTTGATAAAGTGGATCATGTTATCTTATGTGAAAAGTTACGAACTGTGGGTGTGTTATCTGTAGATTGGTTTACATCTTATTTGTCAAACAGAAAACAGCAAACTGGTGTTAATAAGGTCATTTCAGAAACTTGGCATCTAAATTGTGGGGTTCCTAAAGGAAACATATTTGGCCCTCTGGTTATGTCAAAAATATGCCCATCAGTATTGACAATGAATGTAAATTGATACTCTGCGCTGACGACAGGTGCCATCTTACTTTCTCATAAAGACCCTCATGTCATCTCACAAAAAAATGGAAAGGAACTTGAAAATTATTTTTTAAGTGGTTGGTGGACATAAAGCTATCAATGCACCTGGGTAAGACCGAGTGTATATTGTTTGGTACTCCCTGGAAGCTGAAAAGCATAGATAAGTTTGAAGTAGTTTGCAACAATCATGTCATAATATCTACAGACTCTGTGAAATATTCAGGTCTACAAATTTTTAGACTTTTTATTCTGTGAAAACATTATATTTATTTTTGTACAAAAGATGAATTCTCGTCTCAAATTTTATTATAGACATGCTAGTTTTCTTAACACACACTCAAGAATTACCTTAATATCAACCTTAATACAATGTCGTTTTTGCCATTTTGACTACTGATGTTCATCCTGATTTGGACGTAAAAGGAAAACCCCAAAACAAAAACTGCATGTTGACCAGAATAAAGTCATCAGTTTCATACTAGGTCTTAAACCACAAGATAGTGTATCATGTGATATTTTAGACTCATTGAAAATGTTAGAGTTGAAAATAGGGTTACACAGCTTCGTCTTAACTATGATCACAATATGGATGTACACCAGGATATTTAAATAACAATTTTACATTGAACAAAAACTGCACCAAAGGAAGCAGTTCTAACAACTTCCTTATACCAAGAATTGGGGGTGCTGAATCTGTGTCTTTCCTTTACCATGCCATTTTAGATTGGAATGCTTTATCTGCTGATTTCAAAGCACAAAGAAATGATCCGGTGCTTTTAAAGCGGCTGTAAAGGCCCATTTACGAAATGCTGCACAAAATGTCGAAAGGGGAAGATATGTGTTCTATTTAAGCCATTTTATGTCTTATATTGTTTACGATGTCATTTTTTATGACTTTGCAATAGGTTATACAAAATACGTGCTTTCCTCTGCCAAAATCTCAATCCCGCTGTGTTCTGTGATATTTCTCATTATAATTATCAGCTACAAGAATCCCTTTGGAAATAGCTTTAACGGGTTATTCTAGGAAAAATCAAGCTCAGGTCTCTATATACATATTTTAGTAATATAATGCTATTCATTAAACCTATATTTCTAGTCAAATTAAGGATTGATATTTTGTACTGAATGTCATGTCATATCCCCCTTGACATTAGTCATGATTGGTTGATAAAAAAGTGTTTTTGATACATAATCAGTCATTAATATTTGTGATAATTTTAATTGTCATATGTGCTTACAAGTCATATTCTTATTTGTATATGCCTTGATTTTTACCTGAATGAAATTGAATTGCATTGAATAATATTTTTAAAAACAATTTTAAATGATATCAAAACATTTCAAAATGTTCTGTAAATTTTTTCGCAGAATGAAAGCATATGGAGAAATTCAGCCCATTTTATTCATGAGATGCGTACCACGTGATCTGCAATCATGCATATTCATTTGAAAAAATCACGTGACTCAAGTTTATGCCCCGTCTCTTTTGAAACTTAATGTACCCACATGAAGTCGTGTAAATAGTGTGAAAGTCTCGGGCATGCTCTCATATGCTTTCCGACCGATAAAACAAAATAAAGAAAGCTGTTAGATTTAAGTTTTAACAGTTTTTGCAATTATTTCCTCCTCGGTGCCTCTTTATAAAATTGTTGGAAATGTAGAATTTCCTTATTTCAACTCAAAAAGGAACATTAAAGAAAAATTCTGGAGGAAAATAGATGGGATATTCCGGATTTTCAATTCCATGTTGTCCGTTATAGAATCTGTATTTGATCGTTTCGGTGACATATCCGATGTAATTTTCAGTTGAAAACAGGGAAAATGCTGAATTTTGAGAACTTTTCTCTTGCTTCAGAGCATTTAATAGGACACATCGCTTCAAACATTTGACTGAAAAAGGAACATTGAATACTAAGGGAATAAGAGTCATTTTTGTTATAATTACAAAACAAACAGCAAGGAATTTGATTGCGAATCTGGATTTGTGTGATTTCGCAGTGGTAAGTTTTTCATTTCGATTTCTTTTTTATTTCCCTATACAAGCTATACACGCTGTCATGGTTGGTTCATGTCCAATATGGCCGCTATGCAAATTAGCAAAATTGACTGAATTTCTCCATATGGCGTTTTCGACAATGGCTAATAAATATAGAACATGGTATGGTTCTGTACTACATAGACTAATCGTCGATTATTCAAATAGCCTTCCTATATACTAAGCGTTAGTTCAAAGCGATATATTCAGCATTCCTGTAATAAAGCATTGTACCCGGGTACGGTTTCGTTAGTGAAATCGTACTGTGAATCGTACACATTCTAATTGGGTACGTTTTCTCGTGAGTACGATTTCTCCACAGTACGATCTCTTCATCAAGATCTCAAAAGGTGTCAAAGGTTATCCCCGATGTATAGGTGAGTTCAACGGCATGGCAATGCGTACAGCTTGTCGTTCATTTGCGGGTCCGGTTATAAAAAGCGATGTGCCGTGTGGGCGGGTAAAGTTTTCAAGCGCAGTCATACACACATCAATGATATTGGTGCATACAGAGACAAATCTGTTGGAGAATAGAGTGGTAGGCGGGACCAATTCGTTCTATTTAATAACCTTTTCAGTTGTATAGTAGCCGCGTACCCGATCATCTGATCAGTCATAAACTGATAAAAAGAGGTAAAACATGACATGTCCTACACAATGGTGAATTTAAGAGGATGCACGGCCCCTTAATTTTCCAAAAAAGAACTTTTTATAGTCTGAATGCCCCTTATTATGTTGTTAATGATACAACCTGTCACTTTTACAGGTATTCAGGTAGGCCTTCGGGGAGCAATCATTTGATTTTTAAAGGTGGGGGTGGAGGAGGAAGAATTTTTTGAGCCGGAAATTTTTCTTTGCATATTTTCCGAGCCGGAGTTATTTTGCCAATATATAGAGCTGAATCATTTAATTTGCTACTTATCTATGAATTTAGCGTACTTGGTGTAGGAGGGGGTGAAAGGGATGAGGTGGGATTACCAGGTGTACTACGCCTTCATTTTTTGACAGACCACTGTCTGGCTTATTGTGTGTTTTTCCCTATGCAGTCGCTTTGGGCTGGAAAATGTATTTTTCTATATTGCATGCTACAATTCTATTGCAAAAATTTCCCCTTTCCCCGAACCAAAAAAAAAAAAAAAAAAAATGGATTTCCAGTTTATCATGCAGCTGCAGAATGAAAACGTTGAAACCAGCAAAGACCTGTTGCACGCTATGATGGTTGGTAACGGCGATCTTAATTAATTAACATCCGGCAATGGCCATTAATATAAAAGAATTCATTCGATTTAGCTTGGGAAAACGGGAGATATAAGAGATGCAAGAATGGAACTGAAAGAATATCTTGCCGACTGGCGTATATAGTCTATATTAAATAGAGACCTACATTTTAATGAAGGCGCTGAATATCAATTTGGCACATATTCTCTATCACATCGACTAAAATCGACTGCATTTTAAGCACTTGATTGGTCATCTGCACTCTGTATATGTAGCAGCCGATAATCAGCTGCGTAGTGTACATGTACACATACGTTTTCATTTGGCTTAATTTACGGCGATTTGTACATATCCGAATCCATTGTCCGATTGTATTGCTCCGAGTTATAAATAAAGTAAAGAAACACTTTTTGAATACATTTTCAGTTTTCTGCACCTGCCTCCGTTATAGATAATAAGTATCTCTGTACAGATCTATATCTACCCGTCTCTCTCTCCTTATAGAATAAAATCAGATCTAGAGCAAATCATTATCAGTGGTAGTAGATGTATTCATGTGGTTATTCTTGCTTTTCGTTGGTTGGTTTCTAAAGGTGTGTTGTGTATGCGACAATATAGAAAAGTCGGTGAAAAGTTATTTTTTACTGTTTAATGAAATCTACACAGCAGAAATATAGTGGTGGCTTCGTTTGCTAATTGTATGAGGAGACCCGACATTTACGATGATAGAAATCAAGTTTAAGTCTAAAGTAATTCGATTTCCCGATGTACGTTTATACTCAGAGTCCACATAAGTCAAATCCTACTATGACTTCTGTTATATTCCACGAAGCTACCTGGTACAACACATGTTTATATATCAAGAGTAATTGACATATAACACAACTAATAAAAGTTTACTACAATCTAACATAATAGAGTCTATTGACCATGAGATGGTTAAGAGTTAACATCAAGGTTAAATAATAGAGTCATTCGATCACACTGACCACTACAGGTACACAACTTTCGGTAGATCAATGGGTGGATCTATGGGTGGCGTTCCTGGAGTAACGACGATCCGTAGGTAGCGTAGCGTACATAACTCCCCATGTTACTAGAAAATATCCTGGCACGAGTGTTTGTGTAAAATGTTATGGTTTTGTTGATCCATAATCTGGAATCCGCATGCAATCCACTGCCCACGTTAATCAGTGTACAAATGTTGAATCCTCATGCTATTCATTTTCCATGTTAATCGATATAGAAAGGTTGATATCCCAGCACCGATAATGTAACAATAAGGAATATGTTCAGGCAACTGAAAGTCAGCGTGTCTCCCATGTCGTCGTCTCAACCCATACCCCTGTTTTTCGCAAGCGGGCAATGTACCCTAGCAACAAAACTTTTCATCTCTTGCATCTCAGTTCCATCATCTGATTTTATGTCTGACCTTAACCTCCGCAATCGTCTAACTACAATCTTACTTGCCAAAATGTTTTTCTTATGGTTCTTATAAATAATTATCAGAACAATTAATCCTAACGCTATGATTACAAAAATCTCAATATATTACCCCTTTGATAGGGGCTCCGCTACTTTAACTTCCTGAATTTTCCAATAGTAACAATAAATTTGTCAATTGAAACTGTTTTAATACGGTTCAGTTCTTTGGGGATGTTCTCAAAAGTAAAAGTGTTACTAGCCAGTGCAAATGGCTCCCAGATTTTAATCGTTGTTGTGTCAAAGTTCTTAATAATATCATCAAACGGTCGTTCTATTTCATATTTACTCTCCTTAAGAAAATAAGGGGCAAATGAATTTGATTACTGGAGGTGGAGCAGGCTTTATCTACTTTTAAAATTCCTAAGGGAGAATTAATGGTAATTGTTTTAATGCTCGAGACTTCGAAAATATGACCGTCTATTCATGTTCTACATTAGGTTGGGCAGTAAGCGCAATGGAATATTTGGTCGCAGCTTATCAAAACCAGAACATGTATATACATGTATTTATATTTACACAGCTTACTCATTTGACCAACCGCTTTTGAATCAAAAATTATAAATAGTAACATCTAATAATTAATGTCAGATAAAAGTTGTATATATGGTGTAATCGAAAAACAATTCCAGTAACTCTTAATTATAAATCCCGTCGACAATTTTCACAACATAAGGTCCGTCAATCTTAAAACGGACAAGTAACAGGCTACAGTTATAGATTTAAAAGGAAGGTAATTACCGCATTGAATATACGGTCAGTAATACAACCAATGATGAAATCTGTGTGTAATTTTTTTTCGCTCGAGCGAAGCTCGAGATTCATTGTCACGTAATTTCCATTGACTGTCCTCATCAATATTCAAAGAGTTGGTGTGGTTATGTTGCAAAGTTAAAAAGGGCATATCTCGTTAACGACATCGACTTCGGTAACGATATTGTTTGATATTTTAGATAATGACCTAACATTACATAAAACAAATTCCCAATACTTCCCCATATCTACATGTACGAAATCGGATTATAGATGACCTAATTTGATTTACTCGACATCAGCATGGACCAAGGTTGAGCACATACGGGGAACACATTCCATTTTGGAGATGCATCAGACGAATGCACTTTACACGTGTTACTTAAAGCATATTTGAGTGGAATTCTTTACCTGAAATTGCAAATCAAGGTCATGCACATCTTTTACATGCACAAGGCGAAATATTTCACACTAGGTTATCAATCTTACCGTGTACAGTACAGTCCAGGTGTTTTGTCATTTTCCCACCCTCCACAGTGGGCCACATTGAGGTGTAAATTCAAGAATTACACAACACACTGTGTATTTGACAAAAGTGTGTATAAGCACAAGTAAATTTCCATCTGGATTCCCACTGTCTTATGTACACTTTCTCCAAAACACTTGGACTGTGCTGTAATACTTTCTCTACCAGTTACTAAACGGTGCAATTCCTTGACGTTACAATGGGAAAATGTGGCTTAAATTGGTCCTATTTCATTAAATAAAACTAGATCAAGAAGGTGTAACTATATACAATCACTCTTTGATATCTCGACATCGTAGGGACCAAGAAAAAAAAAAAAGATCTAGAACACTAATCAGCCCTCAAAGTTGGATTTGAACCTGAGACTACTAATTGGCCATGAGCCAACACACACAACTAACTGAGCAATGACTCTCATAGACGTATAATGACCTCGTCCGTATTGTTTCACCACAGTTCTCCAAAAATCATGAAAGAGGCTCTACCCACTAACTTGAATTTTGTTTGTGATATACATGAAATCTGGTTCAAACGGAAATGTTTTTGTAGTTGTGTAGTTGAGTGCAGTGAATTACCTTAACAATTGAAAAACCATTGTTTACTTTTAAGAGGGACAGATAACTTGTCACGAGAGAATCGTGATAAATTTAATAATATACTTATTTAATCAATCTAATATTTCTTAATAACCCAGACACATAGGTTCCTTATGACAAGAGCTTTCAATTGATCCATGACTTTGACCTGGTGATCTTGACCTTCATTTTAATTTGTTTTGCATTACGGTCATACTGTTTTAAGATTTCTCGATAGATCATATTTTAAAAAATGTAGCTTTCCTTTTTTTGGAAAAAGGAAATATCTATATACTCAGAATCCTTAGTTGATTCAGTGATATATATCTTCCTCCCAAAGTTTAACTCAAGTGGCAGTGGGGCTTATGTAGAAAAATGGATGAAGTGTTCGGCTCATGGATGTGGGGTCCCAGGTTCAATGCCCACCCTAAGCATATTGGTGTCTTCTTTAAAAACCGAGGCAGTGTCACGGCAGCGGGAGTGGCACATAAAAATTCTTCACTCACAAGGTGTAACTATAAACAATCTTTGATATTTCGACATCGTAGGGACCAAGAAAAATATGCCTAGATATCGGAAGGTCGAGATATGCAAACTGAGAGTATAAAAGAGAAATGTTATCTGTCGAAGATGTTTTTGATAATCGCTGGTTAGAATATAAATGAAGCCGTCCAATAGCGTACAATGACAAAATCATGTTAATAATGGTTTTATCGACATGTGATAAAAAATTACGATGTTTTATTTCATAATTAATAAGATACTTCGTCTCGATAGAATAAACTTTGAGTTTACGTTTTTACCTGACCATTTGAATGTACTAACGTAAGGTAGGAGAACCTGTCTGTGATATCGAACAGACGGAGCTGATGACAAATTGAGATAGAACACTTTAAAACGTTTTCATGATTAATAAAGTTATATGAATTTTTCTGATAGCTTATTCTCGTAAAATGAATCACATATGTCATCTTTAAATATATATTTGATCGATTGTTCTCTGCAAATATCCCATTTTATGATAGGTATGTAGAATTGTTATAACAGCTTACGCACTTGATACAATAAGGCAAAACGTCGATGTGCAGGTCAATATGGTCAAGTGTGTGTCACGTAATAACCAATTGATAAATTAAGGCTAGATCACCATTATAATTCATTAATAAGAAGCCATTGTCGAGATAAACCGGGCAAATTTTGATGATAGTACTGCAAAATGAAGTCGAGTTTTTTGAAATACTATCTACGGCCCTGTGGTATTATGCAGAATAACAGTAATGGTAGGAACTAGAGACTGGATTACTAATTTTTATGGTGCAACCACTTTAGCTTTTTAAGGGGGGGGGGGACTCAGACAGGGGATCAGTGAAAATGGGGACCTGTATGGGTAGTACATATGGTAGTCCCCCTTTTCTTCTTCCCCAAGTACGCTAAGTTTCATAGATAAGTGGCAAAACAAATGATCAGACTCTAAATATTCGCCAAACAAACAAACAAACTTCTTCTGCCTCCTCCCTCCAAAACATCAAATGATTGCTCCCTGAAAGCCTACCTGGATAAAGGTTATAAAATTAACATTGACTTAAGGTACACTAAGACTTTAAAATCTCTTTTTGGGAAAATCAGTGGCCAGCAACATTGTGCAGAAAGTGTAATTTTTTTTACCTCTCTTGATCAGATTATGGCTGATCAGCTGATTCGGTACGCGGCTATTAGAGAACTTAAAAGGTTAAGAAATAGTACGAATTAGTCCCGCCTACTACTCAAACTGATTTCTCTCTGTTTAGACCAATATCATTGATGTGTGTATGACCTTGCTTGAAAAATATACCCATCCACATGGCACATCGCTTTTTAAAACCGGACCCGCAAAAGACATGACAGGCAATGCCAATGAACTTACTTGTACATCGTTGATTCTCGAAGTCTACCTAGATACCGGAGGCGTCTGACCCTGACACTTCGGGTAAAACTCGGGGTTTATCGTTGGCGATAATATATGTAACAATGGCCTATTGTCGCCAGTTACTTCCCCTAACCTTTACATAGGTGGCGCACAACACATTGAAGTTCACCTTATACTTCCAGTTTGTTATAAATGTCAACACGGTAATTATAAACAAAGTTACATTAAGACCGAATGCCGACGTGTTGCTGTGTTCCCGGATGTTCGGTTAGGGGAGGGGTGAAATCCCAAAGGATAATTCTACAAGAAGAGCCTGGATCATAGCTATTCATAGCAGCGAAAACAGAGCGGTCACTAAAAGTGGTAGTCCAAGTCCGTGTCCGTGTTGGAGAAAAGCCGAGTTGAAATTTGGCATGGTTTGACACCAAATTTGAAACAATGTATTCAAATATATGTTAAAATATATTGACAATGTCAACGGTTGGAAAATTTTTAGCATTTTTATAATTATGGTCGATTTTCCTATTTTCAGGTCACTAAAAGTGGTAGTTGGGAGCCGAGTCGAGATTTTAATTACCTACTATTTCTTTAATTTTACATGAACTGATGCCAAATTTGGAATATTATATTATGATATACAGTTAAATATATTGATATTGTCAAATTAAAAAAAATAATCGATCATTGTAATACGTATGGGCGATGTCACTAAAAGTGGTAGTTGGTAGCCGAGCTGAGAGCGGAGTTGAGATTTTAATCGCCCACAGTTTCCTTAATTTTACATTGATTGACGCTACATTGATTGACACCACATTTGAAACAATATGTTCTGATACACAGTAAAATGTGGTGACATTATCAAAATTTTAAATTTTGAACATTCTCTTCTTCTTCTTCTTCTTCCAATACGAAGTGTACTCAAAAGTTGAGCGTTATACTTCATGTAATAACATTCTAATAGCAAGAGAGGATTTTACGACTATAAGGTCACTAAAACTGGTAGTTCGAGTCCGAACTGCGCGCTGAATTGTGATTTTAATCACCTAGCTTTCAAATCATCTTTCAACTGCATGTATCATCTCATTTTCTTTTATTGCATCAATCGAAAACCAAGTCGGAGGAGGGAGAATCTATCACAGGAATAAAACATAGACGTGTCACTTCGAATTTTATTTACTTTAGAAACAACATGAAATACAAGTATACATAGTTATAATGTTGGTATAAACAACCACATATTACATATATAGGTTAACTGGAATAATGAGTTTATTTATTCATTCACACAGATTAATACTTACAAGGTAACATGTATTGAATTAGCAGCAAATGCGTATTTACATACATAATCACATTGTACGTAATGACACTACCCATAGTAGGACATTGAATGTCCTATACCACTAGGCTACTGTCCTGTAGGTGAACTAGTCATAGTAGGACATTCAATGTCCCATACCACTCGGCTACTGTTCTGTAGATGAACATAGTACCACATTGAATATCCCATACCACTAGGCTACTGTCCTGTAGGTGTAGTGGTAAAGAGGATATTAAATGTCATACTATGAGTAGTTCATCTCCAGGACAGTACCCTAGTTGCATAGGACATCGAATGTCGTACTATGAGTAGTTCCTCTACAGGATTGTAGGCTCCAGGTATAGGACATTAAATATCGTACTACGAATAGCTCACCTACAGGACAGTAGACCAGTGGTATAGGACATTGAATGCCGTGCTATGAGTAATTCATCTACAGGACAGTAGCCTAGAGGTAATGGGTATTACATGTCGTTCTATGAGTAGTTCACCTCCAGGACAGTAGACTAGTGGCATAGGACATTAATAGGATTGTAGCCTACAGGTAAAAGACATTATATATCGTACTACGAATAGCTCTGCTACAGGACAGTAGCCTAGTGGTATAAAGGACGTTAGATTTCGTACTTTGAGTAGTTCCCCTACAGAACAATAGACTAGTGGTATAGGACATTAAATGTCGTACTTTGAGTAGTCCACCTAAAATACAGTAGACTAGTGGTATAGGACATTAAATATCGTATTAAGAGTAGTTCATCTAGAGGACAGTAGCCTACTGGTATATAGAACTTTAAATGTAGCGCTATGACTAGTTCACCTACAGGGCAGTAGCCTAGTGGTATATGGGACATTAAATGTCGTACTATGAGTAGTTTATTTACAGGACAGTAGCCTAGTTCTACATAGGGCATTAAATGTCGCGCTATGACTAGTTCACCTACAGGGCAGTAGTCTAGTGGTATATGGGACATTAAATGTCGTACTATGAGGAGTTCCCCTACAGGACAGTAGCCTGGTGGTATTAGGACATTAAATATCCTATTATGAGTAGTTCATCTACAGGATAGTAGTCTAAAGGTAAAGGATGTTTAATGATGTTCTACCTACAGGAAAATAGCATATTGCTACCGGACATTTAACATTATACTTTAAGACTTTGGCCTCACTCAGGTCAGACACCTTCGAGTCTCGAGGTAATTATTTTCCCATATCAACGTCGCTGGGAGTTATCTGTAAAACGCAGTCAGCAGAGAAATGATTATATATATACACATTCATTTCTTTACACTTTCATTCATGAAATCAAATAAAATCATTTACCAATCTTTGCAATCAGTTTAATTATAGGTTTGGTTTAAATAACATGAAATTGGTAAAAGGTCTATTGATATAGTTGTATTTCTGCATTAATTACTTTCGACAAGGGTCAATCCTACTATAACAAGTGGGGACGCATATGGTCCAAAATTCAGATACCATCCCTGTAGTTTAAACTTAAGCACACTCTTGCTGCCTTATGATAATAAATATATCTCTTTTTCAAATCTGTTTCTATGAAATGAAAGTAGTATCGAAATACACGACAATATGTGAGAATTTGAGGTCACACTGAAGTAGATGTACAATGTGCAAAAATTAGAACATATTATATATATATATATATATATATATATATATATATATATATATATATATATATATATATATATATATATATATATATATATATATATATATATATATATATATATATATATATATATATATATATATATATATATATATATATATGTGTGTGTGTGTGTGTGTGTGTGTGTATGAGGGTGTGTGTGTGTGTGTGTGTGTGTGTGTGTTTGAAACGTAAGAGTAGAAGTTGGCAAAATAATTCATAAAATATGCAATACATAAAGAGTTATGTAGACCTCGTGGCCATATGTAAAAATATTGCACATACATGTACAAACTCAGTAAAGAAATATATAATTTCTAATATTTAAATTTCATAAGAGAAGTACAAAATAGTTACTGATATTTAAAGAAATGTATGTAAGATCCGGCAGTACACAGATAGAGTACTTGTATTGACGAGTTGAAATATATCATTATTATTTTGATGAAATTAACAAAAAACATTCTATATAATAAGGGGAAAAAAGTCTAACAACTATTGACGTTATATCCCTTGTAAGTTGTTCGCCATCTTTGAGGAATTAATTGAATTATACTGCTAATTTCTCCAGACAAGAGATACTTCTTGTGATTTTGCAAATCTTATTCACATTCTGGGGTATTAGACAATGTAAAAAAGTTTCTATAGAAGTGGAAATATAATCAGTTTTCTTAAAAAGAAAAATCATTACATTTGGTATGAATGAAGCAAAAACTCATGCAGAACTATAAACATGGCCAGGAACGTGATGTAACTCCAACTAATACTCTGCTAATGAAATCTATCTATATCTGCATCTCTTAATTTCATGTTGTTTGTGACTTTCAGTCTGTGCATGTTGGTGTCTATCTTTTTTAAAAAAAATAGAAGTTATATTCAAAGAATTTTTACTTCACAGTTTGCTATTCCCATCATCACCACTTCCTACGACATCATCATGAAACACCAGTTTGGCTTGACAACAGATGGTTTTTCCTTGTAAAATTTCAAAATTCAAACAGTCTTTCTCAACTTGGCTTTCCCAAGATTCCACTGTGAGCTCGTCACCTAAAAGTGACTCTTTAAAAAAAGTAATTTCAATATACCTAACGCCTTTCTTGGCGTGTTTTTTCTGTGATGTTTTCAAATTTCTTTTTCACAGCACCATCCATAAAAACATCATAGCATGCTCGAATGTATGTTGTCCAGTTGGTATGATGATTTTCATCCGTGTCGCTATGGTAAATTTTCAAGGGCATAGAACTCTGAGGAAATTGTTTCAATATGCTATTTGTCTTTCGAAATGCTGGAACATTAGTGTTAACATGTGAACTAAATTTATCCTTCCACCACTGGGGCAACGGACGAGGTTTCCTTGTGGTTGGGTCTGTCAGAACAGTGACAAAATTCATATAAGCGTACGGCTTTTCTTGTGAAGGTGAATATAAGATTTTATGTGTACGGTATGATGTATTTCCAACGTGTGATAATGTTGTAGTACACACCAGGGGATGCTTCGGTGACGACGCCTTGTAAAAACTCTGGTCGATTTCAAGAGTAATATAGGGTACAAAAACCAAACTATCCTCTCTCATCATGTGCAAGTCTATAAAGCTGGTCAGCTCTCCGTCCGCATTTGTTTGTGGTAAGTGGGCAAAGATTATTGTTGAATGAAAAATCCGACAAAGACTTTGCAACAAAATGTGGTTTTCTGAAATGAAAGGATAATTTGTATAAAGTACATATGCTCCGAACATATATTGTTATAGTATGAGGGAAGTTTATTGTGGAGTCAACTAAAAGATGAAGACTCTTTAACAAATAAAAGATGTAGACAAATGCACAACATATCGCACAGATTCAACTTCTGTTTTGGACTCACCATAAGCAGTGACACGTCTTTTTCGTATCAATGTCAGTTGTAACACAAGGAAGTGCTTCTTAATGCCACACCATAAAGACAACACAGGAGTCACCAGAACTGTTTGTACTCAGGACTTCCTAGCCCCAGTAGTACACTGCAACTGGTCAATCAATTGATTATTGTTTTATGTCACTGCATGACTATTTCACTATATGGTGACAGCATCTGCCCGAGTGAGGGATCTTTTATGTGCCACAACTACCATGACACAGAAACTTGGTTTTCACAGTCTTATCGGAAGGAGAAGACACCAGTGTGCCCATTGAATCCAACCTGGGGCCTCTTATTCATAAGTCGAACACCTCATCCGAATATATACATCAGCCCCATTGGCTTGGGAAGAAATCACTAAATCAACTGCATAGCAAAGGCTTCTAAGTTTAAAAATATTTCTGAAAAAGAGAAACTTCGTTTGAGAGAAGTTACAGTTTTTAAAGTATAATCTAACAAGAAACCACGAAACATGCTATGGCCAGATTGCAAAACAAATTGAAGTCAAGGTCAATGTCACAAGGTAATGGTATCAATTGAAAGCTCTGGTCATGAATTAAGAACCTATATGTGAGGTATCAAAGCTCTACCCCCGTTGATTCAAAAGATATAAACAAAATTTTTTTAAACGTATGTCAAAGTCTAAGGTCTCGGTCAAAAGTCATGGCATAGTATGAAAGCTTTGGTCATAAGAACCCTATGTATCTGGGAAATTATGCTGTATTAGATTGATTTAATAAGCATATTGTTACATTTAATTTGATTCTCTGATGACAAACTGTCTGCCTCTTTAATTTTCCTACAGTTGAAAAGTAATGTGGAATGTTGAAGTTTTTTTAACACAGACAAACGAGCAAAGAGACAGTAGGCCCTTCTGTCTCTTAATTGATTTTTATTTCCCTGGAATCAAGGATTGAACTAGACTCTCTTCAATCCTTGATTCTAGGGACATAAAAATCAATTAAGAGGAGGTCACTTGAATAATGCACATCTACAATTTAAGAACTTCCATTGTATCAATTAAAAAAAGATTTTTTTAAAGGGATATGGCAAAAAGCCAAGTCTGAGAGTTACATGTACCTGCCCTTGTTAAAATGCATTATCTGAAAATAATTTTTATTTTTATTGTGTAAATTCTATAATTAAAAAGATCAGTTAAGTTTACTGATGCAGTTTAAATCTCAAAATCTCGATTGAAATCATATATTTAACAGAATTTTTTTTCTGTTTGAAAGTATTTGATAAATTTATATTTCGTTGTTATGGAAATGGAAAAATGTGTTATAATACATAAATTAGTAGAAACAGTTAAACATTGCAATAAACATAAGTATTTTTATTCAATTTACTATAAATTGTAATTGCAGTTTGAGGCGTTAATGTTCTGCTTCGATGAAAAAATTAGAAAAAAAAATCAATTTTAGGAAATATTTTTTAAAGTACTGAAAATCCCAATAAACCCTTTTACAGAATTAGAAAAGTACTCAATTTAATATGATAATTGAAGACCTGCCCTTGACATGCCCTTGAATACATTAAACTCTACTTGCAATTGATATATAACTTTCGCAGAACAAGGTACATTCTCATCAATATATGTTTCAATAGCATCAAAAGATCACGGTATTTATGGTTATTACATTGAAATGTACAGGCTTTTCTATCATTTCTTGATGATTTTCATCAGACAATATTGAAATATCAATATGGCTGTCATATGGCAGCCATATTGGATTTTCTGGAAAAACAAAACGGATATCTCATACTATTCATATGTTCTTCCATCAAGCCAAATTTCATAAAAATTTAGCAACCTTGCTTCCGCACCATATTGCAGGGCTTTCTTTATAGACATGCTTTTTGAGGTAAACAAGGCATCTTGATATGAAAGTTTTCCATATGTTAATTCACTACATTATACTACAAAAATACTCCCGTTTGAACCTGATTTAAAATTCAAGATAGAAGGTAAAACCTCTGTCGTGACTTTTGGTGGATTATGGGGAAGACAATACAGATGAAGTCATTATACGCACCTGAGAGTCATCGTTCAGTAAGTCGTGTTGTTGGCTGATGGCCAATTTGTGGTCTCAGATTCGAATCCCAACTTGAAGGCTGATCAGTGCCCTAGACCTTTAGAATAAGACAGTTTCAGAACCAAAGCCCCGTCTTATGGTAAAAGGGGGCACATGAAATGTCCTTACTGTTTTGGTAGGTCTGCAAGTAAATCATATCTTCTGGCAATGCATCTGTCACTAATACCATCATAATATAAGTGAAATAGCCTTTGCTAACGAAAAATCAAAACGCATACCTTTTTTATCAAACGATTCGAGATGGAACCTTCCTGGGATGTGGATTTTCATTTGGCCAGGATCCACATATTCTGTCGTATAATTTAACTGAGAGGTGAGCCTAAAAAATAAGTAGGTTTATAATTAAAAAATACAGTTTCATTCATTATCTTCTTTATGAATATTTAACAATATTGAGGAAGACATGCATCATTTATTCAAAGATAAAGAAAATACATTTTGTTTAGTAAAAATTTGAATCAGAGTTCAAGCAAATTATAGTTCTTATAAATACCAAATAATAAAACCTGAATTACTTGGAGTCCAAGAATGAATTTTATTTTCTCAGAACAATTATTGTTTGCAATAAACAGTGTCCTTTTGTTATAAATTCTAACTTTCGAAACAGAATGATACGGTTACTATGTTATATCGTAAATTGAATCAACAATAACGATCGCGATGAACCTAGAATCGCGTTGAATCATATCACTCCCAGACTGATTAGTAACTGGTAAAGATGGTAGTACATGGTAAGGTAACCTACTGAGAACTGGTAAATGACTGCTGAAAAAGGTGGTATGTGGTAAGATGGTCTACTAAGAACTGGTAAGCGACTGCTGAAGAAGGTGGTATTTGATAAGAAGATCTAGTGAGAACCTATTAGGAACCGGTATAGTAACTGGTATAGAAGGTAGCGCGTGGAAAGATAATCTACTGAAATCCTACTGAGAAATAGTTAGTAACTGGTAAAGAAGGTAGTACTTGGTAAGAAATAAGAAAATCTAAAGAGAACCTACTGAGAACTGATTTGTGACTGCTGAGGAAAGTGGTATGTGGTAAGATGATCAATTGAGAACGTACTATGAACTAGTTGGTAACTGGTATAGAAGGTGGTATGTGGTAAGATGATCCACTGTTAACCTACTGAGAACCGATTAGTGACTATTAAGGGGGTACAATGAGGTAAGATGATCAATTGAGAACCTACTGGGAACTGGTTAGTAACTGGTAAAAATCGTAGTATGTGGTAAGTTGATTGAGAACCAGTTAGTTACTGGTATAGAAGGTTATACATGTTCAAATGTTGTAATGAAAATCCCCCAAAAAGTAATCTGTCTTCCAAGAGACCCCTTCCGTCTTGTTAAATGGGAAAAATGTCTATTGCAAGACGTTTGAAGAATTTCCATGTTACAGCTATGGTTTAATGGACTGCATACTATTCAACAGATTTGTTTCTTCAACAAAAGTTGTCAGTAGACAATGTGGCAACCAAATTTGAATAGCAAAAGTTTTTTTGTAATTAGAACAATCAAGGTCAAAAAGTAAAAAAGAATTTATATATAAGGAAAGGTCTTGTCTCAAGGAATACACACAGGAAATATCTAAACCTTATCTTTTATTGTTCATAAATTATGACCAAGGTTAAAGCTATTTAAAAGTATGTAAAACTTCAAGGTCAGGGTCACAAGGTAAAAACTGTTCGTACCCAATGAAAGGTCTTCGCACTAAATCTAGGAATACACATGTGAAATATCAAATCCCTGTCTCTAGTTGTTCTAAATTACAAAATTATAATCCATGTTAAATTTTTGTCTACAACAACGATGCTGGGGGTTTGACATTATTAATAGTTCTCTTTTCATTTGTCCCCGTGAGCTAAAAAGAAATTCTGCTTTTGTTTGTTTCATTTCTGTCACACCAAAATTATTTCACTTATAAAGTGGCGGCATGTGAAAAGTCTGCATTGTACAGAAGGTCAGAATCTGCTTTGCATTGACACATCTGATGCAGTTACTGAGATTTTTTATGTACCTATATGTACTGACTGTGACAAAGGTCAAAGGGCCTGTAAGTACCTCATGCGAAAAACTGTGCGCCAATGAACCAGTGGAGGGGGCTCAAACCTTTTGGTCACCATCCAAGCATTGACTTACCGACTGGACAACTCTTTCATGTTGCTGAAAGATAAATCTAACAAAAGGCCGAAGTGGGCCTTTGTAGCTCACCTGAGCACCTAGATGATCAGTCATGCAGGAAGGAAGAAGTCATTTATTTTTGCATTACTGTAACTAAGTAAACAAAAATGTTGAAAATATACCGGTATGAAATTTAATTTCAGACTAGTAGAAAAACAACAACACCTTTTTTTTTTTGGCAGATGCAATAGGTGATTTTGATATTAAGTATTTGCTTTGTGTCTGCAAGATGTTATTCTGGGCAACAAGTTGGTCCTTTTCTTTAGGTGGGGCCTTTTGTTGACAGACTTCAAGTCTGGGTCATGAACAACAATTGTTTCAAATATTGTCCAGATCCAACTTAAAATGGCCTAATTTCATACGATGAGTGTTGCAAAACATCTAAAAACTTATTTAGATGTGTGAAGAAATGAAAAAAATGACCACAGCTTGATTCGAACCGCTACTCTAAATATTTAACTACCAAGTGATATATGTACCATTCATTGTGAGACCTATTTTTAGACATGGTGGCACTATCTGTTGACCAATTTGGATGAAATGTGCAAAATTGATAGAGGACCTTTAATACTTTATGTATACCATGTGAAGAATTGTCCCTATACGCCCTCATTTGGAAGTCTTAAAAATTCATAGAAAATCCAAAAATTGAGATATTGACAAAATTGACAAAATAACATTCCTTATAGCTCTCTCCTCTTTTTTTTTTAACCATAATTATGATCAAAATAGTCCATAAGAAATCATCATTATTAATTAACAAGGAAATATATCACTTTTCTGCACTGAAATCACCAAGTCAAAAAAAAAAAAAAAAAACTAAACTAAACAAAACAAAACAAAACAAAACAAAAAAAAAAGAAAAAAAAAAATCCCAAACAAAAAATCAGTCGAAAAAACTTCTAAACTTTGAGTTTTGAAAGGGACCTAAATGACAATACTTCTTCACTCATCCATGTAGATCATTTCTATGCATTCTGTTTTTCTCTGTATACAGCCAGTATGAAGAAGTATGTCAAAGGAGGATACCCTCTGTGACCTACTTTGGGCTGTGATTGCGCCACAAAAAAAAAAAAAAAACCACTTGCAGGGGATCATAAGTATTTTATTCCTATCAAGTTTCATAGACATCTGTTCAACGATTCTTAAGAAGAAGTCTAAAATGTGAAAAGTTCAAGACGGATGGACAGACGGACAGGCAACCGACAGACGGACGGACGAACGATAGACGACGCGCTATGATTACAGCTCATATGAGCCTTTGGCTCACTTTTTGTATCTGTGCCAATATTCACCACTGGCAAGTGAATGTTTTTTTTTAAATACATGTGTATAATTCATTCTTTCACGTTTCGTAAAAACCATGACATTCAGAGTTTTTATTTGTTTGCGATGATTACAAAGAACAATTGGGTTTTAAGGAAGGGTGGATAATGGAACAGAAAGTCAAAATGACATCATAAATACATGCCAAATTAGAACAGAAATGCACAATAGCTAATACAGGGCAAAGCCATAACATAATCTAGACTACTTTAGAAAGTGGAGTTAGACCTTGGATTAAGCCAGTCTTATTTGATGCAGCTAGACTTGTTTGTTTCAGGTATATGATGAAAAAAAACTCTACTTTGTCTTAGGGCAAAATTGTTACCAGAACCCAGTTTTTTGTATGTGCTAAAACAGAGGGCTTATTTAAAAAATGCCAAAGATAGGCTACTTTTACCGCAATACAAAACATAAAAAAATCAAGTCCCCATCCTTTTTTTGAAATACTTTCTACGGCCCTGTGGTATAATGCAGAATAACAGTAATGGTAGCAACTAGAGACTGGATTACTAATTTTTATGGAGCACCCAC
Source organism: Pteria penguin (assembly GCA_035048485.1). Lineage (NCBI taxonomy): Eukaryota > Metazoa > Mollusca > Bivalvia > Pterioida > Pteriidae > Pteria > Pteria penguin. The sequence continues at coordinate 36,391,035 of CM068584.1, forward strand.
TTTAGGTTTTTAAGGGGGAACTCAGACAGGGGATCAGTGAAAATGGGGACTTGCATGGGTAGTACATATGGTAGTCTCCCTTTTCCTCTTCCCCAAGTACGCTAAATCTCATAGATAAGTGGCAAAACAAATGATCCGGCTCTAAATATTCGCCAAAAAATAAACCCCAAACAAACAAAAAATTGGCTCCGAAAATAGGCATATACATTTTTTCAGCTCACAACAGTCTTCTCCTCCCTCCTCACTCCAAAACATCAAATGATTACTCCCTGAAGACCTACCTGGATAAAGGTTATAAAATTAACATTGACTTGACACTAAGACTTTAAAATTTCTTTTTGGGAAAATCAGTGGCCCGCAACATTGTGCAGAAAATGCGATTTTTTTTTACCTCTCTTGATCAGATTATTGTTGATCAGCTGATTGGGTATGCGGCTATTAGAGAACTTAAAAGGTTAAGAAATAGAACGAATTAGTCCCGCCTACTACTCCAACTGATTTCTCTCTGTTTACACCAATATCATTGATGTGTGTATGACCTCGCTTGAAAACTATACCCATCCACATGGCACATCACTTCTTAAAACCGGACCCACAAAAGACATGACAGGCAATGCCAGTGAACTTACTTGTACATCGTTGATTCTCGAAGTCGTTGTGAAGTCACTGTCTGTGTTAGTCTACCTAGATACCTGAAGAGTTTGACCCTGACACTTCGGGTAAAACTCGGGGTTTATCGTTAGCGATAATACATGTAACAATGGCCTATTTTCGCCATTACCCCACCTAACCTTTACATAGGTGGCGCACAACATATTGAAGTTCACCTTATACTTCCAGTTTGTTATAAATGTCAACACGGTAATTATAAACAAAGTTACATTAAGACCGAATGCCGACGTGTTGCTGTGTTCCCGGTTGTTCGGTTAGGGGTGGGGTGAAATCCCAAAGGATAAATCTACAAGAAAAGCCTGGATCATAGCTATTCATGGTAACAGTAGCGAAAACAGACCGGTCACTAAAAGTGGTAGTCCAAGTCCGTGTCCGTGTTGGAGAAAAGCCGAGTTGAGAATTAAATCGCCCACAACTTCCTTAATTTTGGCATGGTTTGACACCAAATTTGAAATAATGTATTCAAATATATGTTAAAATATATTGACAATGTCAAAGTTTGAAAAATTTTAGCATTTTTATAATTTTGGTCGATTTTCTTATTTTCAGGTCACTAAAAGTAGCAGTTGGGAGCCGAGTCGAGATTTTAATCACCTACTATTTCTATGATTTTACATGGACTGATACCAAATATGGAATATTATATTATGATATACAGTTAAATATATTGATATTGTCAAATTAAAAAAATAATCGATCATTGTAATAATTATGGGCGATGTCGCTAAAAGTGGTAGTTGGTAGCCGAGCTGAGAGCCGAGTTGAGATTTTAATCGCCCACTGTTTCCTTCATTTTACATTGATTGACAGCACATTGATTGACACCACATTTGAAACAATATGTTCTGATATACATTAAAATGTGGTGACATTATCAAAAGTTCAAATTTTGAACATTCTAATAGCAATGGAGGATTTTACGATTATCGGGTCACTAAAACTGGTAGTTCGGGTCCGAGCTGCGCGCCGAATTGTGATTTTATTCACCCAGCTTTCAACTGCATATATCATACCATTTTCTTTTATTGCATCAACAGAAAGCCAAGGCGGAAGTGGGAGAATCTACTTTTTTATCTCAGATATAAAATACAGACTTCTCACGTTAACTTTTATTAACTCTAGAAACAACATGAAATACAGGTATACATAGTCATAATGTTGGTTATAACAACCACATATTACATATATAGGTTAACTGGAATAATGAATTATATAGTCATTTAATACATACAAGGCAACATTTATTAAATTAGCAGCAAATGCGTATGTACATACATAATCACATTATAGGTAATGACACCCCATTATTACACACTTCGGGGATTAATTTCTTAACTCGGCTGTCAGCTTGAACTCAGACTACCAGTTTTAGTGACCTGAAAATCGGAAAATCGTCCATTATTATAACATTTTTCAAAAAGTTAAAACTTTGATAAAGTCCTCAAAAGTAACTATATATCAGAATATATCATTTCCTTTTTGGTGCAAGTCCATGTAAAATTAAAGAAATAATCAGGGATTAAATTCTTAACTCGCCTGTCAGCTCGGACTCGGACTACAAGTTTTAGTGACCTGAAAATCGGAAAATCGTCCATTATTATAACATTGTTCAAAAAGTTCAGACTTTGATAATGTCCTCAAAAGTAACTATATATCAGAATATATCATTTCCTATTTGGTGCAAGTCCATATAAAATTAAAGAAATAATCAGGGATTCAATTCTTAACTCGCCTGTCAGCTCGAATTCGGACTACCAGTTTTAGTGACCCAGTTTTAGTGACCTGAAAATCGGAAAATTGAGGATTACTAATTTTTATGGAGCAACCACTTTAGGTTTTGAAGGGGGGGGGGGGGGGGGAACTCAGACAGGGGATCAGTGAAAAAGGGGACCTGCATGGGTAGTACATATGGTAGTCCCCCTTTTCCTCTTCCCCAAGTACGCTAAATTTCATAGATAATTAGCAAAACAAATGATCCGGTGTAACATTAAAAAGTGACCCCATTGAAAACTGACCCACGGGTCAGTTTTCAATGTTAAAAACTGACCCACGGGTCAGTTTTCAATGTTAAAAACTGACCCACGGGTCAGTTTTCAATGTTAAAAACTGACCCACGGGTCAATTTATAACGGTCTGAGGGTCGATTTTTGATGTGGAAAATTGACTCGGTCCGTTATTTAATGACCCCACCCACGCATGAAAAAGTGACCTTCGCATGAAAATGTGACCCTCGTTGAAAATTGACCCGCAGTGGTGAGTCATATTTTAACGTTAAAAATTGACTCTTGCGTATAATGCTCCTTTGAAATATGCAGTTCACACTGTATACTTCCTGTTTGCACACGGGTCATTTACAGCATGGTCTACATTTTACTTTGGATAATGACATCATATGTAGAATATTATGCAAATTTCGATCTCATTAGACGCGTTGTCTGTTAGAACTGATATTTCATTAGCTATAAGCAAATGGCTTTTGTTAAATAAAAAGTGATATTTTGCAGAGACAATGCAGGGATTATAATTGGAGGGGGGTTGGAGGGATGGAAGGGGAGGGGGTGTCATATTTCAATATTAATTAATGACTCCATAAGATAAAGCTTCGAACTCCTGCTTAAAATATAGTGTGACGTTCAATAATTTTTTTAATAAACTTGAAAACTTGTTATTAGAGTTATTAGAGGTGGGGTCAAATTTCAACATTAGAAAACGACCCCATGTCGAGATAATCTCCTTATTACAATAAAGTATATAGCTAAGTACAATGTGTGCTTTTGTTGGATAAAAAGGGATAATCTGCAGATACGATGCAGGGATTATAACTAGGGAAGGGGGGTGTCATATTTCAACATTAATTCATGACTCCATATGAAAAAAAAGCATTGAACTCCTGCTTAGAATATAGTGTGACTTTTAGTAATCTTGAAAACTTGTTATTAGAGGTGGGGTCAAATTTTAACATTAATAAACGACTCCATGTCGATACAATCTCCTTATAACAATACAAGTATTTAGCCAAGTACACTGTGTGCGTTTGTTGAATAAATAATGATAATTTGAAGAAACGATGCAGGTATTATAAATAGGGGATGGGGGGGGGGGGGGAGTGGTGGTGTTCATATTTCAACATTAATTCCGGACTCCATATGAAACAAGAGGCCCAAATGGGCCTATATCGCTCACCTGAGCATAAATTGCTTATTTACAATAAAATGACAGCTTATTTCAGTAGAAAATTTTGCTTTTTTTCTACAAGACTTTCTATAAGGTTTGGTGTTATTTTGTGCAGTCGTCTTGAAGTGTCCAAATTGTGTCAACCAATCAGAGCCAATGGTGGCCATCTTGGATTACGGATCGGCAGGAAAAACACAAACTTGGTACAGGACCTCGAGTACTTACTTCCTATGAGATTTGGTGGAATTCTGTGCAGCGGTCCTGGAGAAGAAGTCGAAAATGTGTCAACCAATCAGAGCCAATGGCGGCCATCTTGGATTACAGATCAGCACGAAAAACACAAACTTCGTAGAAGATCTTGAGTACTTACTTCCTATGAGGTTTGGTGAAATTCTGTGAAGCGGTTCTGGAGAAGAAGTTGAAAATGTGTCAACCAATCAGAGCCAATGGTGGCCATCTTGGATTACGGATCGGCAGGAAAAACACAAACTTGGTACAGGACCTTGAATACTTACTTCCTATGAGATTTGGTGGAATTCTGTGCAGCGGTTCTGGAGAGGAAGTCGAAAATGTGTCCACCAATCAGAGCCAATGGCGGCCATCTTGGATTACAGATCAGCACGAAAAACACAAACTTGGTAGAAGATCTTGAGTACTTACTTAATATGAGGTTTAGTGAAATTCTGTGAAGCGGTTCTGGAGAAGAAGTTGAAAATGTGTCAACCAATCAGAGCCAATGGCGGCCATCTTGGATTACGGATCGGCACGAAAAACACAAACTTGGTAAAGGACCTTGAGTATTTACTTCCTTTGAAGTTTGGTGAAATTCTGTACAGAATTCTGGAGAAGAAGTCGAAAATGTAGAAAAGCTAACGACGAGACGACAGACGGTGATTGATCACAATAGCTCATTTGAGCCTTCGGCTCAGGTGAGCTAAAAACTTGAAAAAAGGTCAAAAATTTGATCTCAGAATGGAACCAAAAACAACAGCACTTCTTCACCCATGCCTCTAGATCATTCCCATGCATTCAGTTTATCTCTGTATGCCTCCAGTCTGAAAAAGAAGTTTGTCAAAGGAGGGTACCCTCTGTGACTTACTTTTGCCTGTAGTGGCGCCATCTGCTGACTGATCCGCACAAAAAACAAAATCTTTGAAAAGGACTATGAGTACTTGCATCCTACCCAGTTTTATCACAATCCTTCAAGTTGTTCTGTAGATCAAGTTGAAGATATGAAAAATTGTCCCCCCCCCCCCTTTTCTTGGAAGTCTTAAAAAATTCATAACAAATTCAAAAATCGAGATATTGAAAAAATTCCTTCGCACCAGCATTCCTTACCATAGAAATGATTAAATGAAACCAAATGAATGCATCAATGTTTACTAAAAGAAAATAATAACTCTTTAATGCATTAAAATAACAAAGTCCAAAATAAAAATGAAAAAACGTCAAAAATTTGATTTCGGAATGGAACCAAAAATATCAACATTTCTTCCCATATGCCTCTAAATCATTCCTATGCAGTCGGTTTGTCGCTGTATGCACCCGATCTGAATAAGAAGTTTGTCAAAGGAGGGTACCCTCTGTGACCTACTTTTGTCTGTGGTGGTGCCACCTGTTCATGGATCCTGACAAAGATGACCACATTTGTGGAGGACCTTGAGTATTTGATGCATGCCAAGTTTCATTGAATTCCAGCAAGTGGTTCCGAAGAAAAAGTTCAAAATGTGAAATGTTTACACCAATTATCCCACCCCCCTTTTTCTTGAAAGTCTTAAAAAATTCATAAAAAATCCAAAACATAAAATATTGAAAAATTTTCTTCACAGTAGTATTTCTCACCATCAAAATGATCAAATTAAACCAAATTAATGCATCAATGTTTACTAAAAGAAAAAAATACCTCTTTTCTGCATTAAAACTACCAAGTACAAAAAAACGTCAAAAATTTGATTTCGGAACGGAACCAAAAATAACAACACTTCTTCACACATCCCTCTAGATCATTCCTATGCATTCGGTTTGTCTCTGTATGCCCCCGGTCTGAAGAAGAAGTTTGTCAAAGGAGGGTACCCTCTTTGACCTACTTTTGCCTGTGGTGGCGCCACCTGTTGATGAATCCGGACAAAAACAACAACACTCGTAGGGGACCATGAGTACTACATGCTTATCAAGTTTCATCAAATTCTGTTCAGTGGTTCTGGAGAAGAAGTCGAAAATGTGAAAAGTTAACGACAGACGACGGACGGACGACAGACGGTGATTGATCACAATAGCTCACTTGAGCCTTCGGCTCAGGTGCGCTAAAAAAAAGCATCGAACTCCTGCTTAAAATGGTGTGTGACTTTAATGAACTTGACTTGTTATTACAGGTGAGGTCAAATTTTAACATTAACAAGAGGCCCAAGTGGGCCTATATCGCTCACCTGAGTACCTAGATTATCAGTCATGCATGAAGGAAGAATTCATTTATTTTTGCATTAATGTGACTAAGTCAACACAGATGTTGAAAATATGTCAAATTTTATTTCAGGCTAGAATAAAAAACAACACTTTTTTGCACATCCATTCAGGTGATTTTGATATTAAGCATTTCCTTTGTCTCTGCAAGAAGTCATTCAGGGCAACAAGTTAGTCATTTTCTTTAGGTGGGGCCTTTTGTTGACTGATTTCAAGTCTGGGTCATGAACAACAATTGTTTCAAATATTGTCCAGATCTAACTTAAAATTGCCTAATTTCATATGTTGAGTGTTGAGAAACATCTAAAAACGTATTTAGATGTGTAAAGAAATGAAAAAAAATTTTTGACCACAGCTGGATTTGAACCGCTACTCTCCATATTTCAATTACCAAGTGGTATATGTACTATTGTGAGAACTGCTTTTTAGACATAGTGGCATTATCTGTTAACCAATTTGGATGAAATTTACCAAATTGATAGAGGACTTTTAGTACTTCATGTATTCCATGTTTCATTAAAATCTTTCATGTGGTATAACAGCAGAAGTGAAAAATGTGATTGAATTGTTCCTATACACCCTCATTTTGAAGTCTTAAAAAATTCATAGAAAATCCAAAAATTGAGATATTGACAAAATTCTTTCAAAGTAACAATCCTTACCATAATTATGATCACAATAGTCCATAAGAAATCATCATTATCAATTAACTAGGAAATATGACACTTTTTTCTGCATTGAATCACCAAGTCCAAAGAAATGTCGAAAAAAATTCTAAAATTTGATTTTGGAAGGGAACCAAAATGACAATACATCTTCACTCATCCCTCTAGATCATTTCTATGCATTCTGTTTGTCTCTGTATACAGCCCGTATGAAAAAGAATATTGTTAAACGAGGGAACTCTTTTGTGACCTACTCTTGACTATGGTGGCGCCACCTGTAAAGAGGTCTGGACGAAAACAACAGAATTTGAAGAGGATCATAAGTGACTTATTTCTACCAAGATTTATTAAAATCCTTCAAACAGCTTTGTAGAAAAAGTTGAAAATGTGAAAAATGGCCAAAACCGCCCCCCCCCCCTTTTTTTGGAAGTCTTAAACGTAAAATTCCTAATTTCATATGTTGAGTGTTGAGAAACATCTAAAAACTTATTTAGATGTGTAAAAAAAAAAATTTTTTTTGACCACAGCTGGATTTGAACCGCTACTCTCCATATTTCAATTACCAAGTGGTATATGTACCATTGTGAGACCTACTTTTAGACATGGTGGCATTATCTGTTAACCAATTTGGATGATCCGCACAAAAAACAAAGCCTTTGAAAAGGATTGATAATAAGACTGGTCATTAGAGGTAGGGTCAAATTCCAACGACCCCAAGTCGAGAAAATCTCCTTTTTACGACACATGTACTTAGCTAGATATACTTTCAGTGGGGTCAAATTTTAACCTTAAGAAAGTATAACTGTAATAGCCTATAAAATGTCTTTGTACAGGAAATATCTGGAACAATCAATGCACGTAGATTAATTATACGGTAGTAGATTCGTCTCTTATATTTTGTCTCGTCATTTGTGACACTTGATACAATTATGAACTTTTTACATGGTAAATATGCTGTGTTATATCCCTATCAAATAGTTTCTAAATAAATTCTATAGAACCGCTGTTGATATCAAGCGGTCTAAGGAATTGTTAGAAAATTCGGCCTCTGATGACAACTGTTTGTCTTCGAGCTTAATTAATAATCTGTTGCCCTCAATCCCAGTCAATAACTGCATAATATTCACATCAAAATCAAATATTAACCGAAGGTAAGTATCCTTTGGGGGATCGGGGGTTGTTTTGATCAATATCTAGAGTATAGAGCCTGTGTGGCCAATTTGTTAAGGGTCTCTTCTTATGATTGAAAGATCCAAGGTTCGTGTCCCCCCCCCCCCCCCCTGGTCATGAAGGTTATCTGTCTTTTGGATGAAACTGTGAAAACCGATGCTCTGTGTCACGGTAGGCTTGGCGTGTGAAAGATCCCTTACTGCTTCGGGATAAGTCCGTTGCAAAGATATAATTTTCTAAAGAATGCAGCGGCATCTTCCCTAGCCGAGGCTCTAATCCGATTCTTTCTTCTCCCAGCAGCCTTGGATAGTGAAGATGTGCATCAGGCAGATGACGTCACCAAATGCATACAATAATCGTGTAGTGATATTAAACAAGAATCAATCAATCTAGAGTATATATTCTATTTTTCACTTTCTAACGTAGTATTTATGAATTTGTTTTTCATATACAGTTTGCATTCACTTCATTCACAAATTATCAAATTTTCTGAAAGATGACATATACTTGTCCATATGCTTAATGATAATTTAAAAAAAAAAAAAAAAAGATAATTTGGAAACAGCACATGTTACCCAAAAAGTAATCGACTGAAAGTGCAACGGTATGATTTTCTTTTCGGTGGGAGATCTGTCATTTTAGAAATCCCAGTAAAGTTCGTATAAATTACCTGTAAAAGTATTTTCAAACTCGATGTAAATCGATCTTGTTTTGTAGTTATAACCAAATTAATATTTACTGGATTGCACTTATTTTCTCGTGATTCATATTAAGCGGAGTAAGTGCTGATCTTCGTCTTTTAAAATTAATGATTTCGCTAACAAAATGTTTGTGAAGACATTATGAAGGACAATCACAGATCACGCTAATTCATTGATTGAATCATTCATTTTTGTTTAACGTCACACCACGAATATTTCACGTATATGATGACGGCATCTGCCTGATGCGGGACATACAAATTTTGACCTTTGCAACGGACCCACCCGAAGCAGTGAGGGATCTTTAACGTGCCATGCATACCACGACACGGGGCCTCGGTTTTTACTGTCTAATCCGAAAGACAGTACACCGGCATGACCAGAGCGGGACTCGAACACCGGCTCCCGATCAGGAGTCCAGCACGATACCACTAGGCCACGCCGGTTTCACGCTAATTCATGAATATGCTAATACAGCGTATATCTAAAACCTTATCATCAACATTTTGGGTGAAAATTAGGTTGTGTACAAATACAGTAATTAATTGTTCAAGATTGCATTAAGTGTGTCAAGGAAGTTAAATCATAAGGGACTTTTGGACAGATGGACACCGGAGCGAACAGCGTCCTTTACATGATTATTCCAACTGGCCTGTTCTTTAAACGGCGAGGCGACTTTTCATACGTGCTCTGTTCAGGAAAAAAAATGCTGAAAATCATACGATAAAAACAAAATAATAATAATAATAATAATAAATAGAAAATTATAATATACGTATATTTGACGTCATGCCTCGACAATTGCTTTATTCACGTGACATCTTGTTGTGAATGAAATGCTACTACACTAAGACTCTAAGTGCTGCCTTTCAAGAGTCGTTTCGCCGTTTTAAGGGACTGATCAGTCGAATACAAGTATGTTTTGCAAGTGTATGAAATAATAATTTACATTATTACCCAGCGACATAATTCAAGAGAACTAGTAACGTTCTGATACACATATGCATATTTTAAACGTTGATGTTATTTTTGAAATATAAAAGTGGTTGGATCACGATGCCAAATGCTATATGTTTCGGGTGAGGGTTTTCTAATCACTAATATGTGAAACATGTAAAACAAATCATCCTTCTATTAAATATAAATATATATATATATATATATATATATATATATATATATATATATATATATATATATATATATATATATATATATATATATATATATAATAATAATAATAATAATAATAATAATAATAATAATAATAATAATAATAATAATTATGATCCCCACTTCTGTTCTGGATCCGCTGATGTGTTTGATGTGGATGCTTTTAACTTGATCCAGTGACCATATCCATAATAGGTTAAAGACAAACAAAAAGGTGAAATAGTAAAGACTTTATCCCAAAACAGCCCCCCCCCCCCCCCCCCCCCCCCGAGATAAAAAGTATACCAGTATTTAAGAAATGCAGTTCGAGTTTGAAATCACACCCAAACCACAAACCTTTCCACCTGTTTATATTGATTTTTTTTTCTGTATACGCATGTGAGTCAGTTGCGATATGGAAGGAGGAAGCAAAGGTTACATGGAAAGGGGAATGAGGTGGAATGGTGAGAGACATCCCATATGTCCACCACACTTCCATAGAAACTTGTATTTCAATGCTATACATAAAATCGTTAAAAATTACCCCATGGGGAGTCAAAATTTAACGGCGTGTGTCAATTTGTAACGACTTTTGGGCCATATTTAGATTTAAAAACTGACCACACGTGTCAGTTTTTAATGTTAAAAACTGACCTGCGGGTCAGTTTTCAATGGGGTCACTTTTTAATGTTATACCGGCTCTAAATATTCGCCAACCCCCCCTCCCCCGAAACAAACAAAAAAATTGGCTCCGAAAATAGGCATATAAATTTTTTCATCTAACCACAGTCTTCTTCTCCCTCCTCCCTCCAAAACATCAAATGATTGCTCCCTGAAGGCCTACCTGGATAAAGGTTATAAAATTAACATTGACTTCAGGTACACTAAGACTTTAAAATTTCTTTTTTGGGAAAATCAGTGGCCTGCAACATTCTGCGATTAATTTTACCTCTCTTGATAAGATTATGGCTGATCAGTTGATCGGGTACGCGGCTATTAGAAAACTTAAAAGGTTAAGAAATAGAACGAATTAGTCCCGCCTACTACTCCAACTGATTTCTCTCTGTTTACACCAATATCATTGATGTGTGTATGACCTCGCTTGAAAACTACACCCATCCACATGGCACATCGCTTTTCAATACCGGACCCGCAAAAGACACGACAGGCAATGCCAATGAACTTACTTGTACATCGTTGATTCTCGAAGTCGTCGTGAAGTCACTGTCTGTGTTAGTCTACCTAGATACCGGAGGCGTCTGACCCCGACAGTTCGGGTAAAACTTGGGGTTTATCGTTGGCGATAATACATGTAACAATGGCCTATTTTCGCCAGCTACCTCCCCTTACCTTTACATAGGAGGCGCACAACACATTGAAGTTCACCTTATACTTCCGGTTTGTTATAAATGTCAACACGGTAATTATAAACGAAGTTAGATTAAGACCGAATGCCGACGTGTTGCTGTGTTCCCGGTTGTTCGGTTAGGGGTGGGGTGAAATCCCAAAGGATAAATCTACAAGAAAAGCCTGGATCATAGCTATTCATGGTAACAGTAGCGAAAACAGACCGGTCACTAAAAGTGGTAGTCCAAGTCCGAGTCCGTGTTGGAGAAAAGCCGAGTTGAAATTTGGCATGGTTTGACACCAAATTTGAAACAATGTATTCAAATATATGTTAAAATATATTGACAATGTCAACGGTTGGAAATTTTTAGCGTTTTTATAATTATGGTCGATTTTCCTATTTTCAGGTCACTAAAAGTGGTAGTTGGGAGCCGAGTCGAGATTTTAATCACCTACTATTTCTTTAATTTTACATGAACTGATGCCAAATTTGGAATATTATAATATGATATACGGTTAAATATATTGATATTGTCAAATTAAAAAAAATAATCGATCAATGTAATACGTATGGGCGATGTCACTAAAAGTGGTAGTTGGTAGCCGAGCTGAGAGCCTAGTTGAGATTTTAATCGCCCACAGTTTCCTTAATTTTACATTGATTGACGCTACATTGATTGACACCACATTTGAAACAATATGTTCTGATACACAGTAAAATGTGGTGACATTATCAAAATTTTAAATTTTGAACATTCTCTTCTTCTTCTTCTTCCAATACGAAGTGTACTCAAAAGTTGAGCGTTATACTTCATGTAATAGCATTCTAATAGCAATAGAGTATTTTACGACCATAAGGTCACTAAAACTGGTAGTTCGAGTCCGAACTGCGCGCCGAATTGTGATTTTAATCACCTAGCTTTCAAATCAGCTATCAACTGCATGTATCATCTCATTTTCTTTTATTGTATCAATCGAAAACCAAGTCGGAGGTGGGAGAATCTATCACAGGAATAAAACATAGACATGTCACTTCAAATTTTATTTACTTTAGAAACAACATGAAATACAAGTATACATAGTTATAATGTTGGTAATAACAACCACATATTACATATATAGGTTAACTGGAATAATGAGTTTATTTATTCATTCACACAGATTAATACTTACAAGGTAACATGTATTGAATTAGCAGCAAATGCGTATTTACATACATAATCACATTGTACGTAATGACACTACCCATAGTAGGACATTGAATGTCCTATACCACTAGGCTACTGTCCTGTTGGTGAACTAGTCATAGTAGGACATTCAATGTCCCATACCACTCGGCTACTGTTCTGTAGATGAACATAGTACCACATTGAATATCCCATACCACTAGGCTACTGTCCTGTAGGTGTAGTGGTAAAGAGGATATTAAATGTCATACTATGAGTAGTTCATCTCCAGGACAGTACCCTAGTTGCATAGGACATCGAATGTCGTACTATGAGTAGTTCCTCTACAGGATTGTAGGCTCCAGGTATAGGACATTAAATATCGTACTACGAATAGCTCACCTACAGGACAGTAGACCAGTGGTATAGGACATTGAATGCCGTGCTATGAGTAATTCATCTACAGGACAGTAGCCTAGAGGTAATGGACATTACATGTCGTTCTATGAGTAGTTCACCTCCAGGACAGTAGACTATGGCATAGGACATTAATAGGATTGTAGCCTACAGGTATAGGACATTATATATCGTACTACGAATAGCTCAGCTACAGGACAGTAGCCTAGTGGTATAAAGGACGTTAGATTTCGTACTTTGAGTAGTTCACCTACAGAACAATAGACTAGTGGTATAGGACATTAAATGTCGTACTTTGAGTAGTCCACCTAAAATACAGTAGACTAGTGGTATAGGACATTAATCATCGTATTAAGAGTAGTTCATCTAGAGGACAGTAGTCTACTGGTATATAGAACATTAAATGTCGCGCTATGACTAGTTCACCTACAGGGCAGTAGCCTAGTGGTATATGGGACATTAAATGTCGTACTATGAGTAGTTTATTTACAGGACAGTAGCCTAGTTGTACATAGGGCATTAAATGTCGCGCTATGACTAGTTCACCTACAGGGCAGTAGCCTAGTGGTATATGGGACATTAAATGTCGTACTATGAGTAGTTTATTTACAGGACAGTAGCCTAGTTGTACATAGGTGCATTAAATGTCGTACTATGAGTAGTTCACCTACAGGACAGTAGCCTGGTGGTATTTAGGACATTAAATATCCTATTATGAGTAGTTCATCTACAGGATAGTAGTCTAAAGGTAAAGGATGTTTAATGATGTACTACCTACAGGAAAATAGCATATTGCTACTGGAGATTTAACATTATACTTTAAGACTTTGGCCTCACTCAGGTCAGACACCTTCGAGTCCTCGAGGTAATTATTTTTCCCATATCAACGTCGCTGGGAGTTATCTGTAAAACGCAGTCAGCAGAGAAATGATTATATATATACACATTCATTTCTTTACACTTTCATTCATGAAATCAAATAAAATCATTTACCAATCTTTGCAATCAGTTTAATTATAGATAGGTTTGGTTTCAATAACATGAAATTGGTAAAAGGTCTATTGATATATTTGTATTTCTGCAATAATTACTTTCGACAAGGGTCAATTCTACTATAACAAGTGGGGACGCATATGGTCCCAAATTCAGATACCATCCCTGTAGTTTCAACTTAAGCACACTCTTGCTGCCTTATGATAATAAATATATCTCTTTTTCAAATCTGTTTCTATGAAATGAAAGTAGTATCGAAATACACGACAATATGTGAGAATTTGAGGTCACACTGAAGTAGATGTACAATGTGCAAAAATTAGAACATATTATATATATATAATGATATATATATATATATATATATATATATATATATATATATATATATATATATATATATATATATATATATATATATGTGTGTGTGTGTGTGTGTGTGTGTGTGTGTGTGTGTCTGTCTGTGTGTTTGAAACGTAAGAGTAGAAGTTGGCAAAATAATTCATAAAATATGCAATACATAAAGAGTTATGTAGACCTCGTGGCCATATGTAAAAATATTGCACATACATGTACAAACTCAGTAAAGAAATATATAATTTCTAATATTTAAATTTCATAAGAGAAGTACAAAATAGTTACTGATATTTAAAGAAATGTATGTAAGATCCGGCAGTACACAGATAGAGTACTTGTATTGACGAGTTGAAATATATCATTATTATTTTGATGAAATTAACAAAAAACATTCTATATAATAAGGGGAAAAAAGTCTAACAACTATTGACGTTATATCCCTTGTAAGTTGTTCGCCATCTTTGAGGAATTAATTGAATTATACTGCTAATTTCTCCAGACAAGAGATACTTCTTGTGATTTTGCAAATCTTATTCACATTCTGGGGTATTAGACAATGTAAAAAAAGTTTCTATAGAAGTAGAAATATAATCAGTTTTCTTAAAAAGAAAAATCATTACATTTGGTATGAATGAAGCAAAAACTCATGCAGAACTATAAACATGGCCAGGAACGTGATGTAACTCCAACTAATACTCTGCTAATGAAATCTATCTATATCAGCATCTCTTAATTTCATGTTGTTTGTCACTTTCAGTCTGTGCATGTTGGTGTCTATCTTTTTAAAAAAAATAGAAGTTATATTCAAAGAATTTTTACTTCACAGTTTGCTATTCCCATCATCACCACTTTCTACGACATGATCATGAAACACCAGTTTGGCTTGACAACAGATGGTTTTTCCTTGTAAAATTTCAAAATTCAAACAGTCTTTCTCAACTTGGCTTTCCCAAGATTCCACTGTGAGCTCGTCACCTAAAAGTGACTCTTTAAAAAAAGTAATTTCAATATACCTAACGCCTTTCTTGGCGTGTTTTTCTGTGATGTTTTCAAATTTCTTTTTCACAGCACCATCCATAAAAACATCATAGCATGCTCGAATGTATGTTGTCCAGTTGGTATGATGATTTTCATCCGTGTCGCTATGGTAAATTTTCAAGGGCATAGAACTCTGAGGAAATTGTTTCAATATGCTATTTGTCTTTCGAAATGCTGGAACATTAGTGTTAACATGTGAACTAAATTTATCCTTCCACCACTGGGGCAACGGACGAGGTTTTCTTGTGGTTGGGTCTGTCAGAACAGTGACAAAATTCATATAAGCGTACGGCTTTTCTTGTGAAGGTGAATATAAGATTTTATGTGTACGGTATGATGTATTTCCAACGTGTGATAAGGTTGTAGTACACACCAGGGGATGCTTCGGTGACGACGCCTTGTAAAAACTCTGGTCGATTTCAAGAGTAATATAGGGTACAAAAAACCAAACTATCCTCTCTCATCATGTGCAAGTCTATAAAGCTGGTCAGCTCTCCGTCCGCATTTGTTTGTGGTAAGTGGGCAAAGATTATTGTTGAATGAAAAATCCGACAAAGACTTTGCAACAATATGCGCTTTTCTGAAATGAAAGGATAATTTGTATAAAGTACATATGCTTCGAACATATATTGTTATAGTATGAGGGAAGTTTATTGTGGAGTCAACTAAAAGATGAAGACTCTTTAACAAATAAAAGATGTAGACAAATGCACAACATATCGCACAGATTCAACTTCTGTTTTGGACTCACCATAAGCAGTGACACGTCTTTTTCGTATCAATGTCAGTTGTAACACAAGGAAGTGCTTCTTAATGCCACACCATAAAGACAACACAGGAGTCACCAGAACTGTTTGTACTCAGGACTTCCTAGCCCCAGTAGTACACTGCAACTGGTCAATCAATTGATTATTGTTTTATGTCACTGCATGACTATTTCACTATATGGTGACAGCATCTGCCCGAGTGAGGGATCTTTTATGTGCCACAACTACCATGACACAGAAACTTGGTTTTCACAGTCTTATCGGAAGGAGAAGACACCAGTGTGCCCATTGAATCCAACCTGGGGCCTCTTATTCATAAGTCGAACACCTCATCCGAATATCTACATCAGCCCCATTGGCTTGGGAAGAAATCACTAAATCAACTGCATAGCAAAGGCTTCTAAGTTTAAAAATATTTCTGAAAAAGAGAAACTTCGTTTGAGAGAAGTTACAGTTTTTAAAGTATAATCTAACAAGAAACCACAAAACATGCTATGGCCAGATTGCAAAACAAATTCAAGTCAAGGTCAAGGTCACAAGGTAATGGTATCAATTGAAAGCTCTGGTCATGAATTAAGAACCTATATGTGAGGTATCAAAGCTCTACCCCCGTTGATTCAAAACATATAAACAAAAATTTTTTAAACGCATGTTAAAGTCTAAGGTCTCGGTCAAAAGTCATGGCATAGTATGAAAGCTTTGGTCATAAGAACCCTATGTATCTGGGAAATTATGCTGTATTAGATTGATTTGATAAGCATATTGTTACATTTAACTTGATTCTCTGATGACAAACTGTCTGCCTCTTTAATTTTCCTATAGTTGAAAAGTAATGTGGAATGTTGAAGTTTTTTTTAACACAGACAAACGAGCAAAGAGACAGTAGGCCCTTCTGTCTCTTAATTGATTTTTATTTCCCTGGAATCAAGGATTGAACTAGACTCTCTTTAATCCTTGATTCTAGGGACATAAAAATCAATTAAGAGGAAGTCACTTGAATAATGCACATCTACAATTTAAGATCTTCCATTGTATCAATTAAAAAAAGATTTTTTGTTTATTTATTATTGTTTTTTTTAAAGGGATATGGCAAAAAGCCAAGTCTGAGAGTTACCTGCCCTTGTTAAAATGCATTATCTGAAAATCATTTTTATTTTTGTTGTGTAAATTCTATAATTAAAAAGATAAGTTAAGTTTACTGATTCAGTTTAAATCTCAAAATCTCGATTGAAATCATACATTTAACAGAATTTTTTTTTTCTGTTTGAAAGTATTTGATAAATTTATATTTCGTTGTTATGGAAATGCAAAAATATGTTATAATACATAAATTAGTAGAAACAGTTAAACATTGCAATAAACATAAGTTTTTTTTATTCAATTTACTGTAAATTGTAATTGCAGTTTGAGGCGTTAATGTTCTGCTTCGATGAAAAAATTAGAAAAAAAAAAATCAATTTTAGGAAATATTTTTTAGAGTACTGAAAATCCGAGGAAACCCTTTTACAGAATTAGAAAAGTACTTAGTTTAATATGATATTTGAAGAAAAAAATTATAAAAGCGTCATTATATCACTTTGAAAATGTATTGTTTTTTTTTTTTATCAATTTTAGATTATTGCAATGTGCCAAGTTTTAAGAGTTACCTGCCCTTGAATACATTAAACTCTACTTGCAATTGATATATAACTTTCGTAGAACAAGGTACATTCTCATCAATATATGTTTCAATAGCATCAAAAGATCACGGTATTTATGGTTATTACATTGAAATGTACAGGCTTTTCTATCATTTCTTGATGATTTTTATCAGACAATATTGAAATATCAATATGGCTGTCATATGGCAGCCATATTGGATTTTCTGGAAAAACAAAACGGATATCTCATACTATTCATATGTTCTTCCATCAAGCCAAATTTCATAAAAATTTAGCAACCTTGCTTCCGCACCATATTGCAGGGCTTTCTTTATAGACATGCTTTTTGAGGTAAACAAGGCATCTTGATATGGAAGTTTTCCATATGTTAATTCACTACATTATACTACAAAAATACTCCCGTTTGAACCTGATTTAAAATTCAAGATAGAGGGTAAAACCTCTGTCGTGACTTTTGGTGGATTATGGGGAAGACAATACAGATGAAGTCATTATACGCACCTGAGAGTCATTGTTCAGTAAGTCGTGTTGTTGGCTGATGGCCAATTTGTGGTCTCAGATTCGAATCCCAACTTGAAGGCTGATCAGTGCCCTAGACCTTTAGAATAAGACAGTTTCAGAACCAAAGCCCCGTCTTATGGTAAAAGGGGGCACATGAAATGTACTTACTGCTTTTGGTAGGTCTGCAAGTAAATCATATCTTCTGGCAATGCATCTGTCACTAATACCATCATAATATAAGTGAAATAGCCTTTGCTAACGAAAAATCAAAACGCATACCTTTTTGATCAAAAGATTCGAGATGGAACCTTCCTGGGATGTGGATTTTCATTTGGCCAGGATCTACATATTCTGTCGTATAATTTAACTGAGAGGTGAGCCTAAAAAATAAGTAGGTTTATAATTAAAAAATAGAGTTTCATTCATTATCTTCTTTATGAATGTTTAACAATATTGAGGAAGACATGCATCATTTATTCAAATATGAATTTAGTCCACAATTTTGGCCCCTGGGTAGATAAAAAAAGAGGGACAAGGATATGGATACCTTATATCAGAATACGTATCATGACACTGGGCTCACAATATGATATGTACCGCAATATTACAATGTACTGTTGCAAATGTCATTTTATTACAAAACCTTACAGAAAAGAGGAAGAAATCACATTTTGTTTAGTAAACATTTGAATCAGAGTTCAAGCAAATTATAGTTCTTATAAATACCAAATAATAAAACCTGAATTACTTGGAGCCCAAGAATGAATTTTATTTTCTCAGAACAATTATTGTTTGCAATAAACAGTGTCCTTTTGTTATAAATTCTAACTTTCGAAACAGAATGATACGGTTACTATGTTATATCGTAAATTGAATCAACAAGAAAGATCGCGATGAACCTAGAATCGCGTTGAATCATACCACTCCCAGAGTGATTAGTAACTGGTAAAGATGGAAGTCCATGGTAAGGTAACCTACTGAGAACTGGTAAGTGACTGCTGAAGAAGGTGGTATGTGGTAAGATGGTCTACTGAGAACTGGTAAAAGACTGCCGAAGAAGGTGGTATTTGATAAGAAGATCTAGTGAGAACCTATTAGGAACCGGTTAGTAACTGGTATAGAAGGTAGCGCGTGGGAAGATAATCTACTGAAAACCTACTGAGAAATAGTTAGTAACTGGTAAAGAAATTAGTACTTGGTAAGAAATAAGAAAATCTAAAGAGAACCTACTGAGAACTGATTTGTGACTGCTGAGGAAAGTGGTATGTGGTAAGATGATCAATTGAGAACGTACTATGAACTAGTTGGTAACTGGTATAAAAGGTGGTATGTGGTAAGATGGTTTACTGTTAACCTACTGAGAACCGGTTAGTGACTACTAAGAGGGTACTATGAGGTAAGATGATCTATTGAGAACCTACTGGGAACTGGTTAGTAACTGGTAAAAGTCGTAGTATGTGGTAAGTTGATTGAGAACCAGTTAGTTACTGGTATAGAAGGTTATACATGCTCTAATGTTGTAATGAAAATCCCCCAAAAAGTAATCTGTCTTCCAAGAGACCCCTTCCGTCCTGTTAAATGGGAAAAATGTCTATTGTAAGACGTTTGAAGCATTTCCGCGTTACAGTTATGGTTTAATGGACTGCACACTATTCAACAGATTAGTTTCTTCCACAAAAGTTGTCAGTAGACAATGTGGCAACCAAATATGAATAGCAAAAGTTTTTGTAAGTAGAACAATCTTCAAGGTCAAGGTGAAAAAGTAAAAAAAGAATTTATATATAATGAAAGATCTTGTCTCAAGGAATACACACAGGAAATATTTAAACCTTATCTTTTATTGTTCATAAATTATGACCAAGGTTAAAGCTATTTAAAAGTATGTAAAACTTCAAGGCCAGGGTCACAAGATAAAAAAAATGTTCGTACCCAATGAAAGGTCTTGGCACTAAATCTAGGTATACACATGTGAAATATCAAATCCCTGTCTCTAATTGTTCTAAATTAAAAAAATATAATCCATGTTAACTTTTTGTTTACAACAACGATGCTGGGGGTTTGACATTATTAATAGTTCTCTTTTCATTTGTCCACGTGAGCTAAAAATGAATTCTGCTTTTTTTTGTTTTTGTTTGTTTCATTTCTGCCACACCAAAATTATTTCACTTATAAAGTGGCGGCATCTGAGAAGTCTTCATTGCACAGTAGGTCAGAATCTGCTTTGCACTGACACATCTGATGCAGTTATTGAGATTTTTTATGTACCTATATGTACTGACTGTGACAAAGGTCAAAGGGCCTGTAAGTATCTCATCCGAAAGACAGGGCGCCAATGAACCAGTGGATGAGGCTCAAACCTTTTGGTCACCAGCCAAGCATTGACTTACCGGCTGGACATAATGTGGCTAAAAGATAAATCTAACAAGAGGCCGAAGTGGGCATTTATAGCTCACCTGAGTACCTATATGATCAGTCATGCAGGAAGGAAGAAGTCACTTATTTTTGCATTACTGTAACTAAGTAAACAAAAATGTTGAAAATATACCGGTATCAAATTTAATTTCAGACTAGTATAAAACAACACTTTTTTTGCAGATGCAATCAGGTGATTTTGATATTAAGCATTTGCTTTGTGTCTGCAATTTAGTCCTTTTCGTTAGGTGGGGCCTTTTGTTGACAGATTTCAAGTCTGGGTCATGAACAAAAATTGTTTCAAATATTGTCCAGATCCAACTTAAAATGGCCTAGTTTCATATGTTGAGTGTGCAAAACATCTAAAACCTTATCTAGATGTGTAAAGAAATGACCAAAAAATGGCCACAGCTTGATTCGAACCACTACTCTCCAAATTTAATTACCAAGTGGTATATGTATCATTGTGAGACCTATTTTTAGGCATGGTGGCTCTATCTGTTGAGGAATTTGGATGAAATGTACAAAATCGATAGAGGTCCTTTCATACTTTATGTATACCATGTGAAGAATTGTCCCTATACGCCCTCATTTGGAAGTCTTAAAAATTCATAGAAAATTCAAATATTGAGATATTGACAAAATTGTTTCAAAAAACATTCATTACCATAATTATGATCAAAATAGACCATAAGAAATCATCATTATTATTTAACAAGGAAATATGACACTTTTCTGCACTGAAATCACAGTCAAAAAAAAAAAAAAAAAAAAAGAAAGAAACAAACAAACATAAACAAAAGAAAGAAAAGAAAGAAAGAAAGAAAAAAACCACCCAGTCGAAAAAACTTCTAAAATTTGAGTTTTGAAGGGGACCAAAATGACCACACTTCTTTACTCATCCCTGTAGATCATTTCTATGCATTCTGTTTGTCTCTGTATACAGTCAGTATAAAGAAGAAGTTTCTCAAAGGAAGATACCCTCTGTGACCTACTTTTGGCTGTGATTGCGCCAGCTGTTGAGCAATTGGGACAAAAAAACAACAACACTTGTAGGGGACCATGAGTACTTTATTCCTATCAAGTTTCATACAAATATGTTCAACGATTCTAAAAAAGAAGTCTAAAATGTGAAAAGGTTACGGCGGACGGACGGACAGACAACCGACAGACGGACGGACGACATACGGCGCCCTATGACTATAGCTCACTTGAGCCTTTGGCCTATATGAACTAATTATTCACTAGCAGTTTTGTGTCTATGTCAATATTCACCACATTCACTGACAAGTGAATGTTTTTTTTTAAATACATGTATAAAATTCATTCTTCCACACTTCGTAAAAAGACATGACGTTCAGACAATTTTTATTTGTTTGTGATGTTAAAAACAGATGTGTTTTGTTGGACCTCGGATGACGTCATCACAAAGAACAATTGGGTTTTAAGGAAGGGTGGATAATGGAACAGCAAGTCAAAATGACTTCATAAATACATGCCAAATTAGAACAGGAATGCACAATAGCTAATACAGGCCAAAGCCATAACATAATCTAGACTACTTTAAAGTGGAGTTAGTCCTTGGATTAAGCCAATCTTATTTGATGCAGCTAACATTGTTTGTTTCAGATATATGATAAAAGAAAACTCCAATTTGTCTTAGGGCAAAATTGTTTCCAGCACCCAGTTTTCTGTATGTGCTAAAAATGCCAAAGATTGGCTTCTTTGAAGCTACTTTTACCGCAATACAAAACATAAAAAAACAAGTCCCCTCCCTTTTTTGAAATACTATCTACGGCCCTGTGGTATTATGCAGAATAACAGTAATGGTAGGAACTAAAGACTGGATTACTAATTTTTATGGTGCAACCACTTTAGCATTTTAAGGGGGGGGGGGAGGGGGGACTCAGACAGGGGATCAGTGAAAATGGGGACCTGCATGGGTAGTACATATGGTAGTCCCTCTTTTCTTCTTCCCCAAGTACGCTAAATTTCATAGATAAGTGGCAAAACAAATGATCAGACTCTAAATATTCGCCAAACATACAAACAAACAAACTTCTTCTGCCTCCTCCCTCCAAAACATCAAATGATTGCTCCCTGAAAGCCTACCTGGATAAAGGTTATAAAATTAACATTGACTTCAGGTACACTAAGACTTTAAAATTTCTTTTTGGGAAAATCAGTGGCCAGCAACATTGTGCAGAAAGTGTAATTTTTTTTACCTCTCTTGATCAGATTATGGCTGATCAGCTGATTCGGTACGCGGCTATTAGAGAACTTAAAAGGTTAAGAAATAGTACGAATTAGTCCCGCCTACTACTCCAACTGATTTCTCTCTGTTTAGACCAATATCATTGATGTGTGTATGACCTCGCTTGAAAACTATACCCATCCACATGGCACATCGCTTTTTAAAACCGGACCCGCAAAAGACATGACAGGCAATGCCAATAAACTTACTTGTACATCGTTGATTCTCGAAGTCGTCGTGAAGTCACTGTCTGTGTTAGTCTACCTAGATACCGGAGGCGTCTGACCCTGACACTTCGGGTAAAACTCGGGGTTTATCGTTAGCGATAATACATGTAACAATGGACTATTTTCGCCAGTTACTTCCCCTAACCTTTACATAGGTGGCGCACAACACATTGAAGTTCACCTTATACTTCCAGTTTGTTATAAATGTCAACACGGTAATTATAAACAAAGTTACATTAAGACCGAATGCCGACGTGTTGCTGTGTTCCCGGATGTTCGGTTAGGGGTGGGGTGAAATCCCAAAGGATAATTCTATAAGAAGAGCCTGAATCATAGCTATTCATGGTAACAGCAGCGAAAACAGGGCGGTCACTAAAAGTGGTAGTCCAAGTCCGAGTCCGTGTTGGAGAAAACCGAGTTGAAATTTGGCATGGTTTGACACCAAATTTGAAACAATGTATTCAAATATATGTTAAAATATATTGACAATGTCAACGGTTGGAAATTTTTAGCGTTTTTATAATTATGGTCGATTTTCCTATTTTCAGGTCACTAAAAGTGGTAGTTGGGAGCCGAGTCGAGATTTTAATCACCTACTATTTCTTTAATTTTACATGAACTGATGCCAAATTTGCAATATTATATTATGATATACGGTTAAATATATTGATATTGTCAAATTAAAAAAAATAATCGATCAATGTAATACGTATGGGCGATGTCACTAAAAGTGGTAGTTGGTAGCCGAGCTGAGAGCCTAGTTGAGATTTTAATCGCACACAGTTTCCTTAATTTTACATTGATTGACGCTACATTGATTGACACCACATTTGAAACAATATGTTCTGATACACAGTAAAATGTGGTGACATTATCAAAATTTTAAATTTTGAACATTCTCTTCTTCTTCTTCTTCCAATACGAAGTGTACTCAAAAGTTGAGCGTTATACTTCATGTAATAGCATTCTAATAGCAATAGAGTATTTTACAACCATAAGGTCACTAAAACTGGTAGTTCGAGTCCGAACTGCGCGCCGAATTGTGATTTTAATCACCTAGCTTTCAAATCAGCTTTCAACTGCATGTATCATCTCATTTTCTTTTATTGCATCAATCGAAAACCAAGTCGGAGGTGGGAGAATCTATCACAGGAATAAAACATAGACATGTCACTTCAAATT
The DNA here is from genome assembly GCA_035048485.1 of Pteria penguin. Taxonomy (NCBI): domain Eukaryota; kingdom Metazoa; phylum Mollusca; class Bivalvia; order Pterioida; family Pteriidae; genus Pteria; species Pteria penguin. The sequence continues at coordinate 36,415,351 of CM068584.1, forward strand.
TTATTTACTTTAGAAACAACATGAAATACAAGTATACATAGTTATAATGTTGGTAATAACAACCACATATTACATATATAGGTTAACTGGAATAATGAGTTTATTTATTCATTCACACAGATTAATACTTACAAGGTAACATGTATTGAATTAGCAGCAAATGCGTATTTACATACATAATCACATTGTACGTAATGACACTAACCCATAGTAGGACATTGAATGTCCTATACCACTAGGCTACTGTCCTGTAGGTGAACTAGTCATAGTAGGACATTCAATGTCCCATACCACTCGGCTACTGTTCTGTAGATGAACATAGTACCACATTGAATATCCCATACCACTAGGCCTACTGTCCTGTAGGTGTAGTGGTAAAGAGGATATTAAATGTCATACTATGAGTAGTTCATCTCCAGGACAGTACCCTAGTTGCATAGGACATCGAATGTCGTACTATGAGTAGTTCCTCTACAGGATTGTAGGCTCCAGGTATAGGACATTAAATATCGTACTACGAATAGCTCACCTACAGGACAGTAGACCAGTGGTATAGGACATTGAATGCCGTGCTATGAGTAATTCATCTACAGGACAGTAGCCTAGAGGTAATGGACATTGCATGTCGTTCTATGAGTAGTTCACCTCCAGGACAGTAGACTAGTGGCATAGGACATTAATAGGATTGTAGCCTACAGGTATAGGACATTATATATCGTACTACGAATAGCTCAGCTACAGGACAGTAGCCTAGTGGTATAAAGGACGTTAGATTTCGTACTTTGAGTAGTTCACCTACAGAACAATAGACTACTGGTATAGGACATTAAATGTCGTACTTTGAGTAGTCCACCTAAAATACAGTAGACTAGTGGTATAGGACATTAATTATCGTATTAAGAGTAGTTCATCTAGAGGACAGTAGTCTACTGGTATATAGAACATTAAATGTCGCGCTATGACTAGTTCACCTACAGGCAGTAGCCTAGTGGTATATGGGACATTAAATGTCGTACTATGAGTAGTTTATGTACAGGACAGTAGCCTAGGTGTACATAGGGCATTAAATGTCGCGCTATGACTAGTTCACCTACAGGGCTGTAGGCTAGTGGTTTATGGGACATTAAATGTCGTACTCTGAGTAAGTTTATTTACAGGACAGTAGCCTAGTTGTACATAGGTGCATTAAATGTCGTACTATGAGTAGTTCACCTACAGGACAGTAGCCTGGTGGTATTTAGGACATTAAATATCCTATTATGAGTAGTTCATCTACAGGATAGTAGTCTAAAGGTAAAGGATGTTTAATGATGTACTACCTACAGGAAAATAGCATATTGCTACTGGAGATTTAACATTATACTTTAAGACTTTGGCCTCACTCAGGTCAGACACCTTCGAGTCTCGAGGTAATTATTTTCCCATATCAACGTCGCTGGGAGTTATCTGTAAAACGCAGTCAGCAGAGAAATGATTATATATATACACATTCATTTCTTTACACTTTCATTCATGAAATCAAATAAAATCATTTACCAATCTTTGCAATCAGTTTAATTATAGATAGGTTTGGTTTCAATAACATGAAATTGGTAAAAGATCTATTGATATATTTATATTTCTGCAATAATTACTTTCGACAAGGGTCAATTCTACTATAACAAGTGGGGACGCATATGGTCCCAAATTCTGATACCATCCCTGTAGTTTCAACTTAAGCACACTCTTGCTGCCTTATGATAATAAATATATCTCTTTTTCAAATCTGTTTCTATGAAATGAAAGTAGTATCGAAATACACGACAATATGTGAGAATTTGAGGTCACACTGAAGTAGATGTACAATGTGCAAAAATTAGAACATATTATATGTATATATATATATATATATATATATATATATATATATATATATATATATATATATATATGTGTGTGTGTGTGTGTGTGTGTGTGTGTGTGTGTGTGTGTGTGTGTGTGTGTGTGTGTGTGTGTGTGTGTGTGTGTGTGTGTGTTTGAAACGTAAGAGTAGAAGTTGGCAAAATAATTCATAAAATATGCAATACATAAAGAGTTATGTAGACCTCGTGGCCATATGTAAAAATATTGCACATACATGTACAAACTCAGTAAAGAAATATATAATTTCTAATATTTAAATTTCATAAGAGAAGTACAAAATAGTTACTGATATTTAAAGAAATGTATGTAAGATCCGGCAGTACACAGATAGAGTACTTGTATTGACGAGTTGAAATATATCATTATTATTTTGATGAAATTTAACAAAAAACATTCTATATAATAAGGGGAAAAAAGTCTAACAACTATTGACGTTATATCCCTTGTAAGTTGTTCGCCATCTTTGAGGAATTAATTGAATTATACTGCTAATTTCTCCAGACAAGAGATACTTCTTGTGATTTTGCAAATCTTATTCACATTCTGGGGTATTAGACAATGTAAAAAAGTTTCTATAGAAGTGGAAATATAATCAGTTTTTCTTAAAAAGAAAAATCATTACATTTGGTATGAATGAAGCAAAAACTCATGCAGAACTATAAACATGGCCAGGAACGTAATGTAACTCCAACTAATACTCTGCTAATGAAATCTATCTATATCTGCATCTCTTAATTTCATGTTGTTTGTCACTTTCAGTCTGTGCATGTTGGTGTCTATCTTTTAAAAAAAAAAATAGAAGTTATATTCAAAGAATTTTTACTTCACAGTTTGCTATTCCCATCATCACCACTTCCTACGACATCATCATGAAACACCAGTTTGGCTTGACAACAGATGGTTTTTCCATGTAAAATTTCAAAATTCAAACAGTCTTTCTCAACTTGGCTTTCCCAAGATTCCACTGTGAGCTCGTCACCTAAAAGTGACTCTTTTAAAAAAGTAATTTCAATATACCTAACGCCTTTCTTGGCGTGTTTTTCTGTGATGTTTTCATATTTCTTTTTCACAGCACCATCCATAAAAACATCATAGCATGCTCGAATATATGTTGTCCAGTTGGTATGATGATTTTCATCCGTGTCGCTATGGTAAATTGTCAGGGGCATACAACTCTGAGGAAATCGTTTCAATATGCTATTTGTCTTTCGAAATGCTGGAACATTAGTGTTAACATGTGAACTAAATTTATCCTTTCACCACTGGGGCAACGGACGAGGTTTCCTTGTGGTTGGGTCTGTCAGAACAGTGACAAAATTCATATAAGCGTACGGCTTTTCTTGTGAAGGTGAATATAAGATTTTATGTGTACGGTATGATGTATTTCCAACGTGTGATAAGGTTGTAGTACACACCAGGGGATGCTTCGGTGACGACGCCTTGTAAAAACTCTGGTCGATTTCAAGAGTAATATAGGGTACAAAAACCAAACTATCCTCTCTCATCATGTGCAAGTCTATAAAGCTGGTCAGCTCTCCGTCCGCATTTGTTTGTGGTAAGTGGGCAAAGATTATTGTTGAATGAAAAATCCGACAAAGACTTTGCAACAATATGTGCTTTTCTGAAATGAAAGGATAATTTGTATAAAGTACATATGCTCCGAACATATATTGTTATAGTATGAGGGAAGTTTATTGTGGAGTCAACTAAAAGATGAAGACTCTTTAACAAATAAAAGATGTAGACAAATGCACAACATATCGCACAGATTCAACTTCTGTTTTGGACTCACCATAAGCAGTGACACGTCTTTTTCGTATCAATGTCAGTTGTAACACAAGGAAGTGCTTCTTAATGCCACACCATAAAGACAACACAGGAGTCACCAGAACTGTTTGTACTCAGGACTTCCTAGCCCCAGTAGTACACTGCAACTGGTCAATCAATTGATTATTGTTTTATGTCACTGCATGACTATTTCACTATATGGTGACAGCATCTGCCCGAGTGAGGGATCTTTTATGTGCCACAACTACCATGACACAGAAACTTGGTTTTCACAGTCTTATCGGAAGGAGAAGACACCAGTGTGCCCATTGAATCCAACCTGGGGCCTCTTATTCATAAGTCGAACACCTCATCCGAATATATACATCAGCCCCATTGGCTTGGGAAGAAATCACTAAATCAACTGCATAGCAAAGGCTTCTAAGTTTAAAAATATTTCTGAAAAAGAGAAACTTCGTTTGAGAGAAGTTACAGTTTTTAAAGTATAATCTAACAAGAAACCACGAAACATGCTATGGCCAGATTGCAAAACAAATTGAAGTCAAGGTCAATGTCACAAGGTAATGGTATCAATTGAAAGCTCTGGTCATGAATTAAGAACCTATATGTGAGGTATCAAAGCTCTACCCCCGTTGATTCAAAAGATATAAACAAAATTTTTTTTAAACGTATGTCAAAGTCTAAGGTCTCGGTCAAAAGTCATGGCATAGTATGAAAGCTTTGGTCGTAAGAACCCTATGTATCTGGGAAATTATGCTGTATTAGATTGATTTAATAAGCATATTGTTACATTTAATTTGATTCTCTGATGACAAAATGTCTGCCTCTTTAATTTTCCTATAGTTGAAAAGTAATGTGGAATGTTGAAGTTTTTTTAACACAGACAAACGAGCAAAGAGACAGTAGGCCCTTCTGTCTCTTAATTGATGTTTATTTCCCTGGAATCAAGGATTGAACTAGACTCTCTTCAATCCTTGATTCTAGGGACATAAAAATCAATTAAGAGGAATAATGCACATCTACAATTTAAGATCTTCCATTGTATCAATTAAAAAAAGATTTTTTGTTTATTTATTATTGTTTTTTTAAAGGGATATGGCAAAAAGCCAAGTCTGAGAGTTGCATGTACCTGCCCTTGTTAAAATGCATTATCTGAAAATAATTTTTATTTTTATTGTGTAAATTCTATAATGAAAAAGATAAGTTAAGTTTACTGATGCAGTTTAAATCTCAAAATCTCGATTGAAATCATACATTTAACAGAATTTTTTTTTCTGTTTGAAAGTATTTGATAAATTTATATTTCGTTGTTATGGAAATGGAAAAATATGTTATAATACATAAATTAGTAGAAACAGTTAAACATTGCAATAAACATAAGTATTTTTATTCAATTTACTATAAATTGTAATTGCAGTTTGAGGCGTTAATGTTCTGCTTCGATGAAAAAATTAGAAAAAAAATCAATTTTAGGAAATATTTTTTAAAGTACTGAAAATCCCAACAAACCCTTTTACAGAATTAGAAAAGTACTCAATTTAATATGATAATTGAAGAAAAAAATTATAAAAGCGTCATTTTAACAGTTATCACTTTGAAAATGTATTGTTTTTTTTATCAATTTTAGATTATTGCAATGTGCCAAGTTTTAAGAGTTACCTGCCCTTGAATACATTAAACTCTACTTGCAATTGATATATAACTTTCGTAGAACAAGGTACATTCTCATCAATATATGTTTCAATAGCATCAAAAGATCACGGTATTCATGGTTATTACATTGAAATGTACAGGCTTTTCTATCATTTCTTGATGATTTTCATCAGACAATATTGAAATATCAATATGGCTCTCATATGGCAGCCATATTGGATTTTCTGGAAAAACAAAACGGATATCTCATACTATTCATATGTTCTTCCATCAAGCCAAATTTCATAAAAATTTAGCAACCTTGCTTCCGCACCATATTGCAGGGCTTTCTTTATAGACATGCTTTTTGAGGTAAACAAGGCATCTTGATATGGAAGTTTTCCATATGTTAATTCACTACATTACACTACAAAAATACTCCCGTTTGAACCTGATTTAAAATTCAAGATAGAAGGTAAAACCTCTGTCGTGACTTTTGGTGGATTATGGGGAAGACAATACAGATGAAGTCATTATACGCACCTGAGAGTCATCGTTCAGTAAGTCGTGTTGTTGGCTGATGGCCAATTTGTGGTCTCAGATTCGAATCCCAACTTGAAGGCTGATCAGTGCCCTAGACCTTTAGAATAAGACAGTTTCAGAACCAAAGCCCCGTCTTATGGTAAAAGGGGGCACATGAAATGTCCCTTACTTGCTTTTGGTAGGTCTGCAAGTAAATCATATCTTCTGGCAATGCATCTGTCACTAATACCATCATAATATAAGTGAAATAGCCTTTGCTAACGAAAAATCAAAACGCATACCTTTTTTATCAAAAGATTCGAGATGGAACCTTCCTGGGATGTGGATTTTCATTTGGCCAGGATCCACATATTCTGTCGTATAATTTAACTGAGAGGTGAGCCTAAAAGATAAGTAGGTTCATAATTAAAAAATACAGTTTCATTCATTATCTTCTTTATGAATGTTTAACAATATTGAGGAAGACATGCATCATTTATTCAAATATGAATTTAGTCCACAATTTTGGCCCCTGGTTAGATAAAAAAAGAGGGACAAGGATATGGATACCTTATATCAGAATACGTATCATGACACTGGGCTCACAATATGACATGTACCGCAATATTACAATTTACTGTTGGAAATGTCATTTTATTACAAAACCTTACAGACAAGATAAAGAAAATACATTTTGTTTAGTAAAAATTTGAATCAGAGTTCAAGCAAATTATAGTTCTTATAAATACCAAATAATAAAACCTGAATTACTTGGAGTCCAAGAATGAATTTTATTTTCTCAGAACAATTATTGTTTGCAATAAACAGTGTCCTTTTGTTATAAATTCTAACTTTCGAAACAGAATGACACGGTTACTATGTTATATCGTAAATTGAATCAACAAGAAAGATCGCGATGAACCTAGAATCGCGTTGAATCATATCAGTCCCTGACTGATTAGTAACTGGTAAAGATGGTAGTACATGGTAAGGTAACCTACTGAGAACTGGTAAGTGACTGCTGAAAAAGGTGGTATGTGGTAAGATGGTCTACTGAGAACTGGTAAGCGACTGCTGAAGAAGGTGGTATTTGATAAGAAGATCTAGTGAGAACGTATTAGGAACCGGTTAGTAACTGGTATAGAAGGTAGCGCGTGGGAAGATAATCTACTGAAAACCTACTGAGAAATAGTTAGTAACTGGTAAAGAAATTAGTACTTGGTAAGAAATAAGAAAATCTAAAGAGAACCTACTGAGAACTGATTTGTGACTGCTGAGGAAAGTGGTATGTGGTAAGATGATCAATTGAGAACGTACTATGAACTAGTTGGTAACTGGTATAAAAGGTGGTATGTGGTAAGATGGTTTACTGTTAACCTACTGAGAACCGGTTAGTGACTACTAAGAGGTACTATGAGGTAAGATGATCTATTGAGAACCTACTGGGAACTGGTTAGTAACTGGTAAAAGGTCGTAGTATGTGGTAAGTTGATTGAGAACCAGTTAGTTTACTGGGTATAGAAGGTTATACATGCTCTAATGTTGTAATGAAAATCCCCCAAAAAGTAATCTGTCTTCCAAGAGACCCCTTCCGTCCTGTTAAATGGGAAAAATGTCTATTGTAAGACGTTTGAAGCATTTCCGCGTTACAGCTATGGTTTAATGGACTGCACACTATTCAACAGATTAGTTTCTTCCACAAAAGTTGTCAGTAGACAATGTGGCAACCAAATATGAATAGCAAAAGTTTTTGTAAGTAGAACAATCTTCAAGGTCAAGGTGAAAAAGTAAAAAAAGAATTTATATACAATGAAAGGTCTTGTCTCAAGGAATACACACAGGAAATATTTAAACCTTATCTTTTATTGTTCATAAATTATGACCAAGGTTAAAGCTATTTAAAAGTATGTAAAACTTCAAGGCCAGGGTCACAAGATAAAAAAAAAATGTTCGTACCCAATGAAAGGTCTTGGCACTAAATCTAGGTATACACATGTGAAATATCAAATCCCTGTCTCTAGTTGTTCTAAATTTAAAAAATATAATCCATGTTAACTTTTTGTTTACAACAACGATGCTGGGGGTTTGACATTATTAATAGTTCTCTTTTCATTTGTCCACGTGAGCTAAAAATGAATTCTGCTTTTTTTTTTTTTTTTTTTGTTTGTTTCATTTCTGCCACACCAAAATTATTTCACTTATAAAGTGGCGGCATCTGAGAAGTCTTCATTGTACAGTAGGTCAGAATCTGCTTTGCACTGACTCATCTGATGCAGTTATTGAGATGTTTTATGTACCTATATGTACTGACTGTGACAAAGGTCAAAGGGCCTGTAAGTATCTCATCCGAAAGACAGGGCGCCAATGAACCAGTGGATGAGGCTCAAACCTTTTGGTCACCAGCCAAGCATTGACTTACCGGCTGGACATAATGTGGCTAAAAGATAAATCTAACAAGAGGCCGAAGTGGGCATTTATAGCTCACCTGAGTACCTATATGATCAGTCATGCAGGAAGGAAGAAGTCACTTATTTTTGCATTACTGTAACTAAGTAAACAAAAATGTTGAAAATATACCGGTATTAAATTTAATTTCAGACTAGTATAAAACAACACTTTTTTTGCAGATGCAATCAGGTGATTTTGACATTAAGCATTTGCTTTGTGTCTGCAATTTATTCCTTTTCGTTAGGTGGGGCCTTTTGTTGACAGATTTCAAGTCTGGGTCATGAACAAAAATTGTTTCAAATATTGTCCAGATCCAACTTAAAATGGCCTAGTTTCATACGTTGAGTGTGCAAAACATCTAAAACCTGATCTAGATGTGTAAAGAAATGACCAAAAAATGGCCACAGCTTGATTCGAACCACTACTCTCCAAATTTAATTACCAAGTGGTATATGTATCATTGTGAGACCTATTTTTAGGCATGGTGGCACTATCTGTTGAGGAATTTGGATGAAATGTACAAAATCGATAGAGGTCCTTTAATACTTTATGTATACCATGTGAAGAATTGTCCCTATACGCCCTCATTTGGAAGTCTTAAAAATTCATAGAAAATTCAAATATTGAGATATTGACAAAATTGTTTCAAAAAACATTCATTACCATAATTATGATCAAAATAGAGCATAAGAAATCATCATTATTATTTAACAAGGAAATATGACACTTTTCTGCACTGAAATCACAGTCAAAAAAAAAAAAAAAAAAAAAAGAAACAAAGAAACAAACATAAACAAAACAAAGAAAAGAAAGAAAGAAAGAAAAAAACCACCCAGTCGAAAAAACTTCTAAAATTTGAGTTTTGAAAGGGACCAAAATGACCACACTTCTTTACTCATCCCTGTAGATCATTTCTATGCATTCTGTTTGTCTCTGTATACAGTCAGTATAAAGAAGAAGTTTCTCAAAGGAAGATACCCTCTGTGACCTACTTTTGGCTGTGATTGCGCCAGCTGTTGAGCAATTGGGACAAAAAACAACAACACTTGTAGGGGACCATGAGTACTTTATTCCTATCAAGTTTCATACAAATATGTTCAACGATTCTAAAGAAGAAGTCTAAAATGTGAAAAGGTTACGGCGGACGGACGGACAGACAACCGACAGACGGACGGACGACATACGGCGCCCTATGACTATAGCTCACTTGAGCCTTTGGCCTATATGAACTAATTATTCACTAGCAGTTTTGTGTCTATGTCAATATTCACCACTGGCCACTGACAAGTGAATGTTTTTTTTAAATACATGTATATAATTCATTCTTCCACACTTCATAAAAAGACATGACGTTCAGACAATTTTTATTTGTTTGTGATGTTAAAAACAGATGTGTTTTGTTGGACCTCGGATGACGTCATCACAAAGAACAATTGGGTTTTAAGGAAGGGTGGATAATGGAACAGCAAGTCAAAATGACTTCATAAATACATGCCAAATTAGAACAGGAATGCACAATAGCTAATACAGGCCAAAGCCATAACATAATCTAGACTACTTTAAAGTGGAGTTAGTCCTTGGATTAAGCCAATCTTATTTGATGCAGCTAACATTGTTTGTTTCAGATATATGATAAAAGAAAACTCCAATTTGTCTTAGGGCAAAATTGTTTCCAGCACCCAGTTTTCTGTATGTGCTAAAATGCCAAAGATTGGCTTCTTTGAAGCTACTTTTACCGCAATACAAAACATAAAAAACAAGTCCCCTCCCTTTTTTGAAATACTATCTACGGCCCTGTGCTATTATGCAGAATAACAGTAATGGTAGGAACTAAAGACTGGATTACTAATTTTTATGGTGCAACCACTTTAGCATTTTAAGGGGGGGGGGGGGAGGTGGGACTCAGACAGGGGATCAGTGAAAATGGGGACCTGCATGGGTAGTACATATGGTAGTCCCTCTTTTCTTCTTCCCCAAGTACGCTAAAATTCATAGATAAGTGGCAAAACAAATGATCAGACTCTAAATATTCGCCAAACATACAAACAAACAAACTTCTTCTGCCTCCTCCCTCCAAAACATCAAATGATTGCTCCCTGAAAGCCTACCTGGATAAAGGTTATAAAATTAACATTGACTTCAGGTACACTAAGACTTTAAAATTTCTTTTTGGGAAAATCAGTGGCCAGCAACATTGTGCAGAAAGTGTAATTTTTTTTACCTCTCTTGATCAGATTATGGCTGATCAGCTGATTCGGTACGCGGCTATTAGAGAACTTAAAAGGTTAAGAAATAGTACGAATTAGTCCCGCCTACTACTCCAACTGATTTCTCTCTGTTTAGACCAATATCATTGATGTGTGTATGACCTCGCTTGAAAACTATACCCATCCACATAGCACATCGCTTTTTAAAACCGGACCCGCAAAAGACATGACAGGCAATGCCAATGAACTTACTTGTACATCGTTGATTCTCGAAGTCGTCGTGAAGTCACTGTCTGTGTTAGTCTACCTAGATACCGGAGGCGTCTGACCCTGACACTTCGGGTAAAACTCGGGGTTTATCGTTAGCGATAATACATGTAACAATGGCCTATTTTCGCCAGTTACTTCCCCTAACCTTTACATAGGTGGCGCACAACACATTGAAGTTCACCTTATACTTCCAGTTTGTTATAAATGTCAACACGGTAATTATAAACAAAGTTACATTAAGACCGAATGCCGACGTGTTGCTGTGTTCCCGGATGTTCGGTTAGGGGAGGGGTGAAATCCCAAAGTATAATTCTATAAGAAGAGCCTGGATCATAGCTATTCATCGTAACAGCAGCGAAAACAGGGCGGTCACTAAAAGTGGTAATCCAAGTCCGAGTCCGTGTTGGAGAAAACCGAGTTAAAATTTGGCATGGTTTGACACCAAATTTGAAACAATGTATTCAAATATATGTTAAAATATATTGACAATGTCAACGGTTGGAAATTTTAGCGTTTTTATAATTATGGTCGATTTTCCTATTTTCAGGTCACTAAAAGTGGTAGTTGGGAGCCGAGTCGAGATTTTAATCACCTACTATTTCTTTAATTTTACATGAACTGATGCCAAATTTGGAATATTATATTATGATATACGGTTAAATATATTGATATTGTCAAATTAAAAAAAATAATCGATCAATGTAATACGTATGGGCGATGTCACTAAAAGTGGTAGTTGGTAGCCGAGCTGAGAGCCTAGTTGAGATTTTAATCGCCCACAGTTTCCTTAATTTTACATTGATTGACGCTACATTGATTGACACCACATTTGAAACAATATGTTCTGATACACAGTAAAATGTGGTGACATTATCAAAATTTTAAATTTTGAACATTCTCTTCTTCGTCTTCTTCTTCCAATACGAAGTGTACTCAAAAGTTGAGCGTTATACTTCATGTAATAGCATTCTAATAGCAATAGAATATTTTACAACCATAAGGTCACTAAAACTGGTAGTTCGAGTCCGAACTGCGCGCCGAATTGTGATTTTAATCACCTAGCTTTCAAATCAGCTTTCAACTGCATGTATCATCTCATTTTCTTTTATTGCATCAATCGAAAACCAAGTCGGAGGTGGGAGAATCTATCACAGGAATAAAACATAGACATGTCACTTCAAATTTTATTTACTTTAGAAACAACATGAAATACAAGTATACATAGTTTATAATGTTGGTAATAACAACCACATATTACATATATAGGTTAACTGGAATAATGAGTTTATTTATTCATTCACACAGATTAATACTTACAAGGTAACATGTATTGAATTAGCAGCAAATGCGTATTTACATACATAATCACATTGTACGTAATGACACTACCCATAGTAGGACATTGAATGTCCTATACCAATAGGCTACTGTCCTGTAGGTGAACTAGTCATAGTAGGACATTCAATGTCCCATACCACTCGGCTACTGTTCTGTAGATGAACATAGTACCACATTGAATATCCCATACCACTAGGCTACTGTCCTGTAGGTGTAGTGGTAAAGAGGATATTAAATGTCATACTATGAGTAGTTCCATCTCCAGGACAGTACCCTAGTTGCATAGGACATCGAATGTCGTACTATGAGTAGTTCCTCTACAGGATTGTAGGCTCCAGGTATAGGACATTAAATATCGTACTACGAATAGCTCACCTACAGGACAGTAGACCAGTGGTATAGGACATTGAATGCCGTGCTATGAGTAATTCATCTACAGGACAGTAGCCTAGAGGTAATGGACATTACATGTCGTTCTATGAGTAGTTCACCTCCAGGACAGTAGACTAGTGGCATAGGACATTAATAGGATTGTAGCCTACAGGTATAGGACATTATATATCGTACTACGAATAGCTCAGCTACAGGACAGTAGCCTAGTGGTATAAAGGACGTTAGATTTTCGTACTTTGAGTAGTTCACCTACAGAACAATAGACTACTGGTATAGGACATTAAATGTCGTACTTTGAGTAGTCCACCTAAAATACAGTAGACTAGTGGTATAGGACATTAATTATCGTATTAAGAGTAGTTCATCTAGAGGACAGTAGTCTACTGGTATATAGAACATTAAATGTCGCGCTATGACTAGTTCACCTACAGGGCAGTAGCCTAGTGGTATATGGGACATTAAATGTCGTACTATGAGTAGTTTATTTACAGGACAGTAGCCTAGTTGTACATAGGGCATTAAATGTCGCGCTATGACTAGTTCACCTACAGGGCAGTAGCCTAGTGGTATATGGGACATTAAATGTCGTACTATGAGTAGTTTATTTACAGGACAGTAGCCTAGTTGTACATAGGTGCATTAAATGTCGTACTATGAGTAGTTCACCTACAGGACAGTAGCCTGGTGGTATTTAGGACATTAAATATCCTATTATGAGTAGTTCATCTACAGGATAGTAGTCTAAAGGTAAAGGATGTTTAATGATGTACTACCTACAGGAAAATAGCATATTGCTATCGGAGATTTAACATTATACTTTAAGACTTTGGCCTCACTCAGGTCAGACACCTTCGAGTCTCGAGGTAATTATTTTCCCATATCAACGTCGCTGGGAGTTATCTGTAAAACGCAGTCAGCAGAGAAATGATTATATATATACACATTCATTTCTTTACACTTTCATTCATGAAATCAAACAAAATCATTTACCAGTCTTTGCAATCAGTTTAATTATAGATAGGTTTGGTTTCAATAACATGAAATTGGTAAAAGATCTATTGATATATTTATATTTCTGCAATAATTACTTTCGACAAGGGTCAATTCTACTATAACAAGTGGGGACGCATATGGTCCCAAATTCTGATACCATCCCTGTAGTTTCAACTTAAGCACACTCTTGCTGCCTTATGATAATAGATATATCTCTTTTTCAAATCTGTTTCTATGAAATGAAAGTAGTATCGAAATACACGACAATATGTGAGAATTTGAGGTCACACTGAAGTAGATGTACAATGTGCAAAAATAAGAACATATCGTATGTATATATATATATATATATGTGTGTGTGTGTGTGTGTGTGTGTGTGTGTGTGTGTGTGTATGTGTTTGAAACGTAAGAGTAGAAGTTGGCAAAATAATTCATAAAATATGCAATACATAAAGAGTTATGTAGACCTCGTGGCCATATGTAAAAATATTTGCACATACAAACTCAGTAAAGAAATATATAATTTCTAATATTTAAATTTCATAAGAGAAGTACAAAATAGTTACTGATATTTAAAGAAATGTATGTAAGATCCGGCAGTACACAGATAGAGTACTTGTATTGACGAGTTGAAATATATCATTATTATTTTGATGAAATTAACAAAAAAACATTCTATATAATAAAGGAAAAAAAGTCTAACAACTATTGACGTTATATCCCTTGTAAGTTGTTTAAGAGGAATTAATTGAATTATACTGCTAATTTCTCCAGACAAGAGATACTTCTTGTGATTTTGCAAATCTTATTCACATTCTGGGGTGTTAGACAATGTTAAAAAGTTTCTATAGAAGTGGAAATATAATCAGTTTTCTTAAAAAGAAAAATCATTACATTTGGTATGAATGAAGCAAAAACTCATGCAGAACTATAAACATGGCCAGGAACGTGATGTAACTCCAACTAATACTCTGCTAATGAAATCTATCTATATCTGCATCTCTTTATTTCATGTTGTTTGTCACTTTCAGTCTGTGCATTTTGGTGTCTATCTTTATGAAAAAAAAATAGAAGTTATATTCAAAGAATTTTTACTTCACAGTTTACTCTTCCCATCATCACCACTTTCTACGACATCATCATGAAACACCAGTTTGGCTTGACAACAGATGGTTTTTCCTTGTAAAATTTCAAAATTCAAACAGTCTTTCTCAACTTGGCTTTCCCAAGATTCCACTGTGAGATCGTCACCTAAAAGTGACTCTTTAAAAAAAGTAATTTCAATATACCTAACGCCTTTCTTGGCGTGTTTTTCTGTGATGTTTTCATATTTCTTTTTCACAGCACCATCCATAAAAACATCATAGCATGCTCGAATATATGTTGTCCAGTTGGTATGATGATTTTCATCCGTGTCGCTATGGTAAATTGTCAGGGGCATACAACTCTGAGGAAATCGTTTCAATATGCTATTTGTCTTTCGAAATGCTGGAACATTAGTGTTAACATGTGAACTAAATTTATCCTTCCACCACTGGGGCAACGGACGAGGTTTCCTTGTGGTTGGGTCTGTCAGAACAGTGACAAAATTCATATAAGCGTACGGCTTTTCTTGTGAAGGTGAATATAAGATTTTATGTGTACGGTATGATGTATTTCCAACGTGTGATAAGGTTGTAGTACACACCAGGGATGCTTCGTGACGACGCCTTGTAAAAACTCTGGTCGATTTCAAGAGTAATATAGGGTACAAAAACCAAACTATCCTCTCTCATCATGTGCAAGTCTATAAAGCTGGTCAGCTCTCCGTCCGCATTTGTTTGTGGTAAGTGGGCAAAGATTATTGTTTGAATGAAAAATCCGACAAAGACTTTGCAACAATATGTGCTTTTCTGAAATGAAAGGATAATTTGTATAAAGTACATATGCTCCGAACATATATTGTTATAGTATGAGGGAAGTTTATTGTGGAGTCAACTAAAAGATGAAGACTCTTTAACAAATAAAAGATGTAGACAAATGCACAACATATCGCACAGATTCAACTTCTGTTTTGGATTCACCATAAGCAGTGACACGTCTTTTTCGTATCAATGTCAGTTGTAACACAAGGAAGTGCTTCTTAATGCCACACCATAAAGACAACACAGGAGTCACCAGAACCGTTTGTACTCAGGACTTCCTAGCCCCAGTAGTACACTGCAACTGGTAAATCAATTGATTATTGTTTTATGTCACTGCATGACTATTTCACTATATGGTGACAGCATCTGCCCGAGTGAGGGATCTTAAATGTGCCACAACTACCATGACACAGAAACTTGGTTTTCACAGTCTTATCGGAAGGAGAAGACACCAGTGTGCCCATTGAATCCAACCTGGGGCCTCTTATTCATAAGTCGAACACCTCATCCGAATATCTACATCAGCCCCATTGGCTTGGGAAGAAATCACTAAATCAACTGCATAGCAAAGGCTTCTAAGTTTAAAAATATTTCTGAAAAAGAGAAACTTCGTTTGAGAGAAGTTACAGTTTTTAAAGTATAATCTAACAAGAAACCACAAAACATGCTATGGCCAGATTGCAAAACAAATTGAAGTCAAGGTCAAGGTCACAAGGTAATTGTATCAATTGAAAGCTCTGGTCATGAATTAAGAACCTATATGTTAGGTATCAAAGCTCTAACCCCGTTGATTCAAAAGATATAAACAAAATTTTTTTAAACGTATGTCAAAGTCTAAGGTCTCGGTCAAAAGTCATGGCATAGTATGAAAGCTTTGGTCATAAGAACCCTATGTATCTGGGAAATTATGCTGTATTAGATTGATTTAATAAGGATATTGTTACATTTAACTTGATTCTCTGATGACAAACTGTCTGCCTCTTTAATTTTCCTATAGTTGAAAAGTAATGTGGAATGTTGAAGTTTTTTTAACACAGACAAACGAGCAAAGAGACAGTAGGCCCCTCTGTCTCTTAATTGATTTTTCTTTCCCTGGAATCAAGGATTGAACTAGACTCTCTTCAATCCTTGATTCTAGGGACATAAAAATCAATTAAGAGGAGGTCACTTGAATAATACACATCTACAATTTAAGATCTTCCATTGTATTAATTAAAAAAAAGATTTTTTGTTTATTTATTATTGTTTTTTTTAAAGGGATATGGCAAAAAGCCAAGTCTGAGAGTTACCTGCCCTTGTTAAAATGCATTATCTGAAAATAATTTTTATTTTTATTGTGTAAATTCTATAATTAAAAAGATAAGTTAAGTTTACTGATGCAGTTTAAATCTCAAAATCTCGATTGAAATCATACATTTAACAGAATTTTTTTTTTCTGTTTGAAAGTATTTGATAAATTTATATGTCGTTGTTATGGAAATGCAAAAATATGTTATAATACATAAATTAGTAGAAACAGTTAAACATTGCAATAAACATAAGTCTTTTTATTCAATTTACTATAAATTGTAATTGCAGTTTGAGGCGTTAATGTTCTGCTTCGATGAAAAAATTAGAAAAAAAAAATCAATTTTAGGAAATATTTTTTAAAGTACTGAAAATCCCAGCAAACTCTTTTACAGAATTAGAAAAGTACTTAATTTAATATGATATTTGAAGAAAAAAAAATATATATAAAAGCGTCATTTTAACAGTTATATCACTTTGAAAATGTGTTGCTTTTTTTAATCAATTTTAGATTATTGCAATATGCCAAGTTTTAAGAGTTACCTGCCCTTGAATACATTAAACTCTACTTGCAATTGATATATAACTTTCGTAGAACAAGGTACATTCTCATCAATATATGTTTCAATAGCATCAAAAGATCACGGTATATATGGTTATTACATTGAAATGTACAGGCTTTTCTATCATTTCTTGATGATTTTCATCAGACAATATTGAAATATCAATATGGCTGTCATATGGCAGCCATATTGGATTTTCTGGAAAAACAAAACGGATATCTCATACTATTCATATGTTCTTCCATCAAGCCAAATTTCATAAAAATTTAGCAACCTTGCTTCTGCACCATATTGCAGGGCTTTCTTTATAGACATGCTTTTTGAGGTAAACAAGGCATCTTGGTATTGAAGTTTTCCATATGTTAATTCCCTACATTATACTACAAAAATACTCCCGTTTGAACCTGATTTAAAATTCAAGATAGAAGGTAAAACCTCTGTCGTGACTTTTGGTGGATTATGGGGAAGACAATACAGATGAAGTCATTATACGCACCTGAGAGTCATCGTTCAGTAAGTCGTGTTGTTGGCTGATGGCCAATTTGTGGTCTCAGATTCGAATCCCAACTTGAAGGCTGATCAGTGCCCTAGACCTTTAGAATAAGACAGTTTCAGAACCAAAGCCCCGTCTTATGGTAAAAGGGGGCACATGAAATGTCCTTACTGCTTTTGGTAGGTCTGCAAGTAAATCATATCTTCTGGCAATGCATCTGTCACTAATACCATCATAATATAAGTGAAATAGCCTTTGCTAACGAAAAATCAAAGCGCATACCTTTTTTATCAAAAGATTCGAGATGGAACCTTCCTGGGATGTGGATTTTCATTTGGCCAGGATCCACATATTCTGTCGTATATTTTAACTGAGAGGTGAGCCTTAAAATAAGTAGGTTTATAATTAAAAAATACAGTTTCATTCATTATCTTCTTTATGAATGTTTAACAATATTGAGGAAGACATGCATCATTTATTCAAATATGAATTTAGTCCACAATTTTGGCCCCTGGTTAGATAAAAAAAGAGGGACAAGGATATGGATACCTTATATCAGAATAAGTATCATGACACTGGGCTCACAATATGATATGTACCGCAATATTACAATGTACTGTTGGAAATGTCATTTTATTACAAAACCTTACAGACAAGATAAAGAAAATACATTTTGTTTAGTAAAAATTTGAATCAGAGTTCAAGCAAATTATAGTTCTTATAAATACCAAATAATAAAACCTGAATTACTTGGAGTCCAAGAATGAATTTTATTTTCTCAGAACAATTATTGTTTGCAATAAACAGTGTCCTTTTGTTATAAATTCTAACTTTCGAAACAGAATGATACAGTTACTATGTTATATCGTAAATTGAATCAACAATAAAGATCGCGATGAACCTAGAATCGCGTTGAATCATATCACTCCCAGACTGATTAGTAACTGGTAAAGATGGTAGTACATGGTAAGGTAACCTACTGAGAACTGGTAAGTGACTGCTGAAAAAGGTGGTATGTGGTAAGATGGTCTACTGAGAACTGGTAATCGATTGCTGAAGAAGGTGGTATTTGATAAGACGATCTAGTGAGAACCTATTAGGAACCGGTATAGTAACTGGTATAGAAGGTAGCGCGTGGAAAGATAATCTACTGAAATCCTACTGAGAAATAGTTAGTAACTGGTAAAGAAGGTAGTACTTGGTAAGAAATAAGAAAATCTAAAGAGAACCTACTGAGAACTGATTTGTGACTGCTGAGGAAAGTGGTATGTGGTAAGATGATCAATTGAGAACGTACTATGAACTAGTTTGTAACTGGTATAGAAGGTGGTATGTGGTAAGATGATCCACTGTTAACCTATTGAGAACCGATTAGTTACTATTAAGGGGGTACAATGAGGTAAGATGACCTATTGAGAACCTACTGGGAACTGGTTAGTAACTGGTAAAAATCGTAGTATGTGGTAAGTTGATTGAGAACCAGTTAGTTACTGGTATAGAAGGTTATACATGTTCAAATGTTGTAATGAAAATCCCCCAAAAAGTAATCTGTCTTCCAAGAGACCCCTTCCGTCTTGTTAAATGGGAAAAATGTCTATTGCAAGACGTTTGAAGAATTTCCATGTTACAGCTATGGCTTAATGGACTGCATACTATTCAACAGATTAGTTTCTTCAACAAAAGTTGTCAGTAGACAATGTGGCAACCAAATTTGAATAGCAAAAGTTTTTTTGTAATTAGAACAATCAAGGTCAAAAAGTAAAAAAGAATTTATATATAAGGAAAGGTCTTGTCTCAAGGAATACACACAGGAAATATCTAAACCTTATCTTTTATTGTTCATAAATTATGACCAAGGTTAAAGCTATTTAAAAGTATGTAAAACTTCAAGGTCAGGGTCACAAGGTAAAAACTGTTCGTACCCAATGAACGGTCTTCGCACTAAATCTAGGAATACACATGTGAAATATCAAATCCCTGTCTCTAGTTGTTCTAAATTTCAAAATTATAATCCATGTTAATTTTTTGTCTACAACAACGATGCTGGGGGTTTGACATTATTAATAGTTCTCTTTTCATTTGTCCCCGTGAGCTAAAAAGAAATTCTGCTTTTGTTTGTTTCATTTCTGTCACACCAAAATTATTTCACTTATAAAGTGGCGGCATGTGAAAAGTCTGCATTGTACAGAAGGTCAGAATCTGCTTTGCATTGACACATCTGATGCAGTTACTGAGATTTTTATGTACCTATATGTACTGACTGTGACAAAGGTCAAAGGGCCTGTAAGTATCTCATGCGAAAAACTGTGCGCCAATGAACCAGTGGAGGGGGCTCAAACCTTTTGGTCACCATCCAAGCATTGACTTACCGACTGGACAACTCTTTCATGTTGCTGAAAGATAAATCTAACAAAAGGCCGAAGTGGGCCTTTGTAGCTCACCTGAGCACCTAGATGATCAGTCATGCAGGAAGGAAGAAGTCATTTATTTTTGCATTACTGTAACTAAGTAAACAAAAATGTTGAAAATATACCGGTATGAAATTTAATTTCAGACTAGTAGAAAAACAACAACACCTTTTTTTTTTGGCAGATGCAATTAGGTGATTTTGATATTAAGTATTTGCTTTGTGTCTGCAAGATGCTATTCTGGGCAACAAGTTGGTCCTTTTCTTTAGGTGGGGCCTTTTGTTGACAGACTTCAAGTCTGGGTCATGAACAACAATTGTTTCAAATATTGTCCAGATCCAACTTAAAATGGCCTAATTTCATACGATGAGTGTTGCAAAACATCTAAAAACTTATTTAGATGTGTGAAGAAATGAAAAAAATGACCACAGCTTGATTCGAACCGCTACTCTAAATATTTAACTGCCAAGTGGTATATGTACCATTCATTGTGAGACCTATTTTTAGACATGGTGGCACTATCTGTTGACCAATTTGGATGAAATGTGCAAAATTGATAGAGGACCTTTAATACTTTATGTATACCATGTGAAGAATTATACGCCCTCATTTCGAAGTATTAAAAATTCATAGAAAATCCAAAAATTGAGATATTGACAAAATTGACAAGATAACATTCCTTATAGCTCTCTCCTCTTTTTTCTTTTTTTTAACCATAATTATGTCCATAATAGTCCATAAGAAATCATCATTATTAATTAACAAGGAAATATATCACTTTTCTGCACTGAAATCACCAAGTCAAAAAAAAAAAAAAAAAAAAAAAAAAAAAAAAAACTAAACTAAACAAAACAAAACAAAACAAAACAAAAAGAAAGAAAAAAAAAGAAAAAAATCCCAAACAAAAGTTCAGTCGAAAAAACTTCTAAACTTTGAGTTTTGAAAGGGACCTAAATGACAATACTTCTTCACTCATCCATGTAGATCATTTCTATGCATTCTGTTTTTCTCTGTATACAGCCAGTATGAAGAAGTATGTCAAAGGAGGATACCCTCTGTGACCTACTTTGGGCTGTGATTGCGCCACAAAAAAAAAAAAGAAAAAAAAAAAAAAAAAAAAAACCACTTGCAGGGGATCATAAATATTTTATTCCTATCAAGTTTCATAGACATCTGTTCAACGATTCTTCAGAAGAAGTCTAAAATGTGAAAAGTTCAAGACGGATGGACAGACGGACAGGCAACCGACAGACGGACGGACGAACGATAGACGACGCGCTATGACTACAGCTCATATGAGCCTTTGGCTCACTTTTTGTATCTGTGCCAATATTCACCACTGGCCACTGACAAGTGAATGGTTTTTTTTAAATACATATGTATAATTCATTCTTTCACGTTTCGTAAAAACCATGACATTCAGAGTTTTTATTTGTTTGCGATGTTAAAAACAGATCTGTTTTTGTTAGACCTCGGATGATGTCATTACAAAGAACAATTGGGTTTTAAGGAAGGGTGGATAATGGAACAGAAAGTCAAAATGACATCATAAATACATGCCAAATTAGAACAGAAATGCACAATAGCTAATACAGGGCAAAGCCATAACATAATCTAGACTACTTTAGAAAGTGGAGTTAGACCTTGGATTAAGCCAGTCTTATTTGATGCAGCTAGACTTGTTTGTTTCAGGTATATGATGAAAAAAAAACCTCTACTTTGTCTTAGGGCAAAATTGTTATCAGAACCCAGTTTTCTGTATGTGCTAAAACAGAGGGCTTATTTAAAAATGCCAAAGATAGGCTACTTTTACCGCAATACAAAACATGAAAAAATCAAGTCCCCATCCTTTTTTTGAAATACTTTCTACGGCCCTGTGGTATAATGCAGAATAACAGTAATGGTAGCAACTAGAGACTGGATTACTAATTTTTATGGAGCACCCACTTTAGGTTTTTAAGGGGGAACTCAGACAGGGGATCAGTGAAAAAGGGGACCTGCATGGGTAGTACATATGGTAGTCCCCCTTTTCCTCTTCCCCAAGTACGCTAAATTTCATAGATAATTAGCAAAACAAATGATCCGGTGTAACATTAAAAAGTGATCCCACGGGTCAATTTATAACGGTCTTAGGGTCGATTTTTTGATGTGGAAAATTGACTCGGTCCGTTATTTAATGACCCCACCCACGCATGAAAAAGTGACCCTCGCATGAAAATGTGACCCTCGTTGAAAATTGACCCGCAGTGGTGAGTCATATTTTAACGTTAAAAATTGACTCTTGCGTATAATGCTCCTTTGAAATATGCAGTTCACACTGTATACTTCCTGTTTGCACACGGGTCATTTACAGCATGGTCTACATTTTACGTTGGATAATGACATCATATGTAGAATATTATGCAAATTTCGATCTCATTAGACGCGTTGTCTGTTAGAACTGATATTTCATTAGCTATAAGCAAATGGCTTTTGTTAAATAAAAAGTGATATTTTGCAGAGACAATGCAAGGATTATAATTGGAGGGGGGTTGGAGGGATGGAAGGGGAGGGGGTGTCATATTTCAATATTAATTAATGACTCCATATGATAAAGCTTCGAACTCCTGCTTAAAATATAGTGTGACGTTCAATAATTTTTTAATAAACTTGAAAACTTGTTATTAGAGTTATTAGAGGTGGGGTCAAATTTCAACATTAAAAAACGACCCCATGTCGAGATAATCTCCTTATTACAATAAAGTATATAGTTAAGTACACTGTGTGCTTTTGTTGGATAAAAGGTGATAATTTGCAAATACGATGCAAGGATTATAACTAGGGGATAGGGGGGGGGTCATATTTCAACATTAATTCATGACTCCATATGAAAAAAAGCATTGAACTCCTGCTTAGAGTATAGTGTGACTTTTAGTAATCTTGAAAACTTGTTATTAGAGGTAGGGTCAAATTTTAACATTAATAAATGACCCCATGTCAATACAATCTCCTTATAACAATACAAATATTTAGCCAAGTACACTGTGTGCGTTTGTTGAATAAATAATGATAATTTGAAGAAACGATGCAGGTATTATAAATAGGGGATTGGGGGTGGGTGGGTGGGGGTGTTCATATTTCAACATTAATTCCGGACTCCATATGAAAAAAAAAAGCATCGAACTCCTGCTTAAAATGGTGTGTGACTTTAATGAACTTGACTTGTTATTACAGGTGAGGTCAAATTTTAACGTTAAAAAACGACCCCATGTCGAGATATTTTCCTTATTACAATACAAGTATCTAGCTAGGTACACTGTCTGTTTTGTGAAATAAAGAGGGATCAGTAGCTGGGAAGGGGGTGTTTATATTTCAACATTAATTAATGACTCCCTATGAAAAAAAAAAATCGAACTCCGGTTTATAACATAGTGTGGCTATTCGATTATCTGATAAGAAGACTGGTCATTAGAGGTAGGGTCAAATTCCAACGACCCCAGGTCGAGAAAATCTCCTTTTTACGATACATGTACTTAGCTAGATACACTTTCAGTGGGGTCAAATTTTAACCTTAAGAAAGTATAACTGTAATAGCCTATAAAATGTCTTTGTACAGGGAATATTTGGAACAATCAATGCACGTAGATTAATTATACGGTAGTAGATTCGTCTCTTATATTTTGTCTCGTCATTTGTGACACTTGATACAATTATGAACTTTTTACATGGTAAATATGCTGTGTTATTTCCCTATAAAATAGTTTCTAAATCAATTCTATAGAACCGCTGTTGATATCAAGCGGTCTAAGGAATTGTAAGAAAATTCGGCCTCTGATGACAACTGTTTGTCTTCGAGCTTAACTGATAATCTGTTGCCCTCAATCCCAGTCAATAACTGCATAATATTCACATCAAAATCAAATATTAACCGAAGAGATGCGAAGGTAAGTATCCTTTGGGGGGGGTGGGGGGTTAACTGATAATCTGTTGCCCTCAATCCCAGTCAGTAACTGTATAATATTCACAAGAAAAACAAATATTAACCGAAGAGATGCGAAGGTAAGTATCTTTTATTTTAGGGGAGGGGATCGGGGGTTGTTTTAGTCAATATTTAGAGTATAGAGCCCGTGTGGCCAATTTGTTAAGGGTCTCTTCTTATGATTGAAAGGTCCAAGGTTCGAGTCCCGCCCTGGTCATGAAGGTTATCTGTCTTTTGGATGAAACTGTGAAAACCGATGCTCTGTGTCACGGTAGGCGTGGCGTGTGAAAGATCCCTTACTGCTTCGGGATAAGTCCGTTGCAAAGACATAATTTTCTAAAGAATGCAGCGGCATCTTCCCTAGCCGAGGCTCTAATCCGATTCTTTCTTCTCCCAGCAACCTTGGCTAGTGAAGATGTGCATCAGGCAGATGACGTCACCAAATACATACAATAATCGTGTAGTGATATTAAACAAGAATCAATCAATCTAGAGTATACATTCTATTTTTCACTTTCTAACGTAGTATTTATGAATTTGTTTTTCATATACAGTTTGCATTCACTTCATTCACAAATTATCAAATTTTCTGAAAGATGACATATACTTGTCCATATGCTTAATGATAATTTAAAAAAAAAAAAAGATAATTTGGAAACAGCACATGTTACCCAAATAGTAATCGACTGAAATTGCAACGGTATGGTTTTCTTTTCAGTGGTAGATCTGTCATTTTAGAAATCCCAGTAAAGTTCGTATAAATTACCTGTAAAAGTATTTTCAAACTCGATGTAAATCGATCTTGTTTTGTGGTTATAACCAAATTAATATTTACTGGATTGCACTTATTTTCTCGGGATTCATATTAAGCGAAGTAAGTGCTGATCTTCGTGTTTTAAAATTAATGATTTCGCTAACAAAATGTTTGTGAAGACATTATGAAGGACAATCACAGATCACGCTAATTCATTGATTGAATCATTCATTTTTGTTTAACGTCACACCACGAATATTTCACGTATATGATGACGGCATCTGCCTGATGCGGGACATACAAATTTTGACCTTTCCAACGGACCCACCCGAAGCAGTGAGGGATCATTAACGTGCCATGCATACCACGACATGGGGCCTCGGTTTTTACTGTCTAATCCGAAAGACAGTACACCGGCATGACCAGAGCGGGACTCGAACCCCGGCCTCCCGATCAGGAGTCCAGCACGATACCACTAGGCCACGCCGGTTTCACGCTAATTCATGAATATGCTAATACAGCGTATATCTAAAACCTTATCATCAATATTTTGGGTGAAAATTAGGTTGTGTACAAATACAGTAATTAATTGTTCAAGATTGCATAAAGTGTGTCAAGGAAGTTAAATCATAAGGCACTTTTTTGACAGATGGACACCGGAGCGAACAGCGTCCTTTACATGATTATTCCAACTGGCCTGTTCTTTAAACGGCGAGACGACTTTTCATACGTGCTCTGTTCAGGAAAAAAATGCTGAAAATAATACGATAAAAACAAAATAATGATAATAATAATAAATAGAAAATTATAATATACCTATATTTGACGTCATGCCTCGACAATTGTTTTATTCACGTGACATCTTGTTGTGAATGAAATGCTACTACATTAAGACTCTAAGTGCTGCCTTTCAAGAGTCGTTTCGCCGTTTTAAGGGACTGATCAGTCGAATACAAGTATGTTTTGCAAGTGTATGAAATAATAACTTACATTATTACCCAGCGACATAATTCAAAAGAACTAGTAACGTTCTGATACACATATGCATGTTTTAAACGTTGATGTTGTTTTTGAAATATAAAAGTGGTTGAATCACGATGCCAAATGCTATATGTTTCTGGTGAGGGTTCCTAATCACTGAATATGTGAAACATGTAAAAGAAATCATCCTTCTATTATATATATATATATATATATATATATATATATATATATATATATATATATATATATATATATATATATATATATATATATATATATATATATATATATATATATATATATATATAATGAGAAGGGCTGATCATAAGTCCAGACCCCCATACTTGTGATCCTCACTTCTGTTCTTGATCCGCTGATGTGTTTGATGTGGATGCTTTTAACTTGATCCAGTGACCATATCCATAATAGGTTAAAGACAAACAAAAAGGTGAAATAGTAAAGACTTTATCCCAAAATCGCCCCCCCCCCCCCCCCCCCCACGAGATAAAAAGTATACCAGTATTTAAGAAATGCAGTTCGAGTTTGAAATCACACCCAAACCACAAACCTTTCCACCTGTTAATATTGATTTTTTTTTCTGTATACGCATGTGAGTCAGTTGCGATGTGGAAGGAGGAAGCAAAGGTTACATGGAAAGGGGAATGAGGTGGAATGGTGAGAGACATCCCATATGTCCACCACACTTCCATAGAAACTTGTATTTCAATGTTATACATAAAATCGTTAAAAAATTACCCCATGGGGAGTCAAAATTTAACGGCGTGCGTCAATTTTTAACGACTTTTGGGCCATATTTAGATTTAAAAACTGACCAACGTGTCAGTTTTTAATGTTAAAAACTGACCTGCGGGTCAGTTTTCAATGGGGTCACTTTTTAATGTTACACCGGCTCTAAATATTCGCCAACAACCCCCCCCCCCCCGAAACAAACAAAAAATTGGCTCCGAAAATAGGCATATAAATCTTTTCATCTAACAACAGTCTTCTTCTCCCTCCTCCCTCCAAAACATCAAATGATTGCTCCCTGAAGGCCTACCTGGATAAAGGTTATAAAATTAACATTGACTTGAGGTACACTAAGACGTTAAAATTTCTTTTTTGGGAAAATCAGTGGCCTGGCCTGCAACATTGTTTTTTTTTTCCTCTCTTGATAAGATTATGGCTGATCAGTTGATCGGGTACGCGGCTATTAGAATACTTAAAAGGTTAAGAAATAGAACGAATTAGTCCCGCCTACTACTCCAACTGATTTCTCTCCGTTTACACCAATATCATTGATGTGTGTATGACCTCGCTTGAAAACTATACCCATCCACATGGCACATCGCTTTTTAAAACCGGACCCGCAAAAGACATGACAGGCAATGCCAATGAACTTACTTGTACATCGTTGATTCTCGAAGTCGTCGTGAAGTCACTGTCTGTGTTAGTCTACCTAGATACCGGAGGCGTCTGACCCTGACAGTTCGGGTAAAACTTGGGGTTTATCGTTGGCGATAATACATGTAACAATGGCCTATTTTCGCCAGCTACCTCCCCTCACCTTTAAATAGGAGGCGCACAACACATTGAAGTTCACCTTATACTTCCGGTTTGTTATAAATGTCAACACGGTAATTATAAACAAAGTTACATTAAGACCGAATGCCGACGTGTTGCTGTGTTCCCGGATGTTCGGTTAGGGGTGGGGTGAAATCCCAAAGGATAATTCTATAAGAAGAGCCTGGATCATAGCTATTCATCGTAACAGCAGCGAAAACAGGGCGGTCACTAAAAGTGGTAGTCCAAGTCCGAGTTCGAGTTGGAGAAAAGCCGAGTTGAGAATTAAATCGCCCACAACTTCCTTAATTTGGCATGGTTTGACACCAAATTTGAAATAATGTATTGAAATATATGTTAAAATACATTGACAATGTCAAAGTTTGAAAATTTTTAGCATTTTTATAATTATGGTCGATTTTCCTATTTTCAGGTCACTAAAAGTGGTAGTTGGGAGCCGAGTCGAGATTTTAATCACCTATTTCTTTAATTTTACATGGACTAATACCTAATATGGAATATTATATTATGATATACAGTTAGATATATTGATATTGTCAAATTAAAAAAAAATCGATCATTGTAATAATTATGGGCGATGTCACTAAAAGTGGTAGTTGGTAGTCGAGCTGAGAGCCGAGTTGAGATTTTAATCGCCCACAGTTTCCACAGTCATGCCAAAAAAGGAAGTTGTGGGCGATTTAATTCTCAACTCGGACTCGGACCACATTTAGTGACCTCCTGAAAACAGGCATAGGTTTTGGGAGCCAACCCCTGCATGTGTTGTAAGTTATAATCATTTCACGGAGGATGACTATATAACAGAAACTTCCTATGGTAAGTGCTGCTGTCTTAGGTTGAAAGTATTCCAAGAATATGATTTAAAAATATTTTTAATGTCATTATTAGTCTATACATTATTATATGATACAAATATACAGTACGTCTTGTCGCATTGCAGCGCCTTGGCCTTGACTTATGCGTTTGTCTTGTGATTTGACTTGTATCCCAGTTCGAATGGCATGCGCGGATACAGAGGGGGGGGGGGGGGTTAAGGGGGTCGTCTAAGAGAAAAATTTACCTTTTTTGGTTTAACCCCCTCTGACAAAAATTTCTGGATCCGTGCATGAATGGTGTGGCAGTAATATTAATAGCTCAGCAGAAATAGTGAAAATTTTAAAGTAAAAAATTAATAAAAACAAGCTGTGCGTTTTATAAGCAATCTATTGAACATGCAAGTTGTTCGGCATGAGCTCTGCAATCAAGAGAATCATAGACATAGATGGATCTAGAAATTGTCAATACAGCGATGTTGCATAATTCATTTTTCTGCTGCTATACAGTTGAGAAAGTTGCCTGTTATGACAGGTAAACAATGAAATTGACCAAAGGGGTTGTGACAAACACATATTTCACACATTTATATTTAAATATCTTGGTATTTTTTAAATACATTTGTTTGAGGTATACTTGATGTTCGATTCCCGGTGTGGTACGTGAGATGGTGGGGCTGTCACCAACCTGGCTTCGTGGGTTTTCTCCGGGTACTCCGGTTTCCTCCCACACAAACGACACCCTTACGCCAAGATCCGTGCCAACGAGCAAGATTTATATAAGTTGTTAACTTGTTTCTTAATCGTTGTAAAATAAATAGAAAATTTAAATTTAGTTTTAAAACTTGATTTGAAAACCTGCATGTAATTCTTTCATTCATATTCGTTGTACTCAGTTTAGTTCAGTTCTTTTTTGTTTTTCATATGCTGGAGACAAATAATTGCTGCAGTAATAATTGCAAAATTAGATTACTGACAATCGTGACATATGTTAGTCTAACTTTTCAAATAATGAGGTTAGCTTTCATATGGTTTGTTGTGAGATTTATGAAGCAACGTGTAACAAGTAGATGAAGATGGTGTGTACTGAATTTGTAAGCATCTTTATAAAGTATGTTGTTCAATTTTGTTCTGTTTTGGTTCCTCATATTTTGATATCTACTTTTTACATTTTGAAATCTTACTTTTTTATCAATTTTTAGTTGATATCATTGATTTAGGAAGAGGTGCTATGTTAAAGCTTTATAATAGATTAAGTTTAATAGGTTGATTTTTTTTTCTTTCAGGTACATCGCCCTTGACAAAGACAAATCAGGCCAGAAAGTGCCCCTAGTGTCTTTCCGTGAACAAAAGCAGAAAGTACTTCTGACAGGAGTATCCGCTTTTTTAATCGTCATTTAACAATCGAGCAAGGAGGTGATGAGGAGTCAGATGTGTGTGATGTGTCTGAATGCTTTGTACCCAGTGAATGTTTTGTTGATTCAACCTCAAAAGTAGAATTGAAATCCAAGTCAGACAATGACATCTATCTACCAATAGAGTCTTCAACTTAAACCTCTGTCTCATTTTTCTATTGAGCAATTTACATATGATAAAGAAGCGAATCAATTCTACACTAGATTTGCATCATACACAGATGTTTATATAGTTTAGGTGATGCAGTCTATCATCTGAATTATCTGTATAGTGGTGTTATCAATGTCTCTATTAAAAATCAATTCTTTCTTACTTTAATCAAGCTCAGACAACATAAAACTGATTTTCAACTGATTAGGATATTTAGCATTGCAATTACATCTGTTGACAATATATGGATAACCTGAGTTAATTTCCTTTTTAGGCAATGGAAAGAAATACCCTTGTGGTCGAAACGTGACACTGTACGATTTTTTTGCTCCCTATAGATTGCAAGGCAAACTTTCCATCAACAAGAATAATAACTGATGGCACTGAATTTCCCATAAAAACCTAAGCCTCCAATAGTACAACAGAGTAGCTTCTCCACGTACAAAAACAGAAACACTTTTAATGTTAGTAGGTTCGACACCAGGAAGTTTGATCTCTTATTTATCACCAGTCTACGGTGCTTCTGCTAGCGATAGGCAGATTGTTGAGCTCAGTAGTCTCATTATCATTTGTGATCCAGATGATTCAATTATGTCAGATAAGGGGTTTAATGTTCAGGACTTCTTGCGTCCAAAGATGTCACAATAAACATACCGAGCTTTTTTGAAAGAAGAACCGTATGTCTGGTAAGTTAGTACAGCGTGATAGAAAAATATCAAGCAAGAGAGTTCATATTGAACGCTTAATAGGTCTTACTTAAACTTACAAAATACTTACAGCTACAGACACTAAACTTGTATTTTTCACTCTGTGCAACTTCAGGCAATGCATTGTACCAATGAATGCTTAAATACGAGTTTTTGAAAGAATCGGACATTTTTGTCAAAAACATGGAAAGTGACACAATTTTTACCCACGAAGAATAAACAATACAGTATTTTCACAGGCCATACAACTACATAAGGCAAAAGGTTTATTTCTTATGCATTGTTTTGCATATTGAAGAAATAATTTGTATGTAATGTTGGGAAATTTCAATTTCTTATTAATATAAGAGTTATCTACACTTGATTTGCCATTTACATGTACTGTACTTTCTACGCATGATTTTTTTCTTGCATGTGAGAAGTAATAATACTTTGTATACTACATATATAGTATAGTTTACATGTATTCGTGTGAAAATTTTCATGCGTATAGTTTTATCCCTTGTTACACCTGCTGTCTGATTCTTACAAAGACTAGTTTATATAATGCACATCATTTACTTTGTTGTCACAAAAACTTTAACATTGGTCATATCTTCTAAAAGATTAATGATAAATCATTCATAATTGGCATGCATGATCCTTATTCATGACCTTTGCAATGGTAATATGTTGTGAATTTAATCTATTTCAAGGTCAAATTTTGCTGAGGAGTTGGGGACCACAATTTTCTGAATTAGCTTGTTGATTAAGAAATACAAGTTTATATCTATGACATTTATTGTTGCTTTCAAAGAATTATCTTGTATGTGAAATCTATATTTTTATTTAGTTCCAACAAGGAGTGAAAGTCAACAATCTTTTGATGAATGCTTGTTGCATCAAGTGACAGTATGTAAAACTGCCAACATGAGACCCTTTTATCAAAGACTTGTAGCATTAGTGTTGAAGAATCAATTGAAGTTATAGTAATAATTGTTGTTGTAGTAAAATCTGTCTAAAGCAGCATTTTTAAAATGACTTGAAAAGAATTTTGCTAGTTTTGTCATCATTTCATCAATAAAAGACCTCATGTTTTAATCTCTTATTCAATTATCTCCTTATTGCTGATTGATGTGATCTTCATTTCAGCCAACCAGAACTCACTTAATTTTTTCAATTCATAATCATGATCCAAATCTATGGCGTAAGAATTTGCTGGAGCATACCGGTAGAGTTGAGAAATTCGAAATGTATTTGATTTAGGATGATTAAGCCAAATATTTCTGAAATTATCAGCATAACCTGACAGCTTTCCAAATTTTTCTGGTCTGGGATCGAAATTCACCTTTGTTTCACTTGGTCTGAAGCCTTAATTTGACTTCCGTGAAAGGGTCTTCTGTGATGGAATGTTTGCAGCTTTTGAGTAAATGTTTCCTCAGTTAATAATTTAAAATCCTCTGAAAACATTTGAAACGCCAGAAGAGTCACACACACATGCTTACAATTAGCTGAGGGGCCCATTCCTACGGCGCATTCACACTGGCATTTTAATATGGTTCCATTTTCATCAATGCTTATATCACAACAATATAACACACTTTTTTTCATTTGTGCCTTACATTCAGCTTTGACATAATGAACATTATTCTCATCAGCCACTCTCAGAAATTTGAGAAATCTATTCTTATAAAAATTATGAATATTTTCTTCTAAATTCTTATTCTGTACACTTTTTTGTTTTAGTTTCACAATCTTTGTGTCTGTGTTAACGTCTTTGTTTTTATCATAAATTGGTATTTTCATATGATACATTGGCTCAAGCTTTTCTTTACCAACTCCGAATTTCTTTCATAATACTGTAACCTATTGTAATAGAAGAATTATTAAATGTAAAGATGATGGATAAATGCAAGCCACAAGGCTGAAAATCATAGAACCACAGGACAGTGGAAAATAACAAAATATGTCTACTTGAAGAGCATATGTGAACCCCTATGATGGAGTGAGATCAGGTGTCCGGGGAGAGTGAGCATCTCCTGCTTGGTAGCAACACCCGTACAGTCTCCTTCTCAAATTTCATTAAAATCCTTTCGGGGGTTGTGGGAAAAGACATGGACAACAGACGAGTCTCTATGACAAGAAGTCGCATAATCTTTCAGTATTATTTACAGTCCACCTAAAGAAAAAAGAAAAAATGACCTTTATGTGGAGGTGACCTGTATGTAGAGGGGACCTTTATGCAGGGATGACCTGTATGTGGAGGTGACCTTTATGTAGAGGTGTCCTTTATATAGGTGTGACCTGTATGTAGAGGTGATCTATATGTAGAGGTGACCTTTATGTAGAAGCGACATTTATCTAGAGGTGACCTGTATGTAGTGGTGACCTTTATGCAGAGGTGACCTTTATGTAGAGTTGACCTTTATGTACAGGTGATCTTTATGTACAGGTGACCTTTATGAAGAGGTAACCTGTATGTAAAGGTGACCTTTATGTAGAAGTGTTCTTTATGTAGAAGTGACCTTTATGCAAAAAGGGTTTTGTACAAGAAAAATTTAATATAGAAATTAAAATTTTATAATCTATCTCTATCAACAACTGACCTCTTAGAAGAGACGGCCGTTCTATTATTCAACGTTTATGAAGTTTCTTCGTCAGCCACTGAAATATTTTTCTGTAACACCGCAGCGTAGTGTTAAAGGATATTAAACGCAGCACTTATGACAGAAGCAAAGTGGTTGATGATACTAAACACCGAACAATGCATAGAAGTTTCACGTCTCTGATGATAGCAGTGGTGGATCCAGGATATCCAAAAAAAAAAAAATAATAATAATAATAAAAATAAATAAATAATAATAATAATGATTATGGGGGAGGCCACATGTGAAATTCGAGTATTAGCCACGATACTCAGCCATCTTGTGTGTCAAGTTTAATCTGAAGTTTAATCATTGTACATAGTGGTGGAGGTATAGCACATTAAATGTACTATGAGTAGTCATCTACAGAACAGTAGCCTAGTGGTATATAGGACATTAAATATCGCACTATGAGTAGTCTATATACAAAAGAATGGCCTAGAGGTATAGGACATTAAATGTTGTACTATGAGTAGTTCATCTACAAAAACAGTAGCCTAGTGGTAAAAGGCATTAAATGTCGTACTATGAGTAGTTCACCTACAGGACAGAAATCTAGTGGTTTAGGATATCATATGCCGTACTACGAGTAGTTCACCTACAAGGCAGTAGCTTAGTGGTATAAGACATGATATGTCGTTCTATGAGTAGTTCACCTACAGGACAGAGGCCTAGTGGTATAGGATATCATATGCCGTACTACGAGTAGTTCACCTACAGGACAGTAGCTCAGTGGTATAAGACATTATATGTCGTACTATGAATTGTTCAACTACAGAACAGTAGCCTAGTGGCGTAGAGCATTAAATGTTGTACTATGAGTAGTTCACTTACTGGACAGAAGCCTAGTGGTATAGGACTTTATATGTCGTACTATGAATTGCTCATCTACAAGAGAGTAGCCTAGTGGTAAAAGGCATTAGATGCCGTACTATGAGTAGTTTACCTACAGGACAGTAGCCTAGTGGTACAGGACATTAAATGTCGTACTATGAGTAGTTCACCTACAGGACAGAAATCTAGTGGTTTAGGATATCATATGCCGTACTACGAGTAGTTCACCTACAGGACAGTAGCCAAGTGGTACAGGACATTATATGTTGTACTATGAGTAGTCCACCTACAGGACAGTAGCCTAGTGGTACAGGACATTAAATGTCATACTATCAGTACTTCACCTACAGGACAGTGGCCAAGTGGTACAGGACACTGAATGTGGTACTATGAGTAGTCCACCTACAGGACAGTAGCTTAGTGGTACAGGACATTAAATGTCGTACTATGAGTAGTTCACCTACAGAAAATAACCTAATGCTATAGGACATTAAACATCGTACGAAAAGTATTTCACCTACAGGACAGTGGTCTGATCGGACCTTGACCTTCAGCCTCACTCAGGTCACACCACTTCAAGTGCCAGGCCTCAAGGCCATGATTTCTCCATATCAACATTGCTGGGAGTTACGAACTGTATAATGGGTACAACAGAAAAATGATTATGTATATACACATTCCTTTCTTTACACTTTTATTTATGAAATCAAATAAAATCATTTATTAATCTTTGCATTTCTCTATGCTGATACAGTAAAATATATAGTTGGTTTTATTAGTAAGAAAATGCTATTGAAGTTACCACCCTTGTAAGAAGATGTCACCATCTTTGGGGTATACAAATGAATATTTGAGTTGATAATGAAGGTAATTTCTCTACACTAGGGATACTTCCTGTGTTTTTGCAATGCTTATTCAAATTTTGGGGTATTAGAAAATGTAAACAAGAGGCCCAAATGGGCCTATATCACTCACCTGAACAGCTAGATGATCAAGTTGAAGATATGAAAAATTGTCCCCCCCCCCCCCCCCCTTTTCTTGGAAGTCTTAAAAAATTCATAAAAAATTCAAAAATCGAGATATTGAAAAAATTCCTTCGCACCAGCATTCCTTACCATAGAAATGATTAAATGAAACCAAATGAATGCATCAATGTTTACTAAAAGAAAATAATAACTCTTTAATGCATTAAAATAACAAAGTCCAAAATAAAAATGAAAAAACGTCAAAAATTTGATTTCGGAATGGAACCAAAAATATCAACACTTCTTCCCATATGCCTCTAAATCATTCCTATGCAGTTGGTTTGCACCCGATCTGAATAAGAAGTTTGTCAAAGGAGGGTACCCTCTGTGACCTACTTTTGTCTGTGGTGGTGCCACCTGTTCATGGATCCTGACAAAGATGACCACATTTGTCGGGGACCTTGAGTATTTGATGCATGCCAAGTTTCATTGAATTCCAGCAAGTGGTTCCGAAGAAAAAGTTCAAACTATGAAATGTTTACACCAATTATCCCACCCCCCCTTTTTCTTGAAAGTCTTAAAAAATTCATAAAAAATCCAAAACATAAAATATTGAAAAATTTTCTTCGCAGTAGTATTTCTTACCATCAAAATGATCAAATTAAACCAAATTAATGCATCAATGTTTACTAAAAGAAAAAAATACCTCTTTTCTGCATTAAAACTACGAAGTACAAAAAAACGTCAAAAATTTGAATTCGGAACGGAACCAAAAATAACAACACTTCTTCACACATCCCTCTAGATCATTCCTATGCATTCGGTTTGTCTCTGTATGCCCCCGGTCTGAAGAAGAAGTTTGTCAAAGGAGGTACCCTCTTTGACCTACTTTTGCCTGTGGTGGCGCCACCTGTTGATGAATCCGGACGAAAAACAACAACACTTGTAGGGGACCATGAGTACTACATGCTTATCAAGTTTCATCAAATTCTGTTCAGTGGTTCTAGAGAAGAAGTCGAAAATGTGAAAAGTTAACGACGGACGACAGGCGACGGACGGTGATTGATCACAATAGCTCACTTGAGCCTTCGGCTCAGGTGAGCTAAAAAGTAGAAATACAAACAAGTTTCTTAAAAAGAATCATTAAATATGTATGAACAAGGCAAAAACTCAAGCTGAACTACAAACATGGCAGGCAACGGGAGGTAATTCCAACTAAAATTCTGCTAATGAAATCTATCTATATCTGCATCACATAATTTCATGTTATTTGTTATTTTAATTCATTCTGTGCATGTTGATGTCAATCTTTACAAATAAATATATAGCTGATAAAACAAGAGCAATGCCTAGCGGAGCATAATGTGCCCATAGCTTAGCTTGAAGGGGATCGATTTGATTGAATATAAAGTTTTAAATCCAGTATCTTGAGAAAAAGTGCTGGAAGAAGTCCATGAAATATGGCATTGCATGGATAGAAAAATTGAGCACTACGGATATTTAAATTAACTCGAAACAAAGAAAGATAACTCATATAACAAGGGGCATAATTCAAAGCAATTATACCGAAATGCGAACTGGTACTGGCCCTCAATGATATAAACATATATGCCAAGTTTCAATCCAATACTTTCAAGCTGTAATCCTTGAAAATTTTTAAGTTCAAGGGGCATAACTCTAATAAATCCAAAGCAATCATACCCAAATGGGAATTAGTACTGACCCTCATTGATATAAAGTAATAAATAAAGTTTTAATCCAACACCATTAAAGACTATAGAAAAAAGCCCAGAAAACTGTAAATTCAATTTCTAAGTTCAAGGGCTGTAACTCTGGCAAAACCAAAGCAATCATGCCGAAATGCGAACTGGTACTGGCCCTCAATAACATGAAGTTATATGGCAAGTTTCAATCTAATATTTTGAAAGAGTCTGGAAAACCTGACCTAGGACGTATGGATGCACGGACGGATGGACGAATGGACAGACAACGTCATAACATAATACATCCTCTCTAACAACTGGCGTATAATAAAAATTCTTTTTTTTTCATTTTTTAACTTTGGGGTCTCACGCCTCTTTTAATAATAGGTATATATGTTACCAGTACATGAAGTATGAGTTATCTCTCTTGATTTTTTTAAGTACATGTACAGTGTTTGTTTTTACTTTAGCGACACATGTTTACATCATGCAATCAGGAGAGAGGGTACATTTAAGTATATTTATCACAGTTTACTATTCACATCATCAACACTTTCCACAACATCATCATGAAACACCAACTTGGCTTGACAACAGATGGCTTTTCCCTGTAAAATTTCAAAATTCAAACATTCTTTCTCAACTTTGCTTTCCCAAGATTCCACTGTGAGATCGTCACCTAAAAGTGACTCTTTTAAAAAATTAATTTCAAAATACCTAACGCCTTTCTTGGCGTGTTTTTCTGTGATGTTTTTATAATTCTTTTTCAAAGCACCATTCATAAAAACATCATAGCAAGCTCGAATGTATGTTGCCCAGTTGGTATGATGATTTTCATCTGTGTCGCTATAGTAAATTCTCAGGGGCATACAACTCTGAGGAAATTGTTTCAATATTCTTTCTGTCTTTGGAAATGCTGGAACACTGGTGTTAACATGTGAACTAAATTTATCCTTCCACCACTGGGGCAACGGACGAGGTTTCCTTGTGGCTGGGTCTGTCAAAACAGTGACAAATGTCATATAAGCGTAGGGCTTTTCTTGTGAAGGTGAATATAAGATTTTATGTGTACGGTATGATGTATTTCCAACGTGTGATAAGGTTGTAGTACACACCAGGGGATGCTTTGGTGACGACGCCTTGTAAAAACTCTGGTCGATTTCAAGAGTAATAGAGGGTGCAAAAAACAAACTATCCTTTCTCATCATGTGCAAGTCTAGAAAGCTGGTCAGCTCTCCATCCGCATTTTTTTGTGGGTAGTGGGCAAAGGTTATTGCTGAATGAAAAATCAGACAAAGACTTCGCAACGATATATGCTCTTCTGAAATGAAAGGATAATTGTATTAAGTACATATGCAGATATTTGGTATAGTAAGAGTGAAGTTTATTGTGGAGTCAATTACCAGATGAAGACCCTTTAACGATATTGTATGTGTTTTATTTTGGTGCAACATGTTTCAGAGCAAACAAGTAAAAGTATTGTACGCTTTTCCTTGTTTTACCTCAATTCACAATAACTTCATTTATAAATCATATTGAAGACAAATGCATGACATATCGCACAGATTCAACATACGCTTTGGACTCATCAGAAGCAGTGACACATCTTTTTCGTTTCAATGTCAGCTGTGACACAAGGAAGTGTTTCTTACTGCCACACGATAAAGACAACACATTTTGGAGTCACCAAAATTCTTTGTAATCAGGACTGCCTAGTCCCAGTAATACACTGCAACTGGTCAATCAATTATTGTTTTATGTCACTCCATGACTATTTTACTATATGGTGACAGCATTTGCCAGAGTGAGGGATCTTTTTTGTGCCACAACTACCATGACATGGGATCTTTGTATTCACAATCTTAACAGAAGGAGAAGACACCGGTTTGCGTATGGAAGGAATCAAACCTGGGGCCAGTTATTCATAGGTGGAACACCTCATCTGATTACCTACATCAGCCCCACTGTTACCGAAGTTAAACTTTGGGAGAAATCACTAAGTCAACTGGATAGCAAACGCTTCTAAGTTTATACATAATTCCTTTTCTGAAAAAAAAGGAACTTCATATGAGAGAAGTATAATCTAACAAGAAACCAGAATCAAAGATTACAAAGCTCACCTCATATCATATTTGCCAATAAAACATAATATAATCCCTATAGCAGAACCAAGAACTTTGGTAGCTGTCCAAACAAAAATATAAAACTTTTTCACATGTTGTTTTCTTCTCCACAAGTGCAATGAAGCGTAAAATATAGGTCATGACCTAGATCTGAAACTGAAATCCATCTCTACATACAAAGATACAGCATTTGTGCAAGTTTGGACTTCCTAGCTGTCCAAATAAAAAAATAAAACTATTTAATATTTTGCTCGAAGTTTCCTAACATGTGCACTGGAGCGGAAAATATAGGTCATTATCTAAATCTGAAACCACCATCCATCTGTGCATACATAGATACATCATTTTTGCAAGTTTGGACTTCCTAGCAGTTCAAATGAAAAAATAAAACTTTTTAACATTTTGAATTAATTTTTCTTACAAGTGCACTGAAATGGAAAATAAAGGTCATGAGCTAAATCTGAAACCAGCATCCATCTTTGCCTTCATAGATACATCATTTGTGGAAGTTTGAACTTCCCAGCTGTTCAAATGAAAAAATAAAACTTTTTAACGTTTTGCTCAAAGTTTTCTTACAAGTGCACTGAAGTGGAAAATATAGGTCATTACCTAAATCTGAAACCAGCATCCACCTTTGCATACATAGATACATCATTTGTGGAAGTTTGGACTTCCTATATGTCCAAATAAAAAAATAAAACTTTTTAACATTTTACTCAATTTTTCCTAACATGTGCACTGGAGTGGAAAATATAGGTCATGACCTAAATTTGAAACAGCATCCATCTTTGCATACATAGATACATCATTTGTGATAATTTGGACTTTCTAGATGTCCAAATGAAAAGAAAATAAACTATTTAACATTTTGCTCAAGTCTCCTAACATGTGCACTGGAGCAGAAAATATAGGTCATTACCTAAATCTGTAACCACCATCCATCTGTGTATACATAGATACATCATTTGTGAAAGTTTGGACTTCTTAGCAGTTAAATGAAAAAATAAAACTTTTTAACATTTTGCTCAAAGTTTTCTTACAAGTGCACTGAAGCGGAAAATATAGGTCATGACCTAAATCTGAAACCAGCATCCATCTTTGCATACATAGATACATCATTTGTGGAAGTTTGGACTTCCTAGATGTCCAAATAAAAAAATAAAACTTTTTAACATTTTACTCAATTTTTCCTACCATGTGCACTGGAGCGGAAAATATAGATCATGACCTAAATCTGAAACAGGCATGCACATCTACACATAAAGATACATCATCCATATAAGTTTACGCTTCCTAGCTAAAATACTTCTCGAGTTATTGCCCAGACAGACGCCGATGGCGACAACGGGGTGATAGCATAAGCTCCCTCTCACTTTCTGAGGTGAGTTAAAAATAGCACGGCCAGATTGAAAAACAAATTCAGATCAAGGTCAAGGTGACAAGGTCATGGTATCAATCAAAATCTGTGGTCATACATTAAGAACTTATGTGTGATGTATCAAAGCTCTATCCCTGTTGATTCAAAAGATATAGACAAAATTTAAGTTTTTTTTAAAGTATGTCAAAGTCAAAGGTCACGGTCAAAAGTCATGGCATAGTTTGAAATCTCTGGTCATAAGGACCATACGTATCTGGGAAATTATGCTGTATTAGATTATTTAATAAGCATATTGTTACATTTAACTTGATACTCTGATGAGAAGCTGTCTGCCTCTTTAATTTTCCTACAGTTGAAAAGTTATGTGGGATGTTGAAGTTTTTTTTTACCACAGGCAAATGGACAAAGAGACAGAAGGGCCTAGAACTAGACTCCCTTCAATCTTTGATTCCAGGGACATAAAAATCAATTGGGAGGCACT
Organism: Pteria penguin; assembly: GCA_035048485.1. Taxonomy (NCBI): domain Eukaryota; kingdom Metazoa; phylum Mollusca; class Bivalvia; order Pterioida; family Pteriidae; genus Pteria; species Pteria penguin. The sequence continues at coordinate 36,455,969 of CM068584.1, forward strand.
CACCTTCAATAATGAACATCTACAAGCTAATATCTTCCATTGTATGAATTAAAAAAAAGCATTGTTTATTTTTTGTTTCTTTTTTTAATTATATGCATATGGCAAAAGTCCAAGTTTGAGAGTTACCTGCGCTTGTTAAAATGCATTATCTGAAAATAATTTTCATTTTTGTTGTGTAAATTCTATAATTAAAACGATAACTTATGTTAATTTATGCAGTTTAAAACTCAAAATCCCGATTGAAATCATACATTTAACAGATTTTTTTTTCATTTGAAAGTATTTGATAAATTACTATTTTGTTACCATGGAAATGCAAAAATATGATATAGTACATAAATTAATAGAAACAGTTAGACATTGCAATAACATAAGTATTTTTATTCAATTTACTATAAATTGTAATTGCAGTTTTAAGCTTTAATGTTCTGCTTTGATGAAAAAGATGAAAAAAAAATCAAAATTTTAGGAAATTTTGAAAAGTTATATTTTTCAAAGTACTGAAAATTCCAGAAAAGATTTTTAAAGAATCAGAAAAGTAGTTTATTTAAATCGATATTTGCAAAAACAATTGAGATAAAGGCGTCATTTAAACATTTATATCCCTTTGAAAATGTTGGGTTTTTTTTATCAATTTTAGATTACGGAATTGTTTTAAGGGTTACCTGCCCTCGAATATATTAAAGTCTAATTGCAATTGATAAATAACTTTTATAGAGCAAGGTCCATTCTTATCAATATAATTCAATAACATCAAAAGATCATGGGTTTTTCTATCATTTTCTACCTTTTCTTGATGATTTTCATCAGAAAATATTGAAATATCAATATGGCAGTCATAATGGATTTTCAGGGAAAAAATGGATGTTTCACACTATTCATATGTTCTTCCATCAAGCCAAATTTCATAAAAATTTAACGAACTTGCTTCCGGACCACTTTGCATGGTTTTCTGCTTTTAAAGGTAAAGAAAGCATCTTGATATGGCAGTTTTCCATATATTAATTCACTGCATTATTCTACAAAAATATTCCCGTTTAAACCCAATGGGGAATTTTCACAAACGCTTTGATGATACAGATTAGTGATTTGTTATGAGGTATACTCCTCGGGATTCATCTTCAATTTCTTAGTAAAATCTTATTTTTTAATCTTTTGTTTTACCATGATTATTAAATGAGAAAATAATGAAATATATATAATGTATGTATATATACTTCTTCATTGAATTCAAATGTGGATTTCAAAATATTTGTAACAGGATTTGTAAAAAATTACTGAAAAATTGCATTATCGCCTAGGATAAAACCAAAGTCATAACCCCCCACCTCCTTGCATTCGAAATCTCTCCTGCCTTTATCCATAAAATAATGCTGCAATATGTAAAACTCAAAACGGACACGTACAGTGAAATAGCCCCATTTAATGTATATCGTACATGTAAACGAAATTCAAGTTAAGAGTGTAAAACCTCTGTCGTGATTTTTGGTGGACTGTGGGTGAGACAACAGAAATGAAGTCATTATACGCACCTGAGAGTCATTGTTCAGTTCGTCGTGTTGTTGACTGATGGCCAATTTGTGGTCTCAGGTTTGAATCCAATCTTGACTGAGGGCTGATCAGTGTCCTAGGCCTTTAGAATAGACAGTTTCTGAACCAGAGCCCTGTGTTATAGTACAAGTGGGCACATGAGAGATCCTTTACTGCTTCCGGTAAGTCTGCACATTAATCTTAATTTCTGGCAATGCATCAATCACTGATATCATCATAATATTTAATGAAATAGACTTGGCCTCATGAGAAAGAAAGAAACTAATGAAACATTAAAACGTATACCTTTTTGATCGAAAGATTCAAGATGGAACCCTCCCGGGATGTGTATTTTCACTAGGCCAGGATCCACATATTCTGTCGTATAATTTAACTGAGAGGCCAGCCTAAAAAATAAGTAGGTTCATAATTAAAAGATATAGTTTCATTCATTATCTTCTCTATGAATTTTTAACAATATTGAGGAAGAAATGCACCATTTAGTCAAACACCAATTTAGTCCACAATTTTTGCGTCTGGTAAGGTAAAAGAAGGGGTGCTACGATGTGTATAACTCGCGATACCATGCGTATCACGATACTGGGTTCACGACACGATATATGTACCGCGATATTTCAATAAACTATTGCAAATGCGGTTAGATTACAAAACCTAACATAAAAGATCAAGAAAATACATTTTGTTTAGTAAAAATTTGAATAATAGTTCAAACAAATTATAGTTCTTATACCAAATAATAGAACCTGAAATATATCCAAGAATGAAGTTTATTTTCTCAGGACAATTATTGTTTGTAATAAACAGTGTCATTTTGTTATTAATTCAAACTTTCGAAACAAATCGAGACAGAACGATATGGATACTATGTTATATTGTAAATCGAATCATCAATAAAGATCACCATGAACTGGTTATCGTGCTGAATCGTTTAACTCCTATAAACTGATTAGTAACTTGTATTCTAATGCACTTTGTTTGTAACACGCGATCTCATTGGCTGTCGGATTTAAAAACTGCAAGGGTATTCACGATACCCCTGCAGTTTTTGATATGACGTCACGATGCCCTGCAGTTTCTGATTTGTGACGTCACGATACCCTGCAGTTTTTGATAAGACTGTGATTAGCGAATTGGCTTAGAAAACCATAACTCTGTGCTTCTAGTTGTAATTATTTTGTCAAATGCATTAGAATGGGGTTACCATGCTTGTGTTTTACAAAAACTGACAGGGTATCGGCGAATACCCTGTCAGAAATTTCCGTTTCACAGCTTGGCTAACGCCTCGCAGTGAAACTCAATTTCTGACAGGGTATTCGCCGATACCCTGTCAGTTTTTGTAAAACACTCGCATGGTAACCACTAAGTAAAACAAGAGGCCCAAGTGGGCCTATATCGCTCACCTGAGTACCTAGATTATCAGTCATGCATGAAGGAAGAATTCATTTATTTTTGCATTAATGTGACTGTCAACACAGATGTTGAAAATATGTCAAATTTTATTTCAGGCTAGAATAAAAAACAACACTTTTTTGCACATCCATTCAGGTGATTTTGATATTAAGCATTTCCTTTGTCTCTGCAAGAAGTCATTCAGGGCAACAAGTTAGTCATTTTCTTTAGGTGGGGCCTTTTGTTGACTGATTTCAAGTCTGGGTCATGAACAACAATTGTTTCAAATATTGTCCAGATCTAACTTGAAATTGCCTAATTTCATATGTTGAGTGTTGAGAAACATCTAAAAACTTATTTAGATGTGTAAAGAAATGAAAAAAAATTTTGACCACAGCTGGATTTGAACCGCTACTCTCCATATTTCAATTACCAAGTGGTATATGTACTATTGTGAGAACTGCTTTTTAGACATGGTGGCATTATCTGTTAACCAATTTGGATGAAATTTACCAAATTGATAGAGGACTTTTAGTACATCATGTATTCCATGTTTCATTAAAATCTTTCATGTGGTATAACAGCAGAAGTGAAAAATGTGATTGAATTGTTCCTATACACCCTCATTTGGAAGTCTTAAAAAATTCATAGAAAATCCAAAAATTGAGATATTGACAAAATTCTTTCAAAGTAACAATCCTTACCATAATTATGATCACAATAGTCCATAAGAAATCATCATTATCAATTAACTAGGAAATATGACACTTTTTTCTGCATTGAATCACCAAGTCCAAAGAAATGTTGAAAAGAATTCTAAAATTTGATTTTGGAAGGGAACCAAAATGACAATACATCTTCACTCATCCCTCTAGATCATTTCTATGCATTCTGTTTGTCTCTGTATACAGCCCGTATGAAAAAGAATATTGTTAAACGAGGGAACTCTTTTGTGACCTACTCTTGACTATGGTGGCGCCACCTGTAAAGAGGTCTGGACGAAAACAACAGAATTTGAAGAGGATCATAAGTGACTTATTTCTACCAAGATTTATTAAAATCCTTCAAACAGTTTTGTAGAAAAAGTTGAAAATGTGAAAAATGGCCAACCCCCCCCCCCCTTTTTTTTTTTTTGGAAGTCTTAAACGTAAAATTCCTAATTTCATATGTTGAGTGTTGAGAAACATCTAAAAACTTATTTAGATGTGTAAAAACAAAAAAAAATTTGTTTGACCAAAGCTGGATTTGAACCGCTACTCTCCATATTTCAATTACCAAGTGGTATATGTACCATTGTGAGACCTACTTTTAGACATAGTGGCATTATCTGTTAACCAATTTGGATGATCCGCACAAAAAACAAAACCTTTGAAAAGGACTATGAGTACTTGCATCCTACCCAGTTTTATCACAATCCTTCAAGTTGTTCTGTAGATCAAGTTGAAGATATGAAAAATTGTCCCCCCCCCCCTTTTCTTGGAAGTCTTAAAAAATTCATAAAAAATTCAAAAATCGAGATATTGAAAAAATTCCTTCGCACCAGCATTCCTTACCATAGAAATGATTGAATGAAACCAAATGAATGCATCAATGTTTACTAAAAGAAAATAATAACTCTTTAATGCATTAAAATAACAAAGTCCAAAATAAAAATGAAAAAACGTCAAAAATTTGATTTCGGAATGGAACCAAAAATATCAACACTTCTTCCCATATGCCTCTAAATCATTCCTATGCAGTCGGTTTGTCGCTGTATGCACCCGATCTGAATAAGAAGTTTGTCAAAGGAGGGTACCCTCTGTGACCTACTTTTGTCTGTGGTGGTGCCACCTGTTCATGGATCCTGACAAAGATGACCACATTTGTCGGGGACCTTGAGTATTTGATGCATGCCAAGTTTCATTGAATTCCAGCAAGTGGTTCCAAAGAAAAAGTTCAAACTGTGAAATGTTTACACCAATTATCCCACCCCCCCCCCCCTTTTTCTTGAAAGTCTTCAAAAATTCATAAAAAATCCAAAACATAAAATATTGTAAAATTTTCTTTGCAGTAGTATTTCTTACCATCAAAATGATCAAATTAAACCAAATTAATGCATCAATGTTTACTAAAAGAAAAAAAATACCTCTTTTCTGCATTAAAATTACCAAGTACAAAAAAACGTCAAAAAAACGTCAAAAATTTGATTTCGGAACGGAACCAAAAATAACAACACTTCTTCACACATCCCTCTAGATCATTCCTATGCATTCGGTTTGTCTCTGTATGCCCCCGGTCTGAAGAAGAAGTTTGTCAAAGGAGGGTACCCTCTTTGACCTACTTTTGCCTGTGGTGGCGCCACCTGTTGATGAATCTGGACGAAAAACAACAACACTTGTAGGGGACCATGAGCACTACATGCTTATCAAGTTTCATCAAATTCTGTTCAGTGGTTCTGGAGAAGAAGTCGAAAATGTGAAAAGTTAACGACGGACGACGGACGGTGATTGATCACAAAAGCTCACTTGAGCCTTTGGCTCAGGTGAGCTAAAAAGGCAGTACATGGTAAGATTATCTACTGAGAACCGGTTAGTAACTGGTAAAGAAGGTATTCTAATGCATTTTCTTTGTAACACGCGATCTCATTGGCTGTACGATTTAAAAACTGCAAGGGTATTCGCGATACCCCTGCAGTTTTTGATATAACGTCACGATACCCTGCAGTTTCTGATTTGTGACGTCACGATACCCTACAGTTTTTGATGTGACTGTGATTAGCGACGTGGCTTAGAAAACCATAACTCTGTGCCTCTAGTTGTAATTATTTTGTCAAATGCATTAGAATGGGGTTACCATGCTTGTGTTTTTCAAAAACGCTAACGCCTTGCAGTGAAACTCGATTTCTGACAGGGTATTCGCCGATACCATGTCAGTTTTTGTAAAACAGTCGCACGGTAACCCCTAAATATAGTCTACTGAGAACCGGTTAGTAACTAGTAAAAAGGTTGTACGTGTTAAAACATCATAATGAAAATCTCCTAAAAAAGTAATATGTCTGGCATAAGGCTCCTTTCATCATGTAAAACGTAAAAACGTCTATTGCATGAAGTTTGAAGCAATTTCATGTTACAGCTATGATTTAATTGACCGGACACTATTCAGCATATTAGTTTCTTAAACAAAAGTTGTCAGGAGACGGGGCTTGCCAGTGGCAACCAAATTTAAATAGCACAAGTTTTTTTTGTAAGTAGAACAATCTTCAAGGTCAAGGTCAAAACATAAAAAAATTTTGTATATGTTATGAAAGGTCTTGTCACAAGGAATACATATATGGAATATTTAAACTCTATCTTTTACTGTTCATAAATCATGATCAAGGTTAGAGCTATTGAAAAGGATGTCAAACCGAAGGTCAAGGTCCCAAGGTAAAAAATGTTCGTACCCAATGAAAGGTCTTGGCATTAGGTCTAGGAATACAAATGTGAAATATCATTGCCCTGTCTCTAGTGGTTCTAACATTATGATCCAAGTTAAAGTTTTTGTCTACCACAACGACGCAAGGGTATGACTGTGATAGAGGGCCTCGGTCCTGTAATTATCTCCTCATAAAGATAGGACACCAATGAACCAGTGGTGGGGGCTAAAACCTTTGGTCACAAACTAAGCATCGACTTACCGGATGACAACTCTATAATGTTGCTAAAAGGTAAATCTAACAACAGGCCCAAGTGGCCCTATATTGCTCACCTGAGTACCTAGATGATCAGTCATTAAGGAAGGAAAAAGACATTTATTTTTTCATTACTGTGACTCTGTCAACACAATTTCAAATGTTGAAAATATATCAAATTCTATTTCAGACCAGTATAAAAAACAAGTTTTTTGCACATGCATTCAGGTGATTTTGATATTAAGCATTTGCTTTGTCTCTGCAAGATGTTATTCAAGGCAGCAAGTAAGTCTTTTTCTTTAGGTGGGGCCTTTTGTTGAACGATTTCAAGTCTGGGTCATGAAGAAAAATTGTTTCAAATATTGTCATATAGATCCAACTTAAAATGGCCTAATTTCATATGTTGAGTGTTGCGAAACATCTAAAAACTTATTTAAATGTGTAAAGAAATGAAAAAAAAACCATCTGTTGACCAATTTGGATAAAATGTACAAAATTGATAGAGGACCTATAGTACTTCATGTATACCATGTTTCATTAAAATCTTTCATGTGGTATAAAAGCAGAAGTTAAAAATATGAAGAACTGTCCTTATACACCCTCATTTGAAAGTCTTAACAAATTCACAGAAAATCCAAAAATTGAGATATCAATTGACAAAATTCTTTCAAAATAACAATCCTCACCATAATTATGATCAAAATACATGTAGTCTATAAGAAATCATCATTATAAATTAACTAGGAAATATGACAGTTTTCTGCATTAAAATCACCAAGTCAAAAATACTGTCGAAAAGAATTCTAAAATTTGATATTGGAAGGGAACCAAAATGACAATACTTCTTCACTCATCCCCCTAGATCATTTCTATGCACTCTGTCTCTGTATACAGCCAGTATGAAGAAGATTTTTGTCAAAGGAGGATACCCACTATGACCTACTTTTACCTGTGGTGGTGCCACCTGTTGATGTATGGGGACAAAAATAGGGCACCGCTAACTAGTGCATGATATGCCCGCATTCTGTTTTAATGTGGTCTACAAACCACATCCTTTCATATGACACAATCAAAAGTTTTGTTCCCCCTTTAGATAAGGAGTAGAAGCCCAGACAAGCTTTTCTGACCCCACCCATTTTCCCCCACTCCAGGGGCCTGACCCCAACTTTGAAACCTACATGCACAACTACAAACAACATCCTTTCATATGACACCATCAAAAGTCTTGTTCCCCCTTTAGTTAAGGAGGAGAAGCCCGGACAAGCTTTTCCGGCCCACCCATTTTCTGCCACCCCAGGGGCCTGACCTCAACTTTAAAACCCATATGCACAACTACAAGACACATCCTTTCATATGACACCATGAAAAGTTTTGTTCCCCTTTTAATTAAGGAGGAATGCCCAGACAAGCTTTTCTGACCCCACCCATTTTCCCCCACCCAAGAGGCCTGACCCCAACTTTGAAACCCACATGCGCAACTACAAGTCATACCATTCATATGACACCATCAAAAGTTTTGTTCCCACTTTAGTTAAGGAGGAGAAGCCCGGACAAGCATGGATGGACGGACGGACGGACGGACGGACAGACGACGGCTGGCATATAAAAAGTTTACGACTGACGGACGGGCGTATAAAAAGTTTACGCTTGATGGACCGATGGATGACGCACAGATGGATGGACGACAAATGGGGTGCTATGACTATAGCTCACTTGAGCCTTTAGCTCAGGTGAGCTAATTATTCACTAGCATTTTTGTGTCTGTGTCAATATTCACCACTGGCAACTAACAAGTGATTGGTTTTTTTTTAATACATGTATATAATTTATTCTTCTGCGTTTTGTAAAACAAGAGGCCCAAGTGGGCCTATATCGCTCGCCTGAGTACCTAAACTATCAATCATGCAAGAAGAAGGAATTATTTATTTTTGCATTACTGTGAATAATTCAACACAAATGTTGAAAATATATCAAATCTTATTTCAGAGCAGAATAAAAAACAACACTTTTTTGCACATCCATTAAGATGATTTTGATATTAAGCATTTGTTCTGTCTCTGCAAGATGTGATTCAGGGCAACAAGGTTGTCATTTTCTTTAGGTGGGGCCTTTTATTGACTGATTTCAAGTCTGGGTCATAAACAACAACTGTTTCAAATATTGTCCAGATCCAACTTAAAATGGCTTAATTTTTTATGTTGAGTGTTGAGAAACATCTAAAACCTTATTTAGATGTGTAAAGAAATGAAAAAAAATTTTTGACCACTGTTAGACTTGAACCGCTACTCTCCATATTTTAATTACCAAGTGGTATATGTACCATTCTGAGACCTATTTTTAGACATGGTGGCACCATCTGTTGACCAATTTGGATGAAGTGTAAAAATTGATAGAGGACCTAAAGTACTTTTTATATACCATGTTTCATTAAAATCTTTCATGTGGTATAACAGCAGAAGTTAAAAATGTGAAGAATTGTTCCTATACACCCTCATTTGGAAGTCTTAAAAAATTCATAGAAAATCCAGAAATTGAAATATTCACATAATCCTTTCAAAATAATATTCCTTACCATAATTATGATCAAAATAGTCCATAAGAAGTCATCATTATTAATATGACACTTTTCTGCATTGAAATCACCAAGTCCAAAAATATGTCCAAACAATTTCTAAAATTTGATATTGGAAGGGAACAAGAAAAGGGCACCGCAAGCGGGTGCATGATACGCCCGCATCCTATTTTAATGTGGTCTACAAGCCACATCCTTTCATTTCACACCATCAGAACTTTTGTTCCACCTTTAGTTAAGGAGGAGAAGCAAGGAAAACCTTCCAACCATGCCCATTTTCCCCCACCCCAGGGGCCTGACCCCAACTTTGAAACCCACATGCACAACTACAAGCCACACCCTCTCATATGACACCATCAAAAGTTTTGTTCCACCTTTAGTTAAGGAGGAGAAACCCGGACAAGCCTGACCCCACTCATTTTCCCCCACCCCAGGGACCTGACCCCAACTTTGAAACTTACGCGCACAACTACAAGCCACATCCTTTCATATGACACCATCAAAACTTCTGTTCCTCCTTTAGTTAAGGAGGAGAAACCCGGACAAGCCTGACCCCACTCATTTTCCCCCACCCCAGGGACCTGACCCCAACTTTGAAACTTACGTGCACAACTACAAGCCACATCCTTTCATATGACACCATCAAAACTTCTGTTCCTCTTTTAGTTAAGGAGGAGAAGCCCAGACAAACTTTTCCGACCCCACTCATTTTCCCCCTTCCCAGGGGCCTGACCCCTACTTTGAAAACCCACATGCATAACTACAAGCTACACCCTTTTATATGACACAATCAAAAGTTCTGTTACCCTTTTAGTTAAGGAGGAGAAGCCCGGACAAGCCTGACCCCACTCATTTTCCCCCACCCCAGGGACCTGACCCCAACTTCGAAACCCACGTGCACAACTACAAGCCACATCCTTTCATATGACACCATCAAAACTTCTGTTCCTCCTTTAGTTAAGGAGGAGAAACCCGGACAAGCCTGACCCCACTCATTTTCCCCCACCCCAGGGACCTGACCCCAACTTTGAAACTTACGTGCACAACTACAAGCCACATCCTTTCATATGACACCATCAAAACTTCTGTTCCTCTTTTAGTTAAGGAGGAGAAGCCCAGACAAGCTTTTCCGACCCCGCTCATTTTCCCCCACCCCAGGGACCTGACCCCAACTTTGAAACCGACATGCATAACTACAAGCTACACCCTTTTATATGACACAATCAAAAGTTCTGTTACCCTTTTAGTTAAGGAGGAGAAGCCCAGACAAGCTTTTCCAACCCCACTCATTTTCCCCCACCCCAGGGGCCTGACACCAACTTTGAAACCCACGTGCACAACTACAAGCCACATCCTTTCATATGACACCATCAAAACTTCTGTTCCTCCTTTAGTTAAGGAGGAGAAACCCGGACAAGCCTGACCCCACTCATTTTCCCCCACCCCAGGGACCTGACCCCAACTTTGAAACTTACGTGCATAACTACAAGCCACATCCTTTCATATGACACCATCAAAACTTCTGTTCCTCCTTTAGTTAAGGAGGAGAAAAGACAAGCTTTTCCGACCCCGCTCATTTTCCCCCACCCCAGGGACCTGACCCCAACTTTGAAACCGACATGCATAACTACAAGCTACACCCTTTTATATGACACAATCAAAAGTTCTGTTACCCTTTTAGTTAAGGAGGAGAAGCCCAGACAAGCTTTTCCGACCCCGCTCATTTTCCCCCACCCCAGGGGCCTGACCCCTACTTTGAAAACCCACATGCACAACTACAAGCCAAATCCTTTCATACATGTATGACGACATCAAAAGTTTTGTTCCCCCTTTAGTTAAGGAGGAGAAGCCCGGACAATCTTTTCCGACCCCACCCATTTTCCCCCACCCCAGGGGCCTGAACCCAACTTTGACCTACTTTTGACTGAGGTGGCGCCACCAGTAAAGAGGTCTCGGTCCGACGCCATAAAATGAGAATATACTTAAGTCAAATATTTCACTCTTAATTTATTCCATTATCAAACATTCAAATAAATTTTAATGCAGAGCAGTTTAATTCTATTTATCAGTAAAATAAAACTAAATAAAATCCAAATCCCAGTTAATAATTCATTGATGAACAGAAGAATATGAAATTATGACTTAAGTATATTCTCAGTTGATGGCACCGGACCCTGGATGAAAACGACAGAATTTGAAGGGGATCATAAGTGATTTATTTCTACCAAGATTTATTAAAATCTTTTAACCAGTTTTGCAGAAAAAGTTGAAAATGTGAAAAATGGCCTTCAGCTCAGGTAAGCTAAACAAATGACATTCAAACGATTTTTATTAGTTTGAGACGTTAAAAACAGATATGTCAGATGACATCATCACAAAGAACAATTGTGTTTTAAGGAATGGTGGATAGTGGAACAGAAAGTCAAAATGACATCATAAATACATGTCACATTAGAATAGAAATGCAGTATAGCCAATACATGCCAAAACGATAACATATCTAGACTACTTTAAAGTGGAGTTAGCCCTCGAATTAAGCCAAGGGTGATGCAGCTAGACTTGTTTGTTTCAAGTATATGATAAAATAAAACTATACTTTGTCTTAAGGCAAAATTGTCACCAGCTCCCAGCGTTATTATATTGGTGTAAGAAAGGGGGGGGGGGGGGGGAAACGAACCGAAAGCCCTGTGTACAAAACATAAGAAATCAAGTCCCCTCCCTTTTTTGAAATACTTTCTACGGCCCTGTGGTATTATGCAGAATAACAGTAATGGTAGCAACTAGAGACTGGATTACTAAATTTTATGGAGCAACCACTTAAGGTCTTTTAAGGGGGGACTACACACAGGGGATCAGTGAAAATGGGATCCTGCATGGGTAGTACATATGGTAGTCCCCTTCCCCAAGTACGCTAAATTTCATAGATAAGTGGCAAAACAAACAAAAAAAAAAAAAAAAAAAGAAATTGGCTTAGAAAATAGGCATATAATAATGTTCAGCTCACAACAGTCTTCCTTTCTCTCCCCCTCCTAAAACATCAAATGATTGCTCCCTGAAGGCCTACCTCTCTTGATCACATTATGGCTGATCAGCTGATTCGGTACGCGGCTATTACAGAACTTAAAAGGTTAAGAAATAGAACGAATTAGTCCCGCCTACTACTCCAACTGATTTCTCTCTGTTTACACCAATATCATTGATGTGTGTATGACATCGCATGAAAACTATACCCATCCACATGGCACATCGCTTTTTAAAACCGGACCCGCAAAAGACATGACAGGCAATGCCAATGAACTTACTTGTACATCGTTGATTCTCGAAGTCGGCGTGACGTCACTGTCTCTGTTATTCTACGTAGATACCCGAGGAGTCTGGCCATGACACTTCGGGTAAAACTCGGGGTTTATCGTTAGCGTTAATACAAGTATCAATTCTAAAGGAGTTTTCTTATAAAATAAGATCGAAATGTGTACTGTAAAACATGTGTTCAGAATTTACTCGTTTAGACTCGATAAATTATTTTAATTATTACTTTTTTTTTTACCAAAATTCCTTCTGTGATAAAGTCCGATGCTTAACCCCAAAATTTCCGAATGCGTTATCAAATTTATACTCCGATGTCCGACTCCGAGGAGGTCAAGATGTACCCATGCCAAAACGTACCCAACCAAAACGTACCCATTTTTTTTTGTTTTTTTTGTTTTTTTTTGTTTTTTTTTTTTTTTTTTGTCAAAACGTACTCAACCCATGAAATGTTGATCAAAACGTACCCATATGTTTTGGGGAATTTGAAACATACGTATATTGATGATAAATAATTTTATATGCATGAATAGCTTCCTTTTTATAGATCTCCGTGCATAATGTCCGTGATGAGAAGAAAATTAGGGGTTACTGTGCGAGTGTTTTAAACAAACTGACAGGGTATCGACAAATACCCTGTCAGAAATTAAGTTTCACAGCAAGGCGAGCTGTGAAACGGAAATTCATATTTTCCGCGGTTCGTAGAAAAGCGGAAAATATTTGTCTTGCCGATTCGTAACTTGATATAGAATCATGTGATTCATGGTCCGTTGATTCTGGCGGTAAATGTAAGAGTGGTCAGTTCTAATCCAGCCACTAAAAAGAAAACACCCCACTTTTTAAAATGTCTCGTGGGAATCTCATATTCCTGAGTACCGGACAGCTTTGGAAGTGAATAAAGCCGTTACAGCTTCTCAGAACAATCTTGTATCAAATCGTCGGCTGAGAACCAGACTGTCCTAACTACCAGTTTGACAAAAATCGAGTTCTATATATCATTAGATTCGTCTTTGGATTGCGCATCTTTTCAGACATTTACGTTGGTCAATAAATGCTGGATGGGGGAGGAAGGGTCACTTTTTCTAAATTCCATCCTGTTCTATCTCCATAATTTCTATTGTAATCAATGGAAAATATCTGTATCAAATTTATAGATATGAAAGGTACCATTGATCTGTTCTATCTTTGTATCACGTGATATTTTTCTCTCTTTTCATTGGTCAAAACGGACATAGAACATTTTGGTTTTACTCAAATTCATAAGAAAATTTACAAAAATGTTCTATCTACAATTCAAAATGTTCAAATTTAAAGAAAACTTATCATAATTTGTGGTATTTTATATACCACAAATTATGATAAGGTTTCTTTAAGTTTGAAATTTTTGAAATGTAGATAGAACATTTTTCTAAATTTTCTTATGAATTTGAGTAAAACCAATTGATTCAAAATAAATCTTTGACACCTTATGCATGTTATTGATATATATATATATATATATATATATATATATATATATATATATATATATATATATATATATATATATATATATATATATATATATATATCTTAGAGAGCATGTAAAAGCGAACAATTGTATTCAAAACTTCAAACTCGATTTTCTCGAAATGCAAAATTTGGCAGTAGAACACTATGGTTCTCAGGCGACGAAATATGAAGTCCAGTATTGATTCAAATTTTTGAATCCTTTCCCTTTTCAATGGAGTCAACACAAAAAGAACTCTCTGTTGATCAAATTAACAAAATGGAGGAAAGTCCGGGTAATATGAAAATTTTGTCAAAACTGCATGAAGTGGATGGCGCGCTTAATTCTCGGGATATCACTCTGGATGCCGTGAGACATGCTCGTGAGCGAATAGCTGAATCTATTTCATTATTAAACGAACGTCAGAAACTTATCAAAATTGTTGACTCAAGTCCGTTGGGTTGGAAAGTGGTAAATGAATATCAAATCAATCCTATAGCGGATAACTCTGACAACGAGAAGAGGATTGAAAAAGCCCAGTCCCGTGCCGAAAAGAAAGCGAAGGAGTCTAGGCGTGGTCGTAGAGGACGGTACTGGCATCCTTATCGCTGTGGAGATAACCAGAAGTCAAAACAGGACAGGGATAACTCATAAACTACCTTTCGCCCTGGAAATTTTTTTTTGGGCGTGGTAAGAAGGGCCATTGGATCAGGGAATGCAAGGTCAAGAATAATGACAAAGAGATAGTAGTTTTACTTTTCCTTGGTTTCATATGTTAATTAAGTCAGTCAAATGTCATGGTTGAACGACCGCTATATAAGCCTAGTGCTAACTCACCTGTAGGAAAATTAAGAGAGTGTTCGAGTAGATGGGTTGAAACTGGGGCAAATGAATTTGTAATAGAAGTAATTAAAGACGGATATCAGCTGCCTTTCAGAACTATACCCGAGGATGTTGGGTTAACAAACAATAAATCATCATTAGAAAATCCAGGTATTGTGGTGAATGGAATTCAGAAATTGCTTTAAAAAGGTTGTATATCAGGGGTTATTCATAGGCCAAAAGGAGTTCATCCTCTAACTGTTGCTCATGAAGTCTGGTAAGGCAAGAATGGTATTGGACTGCAAGACATATTAACTTACATTTGTTTAAATTCAAGCACAAGTACGAGGATGCTACTACTGGTAGTATGTTTTCTCGTGGTGATTTTGTTGTTACCTTTGATCTAAAATCTGCATACCATTATATACAGATTTTTCCCGATTATACCACTTATCTTGGTTTTAGTTAGCAAATTTATGATGTGGTAAGGTATTTTATTTTCAGAGTGCTTCCTTTCGGTTTGGGTACAGCTGGTTTCATCTTTACTAAGGTAGTTAGGCATTTTGTTAAGCATATCAGAGAGAAAGGCTACAAGCTTGTCATGTATCTTGATGACGGTCTAGCAGAAGCAAGTTCAGCGATCGAAGTCCATGTACTTAGCGAAATTATTCGTAAGGAATTATTAGGTTTCGGTTTTTAAATCGTAGATGAAAAGTGCCCCTGGTTTCCAAATCAGCTTGATTATGGTTAGGTTTATTTTGGGATTTTGAGAAAAGAATAATCTAAGTCTCAGTTGACAGAATTCGTAGAGTTATTATTTTGATAAGTGATGTTTTGAATCAAATAGGTCGTAGGGAGTTGTTGGTAAGTGTTAAGCTATTAGCCAGTGTTGCTGGTCAAATTATCAGTTGTAAATGCATTCTGGGTGATGTAGTTAAGTTCAACAGCAGAAATGTGTTTTTCTGTATTCAATCGAGAGCCAGTTGGAATGCAAAGGTTAAGTTTACTTATGGTTTATTGCAAGAACTTCAGTTTTGGGAAGATAATTTAGAAAATCTAAATGCACCAGGTATTAATGTTAGCATGGTGAGTGAAATTCAGCCTACAGAAACACTGTGTTAAGTGATGCATCAGACATCGGATATGGAGGTTATGTTGATACTGGAATACAGAAAGATGAAGTAGAAAATCAGTCATGTATGACTCGGGTAGATCAGAAATATTTACATCTCTTTAGACAGAAGGGTAAAGGAGCGAATGTCTCTCAAAATTGGACGGTGATAAGTGGGTTATGGAGTGCTCACGAGGGCGTGAAGAGTTCAACATGGAGGGAACTCGAGTCTCTCAACAGGATTATTCAGAGTATATTCTCTATCAGACAAGAGAATTGGTGTTGTTAGTGACAACAAGAATGTGAGTCATATCTTAAAAGTTGGTAGTAAAAGAGAGGATTTGCATATTGTTTCAAAGGCAGTGCGTCAGGTATGTGTTACTAATGATATAGATAAAAGGTATATATGTTCTATATTTATTATAACCACTAGGCTGGTGTCTCTGCTGGTGGACTGATAGTTCCCGAGGGCATCATAAGTCTAGTTTCGAGTGCTTTTGAACTGACATGAAAGACATACTTCAAATTTTCAGTCATCAAGTTAAGTAAATCACTCTAAAACTAAGGAGTATCTCCCTCATGCATATCTCTGTCCTTAGACAGATTCTTTGGTTCACTTTCCGGTCATTTTGGTTTTAACACTGCTCTTCAAATATTCATATATTTTGAGAATTCCAATGATTTGGCCACGAGCATCCCTGAAGAGACATAATTTGTCGAAATGCGCATATGGTGCACTAAATTAAAAGGTATATGTATTCTATATTTAATGTTGTTCCAATATGGATTAGAAGGTATCAGAATCAGACTGTTAATAAGGTTGGTAGGTATCCAAACAAAGATGATTGGTCAATTCATGATAAATATTTTGATATTTGCAGCATGGTCCATATGAAATTGACGTGTTTCCTACGCATTATAACAAAACGTGTGAAAAGTTTTGTAGTAAAACATGGTGTCCAGGATCAAGTGGCATAGATGCTTTTTCAGTTTTCGTGGGCTATAGGAAATCTTTGGATTGTCCCTCCTCCGAAGTTGATATCTAAAACACTGCAGAAATGTCGGACAGACAAGACCGAGGCTACATTTGTTGTACCAATGTGGCAATCAGCTCCTTTTTGGCCTGTTATTTGGTTTTGTAGAAATTACCTTAAAAGTACATATTTGTTTTCATCCAATGATGTCATAGTTTGTGGGAAGCATAAAAATGGCATTTTCTCTAGAAAGCCAATTAAATTCAATATGTTAGCTTTACATTTTGATTTTAATGTTTTGTTTAGGGCTGTCAACGAGTACCCGGGTAACCGGTTAACCGTCGAAAGAATCGAGTATCGGTTAGTAAATTTAGTACTCGGGTACTCGGTAAAAAATAAATTAAAGGAAAAATAGAATGAAACTGTTATCCCGCTCCGTTTGTTTGTTTGTCTTGTTTTTGTTGCGCAACGGAACAACTTCCTCTAAGAATGTTTTAACAATCAAACAATACACCGTCAGGTATTCCTTCAACCGCCGCGGGCTATATATATATATATATATATATATATATGTATATATATATATATATATATATATATATATATATATATATATATATATATATATATATATATATATATATATATATATATATATATATATATATATATATATATATATATATATGTCGATTATTTGTTTCACTGAATAGTTGATCAACTTTAATTACCTTTACCCATAGCTTATTTGTACATGTACTACACGAGGCTTGGGTTGTAAATACATTTGGTGTTATTTTGGAAAACAAAAATGCCGCCTCAAATGTCAAAGGCTTGAAAGTACTTCAAACGGACAGTTGATAGTAGTAGGGAGCCATGTGACAGACATCGGTTTATCATTATGAAGTTTATGATTTGAGGGGACCCCTTGCTGCGTACACAATTAATCAATGTCTATTGCTACGAGTAACCGAGTACTCGATCGGAAAAAGTACCGATTAACCGGTTAGTGAAAAACGTCCGATTTGACAACCCTAGTTTTATTATGTATAGATACTTATTATGTATTCATTTTATTAGGTATCCACTTAACACATACAGTTAAGAAAGATCTTCATTTGAGTGGTGTTGGAAGTTGTGATCCAGTTTTGCATAATTTAGATGACCGCATGCCGCAAAATCTTATCCAATCGAGGGATGATAGCACTTTTACTTCGTATTACAATTATTTCAAGCGTTGGAGGATTTTCATCGAAGGAAAACGTTGTAACGCTTTGCCTGCTTTACCTGTACACGTAGCATTATACCTTACACATCTACTTGTGTAATGATAGGCGATAAATATATATATTTTTGCTTGAATTACGTCCCTTTATTCTGTCTCATTGTTCTGGAACATTATATTCGACGGGCTTGACACATGGCTGGCTTTTTACTTGTAAAAAGATAAACAAGACGCAAAAGAGGTAAATACATATTTATCTAGTCATTTTCTATGCATAACTCAGTTTTGTTTCAATATATCGCCTTTGCAATCATTCATATTGTCGATTTTACTGTCAAGCGAGATTATTGGCAACTTGTTCTGTAAGTTATCATTTTGTACTCTAAATAGACAATATGATATTGAGATCATCAAAAAGACTATAGGTCTTGTATTTGGCCCCTCTACAGCCTTATGCAGACTTTTACTTGAACGTTGCACGCTGACTAACAGGGCGGTGGGGACTATATGACGAGCCTTGTCCAAACCTCTTTCAGAGGAGACATGGTCCTGAACCTCGTCCCCTCTGACTGTTAGTCGGGACTCTTACAGATCTAGGCTCTTAGCTCGCTTTCAGACTGGCAGAGCACGGTTTTTCATGTTGATGTCGCATATAGTTTTATACCATTATGTGTTTTACAATACCTTACGTGTTTATATTTTTATGACCTCTCAATATGCGATACCTGTTGACCCTTGTTCTTTACATGGAGGATTATTTATAAATTTTTAAATGTACGTCCTTTGATTGTTCTGTTGTTACTGTGAGTGGGAAGGTGGGCCCGTAAACCGGTTAACCACACCATATGTTTGGCTTTTGTCAAATTAAATGACCGTCCTAAGTCGGTATCGTAATTGCACTACAATCAAATATTCTTGTAATGTGTTATATGTTCTAGTGTATTATTTATACTCATGTATTGTATAGCTCCATGGTGACTTCTGCCACATAACTGAGCCAGTAACTCCTCTTTTTTCTTTCAGTTTTACGTTGAGGTTTGTTTTCATTGCGTTTTATGTGTCAATAAATCTCATCAGTCAGAAATTCCACCTCGTTTCTTCGACCGTCATGACGAAGTCACCGCCGCTACAGTAAAACTCTTTTCCATTGCGTCTCTGAAGAGAAAGCGAAGTATCATTGCGTCAGTGCGTAGTAAAGTGAAAGTTGTGAAACTGTTCATAAATCATTTGAAATTAGATCTGAATCTCCTCAGCAGGCCTAGTGGTTGATGTGACGAGTGTAGCCCAATTCACGTACTTCCATATTAATCTTTACATTAAGATTAAATGCGATTAATCAGAATACACCGTACTAATGCGAAGAAATATATAGATTTCTATTTGTTACCTGTCAGTCTGTGTATACCTTACGTCACAAGAGCTTAAATAGAATGTGCGTCTGCGATTCCATGAATGTACCAGAAAATTCATGCTCTGCTTGACCAGAACGTGATGTTTTCATTGCGACACTTGCAGTTTCCAATTGTGATAAACGTGTGTGCGTGTATACCTGAATTGTAGTGTACGTATCTAGTGTGAAATGACCTTATGTGAGAAGACGTACTTTGTAGCATCAGCAGAAACCAACTTGTAATAATAAATTTCAATTAGTTAAGATATTACTTGACACTATATTACATGTACACTTGACATAATTGTTACACTTTAATTTGAAGGGTTTGCATATCAATTAGTTTCAGTAATTTGTGTGTTAATAATTTGCAAACCAATATATGCATGATTCTTTCGGTTACAATGCTGTGTACAGGTTTACTTGTTGCTTCAGACGTGGATGTTTATTTAAAGGTTCTTAAGATTTTTGTAGTGTACTTTAATTTCTATGCACACAAACTTTAGACACTCTACTGTGGCAAATGGTAAAATTTGACTTTGATTCATTTGAAATAATGATTCACATGTTTTATTTTGTAATCATTTTCACGTTCAACTTAGAATTATTTTTGTTTTTATAGATAAATGTATGTACATGTATATATGTTGACATTTTTGCAGAATTTTGAATGCTAATTAGGGTATTAACACGTATCTCCCTCTTGCGCTTATGTCAGGTTGTTTCACAAGTTGCTGTTTATCCAAGGGTTTTGGTTAGGCTTACTGTTACTTTTGTAAAGTGGATTGTCTTTTATTAAAAAAAATAGTAGTATAGTGTGAGCCTTTTTAACATCCATACAAAATGATGTCTGGGATAGGGTCAGAAAGTGAACGAGCCATGCAGCCTTTGGATATGGACAAGGACCTATCTCCTCATGTTCGTAAAAAAACATTAAAGGGGTTAAAATGGGAGATAGAGAGACTAACTTCGGAATTTAAAGGAAAATTATGCAAATGGAGAAAACAGGTATGCGAAATGGAAATGTAATTGTCTGATTCCAGGGATGGAGATCATATTAGAAACGGGAGAAATGGCATTGTGGCGACAGTAAACGATCTTAGCAGGTTTATTGAACGTCTCACAGAAATTGTGCAGGATTGTGGTACCTTAGCTGAAGAAGATAAGCGTGTAATTGACGACTGTGTAGGTAAGTATGAAAGAGTAGAAATAGAGCATCAACAAATGATTAAGGATGTAGCAGATTATCTACGGGATTTGGAATTAGACACTCTCTCCAACGTATCAGGTAAGTCTACAGTTAGTCGTAAATCGCAATCCTCACAGCATTTATCAGGCGTCAATTCGATCATGGAGTTCAAGAAAATCTCAAGAAGCACTTATAGAAGCTGCGGCTCTTAAAGCAAAACTTAAATACATTGACATTGAAGCCCAACAGCAAGCTGAATTAGAGAAAATCAGAACTCAAAGAGAACTAGAAATGGCACAAGCAAAGCTAGATGTCTTGCAGAATATCGAAAATACTACTCCAAGACTTGGAGAACATGTGATTGAGCCAGCTGTGCCTCTAATCAACAAAAGCGAAATTATTTCAAGTTATTTGCATTCACAGAGTGATCCAGTACAATCAACTGTCAGCATACATATTCCTTCACCTGTTAGTGAAAGTCATTTGCATAACAGAAGTTTACCTTGAAACACACCTGAATTATCAAAAACTTCAGTATTAAATCCATCTGCGCATGACTTTGTACCAGTTCAAACAAGTTATAAAGCTATAATATCTAATTTGCCTATGTCAACATCAGGAATAGGACTTCATAGAACTATTCATGTCACAAGTCATGTGACACAGACTACCTCATCTATCATAGATCCATTAATGAGTACAAGCATAGGTGTAAACCCTTCAAGCACTGAAAAAAATGTTTATTGGAACTCACCAAAATATTAGCTGATCAAATGAATCTGAGCAGACTCCCACCGCCTGAACCAAGCATTTTCCTTGGAGACCCATTGAAATATCCAGCATGGAAGGCCTCATTACACTGTCTTATTGAACAAAGGAATATCCCTGCGTCTGAAAGGATACACTATTTTAAGAAATATCTCAGTGAGAAAGTGTTGGATGTTGTTGAGAATTATTTTCTTTTATCTACCGATAGTGCATTTGAGGATGCTAAGAAACTACTAGATGAGCGTTATGGACACCCTTTCACAATAGCTAATGCTTTCAGGGGCAAATTAGAAAATTGGCCCAAGGTCAGTTCTAGGGATGGCCTGGCACTGCAACGGTTTGCTGACTTTTTAAGGCAATGTCACTCGGCAATGCACAGCATAGGAAATTTAAACATGCTTAATGATGAACGAGAGAATAAAAAAATGCTGTCTGAATTACCAGACTGGATGGTCACCAGATGGGGAAGGATTGTGACACAATGGAAGGATGAGAAAAGGGAATTTCCACCATTCAAAGAGTTTGTGGATTTCTTATGCAAGGAAGCCAAAATTGCGACCGACACGATCATCTCTCTTCAGTCAGTTAAATCAAGTCAAATTCATGTAGTTGATTAAAAGCATAATGATAAAGGATCCAAGAAAGGTCATCGGCGTAACAATGGACGTCACGGCAGTCATTCTCTATTGACTGGAGCTGATGAAGGTCAAAGATCAGAGGTCCTTGTAAGTGTTAATCAGAGGGAATGTACTAAAAAGAATGTGTGTATTATTTGTGAAGGCAATCATGAGTTAGACGATTGCAAGCAATTTATGGAGAAGAATTTGAAAGACAGAAAAGAATTTGCCAAAAATAAAGGTCTTTCCTTTGGATGTTTGCGTGGTGGACATTTATCCAAAAAGTGCTGAACCTGGAAAAAATGTGGTGTTTGTTCAAAACTTCACACAACATCTTTACATGGTGATACAAGAAAGAAGAATGATTTTGATGAAACCAGAGTGAAACATAGTGCCACAGGAGCAACTCACTTGAACAACTCTGAACCAACATTGAAGAGTTCGATGATTCTTCCTGTATACATTTCGCATATTGACAACCCTAATGAGGAAAGATTAATTTATGCTCTGTTGGACACTCAATCAGACACAACGTTCATTCTTGACGAAACTTGTAATGCACTTGGATTAGAAGGAGAACATATTCAACTAATGCTTTCAACGATGCATGCAGAAAACAAAGTTGTCTCTAGTAGTAGAATTGATGGACTTATGGTAAGAGGGTTCAACAGTCCTCATAGGATAAAACTACCATCTACATATACAAGGAACATTATGCCTGCCAATAGATCTCATATTCCTACTCCAGGATTCGCACAAAAATGGTTATATCTCAAAATAATAGCAGACAAACTATTGCCTCTCAACGATTGCGAAGTAGGATTGCTTATTGGTTACAATTGTCCAAAAGCTTTGACCCCTAGAGAAGTTATTGCGCCAAATGATGACGGACCATACGGTCAAAAAACCGATCTCGGTTGGGGTATAGTAGGCATCGTCAATGGTTATGTTGAATCTGAAAATGATCATGTCGGAACTAGTCATCATATCACAGTTCGTAGTGTTCCAACTGAACTACACGTGAATGACAACTCGAAATTTGATCAAGACGTATTTTCCGTTGCTAAAAGAATCAAGGAAATGATAAACCCTGAAGATGTCACTAGAATGTTAGAACTGGATTTTTCTGAAAATCACGATAAAGGCAAGTCATTGTCTATGGAGGATTTACGATTCTTACAGATTGTAGAAAATGGAATACATTTATCAGATGGACATTATGAAATGTCATTGCCATTCAAAAAGGATATGCCGACTTTACCAACAAACAATGAAATGGCTATGAAGAGGTTACAACAAATGGCAAGACGTTTGGAAAGGGACAGCACCTATAGAGAGTAGTATCCGGCATTTATGAAAGGATTGTTTGAAAAGGGATTTGCAGAAGAGATTCCACCGAATAAAATTGAGCTCAATAATGGACAGGAGTGGTACATACCGCACCATGGAGTGTTCCATCCTCAAAAACCGGGAAAATTACGTGTAGTTTTTGACTGTAGTGCAAAATTCATGGGACAGTCTTTAAATGACCATCTATTGCAGGGACCAGATTTAATGAATACACTATGAGGAGTACTCTGTATATTCAGAAAGGAGCCTACCGCAATTGTTTGTGACAAAAAACAGATGTTTCTCCAATTCAAGGTCAACGTAGAGCATCGAAATTATCTTAAATTTCTCTGGTGGAAAGATTGTAACATCGAAGAAAAACCAACTACGTATCGTATGAATACATCTATTTGGAGCGACATCATCTCCTGGATGTGCTAATTTTGCTCTGAAGCGAGCTGCAGCAGATGGAGAGGTCATGTTTGGATCCGATGCAGCCAATTTCATACGTCGAGACTTCTATGTGGATGATGGTTTGAAATCAGTCCCCACTCCTAAAAATGCAGTGCGCCTAATCGAGAAGAGTGTAGCATTATGCGAGAAAGGTGGGCTGAAGTTAAACAAATTCCTGTCAAACTCTACGGAAGTTCTTGAGAATGTACCAGTTGAAGTTAGAGCCAAAGGGATTGTAGATATCAATATTAACCATGATAAACTTCCGACTGAGAGAACACTTGGAATTCAGTGGTGCACGGATTCTGATGCATTCCAATTCAAACTTGCTCTAAGCGATCGTCCGTTTACAAGAAGAGGCGTCCTATCAACACTGAGTTCGGTATATGACCCATTGGGATTCATTTCTCCATTTATTCTCATAGAAAAGCAACTTTCGCAACAGATGTGTAAGCATCAATTAGATTGGGATGCTCCTTTGCCAGAAAATTTGGAATCCAAATGGCGACAATGGAAATCCGATTTGAAGAACCTTTTTTCCATTAGTATAAAACGATGTTTGAAACCAGACAACTTCGGTGACGTTGTTACTGCCGAGCTTCATCATTTTTCTGATGCCAGCACAGAAGGACATGGACAATGTTCCTATCTTTGGTTGATAAATCAACAGCGAAAGGTGCATTGCTCCCTTGTAGTTGCCAAATCTCGAGTAACTCCGTTAAACGTGATAACTATCCCACGTCTTGAACTTACAGCTGCGGTAGTTTCGGTAAAAGTAAGCGCAATGCTTCTGGAAGAACTAGAAATTCCTAACATAGTTGAATGGTTCTGGACCGACAGCAACGTTGTTCTAGGATATATCAGAAATGATTCACGCCGCTTTCATGTTTTTGTCGCAAACAGAATACAACAAATACGTGATCACTCTGATCCTTACCAGTGGAACTACGTCAGTTCAACAGAAAATCCTGCTGACATTGCATCTCGTGGAGCTACTATGAACGAATTAAAACAACGACAAGATTGGTTTCGAGGACCCAAGTTTTTATGGGATTCTAATTCACCTTACTACAAGCAGGAATCAGAAGTACCAGCTCTGTCAATCTTGGACCCGGAAGTAAAGAGCGTTCTTAGTACCAACAGCAAGCCTATTGATTATAAATCATTGTTAGAGCATTTTGAGTATTTCTCAGATTGGACGCGAGCCAAGCGAGTCATATCACTTTGCTTGAAGTTCACAGCAAATTTGAAAGGACGTATACGAATGAAAGACCAATCATTTTGTGTTAAGGATCAAGGAAGCAGTAAGGTAGAAGAACTTCAGGATGCAGAGAAGGAAATTGTAAAGCAAGTTGAGAAGAAATTCTTTGGCGAGGAAACTAAACTCCTGAGAGAAAGAGGCAGAGGACAGGAACGGAAGTTTTCACTCAAATGCACTTCTCCTATATACAAACTTGATCCCTTTCTTGATCAACATGGCATTCTGCTAGTATGTTCATAGAGGACAATTTGACACGGAAGTGAAACATCCGATAATTTTGCCGAGAAAGTCTCACATTACCGACCTTGTGGTTCGCCATTTTCACCAACGCACAAGTCATCAAGGGCGCTCATTTACCACAAATGAAATCCGATCAAATGGGTTCTGGATAATTGGATGCAGTTCCACAGTTTATGAGTTGATTTCTAAATGTGTAACGTGCAGAAGACGTCGTAGTCAAACCCAAACTCAGAAAATGAGTGACCTGCCATTTGACCGACTGAAAGAGGGAGCTCCTTTTACATACAATGGAGTAGATTTCTTCGGACCTTTTTATATCAAGGAGGGTCGAAAGGAGATGAAAAGATATGGAGTTCTCTTCACTTGTTTATTTTGTCGTGCTGTTCATCTAGAGGCTGCAAACTCACTCGATACTAGCTCGTTCATAAATGCACTGCGTACATTTCTTGCAATTAGAGGTCTAGGCACAAATTTCATTAGGGAAGCTTAAGGAAGCATTAGAGAATTTAGACGATGACAACTTGATGAATTACCTGTCCAAAGAAGTATGTGATTATGTTGTTTTCAAGCAAAACGTTCCCTCTGCAAGTAACATGGGAGGTATTTGGGAGCGTCAAATTCGAACAGTTCGAAGTGTTCTGTCATCGATGATGCAAGACGTTGGTACTCAACTAGACGACGAAACATTAAAAACCTTTTTTTGTGAAGCCATGGCGATAGTTAATAGTCGACCTTTCACTGTGTAAAATTTAAATGAACCACCTGCAAAGGAACCACTAACGCCAAATCATCTCTTAACCATGAAATCTAAGGTGATCCTACCACCACCAGGACATTTCCAGAAACCAGATGTATATTGTAGAAGACGCTGGCACCGAGTGCAATACTTTGCCAACGAATTTTGGAATCGCTGGATGAAAGAATACCTTCAGACCCTTCAAATACGACAAAAGTGGTCAGTCACTAAGCGCAACTTCACCGTTGGAGATGTTGTTCTCGTTAAAGATGAGAATATGCCAAGAAATCAGTGGAGCCTTGGACGTATTACAGAGGCAAATGTTGCCGAGAATGGTCTTGTTAGAACTGTTAGACTTGATGTTGGAAAGCGATCTTTGGATAAGCAAGGAAAGAGAGATAGCCCATTAACAAGTCTTGAACGTCCAATCCACAAGCTCGTTTTGCTCCATGAAGGGAAGATCGGGGAAGTCCCCGCCGAGGAGCCATATGAGAATTAAGGAGATACAGTACTTTTGTTATTGCGGATCTACATGACGAGGTACGTCATACTTTTTTTTTTTTTTTGAAAATTATGAATTCTAATTTGGGGGAGCCATGTAATGATAGGCGATATATATATATATATATATATATATATATATATATATATATATATATATATATATATATATATATATATATATATATATATATATATATATATTGCTTGAGTTACGTCCCTTTATTCTGTCTCGTTTTCATTGTTCTGGAACATTATATTCGACGGGCTTGACACATGGCGGTCTTTTTACTTGTAACAAGATAAACAAGGCGCAAAAGAGGTAAATACACATTTATCTAGTCATTTTCTGTGCACAATTCAGTAATCGTTTCAATATATCGCCTTTGCATTCATTCATATTGTCGATTTTACTGTCAAGTGAGATTATTGGCAACTTGTTCTGTAAGTTATCATTTTGTACTTTCAGTTTTACGTTGGGGTTCGTTGTCATTGCGTTTTTATGTGTCAATAAATCTCATCAGTCAGAAATTCCACCTTGTTTCTTCGACCGTCATGATGAAGTCACCGCCGCTACAACTTGACTCTGAATCTTCTCTGCATGTTATAAATATTGGGTTCGATTCCGGGAGCCCAGTCACATCCCTTTCGTCTGTCGTTTACATTTGGTGCCGTGGCCAACCCTAATGAGTTGCAGAGGTGGACTGTGCCGTATGTTTGATGGTTACGATTTTTGGGGTTGTTGTGTGTTTCGATTTTCAGTATTGGAAACCTCTGACAGGGGAAAAGTGTGACGGACAGTTATTGAACCGGATAGCTCAATGGTGAGGGTTTTGGCCTTCGTAGCGGAAGGTTCTGGGTTGAATTCACGGGTTCGTCCACATCTCTTTCTCGTCAGTACTCTGTCATGTATGGGACAGCAAAACTGACATACATGTATATGTGGTCTCCCCTGTCCTTGGTGTCCTCTGGACGTCGCTCCCAAGAGAATTTTTGAAAATTGTCACAAACGACTAAATGTGAGATAGATCTAATTCTCTTATTCTTCATCTTCTTCAACGAGATTACGATTCATACATAGGGGACATAGGCGGATCTAGAAATTTTGAAGAAAGGGGGTTGGCTGCAGCCTCCCGATACTAATGCTAAGTACTATTCCGTCCAGAAGGGGAGGTTGCAGCCCTATAAAATGGTCGAAATTGGCACGTTTTGGAAAACACCACTTGAAGGATCTGTCAAAAAGCAGCAACCTTTCGTACAGTTTCCTTCTCAAATTTCATTAAAATCCTTTCGGGGGTTGTGGGAAAAGACATGGACAACAGACGAGTCTCTGTGACAATAACTCGCATAAGCTTTCAGTATTATTTACAGTCCACCTAAAGAAAAAAGAAAAAATGACCTTTATGTGGAGGTGACCTGTATGTAGAGGTGACCTTTATGCAGGGATGCCCTGTATGTGGAGGTGACCTTTATGTAAAGGTGTCCTTTATGTAGGTGTGACCTGTATGTAGAGGGGACCCCTATGTAGAGGTGAGCTTTATGTAGAGGTGGCCTTTTATGTAGAGGTGACCTGTATGTAGTGGTGACCTTAATGCAGAGGTGACCCTTATGTAGAGTTGACCTTTATGTACAGGTGACCTTTATGTTGAAGTGACCTTTATGCAAAAAGGGTTTTGTACAAGAAAAATTTAATATAGAAAGTAAAATTTTATAATCTATCTCTATCAACAAATGACCTCTTAGAAAAGACGGCCGTTCTATTATTCAACGTTTATGAAGTTTCTTCGTCAGCCACTGAAATATTTTTCTGTAACACCGCAGCGTAGTGTTGAAGGATATTAAACGCAGCACTTATGACAGAAGCAAAGTGGTTGATGATACTAAACACCGAACAATGCATAGAAGTTACACGTCTCTGATGATAGCAGTGGTGGATCCAGGATATCAAAAAAAAAAATAATAATAATAATTTCGGGGTGTGAATGTGAAATTCGAGTAATAGTATAGTCACACTACTCAGCCATTTTGTGTGTCAAGTTTAATCTGAAATTTTACTCATTGTACATAGTGGTGGAGGTATAGAACATTAAATGTACTATGAGTAGTCATCTACAGAACAGTAGCCTAGTGGTATATGACATTAAATGTCGTACTATGAGTAGTTCACCTACAGAACAATAGCCTAGTGGTATAGGACATTAAATGTCGTACTATGAGTTAAGTTCACCTGCAGAACTGTAGCCTAGTGGTATAGGACATCATATGCCGTACTATGAGTAGTTCACCTACAGAACTGTAGCCTAGTGGTATAGGACATCATATGCCGTACTATGAGTAGTTCATTTACAGGACAGTAACTTAGTGGTATAAGACATTATATGTCGTACTACGAATTGTTCAACTACAGAACAGTAGCCTAGTGGCATAGAGCATTAAATGTTGTACTATGAGTAGTTCATCTACTGGACAGAAGCCTAGTGGTATAGGACTTTATATGTCGTACTATGAATTGTTCATCTACAAGAGAGTAGCCTAGTGGTAAAAGGCATTAAATGCCGTACTATGAGTAGTTCACCTACAGGACAGTAGCCTAGTGGTATAGGACATTAAATTTCATACAATGAGTAGTTCACCTACAGGATAGTGGCCAAGTGGTACAGGACATTAAATGTCGTACTATGAGTAGTTCACCTACAGGACAGGGGCAAAGTGGAATAGGACATTAAATGTCATACTATGAGTAGTTCACCTACAGGACAGGGGCAAATTGGAAAAGGACATTAAATGTCATACTATGAGTAGTTCACCTACAGAAAATAACCTAATGCTATAGGACATTAAACATCATATGAAAAGTATTTCACCTACAGGACAGTGGTCTGATCTGACCTTGACCTTCGGCCTCACTCAGGTCAGACCACTTCAAGTGCCAGGCCTCAAGGTCATGATTTCCCCATATCAACATCGCTGGGAGTTATGAACTGTATAATGGATACAACAGAAAAATGATTATATATACACACATTCCTTTCTTTACACTTTTTTTTATGAAATTAAATAAAATCATTTATTAATCTTTGCATTTCTCTATACTGATACAGTAAAATTTATAATTGGTTTCATTAGTAAGAAAATGCTATTGAAGTTACCACCCTTGTAAGAAGATGTCCACCTTCTTTGGGGTATACAAATGAATATTTGATTTCATAAATTAACTAGATTATGCAGGTAATTTCTCTAAACCAGGGATACTTCTTGTGTTTTTGCAATGCTTATTCAAATTTTGGGGTACTAGAAAATGTAAAAAAGTTTCTAAAAATGTGGGAATACAAACAACTTTCTTAAAAAGAATCATTAAACTTAGTACGAACCAGGCAAAAACTCATTTTGAACTACAAACATGGCCAGCAACGGGAGGTAATTCCAACTAGAATTCTGCTAATGAAATCTATCTATATCTGCACCGCTTGTTGTTTGTTACTTTAATTCATTCTGTGCATGTTGAGGACAATCTTTACAAATAAATGTATAGCTGATAAAACAAGAGCAATGCCTAGCGGAGCATAATGTGCCCGTCGCTTAGCTTGAAGGGGATCAGTTTGAATGAATATAAAGTTTTAAATCCAATATCTTGAGAAAAAGTGCTGGAAAAAATCCATGAAATATGGCGTTGCATGGATAGAAAAATTGAGTACTACGGATATTTAAATTACCTCGAAACAAAGAAAGATAACTCATATAACAAGGGGCATAATTCAAAGCAATTATACAGAAATGCGAACTGGTACTGGCCATCAATGATATAAACATATATGCCAAGTTTCAATCCAATACTTTCAAGCTGTAATCCTTGAAAATTTTTAAGTCCAAGGGGCATAACTCTAATAAATCCAGAGCAATCATACCCAAATGGGAATTAGTACCAACCCTTATTGATATAACGTGATAAATAAAGTTTTAATCCAGCACAATTAAAGACTATAAAAAAAAGCCCAGAAAACTGTAAATTCAATTTCTAAGTTCAAGGGCTGTAACTCTGGCAAAACCAAAGCAATCATGCCGAAATGTGAACTGGTACTGTCCCTCAATAATATGAAGTTATATGGCAAGTTTCAATGTAATATTTTGACAGACTGCAGAAAAAAGTTTGGAAAACCTGACCTTGGACGTATGGATGCACGGATGGATGGACGAATGGACAGACAACGTCATAACATAATACATCCTCTCTAACAACTGGCGTATAATAAAAATTCTTTTTTTTTTTCATTTTTTAACTTTGGGGTCTCACGCCTCTTTTAATAATAGGTATATATGTTACCAGTACATGAAGAATGAGTTATCTCTCTTGATCTTTTTAAGTACATGTACAGTGTTTGTTTTTACTTTAACGATACATGTTTACATCATGCAGTAAGGAGAAAAGGCGTACTTAAAGAAATTTTATATCACAGTTTACTATTCACATCATCACCACTTTCCACAACATCATCATGAAACACCAACTTGGCTTGAACACAGATGGTTTTTCCCTGTAAAATTTCAAAATTCAAACATTCTTTCTCGACTTTGCTTTCCCAAGATTCCACTGTGAGTTTGTCACCTAAAAGTGACTCTTTTAAAAAATTTATTTCAAAATACCTAACGCCTTTCTTGGCGTATTTTTCAGTGATGTTTTTATAATTCTTTTTCACAGCACCATCCATAAAAGCGTCATAGCATGCTCGAATGTATACTGCCCAGTTGGTATGATGATTTTCATCAGTGTCGCTATAGTAAATTCTCAGGGGCATACAACTCTGAGGAAATTGTTTCAATAACCTATCTGTCTTTGGAAACGCTGGAACACTGGTGTTGATATGTGAGCTAAATTTATCCTTCCACCATTGGGGCAATGGACGAGGTTTTCTTGTGGCTGGGTCTATCAGAACAGAGATAAAAGTCATATAAGCATACGGCTTTTCTTGTGAAGGTGAAAATAGGACATTATCTGTACGGTATGAAGTATTTCCAACATGTGATAAGGTTACGGTACACACCAGGGGATGCTTTGGTGACGATGTCTTGTAAAAACTCGGATCGACTTCAAGAGTACTGGAGGGTACAAAAAATAAACTATCCTCTCTCATGAGGTGCATGTCTAGAAAGCAGGTCAGCTCTCCATCCGCATTTTTTTGTGGGTAGAAGGAGAAGGTTGCTGCTGAATCAAATATCAGACAAAGACTTCGCAACGATATGTGCTCTTCTGAAATGAGATGAAAGGAAATTCTGTATTAAGTACATATGCACCGAACATATGAGTGAAGTTTATTGTGGAGTCAACAACCAGATAATGACTCTGTAACGATATTGTATGCCTTTCATTTTGGTTCAAAATGTTTCAGAGCAAAAAGGTGAAAGTACTTTACACTGTTTTTTGTTTTACCTTACTTTGAGATAATCTCATTTACAAATTATAGTGAAAACAAATGCAGGACATATTGCACAGATTCAACTTCTGCTTTGGACTGACCAGAAGCAGTGACACATCTTTTTTCGTATCAATGTCAACAATGACACAAGGCCTTGCTTCATAATGTCACATTATAATGACAACACAGGAGTCACCAGAACTGTTTGTACTTTGGACTTCTTTGCCCAAGTAGTATACTGCAAATGGTCAATCAACTGATTACTGTTTTATGTCACTCCATGACTATTTCATTATATGGTGACAGCATCTGCCCGAGTGAGGGATCTTTTATGTGCCACAACTACCATGACAAAGAAACTTCGTTTTCACAGTCTTAACTGAAGGAGAAGACACCTGTGTGCCCATGGAATCGAACCTGGGGCCTCTTATTCATAAGTCGAACACCTCATCCGAATATCTACATCAGCCCCACTGCCAATGGAGTTAAACTTTGGAAGAAATCACTAAATCAACTGGAAAGCAAAGGCTTCTAAGATTATAAATACTTCGTTTTCTGAAAAAGAGGAAAGTTACATTTTTTTAAATACAATTTAACAAGAAACCACTAAAGACGGTATGGCCAGATTTCAAAACAAATTCAAATCAAGGTCAAGGTCAAATGGTCATAGTCATGTTATCAATTGAAAGCTCTGGTCATGAATTAAAAATCTATGTGTAAAGCATCAAAGCTCTACCCCTATTGATTAAAAAAATATAGATAAATCTAATTTTTTTTTATAGTACATGTATGTCAAAGTCTAAGGTCAAGGTAAAAAATTATGGCATAATTTGAAAACTTTGGTCATAACGAACCAATGTGTCTGGAATATCATGAAGTACAAGATTGATTTAATAAGTATATAATTTCATTTAACTTGATTCTCTGTCTGCCTCTTACAGGTAAACAAGGCATCTTGAAATGGAAGTTTTCCATTTGTTAATTCACTGTGCTCAACTACAAAAATATTCCTGTTTGAACAAAATTCAAGTTAGTGCGTTAAAGCTCTATCATGATTTTTGGAGGACTGTGGGGGAGATGATACAGATGAAGTCATTATACGAACCTGAGGGTCATAGCTCTGTTAGTAGTGTTTTTGTATTATGGTCAATTAGTGGTAACAGGTTCCAATCCTATCTTGAGGGCTGGTCAATGTCCTGGATATTTAGGATGAGACAGTTTCAGAACCAAAGCCTTGTGTTATAGTACAAATGGGCACATGAAAGATCCATCATTGCTTCTAGTAGGTCTGTGCATAAATCTTAATTTCTGGCAATGCATCAATCATTGATATCATCGTAATATAACAGAAATACATGTAGTCTTGGAATGTAAAAGAACGAAAGTAACAAAAAATTAAAACGCATACCTTTTTGATCAAAAGATTCGAGATGGAACCCTCCTGGAATGTGAATTTTCATCTGGCCAGGATCCACATATTCTTTTGTATAATCAAACTGAGAGGCCAGCCTAAAAATAAAGTCGGCTCGTAATTAAACAACAGAGTTTCATTCATTATCTCCTCTATGAATTTTAACATTAATATTGAGGAAGAAATGCATCATTAAATAATATCAATTTAGGCCACAGTTTTGGCCCATGGTAAGGTAAAAGAATTGTACAGGTTTAGGAGTGCAACAATACAGATACCTGACAATATGATACATATCATCATACTGGGCTCACCGTATGATATGCAATGCGATATTACACTGAACTGTCTAAACGTCATTACATAAAAACCTTCCATAAAAGATAAAAAAAATACATTTTGTTTAGTAAAAATTTGAATCATAATTCAAACAAATTATAGCACTTATAAATACCAAATAATAAAACCTGAATTATTTGGAGTCCAAGAATGAATTTTATTTTCTCAGGACAAATATTATTTGCAATAAACAGTGTTATTCTGTTATAAATTCTATTTTTTTTTAAATAAATCGAAACAGAACGATACGGATACTATGTTCTAACGTGAATAGAATCATCACTAAAGGTCGCGATGAACTGAGAACCACGATGAATCTTTTCACTCATACCCTGTGTAGTAAGTAATGAAGGCAATACATGGTAATGTTATCTACTGAGAACCTACTGAGAACTGGTTTGTGACTGCTGAAGAATGTGGTATGTGGTAAGATGATCTATTGAGAACCTACTGAGAACTGGTTAGTAAGTGGTATAGGAGGTAGTGCATGGTAAAATGATCTATTGAGAACCTACTGAGAACTGGTTAGTGACTGGTAAAGAAGGTGGTAGGTAGTAACATGACCTACTGAAAGCCTACTGAGAACCAGTTAGTAACTGGTAAAAGAGGCAGTATGTGGTAGATAGTCTACTGAAAACCAGTTTGTGACTGGTAAAGAAGGTGGTATGTAGTAAGATGATCTATTGTGAACCTATTGACATTCAGACGATTTTTATTTGTTTGCGACATTAAAAACAGATGTGTTTTTGTCAGAGTTTTGTGGAAACCTCGGATAACGTCATCACAAAGAAAAATTGTGTTTTAAGGAAGGGTGGATAATGGAACAGAAAGTCAATATGACATCATAAATATATGCCAAATTAGAACGGGACGGAAATGGAAAATAGCTAATACACGCCCAAATCTTATATCTCTAGATCATTTTAAAGTAGAGCTAGCTCATGGATTTAACCAGTATTATTTTATGCAGCTAGACTTGTTTGTTTCAGGTAAATGATAAAATAAATTATATAATACTTGTGGCAAAAATGTCACCAGTGCCGAGTTTTCTATATGGGCTAAAATAGTGTGCTTATTGTGCAAGAATTTTGTCAAATTGAGACTGGCCATTTTTTCGCTATTTTTAGCACATTGCATAACATAAAAAATCAAGTCCCTCCCCCTTTTTTAAAATACTTCCTACAGCCCTGTGGTATTTGTGCAGAATAACAGTAATGTTAGCAACCAGAGACTTGATTACTATTAAGTTTTAGGGAGCAACTACTCTAGGTTTTTAAGGGGGGGGGGGGGGGGGGCTGCAGACAGGGGATCAGTGAAAATGTAGACCTGGATAGTATATATGGTAGAGTGTCCCCCCCCCCTTTTTTTCTGCAAAGTACGCTAAAGTTCATAGATGAATGGCAAAATAATGATGCGGCTCTAAATATTCTTTTTGGGAAAATCAATGGGCCGCGTATGCTACTGAATTCACTTATGATTTTTTACCTCTCTTGATCAACTTAATCAGCTGATTGGGTGCGCAGCTACTAGAAAACTGAAAAGGTTATTAAATAGAACGAATTGGTCCCGCCTACCACTGTGTTCTCCAACAGATTTGTGTCTGTATGCACCAAAATCATTAGTGTGTGTATGACTTCACTTGAAAACTTTACCAACCCACACAGCACATCGCTTTTTATAATCGAACTTGCAAGTGACAGGACACACAACGCCATTGAACTTACTTGTACATCGTATACGCAAATAGCCTTTGAGATCTTGCTGGAGAGGTCGGGTTGCAGGTTAAAACGTACCCATACCAAAACGTACCCAACCAAAACGTTCCCAGTTTTGGTCAAAACGTAATCACTTACGTACAAAACCCATCAAAACGTATTGGTCAAAAACGCATCCATATGTTTTGGGGGTAATTAAAACAGCTTTTACACATTCTTTATACATATTTCGATTTGATACTATAAGACGACAACCTACAGTGGCGCATCCAGGATTTTCGAAAAGAGGCCCCCGCGGGGGGGGGGGGGGGGGGGGGGGGGGGGGGGGGGGGGGCTCATGTCCTTTAGTCAAACTACTCAGCCATTTTGGGTGCCAAATGTGGGGGTTTACTCCTAAATATGTGGTTAAGGGGGGAGGAGAGCGGCCCCCGGGCCTCCTCTAAATCCGCCACTGATCTATTATTTGAATTTATTCGAAGCATACGTAGATTAATAATAAATAATTTTACACACATAAATGAATAGCTTCCCTTTTATAGATCTCTGTGTATAATGCATGTGATGGAAAGAAAAAAATTGATCAAAATTTTTCGATTCACATGTGTTGTGTTAATTATGAATTTATGCTTACCACATTTATACCGATTATATAAATGTTTTAAAAATACTACTGAACAATCATGATGTATTGGTGTATCATTCATATACAAATATGGTTGATTGATTATTGATTTACGTCACTCCACGATTATTTCACGTATATGGTGACGACATCTGCCGAATGTGTGGCATATAATTTATACCATGGCAATGGACACACTCGAAGCAGTATAGGATCTTTTACGTGCCACGGCTACCATGACACGGGACCTCGGTTTTCGCTGTTTCATCTGAAAGACAGGAGTAAAAAAAAAGTAGTAATTAGGCTTTTATGTATGGAAATTGAAAAACGATATTTTCATATGTTAAATAGCTATTACCTACAAGATGTTTTGAAAAATATATCGAATGGAATTTTCAAAGGTTAGATTGCTTTTAACCTTAAGAAGTTTTGAAAAATATATCGAACCCCCCCCCCCCCCCCCCAGATTCTGATGTAAATACTGATATTTTTTGTTATACAATAGAATTTCAAAGGTTTCTGGAGCTAACCCCCCCCCCCCCTCTTCATTTCCCCGCTTTCGACGGACACGTTCTGTCTGTGTTCATTGTCAATACACATAATGTGACATTTACTAGCAAACATCATCAGATTAATACATGTATAAGGCTAAAAGAAAAAAAACCCAATAATAATAAAAAAAAGGGGGGGGGTAAGAAAAGAAATTGGATATGTGATCCATGATGAAAAAGAGCAACGCTTAGCTTGGCATAATGTGCCCGTCGCTAAGCTTGAAGGGGTGAATTTGAAAGTATTTGAAATGTATTCTCCCATTGCCAACAATTATGTGAAATATTATTCAAATCTGCCCACGACATGCGTAGAAAAATGATAAAACATTGGGTACGTTTTGACGAAGATTACATATATATATATATATATATATATATATATATATATATATATATATATATATATATATATATATATATATATATATATATATAAAGCACAAATAGAATCAGTGAAACACCTGGGAGTACTATGGACCTTGGATCTCCGAAGAAATACCTGTAAAAGACAAATTAGACAAACATATAAAGCACAAAGACACTACAGTTAACAAGGCACCCTATATTTCACTTATATTCGTTCCCCGTCTGGGACTCGAACCCACGACCTATGGTACCGAATCACCTAGCTGTCATGCATCCGACCCTCTAACCGACTGAGCTACCCGAGCTCCACAAAAATGGAGCTTTAATAGCCAATCATTAGCTAATCGCATGCATGACAACACGGCCGCGGAAAGTGAAGGAATTTACCCGACGTAAACGCAAGCGGATCCCCTGAGAGAATACATCACTGAAAGAGAAATAAACATATAAAGCACAAATAGAATCAGTGAAACACCTGGGAGTACTATGGACCTTGGATCTCCGAAGAAATACCTGTAGAAAATAAAGACAAATTAGACAAACATATAAAGCACAAAGACACTACAGTTAACAAGGCACCCTATATTTCACTTATATTCGTTCCCTGTCTGGGACTCGAACCCACGACCTATGGTACCGAATCACCTAGCTGTCATGCATCCGACCCTCTAACCGACTGAGCTACCCGAGCTCCACAAAAATGGAGCTTTAATAGCCAATCATTAGCTAATCGCATGCATGACAACACGGCCGCGGAAAGTGAAGGAATTTACCCGACGTAAACGCAAGCGGATCCCCTGAGAGGATACATCACTGAAAGAGAAATAAACATATACAGCACAAATAGAATCAGTGAAACACCTGGGAGTACTATGGACCTTGGATCTCCGAAGAAATACCTGTAGAAAATAAAGACAAATTAGACAAACATATAAAGCACAAAGACACTACAGTTAACAAGGCACCCTATATTTCACTTATATTCGTTCCTCGTCTGGGACTCGAACCCACGACCTATGGTAC
Organism: Pteria penguin; assembly: GCA_035048485.1. Taxonomy (NCBI): domain Eukaryota; kingdom Metazoa; phylum Mollusca; class Bivalvia; order Pterioida; family Pteriidae; genus Pteria; species Pteria penguin. Next base: position 36,493,979 of record CM068584.1, read on the forward strand.
CGAATCACCTAGCTGTCATGCATCCGACCCTCTAACCAACTGAGCTACCCGAGCATATATATATATATGTTAAAAAAATTTAAGTAAATGTCTGTTGCTGTTCAGTTTAATCAACAAAGTATAAAACAGTTTACTATACAATATCGAATATAAAAATATACTGGGTGCATTTTAATTACCAACAAAGTAAAAGTTATATGCAATAAAAGTTGAAAATAAATTGGGTACGTTTTGACCAATCCTTTGGGTACGTTTTGGTGGGTTGAGTACATTTTGACCAAAACTGGGTACGTTTTGGTTGGGTACGTTTTGGTATGGGTACGTTTGACCATAACCCGATAAATCGTATCATTGAGAAATCGTACCGAAGAAAAACCGTTTAAAATGTTTTATGTTAGAACGGGTACAATCCAGGGTACATTTCACTACTAAGAGAAACCGTACCCAGGTGCAATGTTTTATTATTGGAATACTTATTCATGATGAATATATAGTTTGAACTAACGCTCAGCAGGGACGTATATAACAAAAGCCAGAAAAAAGCCGAAAATAGAACAACCCCCCCCCCCCCCCCCCTAAATAATATTTATGGATAATAATAATAATAATAATAATAATAATAATGAAAAATAAATAAATAGATAAATAAAACACAAACAAACAAAACCAAAACAAAACACAAGACCAAACAAGACAAAACACCACAAAAACAAAGTGCTCTTAATGTAACTTATGCTGAAAAATGGGGGCACAAACTAACCTGCCTCCTTCCCCAAGTTTTGAAAGGGCACATGCCCCTCCCCTTCTCCTACGTCATGAGACAAATAAGTATGGATCTCGCACATGTACTTACTTTGTAGTTAATTGCCTAGGCAATGCAGTTCCTTATTGGCACAAGCTCACTAATTTCAATTAACTTTACAAGAGTGATAATGAATATGGCTTCGTTTCATAAAATATGTGAGTGACAGTCATGATTTGTGTCGACAGTATTACATTCTAGATAAAGAAGAAAGTATGAGACTGGGACTTGAACCCATAACTCTCTAGAGCCAAGCATATGCTCTACCGCTGCGCTAATGGACTGACTCATAAAAATGAAAATAAAACGAACCAAGGACTTATAAACAAGACTTGTTTATGAGTCCTTGAACGAACTGATAGTTCAGATTTCTATGTTAATTAAGTGCACTTAATCTCATTTGCATGCGTACGGACTGATAGTTCAAATTTCAGCATTAGGCCATTTCCAGATTTCGTTTCTTTTATCATAAAATCTTAAATATAAATGATATTGTTGGTCCGGAAGATCATCGAGAAAAGAAGGAATAGTCTTGCATTTGTTCATTCATAACAGGGTATAAAAAGGTCCTCAGTGCGATACACTCGTTATATGGTTAGTTACTGACCTACTGAAGCTGTATGCACGTATGTGTGTGTGTGTGTGTGTGTGAGAGAGAGAGAGAGAGAGAGAGAGAGAGAGAGAGAGAGAGAGAAAGCAGTTTCTTATTTCACTTGATTCTTTCAAGTGGCATAATAAAGTGTTTGATTACGCAGTGAAGCCCGTTGTATATTTGACTCATTTTCGACACTCAGCGACTAAGAATGTTAACATACAAAGCTGTTGTCTAACATTTTTATCCGTAATCAATATAAATTACAACTATCTGCAGAGGCGGATTCGAGATCAGGTGCGAAAAAGGCCATCCCGCATATGGTGATATCAGTGGAATTTGTTTGTTTGTCTGGATGGATATGCCACTGGTCAAATACTTGCATATCAACAGTTTTGAGGAATTTCTATTCCAAACAGGCGCGGATCCTGAACATGCGCGGATACAGAGGGGGGGGGGGGGGGTTAGGGGGGTCTGGACCCCCCTGGAATCCGAAAATTTTACCAAAAAAAGGTAATATTTGGGCATTTTTGGGGTTGGACCCCCCCCCCTCGTCTAAGAGAAAAAATTACCTTTTTTGGTTGGACCCCCTCTGACAAAAATTTCTGGATCCGCGCATGCTGAAATTTTGTCGAGAGGGGGTCTATCCCCTATGAATTTTCCATCCCTGATTTTGTATGTAAAATTACTTATTTTACAAAGGAAAAATAACAACTAAAGTGATTTTCGTCCAATCTGTGGGTGGGTCCAGATCCCCGGTCCACCTCTCTAGATCCGCGCATCTAATATCTTAATATGGCATAGAGACAGAACGTTCTAAGAACCCCCCACCCCCTCCTTTTCGGTGTCTGAGAAATGCATTGCCGGGCGAGGGACTTGGACTAAATAAAAGTGAAAAGTATAGATCCTACCCACTCCCACGGGTTTGTAATGAAACTAGGTATAGTGCATGACAAATGATCATTTCTTTAATGTCTGTGTCAGTCACTGTCTTTTTTGCCTTTTATTATTATATGAGTAAGCCATGAGTAACAATGATATAACCGTTCATAAACACCTGATCTATAACTGTATAGGTAGGTAAGATAAACGGAAGAGATTTTGGAAAGGTGGGGGGGGGGGTGTGGAGGAGAGAGGAGATGCATTTAACTAATTTAATAAAGGAGAAATGAACAAAACGATTGCATGTTTACTAGGAACAGAGACTGAGTGCGCATTATGTTCTCTGAAAATGACAACAGGCTCCTGTGGAATAGGTTAATTGATTGATTTTTGTTCTACATCACTCTACGAATGCTTTACGTATATGTTGACGGCGTCTGCCTGATGCATTGCACAGAAATTTAGACCTTTGCAACGAACCCACTCGAAGCAGAGATCTCTAACATGCCACGTCCACCCTGACACGGGGCCTCGGTTTTCATTGTTTTATCAGAAAGACGGGACATCGGTGTGCCCACGGCAGGAGTCGAACTGGGAAACTCTTGGTCACGTGCTTGTTGTCTTTTGACATGATTGTTTTTCTGTCTGCTATACATACTAATGGTGATTCTTTTATTTAAGAATAACCTAAAGTCATGTGATATAACAAAAGATTGATGTGCAGTTAATTGAAATACCAAAATTAATTAATTTTAGCAATCAATTAGTCACAATTCCAGTTCTTTTTCTCTTCTTAATCGTCAGAACACTGAAAATTCAGGTTACAATCCCCTTTTCGATATATTCTTATACAATGATGGGAAGAAGGTAAAATAAAAGTTATAACCGTTTCCCTTATCAATTCGTCAGTATTCACGTACCATAATGATAAAGATTTTTTTTTTTTTTGAGAAAGGAATTCGAAGAAAAAGGAGAGGTAAGGGTGATATTTACATCGCTTTCAATAATGTTTCACTCATATTTCAACGAAATAAAATGTAAGCGACCTCTTAATTTAACATAGTGACACAATTAGGGATTCGCACTCAGAACGCCCGAGCCGCGAATCAAATTAATAATTGAAGAAGCCGCCTAAACCGAGGAAGCCGCTAATATGGACCGCCGTATAACCATGCATAAGAATGTTACCTTGAGTAAACTACAGAGAATTAAAGAAGCTTTAATTATTCACCAAGCTGTCACCTTTTTGCCTTTGTTATAATAGGTTACACTGAGAAAATAATAATAACAGCCCTAATCTTAAGCGAAGGCAATTTAATTTTTCGTTTCTCATGCTGACTTATTTTTCAGCACAAAGTGCGACAGCTGGCAACTAACAAAAAACTTCAGAGGGATGCCAGAAACAAATCTTTTATTTTGTTTTATTAGTTATGCTGAAACTTCATAATGATGTAAAAATATTATAGGTATGAATCAAATGTAGGTGATGTAGAGATGATTCGAGAGGATTTGGTAGAGTTGGCGTTAATTTCATGTCTTTAAAGTAAGGCCATAGATCACATATTAATTCGTTATAATTTGTTGAAATGCTCATAATCATTTTTCTCAATTTTGGATTGTTATTTGGAACAACACTGGACCTTAAATTAGCAAAAGGTATTGCAAGGACGGACTGCCCTTCAGGATATCTGCTAGATTTCTTTTGTTCTCTGTATTAAAAGAACAAAATACGAACACGCATTTTACATTATTTTCGCCCAATTTACTTATTGTAACTTTTAGTACACTATGAGTAAAATGCGCGGGTCCAGAGGGGTGGACCGGGAGTCCGGATCCACCCCGAGATTCGGCGAAAATTACCTTTCTATTTATATTTCTTAAATAATTTTACACACGAAAACATGGAAGGACCCCTCTCGGAGAATTCATTGGGGGTGGACCCCCTCTCGACAATATTTCTGTATCAGCGCCTGAGTTCTTTCATGTGGAAGTCACCTTATTGGACAGTCTGGCGTTTATCTTTTAATCTTGTAAGCCTGCAATGGGATCTGATCCAAATTGGTAAGTATTTTCTCTTTTAGAGAGTACTTTTACCAGAGCCAAATTGTTTTCACTTGTTGTACACGATATCGTCCTTTTGGATATGATTAACCCTTCGGTACTTCTTCGTTTTTTACTTACTAGTACTACATAGTATAGAACTGATAAACTGATAGAACTGATAAACTTTTATTTACATCTTTTTTTGTAAGGATACGCATGATTAAATAATTTCTGTTTTACGTCACTCCACCATTATGTCACGTGTATGATGACGGCATCTGCCTGATGCATTGCATACAAATTTATAACTTTGCAAAGGACCCACCCGAAGCAGTGAGGGATCTTTTACGTGCCACGCCCACCGTGACACAGGGGCCTCGTGTTTTATTGTCTAATTCGGCAGACTGGACTCGAATTCGGGACCTCTTAACCACGAGCAGAGCACCTAATGAACTGATTTATACTAGCTCTATATGAATATCAAAATTCTTGGTTTGGGTTGCCAGGCGCGAATCCAGAAACTTTGTCGAGAGGGGGTCTACCCCCAATAATGAGGGGTCTACTCATGTTTTGTGTCTAAAATTACTTATTTTACATCGAAAAATAGCAAAGAAAGAGAAAAAGAAGAAGAAGAAGAAGAAAAAAGAGAGTATTTTTTTTGCCATATCTCAGGGTGTGTCCAGACCCTCGGTCTACCCCTCTGGATCCGCGCATGGTTGCAGAATGTTTTAGATGTTGGTTATCTCCTGCTTCCAGGTCGCGTCATTGCTGAAAAGTTAGCGTAAGCGAAGTAAATCTCCAATGAGTAAATGAATGAATGAATGAATGAATGAATCAATCAATTAATTAATGATTGAATGAATAAATGAATCAATAAATTAATCAATTAACCAACCAATCAATTAATCAATAAATCTATTAGCAATCGATCAATCAATTTTAAAATCAATCAGTCAATCAACACTTTTCTGGCTTTTTGTGCTAGCTTGTAAGAGTGTGACTTGTAGTTTCAATGATGTTCCGACATCCAATTTGACGTCACAATGGATGAGGTGAGATACTTGCAGAAATGGAAAATCACTCTGTATTACCAAAAGAATGGTAAATATCACATTGACGTAGTCTAAGTTCCTGTCATATTTTACATGTAGTTGCTATATTATTCCGTGGTACATCTATACCATGGGAACTACGATCTTAATTGGCGGAAATGATATCATTCTCCCATGACATTGTAATTTGTCTGCATTGACTGATTATTTCTTGCGCATCAATGAATTAATTATCACAGGTTACATTGTCTGTAATATCTGAAATCCATAAATTTGTTGGCTAATGGGACAGCAAAGTTTTCACAATTTCTCCATAAACGAATAAAATATGGTTGAAGTTGCCTCGCAATTCAGGTAAGCTGTTAATATAGTGTTTTACATTCTGAGTAATTTAATGGAGTAAATGGGGAAAGAGGGTATGTTGAACAATAGCTGTAGGAACATATAAACCACTAAAATCTAACAACAATGTAATAGCTCACTGATACTACTAACTTGGAAATCACAGAGTTTTTCATTTTCATATTTTGACAATTTTGGCTGGTATGGCCAATTGAACAGTAGATGCTTACTCCTCCCAGGTATCTAGTTTCACTTTTGATTAACAGATGTCTGCGAGTGTCCTTTGTCAGCCGTGATATGTTGTTTGAAGTTTATAAGTTTTATAATGCCGCTAAATGTGTTTTAATATTAAGCAAAACAACAAAACATATCTGCAATGGAAAAAATCCTTTTCCTACACATCCTTATTTCGGTTTTCAAACAGTTCAAAGCTGTGAATAACTGCTTAATTCTTTCTTAAACAGGGAGTTGCAATCCGTCTTTCTTCAACAAACCAAAGTCATAAAAAGCTAAGAACAAATGATGTAATGAAAAGATATATACACAAGAAATTCCAAATTAACTTAATACGTTTCACTTTCTATAGTTCTGGAATTGATTATAAATTCATGTAATTTTTTCTTTATGTTCTATTATTTTCTTATTACACACATTAATAATGCCTGTGATGAATTTCCACATCTTATATTATTCTATTTTTTCTCCTTTTGTGAGAGGAACTTTAAAATTTTTGTGTAGGAGTAGATATTTCTTCTACATTTTTTAAAATAATGAAATAAATTGACATAATTTAAGCATGAATTCGAAAGAACTCCACTCAATGCCCAATGTTCAAAGCCGAGATAAAAAAAACTGCATATTCGTTGATGATGGTTCCAGCAAGAACAATTGTAAATCCTAGATGGTATGAGATTAGGTGTCTCGAAAGAGTGAGCGTTTCCTGCTACTATGCAACATCCGTTGCAATTGCTACATAGAACCTCTAGGTGATAATGTAATATAATAAATAAAGAACATGTATACCTTTGAAATTTGTGCATCATATGCGCATTTCGACAAGTTATGTCTCTTCAGTGATGCTCGTAGTCGAATGATTGGAATTCTCAAAATATATAAAAATATGAAGAGCAGTGTTGAAGCTAAAATGACCGAAATGTGAACCAAAGAATCTATCTAAGGACAGAGCTATGCATGAGGGAGATACTCCTTAGTTTTAGAGTGATTTACTTAATTTGATGACTGAAAATTAGAAGTATATATTTCATGTCAGTACAACACTGAAAACAAGACTTATGATGCCCTCGAGGACTATCAGTCCACCAGCAGTGACACCGGCCTAGTGGTTATAATAAATGCAGAACATATATACTTTAAGTAATGTGTCAGATGTATCTACGTTTTATTGTGTTCAGATATGTCCCATACAAATATTATAATTATGGACATAACACATACTTTAAGTGTTTGCGATTTCTTTTTTTTAAATTTTTTTGGTTGAATTATCGTATCGTCCACAAACACTCAATCAAACATACATAAACCAAACAGACATACACTCGAAAAGTTTCTGCAATGTAAAGCACTTTGCTTTTCATTTGAAAAAAAAATATCTAAAACGTCACTGTATGTCCCTCCTTACTTCGCTGTAAGTGATGATATCTGAGAGTTTCAAATTTTGAATGATAATTTCGAAGTCAAACATTCAGCTGACCATGATCCGCCACGCTTAACATACCTGCACTTACCACCATATGATGCATGACGTAATAGGATCTCCTTCACACAGTACCTGTACTTATCATCATAAGAGGTAACTCGTAATAGGCACTCCTACACACAGTACCCGTACTTATCATCATAAGTCGTCACTCGTAATAGGCACTCCTACACACAGTACCCGTACTTATCACCATAAGAAGTCACTCGTAATAGGCGCTCTACACAAAGTACATGAACTTATCACCATAAGAGGTCACTCGTAATAGGTGTTCCTACACACAGTACCCATACTTATCATCATAAGTGGTCACTCGTAATAGGCACTCCCACACACAGTACCTGTACTAATCATTATAAGAGGTCACTCGTAACAGGCGCTCCTTAACACAGTACCTGTACTTATCACCATAAGAGGTCACTCGTAACAAGCGCTCCTTCACACAGTACCTGTACTTATCACCATAAGAGGTCACTCGTAATAGGCGCTCCTACACACAGTACCCGTACTTATCATCATAAGTGGTCACTCGTAATAGGCGCTCCTACACACATTACCCGTACTTATCACCATAAGAGGTCACTCGTAATAGGCGCTCCTACACACAGTACCCGTACTTATCACCATAAGAGGTCACTCGTAACAGGCGCTGCTTCACACAATACCCATACTTATCATCATAAGAAGTCCCTTGTAATAGGCGCTCCTACACAAACCTCCTGTACTTTTCATCAGAAGAGGTCAATTGTAACCCACGCTCCTTCACACGGCTCCTGCACTTATCAGGTTACCTACTTCGACTTCTCCATATATAAATACATATGGAATTTACACGATCTGACTCTTTCTACTGGGTATATGTGACGGGTGTTTCTAGCAAGCAGGAGATGCTCACTCTCCCCGGGCACCTGATCTCACTCCATCACAGGGGTTCACATATGCTCTTCAAGTAGACATTTTCAATGATTTTGTATGTCCTCTGGTTTTATGATTTTTGGACTTGTGCTTTGGATTTATCCATCATCTTTACATCATAAAGGGTTTGTTTAATTATTTTGGAGTATAAGATATCTTGATAAATGAATAAAATGAAACATATATTAACAATTAGACGACGTTTTGAACTAGATGCGAATTTGATTTTTATTTTGATTTGGAAAACATGCGTATTTCATTTAGAATATTTTACTTCATACTTCCTCTTACCCCTTCTTTTCATCTTGCTTTTTTTCTTTCCTTCGTTCTTTTTTCTTTTTTCTCCTCCTTTTGTTATTTATATCTTTGCAATATCTTCTCCTTGCTAATTTAAATTGGTAGCAGAGGTCCTGCTAAATTTTTGTATCATGGACAGAATTACCGAGGCCCTGTATTAGGCATAACACCTAAATGTTCATCAGTGATCCCATGGTCCAATACAGGACATAGAACATACAGGGTAATCACTGATTCCGATGGCCCGGTAGATAACACAGCGGGTAAAGTGTCATCTCTGCTTCCGATCACCCCGTGGAGGATATAGCGAGGAAAGGATCATCACTGCTTTGGGTAGAAGACGCAGGGTTATCACCGCATAGAATTACCCCCTAGCAAACATGGCAGGTAAAGGGTTATCCCTGCTTATGATAGTCCCGTTTCGTAGGTCTAAAGATCTGTACAATGCCACAGGCAGGTGTCGAATATCGACGATTACCAGGGTTAGCTATCGAAACGTTTCAGTATGGTTTACATACAAAATTATACCCGAGATTCTAACGGTCCGCTATCTTGTTGGAGTCATATGTAGATTTCATAGTTTTATTAATATATAAAACTATCTTTGATGGGGAGATTTATATATAATATTGGAATTCATTGACTTCATGAGCGACGATGTACATCACACAGTAGTAATTATATATCGGTGGGGACAATTAAAGTCTGTTGAACTAAATATCGGAGATCGTTATAGAACACAATGTAACTTTGAATTACACTTGAATACCCAATTATAACGGGGATTACTCAATGATTTACTCTTTGTCTCGCCCGAGATTTGCATTGATTTATTACATACGACGACGTACAATAAAACCTCTGAATGTAATTTTGACATCAAGAGGTTCGGGGGGGGGGTCCAAGGAAACCGAACATTTTACAAAATGGATGTTGAAATAATGAATAAGGTAATAAGTAAATAAATAAATGAATGAAAATATCTACATACGATGTTGATGGTACATATTGTTTTAGCTGTATCCACACATGAATTGATCAGCGCTATTCTTATACTTCACAAGTATATACCGGTAAAATCTATCCAGAGATAACCCCACCCAATTCCGAAAAAGATTCAATGGCATCCCGTTTTATTTTAGTTTATAATTGCTGTGAAACAAAAGTCTATATCTTTTATATTTTAAAATTTGTATTTTCTTTAAGAATATATTTTTTCATGCATATTCTGAACATTTCCTCAAATTTACAATGGTGATATCAATATGATTTTAATGTGTGCTTTTGAAAAATCAAACATAAGGTTTAAGCGAAGAGAACAGGCATTGTTATGCAACCACAACAACTTAAACCACCACAAGTCATGATTTTACCCTTTTATACACATGACGATAGTATCACTCGGCAAAAATGACATATTGTTACAACATTAAACAAAGACTAAACTTGAGACAGTCGAGAGTGACAAGGATAGTCCTCATAAAGTGTTGAAGATTTTAATGCTAACAGAAAAAATCACGTATCGCATATTATATTTCATATATTGGCATAACGTGACTTCGACGAAAGGCGCAAGTGGCTAATATATTTTTATGTCATTTCTGCTTATTTCGTAATTTATGGTATTTTTATATACATTCCTACAGCAAAATTGCTGATGATCGTCATTAACACAGAAAAAGGCAATAAATACTGTTGCACTGCATTAAATACTGTCGCACTGCATTAAAACAATCCTTTTATCATAATGTTTTATGATTGGGTTTATATGTAATTTATCAACATTACTTATTATTTATCATTTATTACAGCAATGGTGATATTCTCCTTACATTTGTTAAGGGGCAGGCCTAGGATTGGTACAATGGCTTAAAGCTTGAATAAGTGGTATTTTTTCATAAAATATATGGCTGCATGTGACATAACCCATGGCTTATTTGGGATGGAGGACGATACTAACAGCTATGGTTTTTATGTACCGATTTTACTTCCTCTCAGTGGACTTACCTTTCATTTCATAAATTTATTTCAGATGAAACATCGCGTGGCATGTGACAGAGGAAATTGCTCCATATAAAGATGACCAATTTTACTAATGAAACAGTTATCAATCAAACTAACCGTTCCTCTCAGGAGGAGGGTTCACAGTCATTTCCTGCACTTCTCATCGCATTCATTGCGCTTCAACAAATAGTTTTCCTGTTGGGATGTACTGGGAATGGTATTGCCATCACTGTTTTCATTAAGTATTTGAAACTTGATTCGAATATGAATATCGTAAGTCTTAATATGGCTATAGCCGATTTTATCCAAGGACTAGGGTCTGGCGCTCAAGCTTTTTACTTTTTCATGCCGTTTTTGAATAAAAACATGCATACCTGCTTTGTCAGATTTTCAATCATATCTTACCCATTGCTGGTGTCGCAATGCATGGTTACTGTAGCAACATTTGACCGTTTTGTAGCCATAAATTTTCCACATATTTATATGAGAGTAACGTCACGAAAATGCACGTGGCTGTCCGTCGTTATGGCACATCTTATCGCGTTTATTATGAACATCTTACCCAGTGTTGGTATGAACAATTGGAAGGAAGGATCTGTGTGTGAACTTCAACATGTAAAATCTTCGACATATCTATTGCTGTATTCGGCATTTATTATAACACTGATGACTATGACAATGCTATTTTATATATTCATATTGCGAAAAGCCTTAGCATATCAAAAAAGGTTAAACAAAACTAAGAACAAAACAAGAAATGCAGAATTCCGAAGAAACATTTTACTTGCCAGAGCACTAGGGATTGCTACTTTAGTTTTTACTGTTTCGTGGTTGCCTTACCATGCTTTTGAAATAAAATTTGCATTAGGTGATACTTACGACTTTGGGTTTGGTCTTTCGAAGTGGTTTGTATTTATTGGGATAGCAAGGTGCGTTGTAAACCCTTTTATCTACATGTGGCACAGGAAGGATTTTAATACGGGAGTCCGGCGTCTTATATGTGGAAAGAAGAGGGATTACAGACATCGTGAAACTGAAAGTGGAACATCGGTTAAGCATAGCACAAATAGAAAAAGTGAAATCCACATGATTTCTGACAGTCACATGTAGATTCTAAAGAAGTGAACGAACAGTGAAAGGGCAAATGTGAAAAAACCCCAGCCATTTACCCCTGGCAGATCTACCGGGGTACTAAGTTAAGTGATAATGAAATCACCTTTTACCGACCAACGACGTCCGCCGTAATGCATTTATAATTGACCAATAAACTATTTAAAAGTATTCTTATATATTACATATCAGCAGCGATGCAGATAAAGCTGGAATATAAGAAGCACATAAGAGGAAATTAAGGTGAAAGTAATGCTTCACATGCTTCAATTGTGTATATAATATAAAGTCACAGAACCAAGGCCACTGTATATGAGCACTGTACAAATTTGTAAGTAGTTAACAGATGGCAAGACCAAACATTTCATTGTATATGCATCCTACAAATGTAGCTTGATGTAAAATGCCTGCGAATACCAGTCTTGTTGATTAAACAAATGAGTATTGAATAATTTTCTATCCTATTGTGGATATGGCTAGCATACAGGAGACACCTGTGTTCCTTTTTGTGAATACCACAGTGACATAGAATCAAGTACCTTAATAATTTCCGTTTAAAGGAAACTCATGTTGTAATGCAATTTTTTTCAGTTTCTTATTCATTAGATTGCTGCTTATTAAAAGTTTGTTTTGAAGAATTTTATGACTTATTCTTCATGTTGCATCTGTTTTTGTGACATATTATTAAAGTATCATGCTGCATGGTATATATATATTCTGATATATATGTTTTAAGTTACTTTTTGAAGTTGATTTAACAAGGATAAAGAAATGGTTTCATGATTCGTTACATCCATTTAAGAAGACATCACATGAATGTGCTATCAGATTAAAGAAACCTAATCGATAAGAAAGCATACCGACATTTGACTAAGCAGTATGACAGCAGTCATTAAAACGAAAAAGCAAAATCTTAGAAACACAGAATACATCACAAAAATTAAAGTTTATTACAGTTGAGACTTCAACTTAGGACGGTCGGTTGATGTAAAGTTAGTTAATCAGTTGCTGTGGCTAACTATAGAATATACAGAATAACGTTTTATTTAAACATTTTAAGAAGTATTTTTAAAAAGTTAAAAAAAAAAAAACTTTGTTAATTGCATGCAATACACTTGACATTGAAAATGTCTCGGAAATTGATGTAGATATATATTGTACTTACCAAACCAGTTTGAATTGGAGTATAGTATCTATTGGTTGAAATATATACTTCAACATTACTAATAATAAATATAGAACATGTGTACCTTTTAATTTAGTGCACCATACTAGTATGCGCATTTCAAGTAATAAAAGATTCTTAATTATTCTATAACTATGGGAAATCTCTCTCTCATTTTTTGCTCATTCTTATTATGGAATCTTCGGAATTTAAGTTTATAATTCTTTGCTAATAAATATTCATACTTCAGATTTCCATATTTTCGGACTGAAGCATCACTGAAGAAACATAGGTTGACGAATTATTCACATGGGTTACACGTATTTATGTTCTCACATGTATTAGTCAAGAATAGCATGGTATGTGGCTGTACTTGGTTTAATCTGATGAAAAACAGAGCTACGTCTGCTTAGATTTAAATCCCCTTGAAATAGGTGACACAGAAACAATGCATCTGACATCCTGCTATACTCAAACTCAAACTACGCTTGAACGTGATTCTATTATTTATTCATTATATATAGATGCGTATTTCTGATGATGGATACAAAGTTTTCAAGGATATTTCTCCTAGTAAACGAGATGTCCATTTATATTAACAAAATTTATGAACTTTTTTCATTTCTAAAGATATCTTCACTTGTGAGCCATACATACCTGAGGACACTTCTTTTAGATTTTTATCAAATATTACAAGGCACAAATTCATAATGAAAAAGTTTAACTTTTTTTCAACATTTTGCAACATAATTATGATTTTGTATTTTTATTTATTTGTCTTCTTTATTTTTATTCATTAGCAATGTAGAAATTATCTTTATAACCAAACTATTCTAACTCCCTTGCCTTTTATGCAGCTCGTTCGAGTATGTAACAATAAAGGAATAAAACACAGGTGTATGAGCTAACGTCATTTATTAGATTATAAATGGCGTTCAAAAACTCAAGAGGTTACAAAAAACCAAATTAATTATGGACTAGAAATAATGACTCAGACAATTCATCATAATTAATAACTAAAAATATTAAAATTCTAATGACTAACAATGAAAAAACATTCCAAAACATTACATACGAGAAGATGGTGCCAAAATTCAAAGACCATAAAAACATTGTTCGACTTCAGGTCATCAATGTTGCGCCATTTTTCAACATTTTGCAACATAATTATGATTTTCAATATCTATTTATTTGTCTTCTTTACTTTTATTCATTAGCACTGTAGTAATTATCTTTTTATGTTTATCTGGCCTTGCAAATGACTGATATCAATATTTTTACGAAACAATGAAAATTTTCATTAGATGTGTTTCACATCGGAACCAGCTGTTTCGTCCCTAGAATACTCTTAATATAACACCAAAGACTGCATCGTTTCGTGGCGTTCTTTGGGAAGCTACTTTTTTATAGTAATACAATCGCCATAAATGTAATCCCAAACGATGATATGAATTATTATATGGACAAAAGATATTGGATTAATTCCACCCTCGGTTGGCTGCCTAGGAAAAATATCCTTACTGTGTGTACTTCATATTTTACCGAAAGTTACATTGTTTTGTTAATTTTATTCTTGTTAACATTACACCAAGATTGGTGTACCAAAATGTTGACGGTATTTTTCTGACGCAGTTTTCTGAAATTTAAATCTATGCAACAGACCGAAGCAATAAGGGATCATTGACGTGTCACCGTGAAAATGGGCCTTGAATGTTTGTCTCATTAGAAAGACAGGACATCTGAAAGGTCAAGAGCAAGGAGCAATTTTTGTTTTTACCGGTTCATCAATGTAAGCAATGGAATGTATTGGGATGTCTTATGATAACCTATTACACTCAGGATAGTAGAAATTTATCAGGAAGTTTTACCGAGAATATTTTAGCGTCCGCTTTCATTTGAAAATGGTTTTACACTTTTAAAGAAAAGCACCGGGAATTGCAAAAAATATACCTGTCTAACATCTGAGGCATATTTCATGTTTATAAAGTTTTGGCTTGCATAAATCTGCGATTTGAGTACACGGAGACTAAATATTCCTTCATGGAGAAAACAGACAAAAACAAACAAACAAACAACAAAAAAAAAAAAAAAAAACCAAAAAAAAAAAAAAAAAAAACCACACACACACACACAAAGAAAAAACAAACAGACAAAAAAAAAAAAAAAACCAAAACCATTAACAGAAAGGGGGAAAATCCTAGGGAAGGCAACGAACTGCAAATTATGAACATACACATGTAATTATAAAATGAAATAGGAAATATTAAGATGACATTTTCAGGACTGTATGATCCCTTTATTTAGATAGGTAGGTGTTTGG
This sequence comes from Pteria penguin, assembly GCA_035048485.1. Lineage (NCBI taxonomy): Eukaryota > Metazoa > Mollusca > Bivalvia > Pterioida > Pteriidae > Pteria > Pteria penguin. The sequence continues at coordinate 36,509,220 of CM068584.1, forward strand.
TTGTCAACAGTACAAGTAATAATATTCGGATATAAATGCAAGGAGGGATTTCATAAAATGTCTGCATTATACAGTTAAGTAGTATTAGAATCTGTAAGCGACTTGAAAGTAAATGTCTACAATAACTTGTGGTAGAGGTCATTCTTTCGTGAATATGACAAATATTCACGAATACATATGATTGGATAGAGGTAGGTGCAATATTTCAGACTGTATCGATAGAGCTGAAAGGCAGTGTAGTGGTTAAGCGCTTGACATGTGGCACCCACGATCCGGGTTTGATTCTCGGAATGCGCCACTATATTTAAAAGTTGGTTACCTCATGCTTCATCTTGTTGCGATATAATAGAAAAAATGTGTGGAAAGCGACGTAAAACACCAATTAATCAACCAATCAGTCAATCAATAGACAGACCGGTAGTCGTTTGTTTATATAATACAATATTATTGTCATATGCTGCATACATATACAACAATATAATATTCTGAAAGAATGTTTTAAATACAATTATGCTTATTGTTTAGTGTAATAGGCAGACTTATCGCAAGATTATAAACTCTTTGTAAAAGCTAGGATTTTCCCGCTTTCAAAATCAAACTTACAAACGTTGTTTCAGTTATAATCCCTTTATCACAAGTTATAGTGCGCCAGCGGTTAGTTATTTACTGTTTAAAATCGATTTCGAGGCTTAGTGATGGATGCTTTATGATTGTTGGTAATAATAAGGGTGTGGTGTTAAGTTCGCAAATTAATTACGTTTCAGTTTCTCTACCCTTCGTAGTTGTTCAAAATTTGTGACATTATCTTTCGTTTACATTTCGTTTAAAAGAGAGATTACAACATAAAGAACTTAATAATATAAAACTTATGACCGATAAGATAATCCTGAACATAATTTTGAAGTGGAGATGACTATGATGATGAGTATGATATGAATATGATGATGATGAATGTGATGATTAATGAGTATTATGATGATGAATATGACAATGATAATAATGATGGTTTTGAAGATGATGATGGTTATGATGATGAATATAACAATGATGATAATGATGGTGTTGAAGATAATGATGATGATGATGATGATGATGATGATGATGATGATGATGATGATGATGATGATGATGAATAACTGAAAAACAGGATCAGCCTACAAAATAATCTAAATTTATGTACTTATACAAGGATTAATGATATGATATCGATTGTCGTATTGCTGGAGGACAAGAACAATTGAACATTGCATATCTAATGTATTTTGAGATAGAAGATTTATCGACTAAGCTGCGAGCAAAACGTTTATGAAATTTGTTATTATAAGACTAGGTAGTACGAAAAATGACGCAATAGCGAATACCGAAACATTACACAGAGAACTTACACCGGAGTCAACTTGAGAATTTATCATTCCACTATCAAAATTACGTTGATTTATTGAGATCTGAAACGTCATTAAGTGAAGTTTATTTGAAATTAGATATCGGAAAGCTATCACACAAAAGAAAATTATCCTTTAGAAAATAATACGTGTGATATCTTTGTAATATAAATGTTATTCTACCTCTTCTTTGAAAAAATGACATGAATTCGGTTAGAAGTGATAATAAGGTGTGCAGTCAAATATCACACTTTATTCATTAAAGAGGTTTGGCTTATATGTCTCAGGTTCAGGTTGAATACTGTATTTAAATTGGTGTTTTTATTTCTATTCATCGGTTATAGCCTGTGTATATTTCTGTACCAAACTTCATTGAGGTAAGAACATTTGCAGAAGACTTATTTTAAAAATAAACCTGCATAAGATATATTTGTATATCAATTTTATTGTATATTACATAGGAGATCTTAGAAACATTTTATTTGCGAAGAGTTATTTATCTTTTTGGTCATTATTTTTCTAACTCAAATACAATCATTTCAAAATATTCCAGGGTCTGGCGCCATAAACTGAGAATATACTTAAGTCATTTTTTTTCATTTTAATTTATTCCCTAATCAAACGTACAAATAAATTCTCATGCAGAATGGTTTAATTCTATTTATTGACAAAATAAAACTCAATGAAATCCAAAACCCAGTTATTCATTCATTGTTACACAGAAGAATTTGAAATTTCGACTTAAGTATTTTCTTAGTTTATGACGCCGGACCAAGGTCAGAAAAAGTAAAATTATTAGCACGAAAGTCACACAATGTTTAAATAACTTTTATGAAGTACAGTATACATTTTCCAAAATTGTGTAACACGAAATACTTCATTTCTGATATAATTTTGCTTAAAGATATTTTAAGAAGTATTTTTCTAATAAACACGTTTGTTTCCTTTTCATCTTTTTCGTAACGTATATTTTCATATTTGTACGTTTTGCACGGAACAATAGAAATTATGTTTTAAACTGTTCAATTTCATTATTAATTTCAAAGTGAAAACAAAACATTATTTATTAATTTGCAAATGATTTGAATTTCAAACTATTTCTAGTTGGTTCCTAAATCGTACATACGCCTTTGTAGTTTAAAATCAAATACACAAACATTTGGCAACACTTTTCCGTATATGTTTGACATTTTTATGATATATATATATATATATATATATATATATATATATATATATATATATATATATATATATATATATATATATATAAAAGTCCTTTGACGACACAACTACCTTTTCTTTTTTTCTGATTGAATTTGTTGTAGCTTTTGATCATACGATATACATGTACAAATATTCAAGATAGTGGCCTATTTGGTGTGTGTGTCACGCCGCCAGGAAATGTTAATAACATTCGCACAAATTTTGTAGCTTTTTTATATTTCGTACCGTTATTAGACATTTGAATTTCTTATCTATTGATATACTGAATATCGTAACACTCCAAATACTATGATTGTACCTTCAGATAGTATCAAAACTCATAAAGGAAAAATGAATCTAAGACGAAAAAAGGGATTAATCATTACACCAATGCAAAATGAAAAAGATAACACTAATACACCGAAAATTGAATGTTTATTTTATTGTTTGTTTGATGAAATTGTGCATAAATGCTTATATTAATCCATCCTTTAAGTTTTTACGTGGGAATAACATTAGAATCAGTATTATACCATTCCGCAAACTGTTTACATCCATATTTTTATTCCACTTCTCTATTTGTCCCATTGCGATCCAGCGGTTTCGGGGACTGAAGCGTCATCAGAGTTCACCAGAACATGACCTATTACGCAGTTTCACCAGATCTTTATTCGCAGTGGGACTAATAGATAAGAGGAATAAAGACATGGTTTTAATCAGATTGACCATTCCGTAAAAATATACCAAACGTTACATTTTGCCACTGAAAACATAAGTACCGCAGCCAAAGTTAAATGATGTATAACAAACTATTCTGTGGTAATGCAGTGGTAACTCGTAGTGTGTGAATATGGCACTAATAACAATATAGGCCATGTCAATAAGACGAGTTAACTGCCCTTTGTTCACCAAGATGGTGCGCAGTGTGGGTATGGAGTGGCATAAACGGTATTGTATGGTCAATCGAGTATGGTGAGATATTGTTACCTTTATATACTTTACCATGGTGTGCAGAAAGTAAAATATCTATTATGAAAAAATACACAATTTTATTGAAAGGACCCATACAATAGTTGCTATTCATTTTAAGTGATACATGAAATTTCGGCCACCAAAGATATTAAATGGTCAGGGATCAAATTTATTTTCACTCAAAAATGTTTTGTTCATCTTGCCTTAAACACATTGAATTGTGAAAATATTTTAAGGAAACGAGAATATAAGAAACTAGCCTCAGCTAATAAGCAGAATCCACCCAAGGCGAAGATAAACGAAATGAAGCATTCGAACAAATATAAGGAAAATCTCACAATTTATAATTATATATATCAAGATGATGCTATTGTCATTACCCATAGTTTGTCTTTAGACTGTACACCGATAACTTCTGCAAGTAATTATGATTACTTACATCTAAAATTTGCTCAAATATGAGAGTTTGACTCCACATAAACTATTAAGTCTTTGACAGCAATAATCACCTCTTTTCTTTACAGTGGAAGTATATAATTGCTTAACATATTATGCTTCTCACAAAAACTATGTGTAACATGGTAAAACACGGAGCAATACTTAAAAAGAAATATGTATTATTCAAGACTAAATAGAGATATAAGCTATCACAGACTCCTGAAATAACAAGAGCTTAGATCACGTGGCATGGAGAAAACGCGAGGTCGTGATTAATGATTTTATTCGTGCTTTTATGCACACCATTTCTTTGTTCTTCAGTTTAGAACAAAAGATTTGGTTGGTGATCTTGGTATTTAGCACCCCTGCTGACCGGTCACACCCGCTGTGATAAGCTTGTATAGATCGTATTTAAATGGAGTTGCAAGGAAAAAATTATAGTTACAATCGGTAAAAGGTTGCGATAGACAGTGAGGTAGACGATGATAAGGCGATACCCTGTGCGATACGATTTAAGCAACTTAAAGATTTAAAATGAATTATTTACAGTGTCTTACATCGTCGCATTTTATTGCATTTTGCAGACAGCATCAACAGAATATGGAAAACTCCAGCTTGTCAACTTTAAACCACACGGTGGACAATTCCACAAGTCCTATAGCTGCTCCACCAGGCTTACCGACCATTCTGATTACTTTCATTGTCTTGCAGCAGCTTGTTTTCGTACTAGGATGTTCAGGGAACAGTATTGTTCTCATAGTGTTTGCAAAATATATCAAAATTAAGTCCAACCTGAATATTGTCTACATCAACATGGCTATAGCGGACTTCATTCAAGGATTATCATCCGGAATTCAGATCTTGTATTTCTTTTTTCCGTCACTGACAAATAACATGTACACATGTTTCTTACGGTATAGGCTGGTGTCGTTTCCTGTGTTTGTTTCACAGTGTCTTGTCACTATGGCCACATTTGATCGCTTTTTTGCTATCATTTTCCCACATCTGTACAGTAAGCACATGACCGTGAAACTGACACGATGTCTTGTTGCATTGTCTTACATTATTTCTCTGTTGATAAACATTACGCCATTTTTGGAGAAACGATATTGGAAAGAAGGACTTGGCTGTGGAAAAAGATTCATTACATGCAAAATATATTTTCTCTTGTCAGCAAACTTTCTATACACTTTCATGTTGATGACGATGATTTTGTACATATGCATTTTACGGAAAGCTTTCCAATATCATCGTCGATTGAAGAAAACAGACAATGAGGAGAGAAATTCGGTGTTACGAAAGAATTTGAGAAGCGCTCGGGTTTTAGGAATAACAACCCTTGTTTTCACATTGGCATGGGCTCCATATGAGGTGTATCAATATAGGTACGGGCTTGGCAAATATTGGGATTTTGAATTCGGCCTGGCTAATTGGCTTGTATTCTTCGGGATATCACGCTGTGTGGCTAATCCCTTTATTTATATATGGCATCGGGCAGATTTCAAGCAGGCTGTGAAAATGCTTTTCTGCTACAAAGAGCAATCCGCCAATAAAACGGAGGAAGCAAACACCACTATGACGAAGACATGAGATCTTATTTTATTAAAAAACAAAATAAATACAAAAAAAAAAAAACAAACAAAAAACAAAAACAAAAACAAAAACAAAAACAAAACAAAACAAAAAACCCACTCCCATAACAAAACAAAACAATCACCTCTCCCCCCTAAATAAAACCAAAAAAATATATTAAACAAAAAAAGAGAGAGAGAAAGAAAGAAAATCATACCATACCACAAGAAAAAAAAAACCAAATCAAACAACCACTCCCCTATCCAATAAACCCCCATCCCACCCCGGGCCAACAAAAAAAAAACCAACCCCCCCCCCCCCCCCGACAGAAGTGCTATTGTAAATTGTAATTGTATAACAATGATGTCCTATATGAAGTTCACTTTTGCGATGCATGTTCGTGGTGGTATTTGTCCTGCAACTGAGTCTGATTTCTCCTTGTCTTTGTAATAAACACTTTATTTTTTTAAAGGGAGTGTAAATTACAACATATTGTGTGCGATTTGGGATTGGAATAATATTAAGCAATTAAACTAGCTTTTACAAAGCAGCAGTCACTTTTTACATCTAAGATTTACATATGTATATGGGGGCAGGCGTGGTGTAGTGGTTAAGCGCTAGGCTTGCGGCGCCGACGATCCGGGTTCGATTCCAGGGTTGCGCCACTATGTTTAAGAGGTTGGTAACCTCCTGCTTCCATGTCGCGATATAACTGAAATATTGTTGAAAGCGACGTAAAACACCAATCAACCAAACCATATGTATATTGTTTTGCCCCTCGGAGATTTCTATTAAGCTTTGATATAAACCTTGAGAGTGGCTTGTTTATCTAGGTGATTTGAACATCAAAGACATCTATTTTATATTTGTACTATTGCATATACGATCAACGCTCCCTTGAATTCAAAGTGAGAGCTGGGATAGTACATTTTGAATAATACGTTCTTAAATTACTTACACATGTTTGAAGAGAAGACATATTCTGATTCTAATCATTTATTAAATATTGTATTGTACATTTGTCAGGTTTTTCTATGTTGTTATTTAATAAATGTCCATATATAGTTGTATTGTAGTTAATAGTTAGAGACTGGATAGTACAAACACCGGTGACCATTGAAATATATCCTTTGTGAAACGTACCCATTGTTCTTATTACAGTATATACATGTATTTCATGTTTATAGCAAATAAATGTTGAATGAGCTATAGATGCTAATAATATATTGAAACTTGTGTGAAAGTTTAATATCATCATTCAAAAATTTACCCATCTTTAACGAGTTTTTTCAATGCTGAATGATGTTTAAAAATAAGCTAACATTTATAACTGACGAACAACATGATGATGGTTTTGATGATGACGATAATGATGATGATGACGACGACGAAAAATATGTGGTGGGGAAAAGAAAGTGAAAAATCTTACAGAGTAAGAAATTTGATATACTGATAATGTATATACTCGGAAATAGGAACGAAGTAAAATAAAATGCCTATATTATGGTTACAGGCAACATTCATTATAAATATCTTACCTTCTATACTAGAAGGTTACCTACTTCGACTTCTCCATATATAAATACATATGGAATTCACACGATTTGACTCTTTCTACTGGGTATATGTGACGGGTGTTGCTAGCAAGCAGGAGATGCTCACTCTCCCCGGGCACCTGATCTCACTCCATCACAGGGGTTCACATATGCTCTTCAAGTAGACATATTTTGTTATTTTCCATTTGTTTTTTATTTTCACTGATGTTGTATGTCCTATGGTTTCATGATTTTTGGACCTGTGGTTTGGATTTATCCATCATCTTTACATTAATCCCCCAATCCCCCCGTGATATATGTTTTATTATGCACTTATTTGTTTACTTGAAATTTAGCTTCTGGATTTTATTTACTTGTGCATTTTTGTCGACAAAATATATGTTACCTATATTTCATAATAACTATTGTATCTTATTGAATTGTTGTTGTGAATAAAGGTGGCAACCCATATTTTGCTTTAAATGACAAACTAAACAAGATGTCAGAGAGAATAAGACATCAGAAAATCACGCAAAAGTAAAAGGGGAAAGGGGATGTAGAAAAAAAGAAAAAAAAATAGAACAAAGAAAAAAAAATCAAATTTGTTGCAATCTCCAAATTAAAAGCAATTTTCGAATTTCGTTTCAATTATGACAGAATCTTAAATTTTGCCCTTGGGCACGTGATATGAACCAAAACGAAAGAATCATAACTGAATAAGCCAAAGAAATTCTCGGATTTGCAGTGAATACACTTTTTAATTGAAAGATTTATTTTTGTTTTGCATTGAAACTGAAACCAAAAACTTGAAGAAGGTTTATTATTGTGGAATTTGTTATATTATACATAGATATATACATTTCAAAATTGATTGATTATTTGATTTCTGTATTACGTCGCTCCTAGATTATTCCACTTCTAAGGTAACGGCATCTTTTGCATTAAAAATTTTTACTGTTGTAATAAACCCATTCGAAAGAGTGAGGATCTTTTGTTTGTGCCGTCTGCCGTGACACGAGACTTCGGGTTTTACTTTCTCATCAGAAAGACAGAATACCACTGTGCTCATAAGCCCAGCACCTCATCCAGTGAGCCACGCCAGCTGTATGTTCAAGAATAAGAAGTAAACTAGTTGTCACCAGGTTTCACGCTACACGTCATTTGAAAGGAGAAGAAAACACATTTGACTGAACTGCATTAGTCAATATGAGTCATGAGAACGGTAACCGACTGTAATATACTTGTAGTACTTACTTAAAGTAAAGATGATGGATAAATAAAATGTGGACAATTCAAAGGACAATCCATCAAATGTATCCTGGAAAAATTCTCTGGTCATACAACGTGAGATAATCATTAGTCCAGCAAGATACTAATTTGAATCCTAAACCCTCTTATTAAGAGCGATACTTCAGTATCAATTGGCCGCTACTTGTTATCTTCTACTCACCGTAGATCTACTAAAGTCTCTTGATTCAGCAAACCACGAATCCATCGTTATTCATTGGCTTTTGTAAATCAATAAGTGTTTTGCAATGCTAAGCTGATCTCGAATCACTGTATTCATTAGTGGTATTTGCATTATATCATGGTTGCTTATTAATGCAACATTCACGCTAATTCCTTCCATCGTGTTGATCACAAACGACAAAATTGTGCCCCTGACTTCCTTTATATTTATTCGTGTAGAATAGTATCCTATTTCTGTGGTCTATGTCTGTAATATTTTCGTTTGATTGAACAATGAATGCAGTACTGTGAAAACTGAACATTTATTATCTAATCATTATTTTGAAAAAGAGAGTATCATTGAACTTTCCTTAATGGTTTCTAGAGACGAGAAAGCGTCAGATGTAGTAGCCACTTAGTTTACGAATATAGAGAAATCAATTTATGTTGTGAAAATCAAACATCGTTTGGTAATAATGTAATGTCATCATAATGTCGTCGTTATGTATAAATACATCAGGCGAATCCCTTCCTGATGTATGTGAACGTCCTAACATGACTGGGTCAACTTTAAGCCAGTTCACAAGAATATATTAATTGACAGTAAACTTACCACTCCACTTAAATGTACAATACCCCTCCGGTACGTCCAATGTAATCGACTATATTCTGACGTGTATGTATTAACTTTACCTTTTTAATCATAAAGTTGAATCTTGCCCATTTGCATTTTTCTTACGCACGGCGTAAATTGCTTCCAGTTTTAGTTAAAAGTGGATACATAATAACTTAATATTAATGCCGAATTAATGCTACAACTGTACTGGTCAAGAAGGTAATCCGGACGTCAGGCAAATCCGAACGGTTCAATAAAATCATATCAAATGAACAAATTTTAAAATGTCAGTTGGCATACAGTTTAAGAAGATGTTCTTTCAAGTTGTACAGTTAAGATTACTTCTAATGGTCAATGATGTAAAATACGAAAGTAACTTGTGTCACATGAATATGGCACTAAAACAATGCATAATTATAACAAAAAGTAACAATAATAGCTGTCGTCCGGGTATTCCGCGGGCCCGGATTTACCTTCCCGGCGGATGCAAGTTATCGAAATAATCTATTATTTTCTTAACATGTAGTGAAACCCGCCATATTTGGAGTTTGATAAGCGGTAGAGGTGTTTAGTTTTTATATCCTATATTTTATAACTGATATGGTGACAGCATCTGGCTGACTTATAATTCCGACAGAAGAAATTAGGTATTTTCAAAGTGCCACGTAATACACAACCTTAATTTCTTATTTCTCATCTCTAAGACAGGACGCTGACAAGCTTCCGACTGGATTTGAACTCCGGACCTCTCGATTACTGGGCTAGTTCCCAACACGCTGAGCCATTCCGTTTCCAGATAAATTGGAAAGCTAATAAATCAGCGAGTGTGATGTTTTATATTTTGATAGCAAAACTTTTTCTACTAGTTCAGCTTTGCTTTAAAAAGGACACAAATTTAATGGATTGTTGTTTTACGTCAATAGTCGATTTTTAAAAATTATATAGAGACGGCATCTGCCTGATACATTGCATAGAAAATGATACATTTGCAATGAACTCATCCGCAGCAGCGAGGTATCTTTAACGTGCTACACCTACTGCGATAGGGAAAATCGTTATTTCTGTCTAATTAGATAAAATTTAGGAAATGACATCGGCTTTTATAATTAAAAGAATTATTTACATACTTTTTCAATTTTAGGATTTTCTTTAAATTTAGACAGGGTTCTAAATGAAACGAGGATTTGACTAAGTTTGATCCATTATAAAACTGTTTCCTATGTGTGTTATTAGAACGAGAATAACACCCACACCTCAATGTTCAGACAATAGCACACTGAACGGATATTCCGGCTTACATAAAGTCAAAAGTTCAATAGATAAAACAATGCACAGATATATTATAATGCGTCACTGTTTCCGGGAATAAAAAGAAAGGACATGCATTCTTGCTTGAAATGGGATCAATATTAAGGGAGTATATTACATATACATGTTAATTACCTTTTCATCAGTGAAAAGGCATACAGTATGTTGCAAGAAGTGAAACATCACGCGTGCATTTCATATCAAGAGTTTCGAATAAATATATATTGAGTTTTGCTTTTGTCATAAATCAATATTAAACACGAGGAAATTAGGCTCGGGATTAAGCGGTCAAAAAGGTCAAATTAATCTGCTATATGATTCAACATAATTTTAAGCTCTCTTTTTACGTAGACGCTTATTGAACGAAACGTTTCATTTTCTATGTAATGAAAATCCAGAACGAAATTCGTGCCTTTGCAGCAGAACAAACTATGATAAAATATTGAAGAAAATTGAGGCGGATGGCGGAATGTGTATGTCTGTGTGTGGTGAGGGGGGGGGGTGAAAAGAACTGAATGAATACTATGAAAATAAACAACAAAGACTTCTGAAGTATACTCAAGACGGGGGATCAACAAAAGCTTAAGTGATGTGATTGAAAAGTACACTGTTACAGATCTTAACACATGGTCATACAACCAATGGATTGAAATCTGAAATTGAACAGATTAATGGTAAGATCAAATCAATAGTCCAAACAGCATGAAATGAAGAGGGCTTACAAAATCTGCTTAGATGGAAAAAAAATAGATATCAGAACACACATATATATACGTATGTATAAATTTAGTGCGCTTCATGAGCATATAGAAAACATATGGTTCTTTAATGATTTTCAAATCCGAACTTGTGGAAATCTAAAGTGTATGAAGAGTATTTAGTTACCACATTGACATAAACGTAAGAACCAACGAAATAATCTAAGGATAGAGCTATGCATGAAGGAGATACTCACATGTGTAAGGATGTTTGTCACAGTAAAGAAACACAAACAGTCTATAATATTGCAAATTTTCGGCCTCACGACCTTTATCAAGGAATTTAAAAAGAGATGATTAATATCATCTTTTGTCATCTCTTAAATTGTTTGATAAAGATCGTGAGGCCGAAAATTTGAAATATAGAGTTCCTTTACTTTTTATGTACCGGATTTCCCGTTGGAGGACTATTTCGAATATTTATTGTCAGAATGAATTGGAAATATTCATTTAGATTTAGCACAGAAACACTGCAAACTGGGTGTGTGAATACCATCCATTACTATCTGTCCACCAGCAATGATTTCAAAAGATATCTACCAAGCATAGGAGAATTTCTGCCCCCTCTACAAATAAAAAAGAGGAGTGAGATAAAATACTCAGAAAGAACAAGCATCTCCTGCCTGCTGGAATCACCCGCCCATCAGCTGCCTTAATAATTCTGGAATTATCGATAACTGGTCAGGTTTACCTGACACTACAGGATAGATTTTTATAATGTAGTCGCTATTGTGACGGCATGAATGAATGGAATCTACGATGATTATGGATTCATTTATAGCGATATCAAGCTAAAGCTTATAACCGTCATATACAGTCAAACCTGCTTTGAGCAGTCATCAAAGGGAATGACCGCTTAAGACAAGTGGTCAATTAATACAGGTTGATTTAATATAGAAAATGAATTGAGAGATATAGAAAAAAGATGGTTGTTTAAGAGAGGTGATTGCGTAATACAGGTTTGTCTGCACTTATGACAAGATTTAAATTCAATCTGTAATACAAAAATATTTCCTCTTGTATGCCTCTTGCGCATGTATAGATTCGCAAATCGTACTTGTTAGGGAAAAACACCATGTTTCAAGGTTGTCCTTTTCCAAAGTATTTAAAGTTTTCACATGTTTCTTCCTATTATACGGTTACTAACACTGTAAATTCCCAATTGTGCATTATTTACTACCTTAAACATGTTTTGACCATAGTAGTAATGATGATGATGATGATGATGATGATGATGATGATGATAATAACAATAATGATGATGATGATAATAATAAAATTAATGATTATAATAAAAATACTACTACTACTACTACTACTATTACTACTACTACTACTACTACTACTACTAATAATAATAATAATAAAATGCACTATATACCTTTATACGCAATACGTTGCTTTGATTTTTGTTATTTTACACCATTTCCTGGATGAATGCCAACATTCGTTCCCAGTCTGTGTATACTATTACCGGATTTTACACACTTAATCGTATTACCTTTTATCCGTCACATAATATGAAGCCTCAAAATACAAAAACGATCATTGCACATTTACAGAAACGTGAGATATCCAGAAATTCAAATTACAAGACGGTCAGCTTTGTTATCAGCATTGGGGTATTTTAAATGTGACCGATACTAGATAAGTGAGAAATGTCAAGCATTGATCAAGATATCACGTAATAATCGTTTGTACACTGTGCAAAACCATTTAATTTCTTATCTTTATTTCAAATGACATCATGAACTAGTTATTCTATCACACTCACTGATGAATCCAATCCTTCATTGTTGCATATCTGTGGTATAACAGGTCATATTCAGTGGGAAACTAACCTTGTTTGACCTAATAAATGTATTGGCACTTTAAAGGCACAATTTGTGCGAAAACGTGGATTACATTTGTTCTGATAAATATCTAAGAATTCAAATTCTAATTCACATTCATTTTATAATTATATGATAATCAAGATATCGTTCATTAATATAGATTCACGGGGTACATAACGGTCAGGGCGGCCAGAATATAAATAAAGACTATTCCAGGGGTTGGGGTGAAGATGTGGCTCCAATTAATAACACTTACTATAATCACTTGACTCTACACTAGTTAATGTATAGTGATTCGAAGGTGTTATATCAGGTTTAAATACTATATAATGTATAAAGTAATGAAGGTATGGATTTGTATTGATGGTTACGTAATCCGGAAACAGGTGCCTATGGCTCTATTTCTATAGAATAAACCTGATATATGAATATCACAAAGATTTATGTTTCTTTTATGAGCATCTATGGGTCTTTTTTAAATTTTGATATAAAAACTGCATCCTTTTAACGGTAGTGCGATTTGAGATATGAAATGAGTTTGTTGGTTTGATGAAGGTTTTAGTATGAATAATCTCGTCCATTTTTAACCTTTGCTTTGATAAATGTAGAATCCAGGAAATCCTTTTTTTTTATTTGCCATTCCATATGCTAATTTTATAAGAGATTGGGAAGAAGTATTTATTTTAAATAACTCGTTTATTTGATTCCCCAAATCTTGAAGGATCATGGATCTGTAATATTGATATCGACCATAATAAAGTAATCGAAGATTAAATGAACTTCATTTTATTTCACAAGTAATTTTGTACATTAGGTATGTTGCAGTCAGATGGATTGCATTTCATTCCAATTCCATAGTCAATTATTTGATTTTATATGTTCGAATTAAATTCAAAAGCAATAGTGTAAGATGATATATGACATCAAATGTTGGAGGAGTAGTTTGTCCAAATGAAAATATGTTGTATCAAAGTCAATTCACTGAAGTGCATCGTTTTGAAAAAAGATATCATATTTATTACTGACCAGCAGATACTCAGCGTGTGGCATAAAATGTTTGATTTCCAATATACACAATATCTATTGGTATCAAGAAATAATAAACATTTTTCGAGTGTGCGACCAAGTTTGAGATACAATGATATTTATATTCACTTTTGTATACGACATACTGGGAAGCAGTTGTTATTGATACGTCACACACCCACGGTGTCATGGATAATAAATTGATAAGGGAGATACACTAATTGCACAAGACACCCACTCTAACATAATGTTCTAGACATAGCTTTATCAAATATTCAATAATGTTGTGTTGAAATATTCTATACCAAATATTCATCATTTAATAATTATAATTTCCACTATTTATGCGCTCGACCATCATCTTTGCTAATTCAACAACATTCATATGCTTTATTTTATACTTGCGACTTAAAGTGTTATGATCTTCCAAAGGTAAACTGTAACTAATATGCTACTTCCTTTTTACTGTTTGAAAAATATAACAAAACTTCCGTGCACTTCAGTAAATGTCACAGTTTGATCATGTGATATAACATAAACAAAATCTTCAATTCAAAGACACCGGCCGTTTCCTCATCTATATTACATTATTATTATCTGTAACGTCGGATATGCATGATCACCAGCATATAACTTCAAGAAAAGCGATTTTTAGATAGACTTCTCGGCCAAGGATATGCAAGTGGTAGACTACAGTCCTCCTTTTTGAAGGTATAAGGTCGATATGAGGACCTAGAAAGGGATTAGGGTTGGAAACTATCAAGGATACTTTTATAACTATTTGTCTTTTTATCTCAGTAAGTTAATTAACTCTGGACCTTGGTTTTGTTTGTTTTGTTATTGCACTTTGCATGGTGGAAGTTTTTTTTTCTAGTGTTTGGCCTCAGAAAATATTACCTACGTAAGTGAAACCCCTTCCCCCAGAATCGTTAAGGGATCCTTAAATGCCAATATCTATCGTAAGATGCGTGCTCATTTATACTGTCTAATGCGGACGATGGGAAACGATGCAGAAGGTTTTGGACCTTACAATTAATCTCAAATGTATTTTGATATATAGAGAAACATTTTAATTTTGTTACCAATCAGCTTTTACACCTAGAAAAAGGGGTCAATAAAGCAGCTTATGAAAACAAAACCCCATTATGTGTTTTGCATTAAATATGTTTTCAACTCATTAATTATAATGTGATGTCTTTGTAGTAAAATCCTACATTATGCAGTATATGTGGGCTGAGAAACATAAATATCTGGTAATGAAAATACACTATAATCAATGTCGATTTTACTAATTGCCTTGTTCTGTATACCAATCAATGCTTGTTTAGAAGGTTTTGTACTTTACGTATAATGAGTTTTTCGTTTTTCTCTTAAGAAATATATTCCGTTTAAAATCGCAAACGAACATTGAACATTGAAGTATTCAGATTTCAAAGATTCTAGAATCTAATTCGTTGCATTCATAGACTGAAGCAGTCAAAGAGCAATATAGTAGGTATGGATACAAAAGCTTGTTTGATGTATCGTATCATTACGGTTCGTATAAAGCTTGCATTAATTCTGGATTTGAATGGCTTGGTTCAGAAAAAGACAACAATACAAAGTCAACCTACAATTAGGTGTTATTATGTTAGTAGCTTCATTTACTCAGAATCGAGTGCCCTCGAGATCGACATCAAGTCCACAAGGCAACTTATCGACATTTTGCATTTGCGATATAAAGCACACAGAGAGGCATTTTCTCGCAATAATTTCGGGATCTCGCACTGTTTCTACCTGAACAATGGACGCCGTGCATTTGATTGTTTTACGATTCCTGCATTTTACATTCTGAATAATTTTTGGTGTGATTCAAAACAAACTGTAAGTACTGTTAAGATTTTAACAAGAGGAAACTGCTTTTCAATGAACATAGTTAACATACATACTGCGATGAGAAAGAAAAAAATTGGTACCATTCAAAGAAAATATTAAGATTTCTAGAAATAACATACAGTTCTTGAACGCAGAATAATATAATACATGTACTAGTGAGTTTGAATCAGCATACATATATTGAATTCATTAACTTCATAGAAGATTTACATCCATTATATATTGCTGGATACTGTAAGTGATCCATCTCTATCATATCCCTATACTCAAATACTATCTGCACTTAAGATGATACCTAAGACGTTTTCTCAAAAAAAAAAAATCGATTGCAGAAGTGAAGTAAATATCAGTTTTAGGTAACCATATTATATGAATGTTATAATTCGGCGAACACGTATTCCAAGAAATCAACGGTTTTCTATTAATTCCCCAGTTTTATTAGACGACTCGTTCTTTTATTCCTACGTCACTGTGTTTATGATTAAGCGTCGCTATAACAAGCAATTGGTAAAGACTTAATTTAATAGACATTTTCAGGTAAATTACTGATATAGTCTATAGAACTTTAATATATATGTTCATGCCATATATCTTAACGAACTCGGAACTGATCACTCGGCAAGATTTAGTTCCTTCCAAGAATAAACACAGGGAATATGATACAAGTATAAACACAGCGCCAACGGCCTTTTATAATGAATATAGAACATATACACCTTTCAATTTTGTGCACCAGGTGCGCATTTTGACAACTTATGTCTCTTCAGTGATGCTTGTAGCCGAATGATTGGAATTCACATGATAAATATATATATATATATATATATATATATATATATTATATATATATATATATATATATATATATATATATATATATATATATATATATATATATATATATATATATATATATATATATATATATATATATATATATTATATATATATATATATATATATATATATATATATATATATATATATATATATATATATATATATATATATATATATATATATATATATATATATATATATATATATATATATATATATATATATATATATATATATATATATATATATATATATATATATATATATATATATTATATTATATATATATATATATATATATATATATATATATATATATATATATATATATATATATATATATATATATATATATATATATATATATATATATATATATATATATATATATATATATATATATATATATATATATATATATATATATATATATATTTGACAAGCAGTGTTGAAACCAAAATGACCGAAAAGTGAATCCAAGAATCAATCTAAGGACAGAGTTTTGCAAGAGGGAGATAGTCCTTAGATGTAGAGTGATTTACCAAAACTCTTGAATTTGAAACCAAAACTCTTGATTTTGACATGTTTCTCGAGAACTGCTGTAGCGGGTTATGCATGCACTTACTCTCCCCTGGCACCTGGTCTCACCTCGGAATTTTTCAGTATTTCGGGGTTCACAACATTTCCTTTTTGAAGATAACTACATAATTTTGTATTTGTCCTTAGACTTTGAGAATGATTAACGGTTTGTTACTTCTTCGATATTGATTACATAAAATCATGACTGAAAATTTAAAGTATATATTTTATGTCAACACAAACGCAGATCTTCAGTACAAAAGCACTGAAAACTAAACGTATGATGCCTTCGGGGATATATATATCCAATATATGCTACAAGAAGGCAATGCGCATACTTTTCCACAGCTTGTGTCAAATATGCCAATTTTTATATGTATTCTGGTTGATCCCTTTGTGTCACAATTGGATCTCGTGAGCAGAAACAAACGAATTCACTTCCAATTTAGGGTTTCGGCTATGCATCAAAGAAGACGGTTTTATCTTAATTAATTGTTTTTTTATATTTTGGTTTTCTATTTTCTCAATTTTTACTAATTTTGTTAGTCTTTCCTTTTCAAAAGTCATCGATTTCTCGGTTGTAATTATTCACAATTTTTCTGCATGTTCATATAAATACCGAGTGCGAAAAGTGTACTGACCAAACATTCGTAAACGGTTACTTTCCACGGCATCTGGTTTGACCTTAGTGTATATTCGTCCAGGAATGTCCACCTTGATACCCAAATGGAATGAAGACCGTTTTGTTGTATCATACTTGATTGTATATTTATGGCTATCGGAATGATTGTTTATCCACTGTCTATGTTCATATACCATAAAGATAGAAACGTGACAGAAAACATGTTAATTATGTCGCAGCGTTTGGATTTTGAAATCGAATTATGAAATCTAAAAAAAGGAGCATAATTCAGGGCCATTGAAATCCCATTTTATTTTATTGTGGATAAATTTTACTGTTAACTTTCACTTGCCTATCAGAAAGATAATTAGGTTCCATAACCCATTGCAAGTTCAAGTTTTCTCAGCATTATAAAGTGTTCAGAGTTGTACGAAATACAGAGTTATGTATTGTATTGCCTATTGAAACACTAGCTATACGGGAGATACTCCTTAGTTTTAGGATTATTTACAATTTGCTCGAACAGTAAAATTGAGATATATATTGTGAGTGCAGAGGTACCGAGCTGAGACGAGGACAGAAAAATAGTTTCATTCTTCAAATAAAAGAATTTTATATTTATATTATGCTCATATAAATTCTAAATTATTATAACAATATCCCCTTTCAAAAGATCAGAATTCATTTATAATTGAAAAATAAAATTTTTTTCTCTAACCCCAACCCACAAAAAAAAAAAAAAACAAAGTACGTTTGAATCAAGACCAAAATAAAGAAGATCATTTCCTGGTCAAAATATCAAGAAGACAGATGAAAACCAACTTGATACCGATATTGATTATATAGTCA
Source organism: Pteria penguin (assembly GCA_035048485.1). Taxonomy (NCBI): domain Eukaryota; kingdom Metazoa; phylum Mollusca; class Bivalvia; order Pterioida; family Pteriidae; genus Pteria; species Pteria penguin. The sequence goes on from CM068584.1 coordinate 36,528,082, forward strand.
AATAGGACACCGATGTGACGCGGCCTATGATATATATGCATAAACAGATTTGAGATGAGACAGGACGCAAGCATCAGATGTATTGCTCGTTTCAGAGGTATAATATAGATCGTATGCAAAGGACAAGCACGGTAGATGCGAACGCGGGGTAAGTTTAGTTTTACATTTTCAGGGAGAATAAGCTTGATACGTTTATTGACAATAAGTAGAGGATGGCAGTTATTATAAAGAGATGCTATGTAGTTTGCGGATATGTTTGTTCTCTTTCTTTATCTTTTTCTCCCTTGTTCGTTGCATGGAAACTTATCAGATGATATCGAACGGAACGAGGGACTACTAAAATTATTAAAGGAGTGAATAATTAACCATACATTAATGTTTAGAGCTCAAAGAATCATTAATGTTTTGACAAACAACGATAGAATGAATGACAAGCATATGCATCAGAACATTAGAATTTAAGCACATTTAGTTATCTGTATATTTCGAATATATCAATACCAGAAATAAACTTTATGATCTATCCTGAGCTAGAATGCTTCCGTATCCACATGAGATATTTACTTTAAAATTGACTATGATAAAAGTTTGCACATCATGAAATATATATATATATCATGAGCATTACTGAAGAGACATAAGTTGTCGATTTTCGCATCTAGTACACAAAAAACCAACGTATACATGTCCTAATATACATTATGTGCCACTCTAATATGGAGTTTTAATCTCATATGTCATGTGGTTATTCAATTGTTCCACATATATTTTGGATTGTCCACCATTTTTTCTAATACATTACTTAACAGAAAAAGAAGGTTGAAATGCGGATACAATGCTACAAAAATAGGAATATATGATCTATTAGTAATAATTATATTATTGAAATAGAGACGGACCTTAAAACTTTATCTTATAGATAAGTTATACGCATCTGAGACACCTGATTAGATCAGTCCGATTGGTGATTGGCTGGTCTCCACCGTTTACCTTTTTCCTTTACTATACCCTATATACATAGCATTGTTAATATACTTACGATGTCAGTTTTAAAAAACCCAGTTGACTCTGATGATACTTGCTACGAGTGCTTGAAAGATTTTCAGATCAATCGGCATTGACTTTCATTTCTTGGAAAAACATAAAAATATGATAAGCATATGACGGTTATTGGGAAAGCATACATTCTTTAACCTTATGTCTGATCCTTCTAGAAAAAAAATCCACCATATAATGAAATATTAACAGCATATATTTTAAACTGGTTAAATTTTCTCTCAGTTCACTAATTATAAATATTATTTGGAGAATGCCTCAATCTTGAATGTTACATTCAGAAAATCAGGAATTTGAATCACTACTCAGCTACAGATAAAGGGAAAACAGAAGATATCTAACAAAGCTGTATGACAAAAATCACCAAGGACATGCACACAAAACATCAAAGAGGATATCCCATACCTAAATGCAAGATATTCTCTTTATTAAAACCATATTTTCAAACTCTTTGTTGAAGCCCCACTTACAAGATTGGAATTACCTTCAATGAGCAGGTGATAAATATATGAAGTTTTGACTGTTATAATTGGTCGCTCTGAACGGAAGTATTTACTCTTCTTGACTACAAAATCCAGCGCATGTGGTAGGTTTCTTTAGCTTAAAATCTATTCTTAGTACTGCAGCAAGTGAACAAATTATCCACTGGCAATATAGAAAAATATTTATGAAATCAGACAGTTCATTTATACACTAACATTGAAATATACAAATACTGGCAATTGCATATATATACTACATTATAGTAAACTATTCTTTATATACATATTACCAAGATAGACATTTAAGTTCTTGTGCAAGTTTAAAATAATGTGGATAATTAATAAATGCCTCTGAGGACATGTATCATAAAATGTTTAAGTTTAGCCTTTTGCCTAAGAGACAGAGAAAAAGTAAAAGTGCTTCTGCTGACGTTTAACGAAGGAATCTTGAAGTAATCAAGTTTCTCGCAAGGCAAAGTCAATAGCGTGGTGTTTCTTCACTAAATGGATAAAAGAATTACAAGCGCTTAGCATGTATTGGATAATTGTTAACGCTAAATTTGTATCCTGTATGTATAAATATTTGTTATTCAGAAGAAGGTTGATATACTCTTATGCATATATTGAAATGCAGAATTTAAGGTAATGACAAAATGCTTCTAAATGTACGTCCTTTGATTGTTCTGCTGTTACGGTGAGTGGGAAGGTGGGCCCGCAAACCGGTTAAACACACCATTTGTTTGGCTTTTGTCAAATTAAATGTCCGTCCTAAGTCGGTATCGTAATTGCACTACAATCAAATATTTTTGTAATGTGTTATATGTTCTAGTATATTATTTATATTCATGTATTGTATAGCTCCATGGTGACTTCTGCCACATAACTGAGCCAGTAACTCATCTTTTTTTTTCTTTTATTGAAGACGTTTTGCTTACAGTCTTTTTTAGGAATAAGAAAAACTTAAATAGACCGATTGTCGGTGCGTGAAACAAACGACACAAGAACGTACAACGTTGAAACTACTCTCACAATGATATGTTGAGGAACGTTTGAAATTGTCACTGAGGAAGTTCTATGGTCGACACAAGGATCTAGTGCATATTTATATATTCAGACATTTGTTCACGTGCGTTTCGGACACCGGAATTTAAGTCAGGCAGATTTCTTGCCTTGAATGGGAAATTTTGTCTTCGTGTTCTTGTCTCCTTCGTGTGTTCGTACTTGTATATTTATGTATTTACTTCCTGAACTTGAAAGGTTGTTGCAAGAATTTTGCGACGGGTGTTGCATGCAACTAGGGGACGCTTACGTCTCCCGGGCACCTGGTCTCACCTCGATTTTATTGGGGTTCGCATTTGTCTGAATATAAGACTATACACGGTATTGTCCTTTTATTCCATGGACTATGACATATGGTTTACCCTTCGGTACTTCGACGGTTTTTACTTAAATTCGGTAAAAATAATAAATAAATAAAAGAGAAGAACCTCCTCCCCCAAATGCATAATCACATCACAGATGTTATCCCATGTATAAGACGTCTATATGTATATGCTCATTATTTGTCTAAGGGTGGTACAATCTCACGTACAATGTGCTTAAGATGATACACCTTTCAATGGATAATTGAACATTTACATGCGAGAAAGACTAAAGATTAATAAAAGAACAAATTTCAATGAAACACCTCATAAAGTAAATAAAGTAAAAGTAATTAAGATAAAAAAAAAAATAAACATTGCAGATGACTATAGGCATAGATAATTTATCTAACTGTGGCACATTATAGTGTGTAATGTAATTTGAATGTGACACATTTAGCAGTTTAAATCCGTAAATAGAATTATGTGCACATGAGCAAAAAAAAAAAAAAAAAAAGAAAGAAAAGAAACACCAATAAACAAAAACAAAACAACCCCCCCCCCCCCAAAAAAACCCCAAAAACCCCACAATAAACAAAAACAAAAAAATAAACAAAACACACACACTTATACATACGCTAATAACCCCCCCCCCCTCCCCCATTTGCAAAACAGAAGAGCCAAAATTTATTACATTTATGTAACAATAAATAAATAGCATCACAATATAATCAAATAAGAAGAAATTTATAGCTTCAAGCTATACAATTATTTAAGCAAGAAAAAAATTACTGGCTCAGTTATGTGACAGAAGTCAGCAAGGATAATTATTCCAAGAAGCTTTTGTCCGTTTAGGATTGATAATATGCTTGATATTTTTTTTTGTGAAAATGAAGTACGGATTTGATTTGACCAGATGCTCTCATTTTTATTTACAGAAATGGTGAGTGAATAATTGTTTCTAGATTCGTTCAGAGGTCGTCTTAAACAGCTCATAGCTGGGTTTATGTCCCACGCACCACCTAGTGAAACAGTGATATTTTTTTGATTTTCTTTAAAGGAACGTCTCAACTTGATGTCTTACAACTGTCTGCATTGAAGGTAATATCATTTGTCTGCTTTATGGACAATATTCATGGAGAGGCATAATATATAAGCAATTGCTGAAAACAAAGTAACTGCTTCTCTTTATAGTTAGAAATAAGGAGGTAATCTTGATCGCCACATGTTTCTTAGATCAAAGATACAACAAAATAGATGGATCTACGAAATCTTTACAGGATTAATATAATCTTAAATTTTATTGTTTATATACCTCTGATACTATTATTTTTCTTTATTGTTTTTATTTCAGCAAAATGACAACAAACTTTATTTTCACAGACAAACGATGCAAAAAATAAAGATGCTAGAGGTAACACATGCATTGAATTAGAAAGTAGAGTTCTCCACGAGCAGAAAACTATGTATCCCATGTAACGTCCGGTCAATTACCTTAATTATTTTCAAAAGAGGGTTTATTATAGTGCCTGAAACGAAATTTATACATTTTACGCTAAAAATCGATTTTATTCGTATCTGTCATCAGCATTTTATAGCTATTTACTACAATGGAGGAGTGTTTGGCGGCAGATGCATCGATGTGCTCGGAGCAAGACAAGGACATTTTCTGTGAAGATGTCGACACAGCAGTAAGAGATACAATAGATGCATTAGTGGCATCACCTGATGACAACGATACTTCGACAGTAAATCTTCTTTCCACATCCACAAAAAATGGCTTGACGATTATTTCCCAAACAAAGAACGGAAAAGAAAAGCGGATACTTCGGAAAAGACGCACACACTATAACAACGACATCGCCTTAAATCCAGTTCACTACATAATAGCATCTATGTTTGTCTGTTTGGTTAATTTACCATTTGGAATCGCTGCCCTGGTATTTGCACTTCTTGGAAAATCTTATTCACAAGATGATGTTACAAAGGCAAAAGAAAGACTAACAATTTCAAAATGGCTTTGCATCGTAGGGACAGCTCTTTTCATTGTAGTGCTGGTTTTTATATTGGTTTATCAATATGTTATTCTACCAAATATCATCTCAGATTTAAGAGGCTTATTTAATTGAAGAAAAAAATGCCAATAAGTAAGTGTGCTGTTTTGAATACAACAATGGTAAAATATTCACAGACTAACACATTAAATAAAGATACATCAAAATTAAAATAAAGAAATAAAATTAAAGTTTTTCATTTAACAAATATTTATTTGAAAAATGTGAATAGTGCTTAAAAAAAACCCACAATATTGAACTGAGAGATCCACTTTATTATACATATAGTACATTATCGTAAAAATTCTTTTATATAGGTATGTATGTTCCGATTATTATTAAAGTGGAAGGGGTCCCACATAATAAAAAGAATCACTTGTAAGAATAGTATAAATTAAAGGGTACTAAAAGAAGTCCATTTCAGACACTGCAAAGTCGGTGGTACTAGTTTCAGCAAGAACAATTACATATCCTAAATGGGATAAGACCAGGCATTCGGAAGGAGTGAGGGTCCCCTTCTGGCGTAAACACCTGTCGAATATTTCCAATAGAAAAACTCTCATGTCTCGTTTTGGTAAAGCCATATTGGTAATTTTTCAGATTGGTAAAAATTCGTCTTTGTGTATGATCGTGTTCCAGAATATTATTAAATTTTGAATAAAAGGAATGAGCTTCATACTGTTCAGCAAAGTGTTTGTGTCTACCATACAATTTTGCTCTTTGATAACATCGGACTGGAACTACACTACATCAATGTGACGTTAAATGAATGAATAAACTAGCTCAGTTGTGCAAATGTCATGAAACCGAAAAGTACAGAATCGGTCAATTTGGAAACATCGGGAGCATAAATAAACCACATCCTTAATTGAGAGTGAGATAAAGTGGTAGGGGAGAGTAAGCATCTCCTGTTAGCTAGCAACACCCGTCACTCAATTGTAATTATTTTCGAATACCAAGAATAAGTTGATGTTAAAAATATAGTTTAAAGGTAGTAGCAATACGTAGGAATTCAAATTTATTAGGCGAAGAAAAGGCTAATTATATGGGGATACGATCATACATACAAGGTAAATAAGCAGAAGAAGAACCAGTTATCAAAATTGAATATAGAAATCATTTATGAATTGCGTTTTTAGGTCTTGATTTTAACTTACCAACCATGTTATTGATTGATATGTGCCTAATTTGTTTAAATTTTTAATGTTGTTGTGCTAGTTAATTATTGATACTCATGAGTATGTACAATGGAGTTTTCAGTATGTCATTTAAATAAATCTTATTTGTTGATATGGCTTCAAGTTGGTTTTTGCTTTGTTGACTACAAGCAGGAATACTGAGGCGATTACAATTCAATACATCACCTATATTCTCTATTTTCTCTCTTATGTTCCCTCATCTTGCCATTAATGTGTTGCTAATCCTTCAACTTCTATCTCGCTCTTGTGGCAATCTTGAATGTATGTAGAGTAAACATCTCAGTTTATATTACGAAACTTTTCTGATCTTGTTATAAAACGCTTTTCAATGCTAATTAATTTTCCGGCATGAACAGCAGGTTTTGAAAAACATAGATAGTTAGATATGTATATCGACATTTTCATTTATAATAGGTCTCTCGTTATGTATGTATAATAAGAGAGCTGACAATGGATCTATCTCATTAAAGCTTAATTGTTAGTTGTTCTGAATACACGATGGTTAACTTCTGGCCATATCCTCTGGTATTAGAACATCAAAGGTTTTGATCACATACCTTATTATATAGGAAGCGTGATGGGCAATTCATAATGCTTTCGGTATTTGGTTTTGAAGAGAAGATTTTCTATCTATTATCACTCCAAGGCTTGAGGTAATGAATGCATTGGGTTTTAATCGTAGAATTGCATTTGCATCTCATTTGAAGAAATATAAAAATACCTTTGATCCAGTAGTGTAATATCAAGGATATGCAGAGTAAAACTGAATAGACTTCACAAAATAAGATGAAGTATAGACTTGTGACTGTCGATTGAATTAATCGGTGATTGTGAATGGAGGGATTACAAGTCAAAATTTTAACTCACCACAAAGCATATTGCATTCAAAGAATACACATATTTAATAAGTACTTAATATTCCTCCAAAGAACAAGGTCAAACAAGTTGAAAAAAGCTGAGAGGTCATCAAAATAAAAACTTGAATAATAGAATAAGGTTTTAATATAAAAATATAAGATGACAGCAAAATAAGGTACCTGTGGTCTGTTCTTCTGAGAGTGAGGTCACTGGCCTGTGGGTGTTCTTTCATCTTCCCTTCGAAGATCTATCACAGATTAGTAATTCGGATTTCGACCTTCAAGGAAAAGCTCGTATAAACCACAAAGGAACTCAATACATGACTTATGGTATTAATACTTACGGTAAATAGAATATTTCGAACCCAACGATATGATTATCTGAACTTCTGAATACTCTTGATTTTCACATAAGAGCGCTGCTGAACAATAACTTTTCTGAATTAAGATTTAAAATCTGAATATGTTTGTAAAAAATCTTTTTAATGGAAACGGAAACCCTTAGTCAAAAGTTTAAATTTAATTTGAACATATTGTGTATTCAACTCTAAAACGATAGTGCTGGTTCTAACAAATAGGACTCCAAATGGGGAATATATATACCATATGATGAGACTCGAAGAACATCGCCATCTAACCACAATGGCGGATCCAAAGTCGTCCTGTTCATCATAAATGCTAGTATTATATTATTTTGCATAAATAAAATGTTTATATCAGAAAGAGAATACAAAAGACATCTGACCAAGCTAATCCACATGTTTGATTCTGCTACCGAAATGCAACTACTCAAACGCAGGGATGATACAGACTACATATAAGCAAACTCGCAAATATGATATAAGTTAGGGAAAATGTGTATGGAGCCTTCAGACAACAGATCGGGGGTAAGTAATTTTTGCTGAGCGTTTGCTTAATATTTATGTTTGATATTTACTGCATTTGATGCCGAAGTGCATAGAATCCTACCGGTTATCCTTTTATCACAATTGCAAGTTTACACAACATAACGAATTGTGACCCTATCATTCAAATAAGGCCACAACCTGCGGCTATGTCAATTGAAATAACAAACGTCACTCAGTTGAGGTCTATCAATGTTTAACGGTCCCATCTCCCGACTCGCCGCAAATGCAGCACAATGATAGTACATATAATCAAAATACATAAATAATCCTCTATACAGAGAACAAGGATCTATAAGTTTCTCGGGACGAGAGGTCATAAACATTGACACAGGAAATTTTTTATGGAATAATATGCTAGGATCAAAATATGTCAGGCGACATCAAGATAAGCCAGCCTTGCTTTGCTTAATACATTGCTTTATAATATATTTATTATAATATTAGCTATCACAGATCCCTCCAAGAACCAGGCATAAGATCAGGTGTCATAGAAAAGTAAGGATTCTCTGTGGACCGGTCACACCCATCCGGAACACACGAGTTGGTTCTTTATACTACGTAACAGTAACCGGATTCGGACGAGAAAGTATAAATACGTTAAAATTTTACACGTAAATCGCCTGCGTATGTTTGTAACTGCGTGATTCGGCTTAGAACTAGATCCGATATCAATCATCTGTAACATCGAGTATTATTCATAATATTCGTAATATTTCATATTAAATACTAGGAAAAACATTTAGGCCATTTCTTTAATTTTTTTATATAATAATAAAATATATACCGGCGTGTATATGACATTCGCCATTTAAATGTCATGTGACGTACATCCGCTACCAAAGAGCGTTCACGTCCGGGTCTGTGTTTCCATTAAAAGTAACTAACCCGTGTGTTTCGGATGAGGTCACACTGCGAGGCCATACTAGTGTAACTCATAGGCGCTAACAATATTACCGTAGTCAAAGTCGGTGAAAAGTCATTATCAGTAAAATTGTATGATATTGTACTATCACGGTACAAATGGTTCAACTAGGACTGCAATCAAATAAGGAAGTCAACCACGTCAGGAAATAATTTCTGATAAGCGCAAAGAAGGTCTTTATAGCGAGCGTAAAATTTGCGGAGTGTAGAAATAAGTCGTGTCGAGGATTTTCTTTACAACGGGATTCGATTGCACAGTTGTAGTGGTAGTAGTAGTAGTGGTGGTGGTGGTGATGGTAGTAGTAGTAGTAGTAGTAGTAGTAGTAGTAGTAGTAGTAGTAGTAGTAGTAGTAGTAGTAGTAGTAATAATAATAATAATAATAATATTGACAATCATAGAAGTAGTAGTAGCAGTAGTGGTGGTAGTAGTAGTTGTTGTTGTTGTGGTAGTAGTAGTAGTAGTAGTAGTAGTAGTAGTAGTAGTAGTTGTTGTTGTTGTTGTTGTAGTAGTAGTAGTAGTAGTAGTAGTAGTAGTAGTAATAGTAGTAATAGCAGTAGAAGTAGTAGTAGTAGTAGTGGTAATAGTAAAAGTAGTAGTAGTAGTAGTAGTAGTAGTAATAGTGGTGGTGATGGTAGTAGTGGTTGTAGTAGTAGTAGTAGTAGTAGTAGTAGTAGTAGTAGTAGTAATAGTAGTAGTAGTAGTAGTTGTTGCTGTTGTTGTTGTTGTTGTTGTTGTAGCAGTAGTAGTAGTAATAGTAGTAGTAGTAGTAGTAGTAGTAGTAGTTGTTGTTGTTGTTGTTGTTGTTGTTGTTGTTGTTGTTTTTGTAGTAGCTGGAAAACGTTTAATATATAGATGTGATTGTCATTCTCGACGTCATTTCTACCCTCTTATAAAATTGGCGGAAACACATAAATCAATAAATAGTTTCATATCCTGAACAATAGATGTGAGACAAGATGCCGGAAAAGAGTAAACATGTCCTATTTGGTTGTATCCAACATTAATGCCCAACACATAATGACAGTATAAGATACTTCATAACTGCATGGGTGTCACAAATTCATAACAAAGATGTAAAAATCAAATTCAGGAAAAGGAATTCGTTTTCAATTCTATTGAAATATCTATTAGAAATAATATTGATTGATTTTTGTTAAACGTCACACCACAAATATTTCACGTATATAGTGATGGCATCTGCCTGATGCGGGCATACAAATTTTGACCTTTGCAACCGACCCACCCGAAGCAGTGAGGGATTTTTAACGTACCATGCATACCACGACACGAAGCCTCCGTTTTTACTGTCTCATCTGAAAGACAGGACGCCGGCATGACCACAGCGGGACTCTAACCCCGGCCTTCCGATCAGGAGTCCGACGCAATACCACTAGGCCACGCCGGCTTCATTAGAAATGAAAAGACATCGTCATCATTATTATATTTATATCAAATCTTACGTAGAAAATCTTGTATGGTTGTGAATGCAGATGGAAACGATGTTAATTATGCACAAGGAAAGTCTTTACAGTTTTTGTTTGTATTGATTTATTTATTTATATTTATTTATTTATTTGCATTGTGTTTTTGTTGTTGTGTAGTTGTTGTTGTTATTTATTTATTTATTTTTTTTTTTTTTGCTGCGTAGTTATGATTTTTGGTGGTTTGTAATTTAATATTTTTCTTTGATTTTGCTTTTTTTCCCTTTTTTCTTTTATGTGTATGTTTTTTTTTTTTGTTTTTTTTTTGGTTTTATTTATTTCTTTATTTCTTTATTGGTTTTTGGATTATTATAATAATTACTATTATCATTTTGTCATATAATTTCAATACAGCTCGTACTATTTCCATAACACTTGTTAGTGACATTTCTACGAAACGTCATTCAATGTTGTTTCCATAAATGATCATTAGACTGAATAGGACTAAATGGATATTTTGCAGATTGCTACATTGAAGATGACTCGACCTTTCCCATGCACTTTCCTCAAGTTAATTGTTAAATTGAAATCTATTTTAAACACAATTTAATTTCTTCAAGTAGGGAAGTCAGATTAGTGTAGAAATGAAAATTCTTTCCTTAATCAAGACAATCCGATGCAGTAATCAAGTTTGGTCGTCAGTACATGAAGTTGTTCTTAAGGACAGACACGGAAATCTATGTTAATATTGGAACGGATTTTGACTTTATGGTTATATCTATGATATTCATATTCGCACAACATTTGATTCAGAAAAAGAAAATACGGGAGAAGGGGAGGGGGGGGGGGGTTGAGGGAGTAAAATGTTTGATCCATCCTTATTGCAGGGGGTTTGAGGGAGTAAAATGTTTGATCCAACCTTATTGCAGGAATTGTCCCAGTCAGAGTAAACGGACAAAATTGAAACAAATAAAAACAGAATGTTACAAACGTATTAGATTAATCGTTAATTTTTCAATCACCTAAATTGTGCAATTGATATATCGTGACTTGATTCCGTGATCTAGTACATAGGTCATACTTTAACCCTTCGCATGTTAGTGTTCGACAAAATTATCTCATACTACGATAACTTAAGAAATAATCGTGCATTGATGGCAATAATCTTAATAAAGGAGACATTGTTTGAACGTTTTAAATCGAAGACCGACAATAATCGTAGCCAAAATGTTCAAAGTGTACTGCCAAAAGTGAAAACCGAGGTACATTTTCATGGTAGATAATGGTAATTAAGAGACTCCTCTATATCTCCTATGGGATCCTTGAAATGTTATCAATAAGGCAGATGCCGTCAACATACAGGGGAAACAACAACATCAGTACCAACAGTAACAATACAGAAAGACCTCATTGCTCGGAAACAAATGCTGATAAAGTATTTTTTAATAAAGTTTTAATTTTCTGTTCGTGTTGCTCCGTTTCAACGTTTCGACCGATGGCCTTTATCAAGAAAAGATGAACTTGGAAATGTCTCACATCTTGACTCTATGTAAATTCAATAAAAAAAAAATGGGTATTCTTTTCTCTCTGTTGCTGTGGCATGCAATGACAGTACTGTAATGGCGTCATGGCTCCAACAATGTGACGTCCAAACGGCGCGTCGCCCTGATGTTCCTCTGTGCCGCTATTGTATGTTGTTGACATTGTGGCGCTGAGGTCCTGCGTGGAGTTCTACTGCATCATCCGGGCCAAAGGATACCTGAGACACAAGAGAGACAAAGCAGTGGCAATCCATTTTAATTCTGAAAACCATTGTATCCAAGATTTAAAGATAATAATTTTAGAAAGATACAGCACAAATTCCAAATACTACAGGAAAAGTCGAGAAGACTTTTGGATTAAAGAACTAAACACAGCAACACCGCATGGCGCGAATAAACAAAGCTTAGGGATCCTTTGGTCGAATTATGCAGTAGAACGCACCACCACGCAGGACTTCAGCCATACAATGTCAACAACAAACAACAGGAGCCAGTTGTTCGAAACTTAAACTCCGGTTCAGCTAACCAGTGGTAAAAATTTGAGAGACAATCACTTTAATTTATAGGACTTCTGTATAAAAATCTACATTACTTCATAAAATTGTTTAATATGCTACATATCAGTACACAGACTATGACTTAAAGTCTTCCAATTTCAAATATATAGTAAGATGAAATTTAAACATTGGTTAGCTTTACCAGTTGTTAAATATTCGAATAATTGGCCCGAGCAGTACGTCAGGGCGACCTTTTGGACGCCACATTGTTGACGCCATGATGTCATTACAGCATTAGTACTATAAACGCATGCCACCGCAACAGAGAGAGAAGTATAATCATTCGTTATAGAATTTACATAGAGTCAAGGTGTGAGATATTTTTAAGGTTATGCTTTCTTGATAAACGCCATGGCCGAAACGTTGAAACGCAGCAAGACGAAAAGGATTTATTGCATTCCTTCAGGAGTATTTTGACTGATTCTTTATTTCGATTTTCAATATTTTATATGACAATTGTTTTAATATATGTATTTACAAGGTTTTCATTTTCCTATAAAATAATTGCGCTTTTAATTTTGTTTTTATTTTATATCTTTTTCAGTTTTATCTCTTCAATTGCTAATGTGAGAATATGTATCGGCACTAGTGTACATTCAAATTTAAATTGAGACTTTCACATCAACGAAAACTCAATTTAACCGTTAAGTATTTTTATTTTCTGATTTTGATCAGAAAAGCGAGTATTAATTTATAGTTTTACTTCAATGAACATCATAAGTTAGTAGCTATTTTCTGTCTAAAGCAAGTCACTGACTGGGAACATTTAGAAAAAAATCGATGTGCAAATTGGAAGCCAATTACGAACACAGAATAGAATGCGTTCTGGCAAAACAACATCGATGATAACACCATATTACACCGTAACGTGACACGCTCTTGAAGCTATTTATCAAATAACGTAGAAGTATAAAATCCTTTATTGTCAGAAATAAATGTGTCCGTTTCATTACTGTACTCTGTCAAGTCAATATCCTAGATAGAAAATGAACCTCTTTGCTACATTTAATGACATCCTATTCGGATCCAATTCGGTCTATATGACTATGTTTTGTTTATGGAGCTAGAATGCTTGGATTGTTAAAGAATTCTTGAGCGTTTAGATAAGCATCTTCAAAATAATAACTTTTTCAGGATTAATATAGCAAAATGGGCAGCGCTCCCAAAATGTAAACAAAATATGATAATGAGCAAACTTTGCAGGAAAGGTCATCCTTCAAAACCGAGTCCATGAATAGCTTACTGTTGATGCGAGATGTGTCTTGAAGGTCTGCAGTCGAAAATTTGGATATGTGCTCCATACAAATGTCTGTCTGTACCTCAACATTTACCATGTTGACACTACTTACAGTTACTGCATCTGTTGGACTGTGTGTATGGCAAGACATTGTTGCAACTTTCTCCTCCACCACTGCTTCAATAAAAACTGATCAAAACATTGAAATCGGAGTTTTCCTGGATTGGATTTTAACAAAATCAGTTCGGTGTATGCACAATATTCAGGGCACATACAGTAGCCTTATTCTGTAATTAAACAGCAGTAAACTGTGGTCTGCCGATCTGGAAGCGAGCTCAGATTTTTTATCAGTAGTAGTCCTGGCATATTCTACAATCTGACTTGCAGGTTGCAATATTATTCTTGTATGCACACATATTGCTGGGAATGTCTAATAAATTCATATACTAGTAAAGCCTTCCTTGTCACTAAGCAACAGACTATCGTTTTTATTACTTACAGGATAAATAATACATATAAATTAAACAATTATAAATCAGCGTTCCTAAATATCTTTTTTCGGATTCCGGTCTCAGGTGCTTAGTGTGATTGTTCTGATTAATTATTGACTTTTCTTATACCTTGTGTATTATACTTTATGACTGCTGATGTTTTGATGTCCAAAATAACACAATTTATTCGTATTCTAAGCCGGTGTGGCCTAGTGGATAAGGTGCTCGGTTCATGATCGACAGGTCCCGGGTTCGAGTTCTGCCCTGGATACACCTGTGTTCTGTCTTTCGGATGAGACAGTAAAAACCGAGGTCCCGTGTCACGGTAGGCGTGGCACGTAAAAGATCTTTCACTGCTTCGGGTGGGTCAGTTGCAAAGGTCTAAATTTGTATGCAATGCATCAGGCAGATGCCATCACTGTATACGTGAAATAATCGTGGAGTGACGTAAAACACTAATCAATCAATCAATATTCGTATTCTAGATTCATCTAAATTCATACTGTTCATACGCTTAATCAGATAAGACATTGTACGGGGAAAACTACATTACATCACTATTGGTATGCTCTTCAGTATCGAAAATGTGAAAAAGAAAACTGCATTAAATATTCGAAGTAATGGTGATGCATATGGAATTAAAAGTGTAGTTATTCAATCTAACCAACGTAAATAATATAACATTTAGATATTTTACATTTTGATCTAACAGCTTCAACTATTGACTTAAATCCGTGTGTATTCTACATGCGGTTTGAGGTCCCTTTTTTCAAAATGATAACTGACAGTTTGAGACATGATCGCATAAACTAATCGTATCTACAATTTTTACAATACCAGATTCTACAATATGTATTTACCGTTAGTGAAGGTTTCTACAATTTTTGCCAGTGGCGCATATGTATGTAGGAAACGCTCACATCCGACACACTGGTACATGGTTTTAAAGCATTTTTTAAATTGAGAAACATATTGACCTCATTGGGGAACCAAATACGACATTGTCCGTTTGTTTGGAAAATTTGAGATTCGATTGATCTAAAAAATTTCTTTGTTTTTATTTCACAATTTTGTTGAGGTTTGTTTTAATTATGAATTGTTATTACTCTTAAGTCACATATTTGTGACATTTTGTACATTTTATTGTACATCTCCTGGGTGACTTCTGCCCTACAGCTAAGGCAGATGTCTTTACCTTTCCCCTTCAGTGATGATCAAGGTTCTTACTGTGCAATTCCGAAGCGTAATTATTTGGAAGCAAATTGATTACCAATTAACCAATCTGAAGAGGAAAACTGTGCATAAGGGAGGCACTCCTTAATTTTTGTCACAATGTATTAAAGTATACATTTCGGGTCAGAGCAGAAGTACTGAACGACATAGGAAATGTTCAGTATCGTATATAACAGAGGAATGTGGACTAGTATCCTAGAGAGAGAGAGAGAGATCCACATCCTTACGACATCTAGACAAAAGAGGTTTTATTTCATTACAGCAGAGTCCTGTGCGAAGAAAAGCCTTTTAAAAAGCTCCGTATAGCAATGTGAGACAAATTATGAAATGTGAAATTTACTAAATGTGTACATGGCAGGCGTGCAGTACTGGTAAAGCTCTTGATATATGGATGGCGCCACTTTGTCTTATAAGTCGGATATCGCTTACTTATACAATGCGAAATGACATAGAAAATATTGAAAATAACGGAAAGCAACAATCAATAAACCAAGTACAAGTCAATCATAAGCTTAAAGTGAAAAATGGCTAGTAGTAATCTTCAATGTGGAACACTTATCACATTTGCATAATTATTAACAAAACCATCGGAAGAGAAATTTAAACTAAACAATATGCAACTGCAAAATGGTATGATCACATATTTATTATATACAAAAAATACACATATATATTAATAAACGCACAAAAATATGTAATTCCACTTCGCCTCGATGCAAAAAAGCAGCGCTACGAGTGAGTGAGCAGGTGAGTGAGTGAGTGACTAAACTTCCAGACATAATTCTTTTCAATACCTTTTTCAACAATATTAGTGTGTGTAATATATACATCGCTATATTTTACCTGATTCAGAAATGAAAAACGAAATAAAACATGATATTTTCATACGAATATCAAATAAATGATGAAAACAATCATAATAGAAACGATCACGAATCTTGGAGGCAATACTTCATATTAGTCTCTTTGTGTGTTTTTATGTACCAAATTCATTTTCACTAATTTGTATTTAGTATACAATAGCTCAGCATTCAATTAGCCCCGCTTTTCTATAACTCCTGACAGTAGATTCACATGAGTTCTGCAAGCAAAATTGTAAAAATGGAAATATTGCCCATTGAGTTATGCTCATTTTGACAAGCACAATGACGTATTTATATATAAAAAAATTAGTTTTAGTTTATTGTATGTATCTCAGATATGTTGCGGAAAATATTTGCAAATTATTCTAAAACCAATGAATATCTCAGGTATAGGTATACAGTTAGGTGCAGTCATAATCTTACATAAAGTGCACTTTAAGTTAATTTTATGACTGCTTTTCAAGTATACTTGGCGACAACAGAGTAAACTTGGAATCAAGTTTAGTAGTATTAGGACTGCACCCAACTGTAATTCTGTCTTTTCCTGTGACAATAACAACAAGCTTCTAATTAGTTAACTCTTCGAATACTAATAATTTGGATTTCCACATCTTCGACTGTGAACATTACTGAAGAGACATAAGTTTTCTAAATTCAAAGTATATTCTTATGACACACTTTTACATTCAATAGTTATACAATGTAACTAATTTGCTATTGAAGGCTGTATTTCTCCGTTATGTAATAATTTCTCATTGTAAAATTGCAAATATTTTACAGAAAGCAAAATATGCACAGCGTTCAACTGTACACAAAATTATTAATAATGCATTTCAATGTCTATTAGAACTGTAGTAATGTAAAGATGATGGATAAATCCAAACCATAAATCTGAAAATCATGAAACCAGAGGACATACAAAATCAGTGAAAATTAAAAACAAGTGGAAAATAACAAAATATGTCTACTTTAAGAGCATATGTGAACCCCTGTGATGGAGTGAGATCAGGTGCCCGGGGAGAGTGAGCATCTCCTGTTTGCTACAAACATCCGTCACATATACCCAGTAGAAAGAGTCAAATCGTGTAAATTCCATATGTATTTATATATGGAGAAGTCAAAGTAGGTAACCTTCTAGTATAGAAGGTTTCAAATCTGTGTAAAATGATCGGAATCGGTCTCAGTCAAAAATATCATTTAAAAGTCTGGATAACGAGATATCATATGGAGTAATAAAAGTCTCGTAACGACCGTAGAACTTCCTCAGTGACGTTGCTAGTCTGGCACATATATAATCCTGGTTGAGCAGCTTAACTGAAAGTCGCCTAGCCCTCAGAACAAAGTCATTGTAATTTGAACATGCTCTGGAATAACGTATTAACTGAGATATGAATACGCCGTATGCGGGCGATAATGGAATGATAAAGGAAAGTTTGTGATAGCGAAATTGAAATTGTCACGTTTGTCATAGAGTGAGGTGTTCAATTAATCATTATTGTCGAAAGACAACATAATACCTAAATACAAAGTAGAATTGATTTAAATAATGAAAATCTTCATGTCCGAAACAATGGAGGAGAAACTGTCCTAATGTGGATGTCCCTTCAAGATATTGGAGAAATCGAGTTCTGAATGAAACAAATACTTGTGAGGATGGAATGTTATATGCATGTCACAGTGCAATTCCTACTTAATAGGGAGACAATTCGTCATCGGTTGATTACAAATTGCAAGAAAATTCTTCAGCACGGACGTTCCTTGTTGCATTGTTCTAGTATATTAAACATACAAAATTCACCAACGACGACGAAACAATGAGTGTGATGGAACTTTTTTGCGATGAAATTTATGTCTTTCGTTATGTATTTATGTTTTATTATCCAAAAGGGGGGGGGGGGGTATGTAATTGACTTATACCTATTTTTTCTAATTTTCATTGCTATTTTACGTTACACCGTAACGCCTTTATCTCACTGGATAAGGCATTCGTTCAGTACATTACACAGACAGTTAAACCTATGCAACTGAACACTATGACGTTTCTTTAACGTGCCACGTTTTCCATCACACCACAGGTAAGTTTTGTTCTTCCTCTTATTTTCTTGGTGATCTTGTCTCTTTTATGTTTTCTTATATGTATATTTATGTATTAACTTTCTCGACTCGAAAAGTTGTTGCAGTACTTTTCCGACGGGTGTTTCATGCAACCAGGGGATGCTTACTCCTACCGGGCGCTTGGTCTCACCTCGATTGATTAGAACTGGCATTTGTCTGAATATAACACTATATACCACATTGTCCTTTTATCGATATGGTTAACCCTTTGGAACTTCTTCGTAATTTAAGCCGGTGTAGCCTAGTGGTATCGCGCTGGCTTTATGATCGGGAGGCCGGGGTTCGAGTCCCGCTCTGGTCATGACGGTGTCCTGTCCTTCGGACAGTAAAACCCGAGGCCCCGTGGCGTGGTCAGCATGGTACGTTAAAGATCCCTCACTGGTAATAATGGTAATCAAGGTATCGATCTCAATGAAAGACACTGTCAATGTTTATCTTTATTTGAGTCGGAGACGGTAGGGTTATTTCTGAGGCATCTAACCAGTTTTTAAAATTGAAATTATATCCATAAAATCAAAAGTATATGCATAATGCTGTTTATTGTTCAAACATATCAATATAAATATGACATACAAATATGACATACAAATATGACATACAAAACT
Organism: Pteria penguin; assembly: GCA_035048485.1. NCBI lineage: Eukaryota > Metazoa > Mollusca > Bivalvia > Pterioida > Pteriidae > Pteria > Pteria penguin. The sequence continues at coordinate 36,546,984 of CM068584.1, forward strand.
GCACGTTAATAGGATACATCAAATTCTACATGTATATTCCCAATATGGGCATACCTTAAAACTAAAAATTAAATAAAAAACAAAAAGCCAGTTAAAACACTGCGCGTTTACTTCATTATGCACTATCACACATTAGTATAGAAAACAGAGCTAAATTCCTGGCTAGCTAGCGAAGTATTAATCCCGCTGAAAGACATACACATATATATGTATATAAATACGCAATGAATAGATAATATATTGCATACATTCATCATCATCATCATCATCATCATCATCATCATCATCATCATCATCATCATCATCAAAATTTCTCTCCTCTCTCTCTCTCTCTACATATAAATAAATATATATATATTTATATTCATATGAAATTGTTCAAATATGATTTTAAAGTCTCCTCATCTATGAGTGAGATTCATTCATAGAAAAAGATAGAGAAGTTAGAATTAGGGATGTCACAAATCATTCTATTATGTGGTGTCTTCTATCAGATTCAGATCATAAAATTTTCGCATTTTTTTTTCTCTTTTCGTATTATTCAAGTGCACGAAATCTACATCAATATCAATATTTCAGTCAAATCAGAAATCTAAAGGTATACATATTACGTTCTCTACAATTGCATATACATGTTAAAATATCAATTTTAACCAATCAACCATAGGAACTTTATTGAAATTCTCAAAATATTCGGGTACCAAACCCTCCAGTGGTTAAGTTTGCTAACAAATAAAAACGAATAATATATAATAGTACAGAAAATTTGGTATATATTTCCATATGCATATCTATTTAATTTCCATTTAATATCCATTTTTATCTAGCCGTATTTACAAAGCACCTATTTGTATTTAAACTTTCGTTGTACTTCTATTCTCTAGGGTCTGTAAAATGCTCCAGCAGAGAGTTAGATATTTGATGAAGGATATCTATTCCCTTTGTCTGGTATTTTATGAGAGAAGTACTCTCGATGCAGTGATAGTCCACCATTCTCATATGTGCATAGTGCATAAATGTTTTCATATTTATTGGCAGAGATGATGAGACAGAACACGGTTGCCTTTGTTATGAACCAAGTCTCACCTCTGATTATCAGGTGTCCGTAAATATCCAACGAAATCCAATGACATAAATTCAATGAAAATAAGCCTACCTTTTCGAATCATGCAGTGACTTTTGGTATGTTTTAAGCTAGAATATACGCTAAAAGTTAATTGTTGGCATTGAATTTACAAGAATGAATATGAAATATTATCTTTAAGTTTGAACAAAGTAGAGTAAATGTTCCGTTAGTTTGTGCTTTATAATAGTGCTGAGATCACCAAGGAGGTTTATATCGTTCGTCGAACACATGAAGTGCATCTTCTTCAATTTTTGCATTTCTGAATAGCATTCAATTTCTAATAACAGAAAAACAAAAAAAAAAAAAAAAACCTGCAATACCATTACCGCACTAAACACCAATAAGTATTATACCGGCAGCTCTCCGAACATTTTAGCAGGACGGTATGGTTTGTTTTGTTTTTGTTTTTGTTTTTGTTTTTTTTTTTATGTTTTGGTTCTGGTCAATTTCCCTTTTTGAATTCATAACGAATAAAAAAGTTTAATTAATAAAATTGTACATGACATTAAGACTGGCGTTTACATTGCATTACAGCTCTTTAGACCCCTGCTTGCTTTTTTCGGTAATATTGGTTTTTGGTTTTATATATATATATATACATATATATATATATCATAGATATTTCGTGCAGTAGTTTTCTGAAGACAGACGAAGTACGGGACAGCCAATGATCGGAAAACTGCGTATGACATCAATGTCGCCATACACATAAGCGTTACCGTTTTAATACTGTCTCACAACCTGCATAAATATTCAAGGACTCGTTGAATCGTTCAAACAACAAGCAACGTGAAGCTAACATCCGTCGACGACAACTGGACAAATGTATACGCCAGTACAGCATTCTCTTCATGCTCAATAATCAACGAATTCGCATGGCCACCTGCCCGTAGTATCAACAATAGCAGAACCTGAGTGTGCTACCTAAGACTTTGGTGTAACCGGATATGTTTGCGAAACAGTATATTTAGAACCAGGAGACGAACCCTTTCTATGGATTGATGAAACATTACGGAGGCAATTTTGAGAACCTGGATCAAATCATTTTGTCGATATGACATGACATAAACCAATGCAAATGTGTACATACATATGACTGGATATGTAAAATTGGAATTCTCCATGGCCATTTCTTTCTTCGAGCTTAAGCTTTTATTTCCCTTTTGTATGATCTATTTTACCGTTTGAAAACAGATGCATTCATTTTTTTATTATATCAAATATTTTGCAATCACAAATACGCAGTTTCTTCGTTCCAATAGTATATATAAAAATATATACATTTATAATAAAAAATAAAATGAATTACAATCTATAAATTAATTAACATATCACATGCGATGACCTGGAGTACAAATAAATATTTGTGAATCAATGCATAAAAGACAGTAAAAATAGTTACACATTGATGTTAGAAATATAAAACTATCAAGGGTAACCAGACAGAACATGCTTAGTAAATCAAATTCTAAATAATCCCGTTCTTAACTGACCTCTAAATAGAATATACAGTTATAAACAGCCACTCTTTATGGTTATTTTCAATATTATTCTATTCAAACCAGGAAAACTTAATATGTCTAGTCCAGTACATTGTTCAGTATAATGTAGTGGTGTTTGCTTGTAACAATAATGCAATTATCTACATTAAAAGAAAAAAATGTCCGATTAACCACACACCTATCCCGACATTCATAGCGAATATGTCTAGCCCAAATAAGCATGATTACTCCTAACAACCAACTTTCCTTACCTCTGGTGCCAGGGTCTCCATGGAACGTATGTATGTGTATTGTATGGAGAATAAGATTAACTGAACTAAAGCTACAGCCATATGAAAGTTCTTCTGCTACCCTACACAGACTCAGTTATGTTTTACTTTATGCTGACAAAGGTGATGCTTATTGCGCGTTGTAAATCATATTGCTGCCCTGGCTTGTTGTGATAACGGTTGCTGTTATGCTTTTCCATTTTCGTTTATCAGTTTAACAGATTGCAGCTCTGTAAAGAAATGAAATGTAAGAAGCCGTATAAATTGCCTTCACAGAAATATCGTTAGTATTATATGGTATCAATAACTGGATTAAGAAAACATCGGAGCTTGATTCTTTTTAAAAAAAACTTTCTTAGAATGTATTTACATATTACATTATATATTTAACAGAACTATTTGGGTGGGGGGGGGATGTTGTGGTTAATTATCTTTTTGAATTCATAACGATTAAAAAGGTTTAATTAATAAAATCGTACATGACATTAAGATTGACGTTTACATGTCTATTCGTAAACACCGCAGTATGTCACGCAATAATTATTGCACTGATATATTGTTTCTGTTTGCCAATTGCATTACAGCTCTTTAGACCCCTGCCAACTTCTCAAACATAGTGGCGGAATGCGGGAATCGAACCAGGATTGTCGGCTCCGGGAGCCCAACGCATAAACTCTTACCAAGCTGGCCATTTGGACTCATGCAGTAGATTATTCCGAATTCCGGTATCTGTGTCGTGCACGTGTCATTTTCTATTGCAACACAAATCCCGATGTTTACTTTTCCATTCTGAAAACAAAACACGCGCACATTCAGGTTGGGTTCGAACCAAGACATCTAAGTCAAGATAAAAACATTTTCCACGCTACGGAGGACCCAGTAAAGGTGTGTAAGTAAATAAAATATTGTTTTCTTTGTGTACTGTGTGCCAATACAATATAATTATATGCACCTTTCAGTCGTTTTCTTTCTTCCTTCCGTTGTTTCTTTCTTGCTTTTCTCTCTTTTCTCTCTATAAAATGAAGTACTGCTACATGAAAGGTCATATTTATTTTTCTGTCGTGTCTTACCAAAGCGAGGTAACTCTAACTGTCATACTCAAAAGAATACTACATTGTAATAACTTTGTATCGATAGGCATGATAATTTGTTTTTGCTCAACATCACACAAGATTTCTGCGTAATGATGACGGCGTCTGCCTGATACATTGCACAGAAATTTAGAGGTATGCAATGGACACATACTTAGCACTGACACTGTGCCTTGGGTTTGTATGTCTCAAAAACGGGAATTCTTCAATCAGAGCCATGCACTGAACATTTTACTCTCTGACCATATGGTAAATATTTTAGTGATGGACAAGAAGTCATGTTATTCTCGCAAGTCTGTAATGCCTGAATTTAAATTTCTAGTCAACTACAGTATAAAAGCCATCTAATTTCCCCATTGGACGAATGGAGTTTCATAACAATGCTATCAAGTTATTTGAATGTACTGTGTTGTCGCTGTGAATAGAATGGTGTACCCGTAAAGTGGTCAGTTATACCAGATGAGTGATGATTAGTGTTTCAATTACCCTTATCGTTACTGCATTACAATCCCATATTTTTATGATATCTTTTACGTGCTCATTCTTCTTTGTTCTGTATGTCCGCCTTACAGTTCCGAGTTAGATAGATGATCTTTTTCTTTCTTCTATGCGAAACGTCATAGCTATACAGACGGCTATTTATTATTTTTTCCCAAATTCGAGTAATACTGGTATTTAATATTATCATAACGATAAATAAACGAAACTGATTTTCATGACCTCTCTTCTTAAAAAACCTGTTGATCCTTTATCTCTATATAGAGGTTTATCTAAAAATTCTTATATGTGTCTTCTTTGATGGTACGGCTTTTGCGGTGAGTGGGAAGGTGGGCGCCCAAAAACTGGTTTACCACACGAATTCAGTGACGTTCGTTACTTTAATTGACCGTACTAAGTTGTAATTGCAATTTTAATTTAATATTTTGGCAAAGTCTTCTTCTGTATTTATTATATTTCGTGTGCATGTCCTTTGTGATTTCTGCCATACAGCTTGGTGAGATGTCCTCCGTTGTATATTTTGTATATATGTTACATTATACTTACCTTGTCTGTGACAGGGGTCATATTTACGTCGTATCTTATGACACACTAGCACTGTCAGCATTGGAAAAAACATTAAACAAACACCAGACATCCACAACAGGAAACCATGACCGAAACTCATTTTTTGTTTCTGAAGCGGCTCTGCAATGGTAACGTTTTCTACCTCTGGGAACATATATGTATCATTGAATATTTGAAATATCTCTGCATCGATTGTAGCATTATGTTTCAAGCAAACGGCTTCTAAATCTTCAGAGCTGTTCCTGAAAAGAGTAAAGAGAAGGCATATATTATATATGATTTAGATCGATGGCATTCGCAATAGTCATGTGTCAGTGTATCACGTTTGACACTCATAACTCACAACTGTATCTAATATTGAATGTTTGATCAATATATAAATTGGAGAAAATAAACTAAAATAAAATTGATGCAGTGTAATTATAGCATTATTCTACTATGGTCTTAGTAACAGATTACAAGACACAACTGGGTTTTTTTTCAGAAAGGAAAGGGAAAGGCATCTGAATCAACTGTAGGAGAAAAGTAACCAGTGAGATATAGAATAAAGCTTAGTAACAAGTACTGCGATACATGCAATGACATTAAAAAATACTGAGTGTACGGCAAATGTGATTACGAATTAGGAAGATGAATTTGGTAACAAACGGTACTCAATTGGTATGGTTAACCGGTTTACGGGCTCACCTTCCCACTCATTACAAATGCAGTACAATAAAAAGAGATATATTTAAAAATATTTATAAATAATCAAGAAAAGTTTTGATGTATTACAAACATTTTGTTCCTAGATAAGAATTTTTATAATCTCATCTATGAAAGGAAAATGTCGAAATGAGTTTAGAAAGACTCAAATATTTTCTAAACATAAATATTTAAAAAGAAAACATTACTCTTTATCAAATGTACTCACATGTATGGTCTTTGTTGATCAATAACCCAGCATATTGGGTCTGAAAGATGTGTGTGACAATTCAATAAGGATCTTTAAAACTTAAATTGAAAGAAGAATTCAATATAAAACAAAAACTATTAACTGTAACATGTTCCTGAAGTATTCAAAACACCGTTCTTCTGTATTGATTTATATTGCATTTAAACTTGAAACCAGAGGTAATCATCTAAACCCCTCTTGGTTTGATAAAAAGTCTGATATACGACCATATCATACAATTTATACATCACTTTTAGATGCATGCCTATAGTTGTGTGCTGTTGCGAATGTCACAACCAGGAATGACCACTTATTACATTAATATATTAATAAGTACATGAATAACATTGTTAAAATATGTTGCTATAATACAGCATTATTTATTCTTTTAAAATAATTTAGTTATTATTAATCTAAAATATAAAAGCTGTTAAAGTATTAGTTTCCTCTGTAATACTGACATTTTATATTCATTAAATAATGTATTGTGTGTTTTACAATATTATATTACATATATATTCTAATACGTACATTTGTAAAGCGTTGAAATAGTATAAACTTGGTGACCCTTTTGTGGGCATTGCACATTAGAGCAGGTAGAAAAATAAACAGATACAGTCCCACTTTTATGATCTTTATCTGTATATGGGCATCCATCTATAATTTAATAATAATGATAATAATAATAATGATGATGATGATGATGATGATGATGATGATAATAATAATAATAATCATAATAATCATGATGTTGATTTTTATTATTTTCATTCTTATAATACAACATTCATGCTTTTAGACACATGCATAGATCACAGGGCCCACATGTACTAATCTTCATTATTGGAGGGACCGATTTACACATCATTTAAAAAAAACCTATGTTATACTTACTTTGATTTCCGTCTATTGAAAAGTCTTGAATACATAGCTCATGAAGCTCACCGTTTCCGTTGGAGATACACGTATAAATTTCATTGTTTTGGCACATATGTTCACTTGCCCTAAGCATCCATGACGATTCGTCGCATGGGCACCGAATTGTTTGTAAAGGAACACAGCGAATGGTGGGTATGGCGAGAAAAATGACGAAATTGAAAACTAAATGTGGTTTCATTTCTGGTATTACCTGAAACAATTAAATGTTATGTTCTATTCTTATACTTAAATGATTTTAAAAAATAGATTCAAATATCTCTTTGGCACTCACTATAAGATACCACGATGGGAGTTCATGGAAACTTAGAAATCAGACACCAGGGGCTCCAGTTTACTTCTTCATTTTTTTTTTTTTCTTGTTCTTTTTTCTTTTTAGTTTTTGTAGTTTTAAACATTGGTTAAGCTTTAATAAACAGTAACTTAAATTTGTGAAGTCACTGTTTAAATATTCAATTTAGATTAATTATCTGATTATGTATGCATAAATTTGTATAAAGAACATGCGTAAAGTCATTTCATTTCCCCAAATTAGCCAAGTAAAGTTTTATCATCAGTTGTTTAACCGCTGATTAAAGTCTTGGACAGTTGCTCCAGATGCTCAAGAACAGTCATGCTTCCGATGAAGAGAGCCATATGTGTAAGAAATATCTAATACATGGAAGAGATACCATGTGATTAAGCTGAATTGTGGATACTTTAACCTTCACATATTGTTAAAAAGAAGGTACCGTATAACAATCTATCATAACTGCTGATTTCTTATATATACATTTCATACTTAAACTTTTTTTTTTTAATTTTTTCACTTTTTAAATAAGACATGCGTCATTATTTGATATTCATTATTACCTTCGCCACTATCGTTCTTTACTATTCTAAAGTCTCAATATATGAACTTTGTTTATTTGTTGTTTTGTCAATAAGTTGCCAAAAGCAAAATAATATGAAGACTGAAGAATTTAAAGTTTGCAAAGAACATTGGATTATGTGTAACAACCGACGAGAATGAATTCTAGCAAGACGTTTTACCCTCCCGTTCATCGAGACCTATTGTTGTATCGTTTAAACAAAATTACTATACGACAAATTTACACTTTATCGCCAGATGAATTGGTCTTGATATCCGTAACACCTTAATTAGTAATAAAACCCAAGACTAGACTACAAAACCAGTCATGGAGGATGTCTGGCGAAACTCTTCCAAATGTTGGATTCGTCTTTACTGTTCTTTTCAAGGGGGTATCTTATATTAATTAATTGAAATGGCATCAAAATTACGAAAGATAAACTTGTCAGACCGAAAGATCATTATAAATCATATTGAGTAATCGTCAGAATGCATTGATTTTAAAGTTTTAATTTTCAAAAAGCCTTTTACTCCATATATTTACAGTAGCGAAGACAAGAGAGTATTACTATTGCTAGTCTACCATTTTGTCCACGCACACTAGTTATTAGTTGAGTAATTATAGTGTAAAGTACATATAGTTATCGTATTTTTCAACGATTATACTATTTTGAAACAAATAACGGTGACGATATATATTTGTGCAAAATTATTATAATTCAAAAACTGTTAAATATGTCTTACCAAAACATATATGAATCCAATTCAATCATTGTGAGTTACGATTGTCAGAAGTGTGGTAACAGTTTAATCTCAAATACATTTTTGAACGGCATTGTACATGGAGCAATAGTGCAACGGCCTTTGACCCCAGAGAGATTGTATATGGGGCAATAGTGCATTGCCATTTGACCTCTTTCGGGTCAGATTTCATCTGATTGCGCGGATTCAATTTCCAGTTTAAAGCTGACGACTGTATCAATTTAAATTTTAAGTATTATTTAACACTAGGTATTTGAAAAAGACATACATCATGTTACATACATTACAAGTCATTTAAAGTAATTAACGGGAATGACACAATTATGCGGTTTGAAATGTTTCGAAAATAAATCATAATTCACAGAGACGACATGATTTATTTATAATAATATAATATTAAAAACTAATGTGTTTATCTATGTTTAAAATGCACAAACATTCGACGATTTTAATGGTTTATTTTGAAAATTTTTTTTATCGAATTGGAAATTGTGTAATAATACAGTATGGAATACACATAGTAAACAATCAAATCTGCATAGGAAGGTCACAAAAGGGGAAAGTGTGACATTTACACATGGGTGACCTTCAAACACCGGAACACAAAATTAATACATGAGGAAAATACAAATGAAATGAGATACAAATTTCTAACAATTTCTTATTATCACGCCAGGATTTTCTACATATCTGTTGCAAATATAATTAATTAATCATGACAAACACGACTATAGATAGCATAAAATAATAGTATTTGCGTTTTTGTTATCCATTTATCTACTCAGTTATATTTCTAGTGCTAAAATTAAAAATCTATCTGACAATAGACTAGTCATGACCAATTGATTATCAGCTATATGTTGCTTAGTATCTACAGTTTATTATCTAGTTTTAGTACCATTATAAAATCGACACGAATGCATCAAATATTTAAAGTTAAAAACGAAGAAGTACCGAATGGTGAACCATATTTCATAGTCTAGGGAATAAAAGGACAATATCGTGAATAGTGTCATATTCAGAGAGATGCGAACCACAATAAAATTGAGGTGAGACCAGGTTCCCGGGAGGAGTAAGCATCCCCTGGTTGCATGAAAAACTCGTCGCAAAAGTTCTGCAACAAAGTAACTTGCTTCAACATCAATAATCTTTGATAATTTGTAAAGGCTAAGAATATATTGTTTTTATTCATACAAGAAAAGACAGAAAACATCTGACCAAATTGTATGACAAAAATCACCAGTCACATAAAACATGATAAAAATAAAATTAATACAGAAAACTACATTACACAAGTATTCCATTGTACTGCAGTTATGATACTGATTTAGGACGGTCAATAAAAGTAAGACGTCACCGAACTGGCGTAGTTAACCGGTTTACGGGCGCCCACCATGTTTTATGTATAAACAATTTCACTGAATGTCTGAAATGCTAATTTCGGAGACCTTTGCTGATTTCTTTGTGCTGGAAGAAGTCCCAAAGTGGATGTCAGAAGGTGTTCGGATAGAGTGGGCCTGTCCTGCTAGTTGTTATATATGTCACAAGTGTTCTGTAGAAACTTCTTGTGTTTGATGGTAGAATCATATAAGTAATTGTTAGATCGGTAATAGGACGTCATGGTGTATGATCGTGGTTTAGAATATCATATTACGTTCCGGACTAGGAGGTTTCATACTCTTTAACACTTCTTTTGTATCGACTTAAGAAAATTCTCACTGAGGATTTCATGTGTTGGATTACCTAGCACTGGGTGAGTAGCTTATTAATTAAATAAACCCGACCTGGCCTGGCCCTCACAACGAAACACTCATACGAGAGGCATGCTCTGGTATAACGCAGAAGTCGTTACACCAAAATACCATAGACAGGCGATGATGCCTTTTAACATTTTAAACTTATTCTCACTATCATTCTAAATAACAACATGAAATCATAAAGGAAATGTCAGTATATTAAATGACAAAAACTAAAGAAAGATAGATAAATAAAATATGTATATGTAGTGTTTTAATTTACCTTTCTAAGTGGCGTCAACAACGACGTGCGTTTTCGCTTTGTTCTCGGTCCTAAAAGATCTCGATTCCTTTGTTTTTTGTGATACCGATTTACTTGTTTCAGGAAAACTTTCTCAAAAAACTTTCTCAAATGGTTCTTCACCTGATCGACCTTCATAATAAATGGCATGGGAACTCAACTATTCACAACAAAGTAAAAGTACTCCTCACTAACAAATATTTCTACATTCTACAGTAATATTTACAAGCATTCGTCATTTAGTCAAAATACCTCGACAAAGAACAATGTATACAATAAATACAATTCTTGGCCACATAAAAAGCCTAAGAACTAATGAAAAATGAGTAATGGGATTAGTATTTTGCCGAGAAAGAATAACATAATATGGTATGTATTTCATTATCACATTATCTGCTGAATTAATCATTGTGCATTGGGGTTTACCTGGATGTTTGTTCAATTGTTTTGTATTTCTGTGAACAAGTTTTATTTTATCACTGTAGAGCAAAAATCGTCATGAGGGGTCGTTGTATCTTCGACACATTCAATTTTAGCAGATTCAATTATTCGAAAATATTTCTAGTTTGAAATAATGAAATGGGAATTGTAAAAAAACGTAGTTGAGATAAAAAAAAATCGTGAGACATTTAATGGAATGTAAAGATGATGGATAAATCCAAACCATAAGTCTTAAAATCATGAAACCAGAGGACATACAATATCAGTGAAAATGAAAACCAAGTGGAAAATATGTCTACTTGAAGAGCATATGTAAACCCCTATGATGATCTAAATCTCGAATTAACTATTCCCTGAAAAATATCTGTTACAACAATGTACATAACATTCCGAATCTATGGGCATTAGAAACTTGCTTCATAGATGCCTCTGTTGAAGTCCTTTGAAGCTTGAGACGGAGTATTTTCTGGTATCCAGTGTACATGTACCAATTGACCCTGACTGGAGTTATGTAAGCCTTTTTTGTTACCTGCTCAGGATGAAAAATCCCAGGCTTTATGAATGGATGTAAATATAAATGCCAATACATCTTTTTGATTGAAATAACCTTTATGAATTGTGGGGAGAAATGTTAACAAATATCTGATTTTCAATTTAAAAGTAAATGATAGATATCTTTATTTGAAGCACAGTTTTGTACTGTTCAAATTATCTATAAGCTGTTCTTGATATTATCATCTTTTTCTAATAAACTGATACTGATACTGATATTTATAACAGATAAGCTTATGAACATTTATGATAATGCAGATTTGTAAATCGAATAAAAATAGGAATAACATTTGCGAGCTAACTGTTTCGTCAAGTTGAATGTTTTACACTCCCGCGTTAAAATAACTGAATGGGTGGAAGATCAACACTATCAGCAACATATCTTTTGACGGTTGAGCGCACACACGGTTACAGTGTATTTATTGTATTATGGGCGTATCATAAAGTTTCCTGTAAGGACACCTGTCGGCAGTCATAACAGCCATTTAACACGATGTTTTGTTATTTTATAAAATGGGGTATATACAGTACTACAAAAGCACTTTGATGAAAATGGAGTTTAATGCCGGACTTAATATCTGAGGGATCCTTTTCTCTGTATCTGTGGATTCAGATTATTTATTTTTCATTTATTTATTTATCTATTTATTTACTTGATTGATTGATATCGCTGTCTCATGGTGACCCATTGTATATTTTGTCTGACGCGACCAGTGTTTAAGAAAGTTATTTCAACTACTTTTTAGTCATAATATATATGTATTAATTATGCATACTATAATCAAATTTTACGTAAAATATTGCCTGCGATTTAGTGTTCAGCTGGATATAAACATTCTTTTCACAGTATTAATTCACACAAACTAACGCAAAATATTCGTACATAAATGAACACAAATCAATATCTAAATCTATTCTTAATTTTATTTCATTTCCAAACAAAGAAAAAACAATCAAAATGAAAGAAAGACAAAAACGGTACTGACAAGCATGAATATGCAAACTTTCGAGACAATAAACGACAATATACAAGGGCATCTCATTTTAAGTTGTATAAGAAAAAGGCAAAACTTTTTAAAAAGAAGATTGGTGTACAGATATGTACATTGTAAGTAAAGTAATGCATTTTATATCTCTTTAATATATTTTTTCCTAATTGATTTTATTCAAAGATCCAAAGTAGATGTGTTTTATTGTTGCTTAAAGTTTACTTTAATTGACCTCCCATAGTCGGTATCCTAATAGCAATACAGCTGAATGTTTTGTAATATCGATTGTGTTTTTCACTATATTCATTTTTTATTTGCATTTCTTTTCTGAATTGTGTAATACAGCTGGTTCAGAGGTTTACTGTGTATCAAAATGAATTGAAATAAAATAAAAAAAGGTGGGGATATAAAGATGTAATAGAGAAACTATAGATTGAGTGAATTAAAAATGTACATCTAGAGATTCGTTATATAAAACTGTAAAAGTGCAAAATAGAAATATCTATGACTTATCTATAAAAAGATAGATAAGCATTTTTATCAAAATCATCAAAGAATTGGATCACACATATCACAAGACATGTAGGATATCACAGCCATATCGCTGAGAACCCACATCTTTTGTCAATGTTACTGTTTATAGTGAATATTAAACATTACACTAACTATATCAATGATATCGACACCAGCGGAAAGGCATTGTCTTAAGGTGAAGGCATTTTAACATGAAACTCAATTTTATACTTTACATGAAGTTGGTCATATGTAAAAGCTTTTATATCAAAACAGATCATGAAAAGAAGGTGAAGCGAAGAATAAAACTGGCATCATCTAATTTAACTGCATAACTAATAAAATGTTATTTCAAAATGAGTACATGATATAAATCAAACAATTTGCTAAAATATAATTTTATAAGCACGTTATAAGTAGTCTGTATTCATAGTATCTCAAAGAAACCATATCAATGCAATACAGTTCTATGTTGATTAAAAAGCAAAAGTTAAATAATCCGGGAAAAACCGTGAAAGTCTAAAATATATCTGAGGAAGAATAACTTGGTTAAATCTAAACGAAACGAATTGATCCTTTGTATATTAAAACAATCAAAACTGAACGTATATGGGAAAATTACACGTTCTAGTCTGTGATAATGACATTTGAATAAATGTAATATTTGACTGTAGCAAATATTATGAAATAAGAACCAAGGTATACATTCATGGACCCTTGAACACCAAAAAGTGATACAATGTGTCTTGGATGGGTAAGCCTCCGCTATAATGACTACCGAGGCCCACATGCGTTCCCAAGCCATGCAAGCGATGTAAAAATATATCAACTACATGTAAGCACAAGTCAAATAAATATGAACCAAACTACTTTGAAAGTTTTATGACACTTCCTTGTAAAGAAACACATTAGTATCCTTTGAAGCTTTCATTGAAACAGTCCTTCAATGTATACTGCAAGACGATAGCTACTGTTGTCAAAACTTTCACCTGCTTTGGATCAACATGTTGCAAAGGTGCCATGATATCATCTTTACACGGAAAATTGGTCAATCTCTTCACTTTTCGAAGATGAATGTGACGAAATGCCTAAGAAAAGAAAATTGTTTCAATTAATTTTATATTTTACGGGGGTTTTTTTTTTTTTCTTTTTAAAACTGATTCTTTAATACACTGAGAATATTACAGAATTAATACAATTTCTGTAAAATAAATTATAAATTAAGCTACACATTTCGTGTCTCTTGTACACTGTAATTGTAAAATATTATACGTAATGTCTATCTTGATGAACATGCGACCCTGAATATAAACAGGTATAAACAGGTCCTCTTAGTCTCGTGATAAATAACGCCTTTACTTTTTGTTATCCCTTGTTTTCCAGACCACCCTGTATAAAAGCGGCACTTGTGTTGATATTGAAATAAACGACATTACAAAACATTCGCTTGTAGTGCAGTAATGATACCGACTTAATACGGTCAATAAAAGTAACAATCGTTCGTCAATTGGTGTAGACCAGTTAAAAGAAAAACAGGGGCAAATAAAGTGCAGTGATTTTAATCATTTCTGTATTCTTTAACTTTTATTGTTCATTGCGACGGTGCACATGACGTGGTGATGTAAATCGGAATACTCAGAAAAAATACACCGACAACAAGCCGTGATCAAGGACTTGAACCCTAGCCGTAAAGAAATATATGCCTACTGTGACTTTGTCCTCGACCTTCATTGACAGGAAATTGCATTTACATTACCATTACAACAAGTTATGTATGTACTTACCATTACCATATTTCTGTTTAAAAAATCTCCTCCACACAGTTTTGATTGTGGCGAATATTATCACATAAGCAATGACTATGTACAAGGTAACCGCTATCACCATTAGACGGTTGTTGTTATCTACTTGCTTTTCCAATATCGAACTCATCACTTGGTGGTGGCGTTCCTCGCAAGCTTCAGGGCTTCGTTTCCTGCATATGTACTTGGTCAAGTCATATCTGACAAAATGTGAATTACAAAATATACAGTAAAGTAGATACTTATATTATGACTGTCCATAACAACAACAACAACAACAACAACAACAACAACAACAACACCAACAACAACAACAATAATAATAATAATAATAATAATAATTATAATAATAACTGTAATTTTCATCATCATCATTTAGTTTGTTGCAAGGCAGTGTACTTAAATTCATTGATGCACCAAGATATTTAACAATTTGTAATATGGACTTAATTCAACATCATATATTATTGTAGTGTGGAACAGGACTGTGTGCTTCTGTATGTATGTTCGTACTTTTTCTTTTTTGGATTTACCAGGGATGGAGTCTTACGTAATTTATATACATGTCGACGCTTATACACGTTCATAAATGACATACCCTTCAATTCTAGCGGGTGGTGGGATCCAGCAAATAGGATCTTCATTTCATGAAAATAAAAATATTCTTATATCAGTTTACTGTACGAAACAACACCACATACTCCGGTATTGTAGACACATAAACTAATTAACACTTGGTATGCACTTGATTGGTTACATAATTGATGGTTTAATTGGTTTCTTTATACAATATTGTACCTATAATTGTGCACTTTCATATCATACTATGGCATTATGAAACATGAATAAGATGCTTTCATTAACCCTTGAGCCACAAGTGAGATACAAGCCTCTAGACATTTTTTGTTCCCCGCTTTTCGTGAAAGCATGGGGACATTAACTCTCATTCGTCTGTTCGTCCGCCTATCTGTCAGTCAGTCCGCCTGTCACAAACTTTAATCTTGGTCATAACGTAGGGCCTTCATATTTGGCATGTGTGTCTCTAATTGCAATACCTATCCGTCCGTACCGATTTTTTTATCATGTGACCTTGACCGTGACCTTTGACCTACTTCTGTATAACTTTTAAGTATGGGGCTAATGGAACACTA
Source organism: Pteria penguin (assembly GCA_035048485.1). Lineage (NCBI taxonomy): Eukaryota > Metazoa > Mollusca > Bivalvia > Pterioida > Pteriidae > Pteria > Pteria penguin. The sequence goes on from CM068584.1 coordinate 36,563,004, forward strand.
TAGGAAATATAGGGGAAATTCTCAATCATGTTAGAATCTAGTTTAATATCATCAAACTTTACAAGGTTCCGCTGCAGATACATGTAGACATGCACAATCATGACAATATGTCACAGATCACTGCACCATTACTGATAAAACCCCGGAAGGGGGGGGGGGACAATTCTCTGAATTTGCTTGTTTTTATCTAGCAACGCCCACCACGAATTCCAAGGCAAACAGACACAATGTTTCAAAACTGCTTACACGAGATACTTACCTTGTATGCAGAACAGACAAGAATAAGACAGGAGTTAAAGAGTAAACGGTTTGTTCATTTAAGCTTATATAAACAATATGTTTATATTAGTCTCTTGTAATTAACATATTTATGGATTTCCTGTGATTCCGGAGATGTAGAAGCGCATCCCTCTTATATACCCGAGATCACGTTTGTCCGAGTTTGCCTATCGTTTTACTAAGTGTTATAACATTTCATAAAACACATGCTTCGGGTATATAAAATACAAGCACCATGTTAGGATTGATGTATAATCGTTGATTTTACATCATGCGAAGATTTTTCACTTAAAATGCATTATAAACGGCATGGAAATTGAACTCTATGAAAAAAGTCCACACATAGAATTGTCACTATCTTATATAAAAGAGCAGGTCACCGTCAAGCTCAGGGTGGTACTAGAAACAATGGCCTCTTGGTAATGAGCTAGGCGTCAGCCTGAGCTACAGAGGCTTATGTTACATTCATCTGTTATAACGATTATTAAATATATATGTAGAAATATCGATATACATAATAAGTGGTAGTAAAGTAATACTTAAGTAATATTCTAGTACGGGTACTTACATTTGTAAAGCTGATTCGTGCTGAACGGTCCACCATCTCTTCGTGGACACCCTGTGACATTACACTGGGACAATTTTGCATACAACTGCGGTCCAGATGCGGCAACGTTAGCTCCGATTTGAGGACACCCAACTGTATAATGTAATCGTAGTTTAATCATGATTGATAGATTTGATTGACTTCAAGCGTAATTTATAGGCATCAGCATAATTACAAATATTAGATTTAGTTTTCTATCAAGTACATTCAATAATTATATTTTATTTGTTTTTAAGTCAACGGATACAGCGAGATACATGACTATCATGACTTTTGACTGCGGAAGACGCAACTGTTATGTTTATTATTATGTCTTATTCTAGAAGAAATCTAAACGCTATCAATAGGAAATTAAAATAAAATTTGCATAGTAATGTAAATTACGAAGCTGACTGTTGTCAAATGACTATGGCACTAACAACAATGTACCACTATGGACAATCACGGACCCCTGAAATTCATCCATCCATACAGACAGACAGACATATACATACATACAGACAGACAGACAGAAAGACAGACACACATACTTACATACATACATACATACATACATACATACATACATACATACATACATACATACATACATACATACATACATACATACATATATACAAACATACATACACATACATACATAGAAAAGGCGATTTGTAAAAGGAAGTGAACGAGAGATCTTACGTAGCTGTATGAAAACAGCGCCACGTACACGCACATCAGGCAAGACCCTTTTAATAGATGTTATCCTCTTGTAACACAATAAAGGTAGACTATATGCACCAAAGAAAGGATACTTAAGTAAAACGGTCGATAACTTCAACTCAAAATCCACTAGAACAACAACTTCAAACCGGTTGGACAACTTAGCAAGGTAAAGGTGAGTTAATTAATATTAATTTGTCAGCAGTTTTTAAATGAATAAGAGTTCTTTAGATTTTTTTTTCAATAAAGTGAGAGTCAAGGTTTAATATATGGTAAAATGAGCGAGAGAGAGAGAGAGAGAAAGAATTCTTTTCAAGAGCATATACATATTATTTTCTGCTAAACACTTAACAGTGAACCCACCTTATGTTTTCACAAAATGTTAACCAAATCTAAATACGAAAAATGAAAACAAGAACTCTTCTTTATTATACTTACTTCCATTAGCAGAAACTGAATAGTTGTGCATGCAAGTTTCCACCAATTTGTTTTCTTTGTTTAGAATACACGTATAATGTCGATGCATGCAGTTGAACTCTTTGGCACGCATATCCCAGTCTGATTTGGTGCAGGGACAGATAGTCGTAAATTCAGTTTTCTCATAAATTTCGTTCCCAAAAGGTGTTAGAATTAACTTGAATATTGCCAGTAGGAAAGTCTTTTTCGTATACATTATGTACTGAAATTAAAACAGAATAAGGTATGAATAAGTTGTATTCTGAAGATGAACATCTTCGCAAGCCAAGTGTTACAATCCGCAATGTTCCTCTATAAACCTTGGCAAATCTCATTCATAAAACGCAGTGTTGAAGTTTTCCATATCATTGGCTGCGACTGACATCTATCTCGGCACATTAGCATATCAAAGCGACTGAAAACATTATAAAAACAAGTAAAATGTGCGATAGGATTTGTAAAAGAACAATAGACGGGTGATGTTTGGCGAATCCTTTCTTTCAATTTGCTATCGACCAGTTAATCCAGGTGCTGGCATTTGGGGGGGGGGGTTATTTGGTTTTGTGGGGGGGGGGGTTGTTTTGTTTTGTTTTGTTTTGTTTTTTTTTTTTTGGTTTTTAATTTTTTTATTTATTTTTATTTTTTGTCGTTTGGCTCGATCATAAATCTGCGTGAATGAATGACATCTACCAAGGGGTATAACATAGCATCGTTACACTTGGTACACATAGATGAAATTTCAAATGTTGCAGAATCTCAAGTATATAAGTAATTGTCAAAGAAAAGACAGAGAGCAGTAGTGAAAAAGGAACATCGATAATACCAAACACAATATAGATATTGATTATCAGGAATAAGAGTTGGGATCTAGTGTCATGGAAAAGAATGCTGACCAGGTACCTGCCATGATGCCATAGAATCTTTTGTGTGAGTGTTAGTAGAACGGAAAGAAGACATCTAATCGAGCTGCTTAATAATATTTGCCTCGGACGTGCAGAGAATTCAAGAATAAACACAACACCCCCCCCCCTTAAATAATCATATTCGAATTTAATTAAAACTTTCTTTAAAAATTTCGAATTGTGGTTAAGAGTTAAGACGTTCAATGGAAATGACACGGTCACTCTGTTGGAGTAGTGAACAAAGCAATTGTAATCTGACTCAACTTTATGACTGGTCTGAAAAAAGTAGGATAAGAACTTGTAAGCTATTGCCGAGATTTTATTCTAATGTAGTTGCGGTACAGACACATGACGGTCAAATGAAGTCACTCTATTGGTGTGGTTAACCGGTGTTGAGTGAAGGACTTATTGTCCCCATGTTACCTAATATATGTATACGGAGAGATATGCCAATTAACCACACGGAAACTCCTACACTTCAACGTCAGAATCTCGGAAAGGTGAATATCCTGGTGGAGGGAACTTTTTCTTTACTGACTAAACACTGCAGCCAGGACAAAGTGTAGATTGAACCTACAACTATTTCATAGAATTTGGGTTTCTGGATTATACATATAGCTTTTGCAGTATTGTGTATATAATACCTCATCAATTTGTTTGTTTATTGTTTTTTTTTTTTTTTTTCAATCTTGTTTTACACCTCTCCAAACATTTTGCATATATCTGATTCACGGAAAACAAGACATGCAGACCAATCCAAAAAACAATGAGCAACCTTTACAATGACAAGGGAATTATGACTTTGCTATATTTGAATCAGGAACATATCCGTTACAAGCTAAACGCTTAACCAGTTCAGTTAGGTTGTTCTTTCTGTTTCCGTTCTAATTGTAGTTGGTTGGTGGAATGGTGCGGTAATTTACTTCGCCTTCAACAATTTCTCAAATATATCATGACATTGATGCATGTAACACATCTGTTAAATATAGTGGCTCAATCCGAGAATCAAACCCCTATAGTCGGCACCGCATGTCAACCACTTAATCCTTATACCAAATCTGTCCTTCGTTCTCATCGAAGTATTAACGATTAGTATACACAGTTATATGACTTTCTATGTATTTAGTTCACTTTAGTATCATACACTTATACATGTGATATACATGTAGTGACATGTGATATACATGTAGTGACATGTGATATACATGTAGTGACATGTGATATACATGTAGTGATACATGATTGTAATGAATGGAGTTCTAATATGAACTGGTACTGTCCACTGATATCCATGAAAACACCGTGCATGTGCGCACAATACATTTATCACCTTTAAATTCGACTTAACTGCGTACATACCATTAATTACCGCGGTAAGCAGGGGCCTGGCTACGCAAGGCTCTAGTAGGCCCGTTCCTTTTGCCCCCCCCCCCCTCCAGGGTTCTGACTGTCTACACTTCAAAAATACTCTAGCTACGTCCTTGTAATGTGTCACGTACAATGCATACTTAACTTTACGTTTCACCTTCGTATGTTCATGCGTGTATATTTATGTATTTACCTCCTCGATTTGAAAGGTTATTGCCGGACTTTTGCGACGTGTGTTGCATGCAACCAGGGGACGCTTACTCTTTCCGGGCACCTGGTCTCACCTCGATTTTATTGGGGTTCGTATTTGTCTGAATATGACACAAAACACGATATTGCCTCCTTATTCCATGAGATATGGCTTACCCTTCGATATTCTTCTTTTTTTACTTTATGTTTTGTTGTGCAGTAGTAATTGTATGAAATGTAATGGGCAGATCCCTCCTTGAAACCTATGTCAAGGATGTGATGACGTCTCTCCGCTTATTGAAATGCCGGCATCTGCACCTGCACTGAAACTAAGATTTTCATATTTTCACCACTAATGGACTACGATTTCCACATTACATCATATAATTAACTGAAATAAAACGAAACATTCTCAGTTGTGACATTTTTTGTGCTCGTTCAATGAATTCACACATGATAAAACTGCATATTAATATTTGAATATCATGTCAAAGTTCTTGTATGTATTTTGAGGGTTTTCCTTTTCCACTTTTACACACTTCTGTGCATCGCTATTACACTTGTCACACATTTCTTGAAAACTAACACATTGAATTTATCGTGTTTTCCAAAAATGGGAAAGTGGATTTCCATGGACATATTTCAAGAAAGATAGAATTTTGATCTTGTGAATGTGTTTCCACATAACCCCTCTTAAAAATAATAATTAGAAAACAAAAGTCTATCTGAAATATTTATTTTTTCCTAAGGTAAAGTGCATATATATATGTATAAACTCAAAGTATCATTTACATGTTAGAAAAAACGAAATGTTGCACTTTATTATCATTATGTTTTATGTAGTTTCAACTTCTACGTTTTACAATATCCAATGACCTGCATTCTTCATTGCAAAATAACATAAGAGCGATAGGCAAGTCATTGACATACATTTAAATATATCTCAAGAATTTTATTCATCACATTTTATTTGAAAGAAAATAAAATAGCATTCTGATATTGAATGAAATGTAAATATTTTCAACTTAGTGTCCTTATTACTCTATTATATGTTACGTTATTACAATGATTTATATTTAGAAAATCGGGTGCTATCTTTTGTATCTTCTTTATGTGTAATAGATAGTCCCACTGCAGTGTATCTGGGCCAAGTGTTTGTTTACATAAATGTGAAGAGGAAGACTTTGCAAATATAAACACAACAATCAGGATCTAAATATGTCAAATTGGAAGGGGCATGGATCTGCAAAGATAGTACATGATTATGTGTATTTATTTCCTTTTTCCTGCATTTATTTATTTCCATTATTCAGTGACTTTTAATGGTAGGAGAGGATTGTAGGTAATGTAAACAGAAAATACTGGGGAACGACGAGTTTGGATACTACTATTGCAACTTTTACTACTATAACTACTACTACTACTACTACTACTACTACTACTACTACTACTACTACTACTGCTACTACTACTACTACTACTAATAATAATAATAATAATAATACTAAATTAACTTCCATTAACTTGTATCTGAAGCTTCATGGTAGTTTTCTTTGTTCTTTGGACACAATCATGGTTTTGAAACATATTGCATCATAGTGTATCATTTAAGCTTTAGTTAGTAATGACAGTAGAGTGCAGAATGTTGGTACTCAGGAAAGGTAATTTGGTAATACTAAGCGTTGAATTGTCACGTGACAGGAAATCATGAAAAGTCATCTGATTATTATTTCTCAGGACGGAGGAAAAAATCGTCTTCAGTCCAGAGGGCGCTCTCATGATGCTGTTTTTAGTATTTCTCGAGAGTGCCCTCTGGTACAGATTGATGGAAATTGACTATTTACAAAATCGATCCACCTACGCAGCGTCTTGGTGAATACACAGTGTAGCCCAGAAGCTTTGATCCCAGTATTCGCTCTTTATCTATATGTATTTTTAAGAGAAAGAGAGCTTAACGATTCGTTATTATATGTTTTTATAAAAACTTTACCTTTACTATGTATCACTGAATTTTACATGTAACACGCATTTTTATTGGTTTAAAAATTAGTGGGATATCTCCAAACGCAATGATGCAGTTTTCAGTCCTGTTTTTCTTTTCAAATTTTCTTTGTATCGCTGTTGTGTAATAGGTAAGTGTATGATGTAATATTGATGGATTCCCCCTTAAAACCGTGATAAATGGTATGATGATATACCTCTTTTCACTAAAATACCGCGTTCAGCGCCTCATTCTTTCCTGTGTTCAATACTCTCACCACTAATTATAATGCCGTTACAACATCATATAATGGACTCATTGCCAAATATAACGAAAGACTCTTCATTGTGACATTTCTGGCTTTCGTTAAATAGATTCACACTTGATGTCAATGCATATTGATGTTTGAGTATCCAGGTCAAATACATCTTCTTATGTGTAACAAAGGGTTTCCTTATCTACTTGTACACACTTCAGCTCATCGCTGTTGCAATGTTCTCATATAATATGGATTTCCCGAACATATTTTTAGAAACTAAACATTCAGCTCTTGTGCAAACATATTTCACCGTTTACGAGAAAGACATGACCAATTGAATCTATAGATATATTTATGTTAAGTGCAGTGGTATAACAACATCTGTATCATTACAGTATCATTTAAAATAGTTTTCTTCAACATAACTTTTGATTCCACTGTCCTCTCCAGTAGTAGATTTAGATGGGGGAAGGGATTGATGGTCTAAGCCGTCCCCCACCCTTTTCGCCACAAGTTTGAAAAACTTTTGATTTGGTAACAAAAATGGATGAGTATATTGTCCAATACTTGACATTCTCATGTCGCCCTCCCACTTTTTCGGAGATTCTGAATCCCCCACTGGTTTTCTCTTTTACTATCAACCCATTAAAAGCCTGCATACTACGATTAGATATAGCTCCTTTGACAATAGACGTGTAATGTATATAAACATACATATATTTTCGGTGACAAATACACACATCCTCTTTTATTTGAAAGAGAAGAAATTAAAATATTTACCTGCACTTGTTCGGAATATAAACACTTCCTTCTAGCTGTCCTTAATACCTCTACTACATTACATGTTGCATCATTACAATGATTTATATATAGAAAATCAGGTGATCTTTTTCATATCTACTCTTTCTTTATAAAGTATCCCACTGTAATAAATCTAGGTCAGATAGATGGATAAGAAGGCACAAACTTGCATAGGAGTCTCCACTATTCTAAATTACACAGTGGGGGATATAAATATCTGAAAACTAGAAGGACATGCATGCATCTCCAATCATGGGCTGACATAATGATTTGTATTCATTTCCTTATTTATGCATTAATTGGTTTATACATTAGGAGAGTTTTTGAAGATGATAAGAGGTTACACCGTCTAAAGCAGGCAGTGTACATGACTGGGAATTGACTACAGATTCAACACAAGTAAAACCGTCTTCTAATTCCTCTAAGGTACATGTAGATTTACTAACGTACGAAAAATAGATAATATTGCTTAAGGGCCATGATATATTTTTCGGCCGCTTAAACTGAATGTGTACACAAAGATTTTAGTAACAACGTGCACATTCCAAAGTTACTGAAATCTTATATTTCGTTTAATTTTCCTGCACTGGCTAACGTCATGATATATTTTAGAGTTTTACTTCTTCATTATTTTAGTGCAGGCATAAGATATTTTGCAAAGTTTACTGAAATAGATTATTATTAATCAAAAGTTTAAACGAAAGTAAACTTCCCATGTGAGAAATTCTATTCCTAGATAGCCTTACGTGGTGGGGTTTGAATTTCCTATATAAAGGTATATACAGACGTGCAACTGGATTGAGTTATACTTTGAAGACAATAAAATATATGAAATGATGAGTATCACTTCCACTTGAAATAGCCATCAGTAGGACATGATATACAATGCTTAATCATATACAATCGAACTATTTACGATGAGTAAAGTTGATGTTTTTACAGTTTATATAATGATTGTTAGTATGAAAACTTTCGTAGAGCAAATTAATTAGCTTCCAAGGAGCCAGTTGCTTTGACAACACTTATAGATATACAGAAAATAGCCAATAAATTAAGACAGTGTATAGCTTTACACTTAGCAAAATATATCAATGGACGGGGTGCTAACAACCCAAGTCGCCCGTCCGTATCAACAATCAAAGCAGTCACACACCCCCACGCCCCTTACAAATGTATATACCATTGTCTATTAAAAGGTTCACTGTGTCCAGTATATGAATGGCCATGGCATCACACTTTGCAAATTGTTCGTGTGATCGTCCCAATCGTAGGGTCCACACCCCAAATCATACCAAGTTATCCGCGCCCCACTTCTGAAAGAGTTCTGTCAGTACCTGTCCTTAGTTAGTTTAGTTGTTTCATATGCTCAAGCTTTGTACTTCCAACCCCCCCCCCCCCCTTCTGAATAATTTTTGTATGTGCCTATACTTAGTTTAGTTATTTGTTTCCTATGCTCAAGCTATGTACTTCCACATTGAAATTTAGATTTTCACTCTATTTACAGGGTCATTTGATATTGCATTTGCTCAACACATGTTTTGATTTGACAATTTTAGCTGAGCGTGCACCTTATATTAATAAAGGAGTATATATTATAATTCTGATATTTTGGATGTCGGAAATGCTCAATATGATTAAACGATAATCATTTATTAGTTTCCTCATGCACACCGGAGATAGTACATCAATCGTACATCATACAGCAATAGAACTTTTTATCGCTTGTGGAAAGCTTAAACACTATTTTCAAGTACCTTGTTCTGTTCCTTTAAATATACATCTCTATCACGCAAATCCTTGTGTCACAGGGAAATTCGTTGAAACGCTTGACAACACTTATACGACAGCCTTAATCTTATTCTGAACTTTGTATCACTACAAATATGGATAACGCCAATACTTCAAATTAATTCGATTAATTGTAACATTAATGCCAATAGAAAGATAACAGTGAAGTCAATAATTCGGACATAGATGTGTGCTGTTTTAATCTGTATTGGATTGCTACTTTTTAAACGACAATTTATCGGATCGTGAAGAAAACATGATATTCAGACAAATTTTAATTGTTATAATTATGACGTGATGAAGAAATGTGTGTTTTGGGGACGTTTATTGGCCTTTATCATCAGATTTCTTTCACATATATTAAGAAACATAATATTGGACACAAAATGCATGTTTTGGGTATTGAGTTACTTATTTTATTGCACGTGAAATGCATTTCAGCGTATGAACGTGTTGACCAATGTCCAAATGACAGAAATGCATGGATTGAACGAGCGGGTATTGTGAATTGTACTAATTCAAAGGGACAATTTTACCACTGTATTAGATCTACTGCTGGGGATTTGGTGGAGCTATGTACTCTCCCATTGGCAATAGAACCTTCAGGTTTGTATATACCTATTTTTATGTAGATATAACATAGTTCCCACTTTAAATCTTTATGAATCAAAATATTTTGGAGAAAACAATTATCGAATGAATGTACACATACATTGTCAACGTAAAGATAAGGGTGTTTAAAAAGGTATTCAGGCTTTTGGAAACGTTCTAATAAATAGGGAGCTGTCCCTGCCCACCAGACACACCCACAGTAAATAGGGAGCTATCCCCGCCCACCAGACACACCCACAATAAGTAGGGAGCTATCCCCGCCCACCAGACACAACCACAATAAATCAGGAGCTATCCCTGCCCACCAGACACACCCGCAATAAATAGGGAGCTATCCCTGCCCATCAGACACACCCACAATAAATAAGGAGCTATCCCTGCCCACCAGACACACTCACAATAAATAAGGAGCTACATTGTATCCCCGCCCACCAGACACGCCCACAATGATAAGATAAGGTTCAACTAATCTCTATATATTAATAGGTACTAACATGTGGATATGCTTTTTATTCTGCTATATAATACTCTAAGAACACAATGTTTCAACTACATTATATTATAGATGGGTGTCCAATACTACAGGAAGGTGACAATAGACGTTTCATCTCCGTCGCATGTCCAGGAATACAAGGTTGTCCAGGGCAACATGATCGCACATTCTCTTCCAACGATTTATACAAATGTAAGTCAAAATTTTATTAGTGAAAAGGTCGAACTGCATGAAATGTTCCGTTGTGAATTTGAAAAAATAATGAAATTAATTGAAACAATTTCTATAAATGTATTCATATATCTCAGTTTTCTTTTTAAGATCAGGGTTGTTTGAAATCGAAAGAAGCTGGTACTTCGTAAGTATAATGAACATCTGATGCATTAACATAGAAAGGATACTGGAAAACCACTTATTTGTAAAAAACAATCTTCATAATATACTTCAAACTAATGAAAACTGATAATATAGAGGTCAAACATCAGACTAATAATAAACAACAAAAACCCTCGATTTCCCCAAATTATTGGTTTTCATTTCTGAGCACTTGAATAAAAAGACCAGATGGGCATATTTCAGGGGAGCATACAGTCGATGTCTTGTCTGTTTGTCTGTCCATCCCAGATAGCATCACTTAGCCTATTAATAGGCTTTTCATCATATTTCACAAAACTTAAGAAAAAGGTCACTCATATGTCAAGTTCAGTCAGCACATATTTCTAACATACATACATTGAGAAACGCCTGAAATCTCTTTAACAATTTATTAGATTTGCGCCAATTATCACGGAAAGTTTTCTTGGGACAGAAACTTAACGACCTAGATCACTGTAGATGATTTCTAAAGGTAGAGATTACAAAGAACATATATCTTAAATATTTGGAAAGGCCTCATATCCCTTAACCCAGTCATTAGAATTGTATCATATTTCACTTAAATTTTCCTTAGGACAGGAACCGTCGGACAAAAGTTACTCAAAATCATTTCTTCAATGTCAAGCTCTCAGCTCCATACAATATTGGAAAATGCCTTTGTTCTAGCAAATTTCACTGAACATTAATCAGAACTGTATCACGTAACTCTTACGTAGATAAAGGGTTCCTTGGGATACGGACTTTTAGACAATACATAATCACGATTACAACCAACAATATAAGGAAATGCCTTAGTTTCAGAAATATAGTAACATTTCATAAGAACCCATGGTGGTTAATTCGAGGCAGATATAGGAAAGCTTCCATCAGATGAAGTTTTTATTCAGCTGAATTGAATCAATGAGGTGCATAATGTATATAAAACTTGGGTACAATAATTGATAAGTAACACTATGTTTTTATAACAGGAGCCAGGTTACTAATATTGAAACAACGGTCTCCAACACTCCGACAGAAAGTGTTGTACAGATATCTATAATACCAGTCCTGAAGTCAACATCATCTCAACTAAATTCAACAACCAACGACGTACTGCCCACGGGTAAGAGTATAATGCAATTATAATACATATTATATATATATATATAAAGCACAAAGACACTGCAACTAACAATGTACCCAATATTTCACTTATATTCGTTCCCCGTCTGGGACTCGATAATAACTGCTACAATGTTACTGTAGTGATCACTTCAATTTAGTATCGATGACATCTACAATCCAGTGAGACGCAAGGAAATAATAGGGTCCCCGAGTGAGTTAGGGGTTTTAGAATTTCCTGAATGATTAGCAAAACCTACCTGAAATATATATATAAAATCAGCACTCCTCACGAGCAGTGGATATGAATTTACACTGACCGGAAATAGTCAACCACAAAACATCACATTTGCAGTAAAAGAATTTGCAAGTCAAAGTGTCACAACCAATCATGAAATAGATTACTGGTATAAATATTCTACAATGGACATACAAACCCGTCGCAAATAAACATTGTATAGTCAGTGATTCATTTCTACCTCGATAACTTGTAATGCAAGATGTCATCTAATTTCTGACTCTGGTCATGCCGGTGTCCTGTCTTTCGGATGAGAGAGTAAAAACCGAGGCCCGGTGTCGTGGTATGCATGGCACGTTAAAGATCCCTCGCTGCTTCGGGTGAGTCTGTTGCAGAGGTAAAAATTTGAATGCCCCGCATCAGGCAGATGTCGTCACCATATACATGAAATATTCTTTGGTGTGGCGTTAAACAAAAATCATTCAATCAATCAATCTAATTTCTGAAGATAAGAGATTTCAAACTTTCTTTATTTAACAAAAAATATATGGAAAGGTTGTTTGAGCCGTATAATTACTTCCGGTTTCCAAAGGTTTTGAGTTTTCGACGTTCGATTTATCGAAATCCATGAAAAATAATTACCTGTAAGACTGACGTTGAAAATCAAAAGCAAGATGACAAATGGGATGGATTAATTTTAGAGTTAACAAGAAGGAACAAGTTTTGGTTTACATTCTAAGATAAGATTGACTAGTAACAGTACATTCATGTCCAATTTCAGAAAACATGGCTTTCCAACAGGTTCCATCTTATCAACTGCTCGTCAGTATTGGTATGATTTATGCTTCTTTTTTTAATTAAACAAAATATATGTATAGCTATAAACGTAGGCATTCACTTACATACTGTTCAATATGTTGCGATAATTTCAAATGGAAAGGTAACAGGAATATCAAATTATGATTCAACCTTACATATGATATAGTAAAATAGACGATCTTCATATTTTACATAATATAAGTGGCCCAAGAGCCGACATGTTACTTTTTGCCGGGGTTTTCATTTTGACGTAAAGAAGTAGATAGTGACGTCACAATTCAAACAATGACGTCAAAATAAAAATCCCGCCAAACCGTTGTATGCCGGGTCTATTGATCTATTGATATGTTCCTGAATGCAGAAAATGGTTTACTTGCTATTTCATAAGTGAAAAGAAAAACCCGAATACAAAAATAGATATCAACAAATATACAAACAAACAAATAAGTTTTTATAGCAATCGGGCTAGATGATACATAATAGGTAGTGACACTTTGTTGTGCTTTTTAAAGATACATATGCGTCAATATGTTAAAATCATTAGGAAATAACATTGTTCTAAGCCATAAATGGTGAAATCTGGATTATGGGTACTTTACATTTTACAACAAATATGTCGTTGCATTCCATGTATGTATATACACAGTTTTTAGACGTTTGAACTGTATCACTACCCTTGTGGGGACATAGATATTTACTGACTTGTCGTAGAACCCAGATGCCGGATCCCATTATTTTGATGCAGTTGGTGTTAGGAGATAACAGTTGAAGCATTATGAAGAAATCAGACATTTATTTTTTCGCCATCTTGAATTCCGAAATTCCGATGTGTATGATGAATTCCCAAATCCCGATGTATAAAAAGTTTTCAAGTGTAATGTCCTTTTATTCATATGAACAAGTAGCTCCGGTTTTATTTCATTCCTTTTTTTTCATGTTCTTACATACTGATATAGTTTTCGAAAGTCAATATTGATTGATAATTGTTTTACGTCACTCTACAATTATTTCATGTATATGGTGACGGCATCTGCCTGAAGCATTGCATAGAAATTTCTACCTTTGCAACAGACCCATCCGAAGCAGAGGGTGATCTTTTATGTGCCACGCCGACATGGGACCTCAGATTTTAAAAAGAGAACACTGGTGTGCCCCGGCGGGGTCGAACGCGGTACCTTCAGATCACGAGTACCTTATCCACAGGGCCAAACCGGCTTCGAAATCAGTACTGATAGTCCCCGAGGGCATCATAAGTCTAGTTTTCAGTGCTTTTGTACTAAAATGAAATATATACTTCAAACTTTCAGTCATCAAATTAAGTAAATCAATCTAAAACTAAAGAGTGTCTCTCTCATGCATAGCTCTGTCCTCTGTTGCAAAGGTAGAAATTTCTATGGTTCACTTTTCGGTCATTTTGGCTTCAACACTGCTCTTCATATTTTTATATATTTTGAGAATTCCAATCATTCGGCCACGAGCATCACTGAAGAGACATAACTTGTCGAAATGCGCATATGGTGCACTTAATTAAAAGGTATATATGTTCTATATTTATAATATTCATTTAGAGAGTCCTAATGCGGCAAGCAGAAATCGACTGGTTTTGGCGGTTTTGCTTTACATTCAGCGTGAACTTGGTGTCGTGATCACGTTAACATGACTGTCCACATATACACATGTAGTTATCAGTTGCCATTGGCAGCAAATAGCAAAACTTCTTGTTAACTCAAATGCTGCACTCAATTTTATCTCCAAGAACATCTATTTGTTCACATTAAGACTTTTCAATAATGTAATGAGACTTCCGTAGGCAGTATGGTGTACCAACATATTACCAGGTTGCACTAGGCCATGTCAATAAGATGGGTTATTTGCCCTTGTTGATAAGAATTGTCAGCTGATTTGGAAACGGAATGGTATAAAATTTGTGCAATGGTTGATGTGGTCAGCCCAACATGGTGAGCTATTTCAGGTGATAGTTACCTTCACATACCTTGTTGTGCATATAGATCACCTTGTTCAATTGTCCTTTTTGCGCGATTCAAGTAATCTTTTTACTTTATTCTATACTTATCATTTTAAGTTTAAATATGTTGCAGGCTGTGGGTTCGTCGTCGTTTTATCCTTCATCGCCATTACAATACGCCTATGCCGATTAAAACGAAGAAGGTATGTAACACTATCCTTTACTTGTAACGAAAAAGATTTTCATAAGATACTTGAAGTCTTATAAGATGAATGTAATTGGTTGGGAAAATAAAATATAGATTTTTTTCTCGGGTCAGTTACTCTTCCCATTACAATTATCTTTTTGTGAGATCTGACGAGGATGAATGTAAACTCTGACACGTACGACAAAACGTAAAATCAAGCACACAGACTTGACACAAAATGCGATTATAATTTTGATGACACACCGAAGACTGACGTGACAATTAAAGTTTCAACTGGCCCTCATTTTATGTATATCACCAGATGAAATGCTCATTTTTCCCCTTACTGCTAAAAGAGATGTTCAAAGGACATTAAGAAATATATAAATTAGAGCACGTCTGTAAAACATATGCCCCGCGTGGGCTAATTCATAACAACAACTAAGCTTTCCTAAATCATAACTTTCGTGAGCCATAATGCCTATAGATATTACCAGTAGTGTAGTATTATTTCCTGTTGACATATTGACCCATATAGACATTTTGACTCCATAGGTATCCTTTCCTGTAATAACATACTAAATTAAAAAGAACATGACCTGTAGAATATGTGTAATATGATCAAATTTTGATTTGCAATTAATAATATAAGATGATATTTGAGCACCACCCCTTCGGTCACTAAATCAATTGGGTTATTCCGCTGTTGATAAGTAAGCACATATTCAAACTTTGTTTCAATATAATGAAGGGTGATTGAGTAATCACCCGAAAATAATGCCAGTATATTTTTACTAGTTCTGACCTTGTCCTTTCACCTTTTGGCCCTAAAATCATTAGGGTTCTTTCTCTTTTAAGAAGTAAGCATATATACAAATTTGATCTGAATATACTGGAGAATACATGGATTATCATCCAGAAACCAGTGATTACAGTATATTTTCATCAGCCGTAGCCTTCACCTTTGACCATTTATGTTAACAGATTTATTTTGTGTTTTAGGACAAAAAAGGAAATGAAACGAAAAGTAGTTGGATTGCCTGTACCTGAAGATACCTACACTATATATGACGAAGTTGGCGATGTACAGTGCAGTAGACCTCTTTCTTCTGCATCTTATATTGAGCCTATTGATGTTCATTGCAATCGGAGTTTCATGGGAAATTCAACCGGAAATGTAAAGAAAATTGTTGCGCAGCACCTGTCTTATACATGTGATGAGCCGATGAAATTGGAAAACATGGAAAAGATTCACTTACATCATAAATCATATGATGTCATCCAAAATACAGCAAATGGACATCAACAAAATCCACAGTTGGGAAACTTGTTTATAGATAACATCAAAAATGCTGAACGCTACATGTCCATGGCCATAGTTCGTAAAAATGATGGGTCCGAATTCCCATCTGCATTTGCAAGTAGTGGAAAAACCTCTATAATAAATGATAACAAATTATCGATATACGAAAATCAAAACTCTGAGGAATATGGTACGTCTGGTTTTGTTTTCGGGGTTTTTTTTTGGGGGGGGGGGGTATTTTTTGTTTTGTTTTTGTTTTTTAATAGTATGGAATAATCATGTTATTGTGGAATATTTTTATTAAACAGTAATCATTTGTTTGAAATACTTATAAAACATTTTAACAAACTAGTACAACACTTATGAATTATAAAGAATAATTTCTTCAGTTACATGTATACATATAAATATTTTGCAACTTTTTCACCGTTTAAGGATGTATAAGAATTGTTTAATGTACCATTATAACGTCTATATGATATTTTTTCTATAATGCATCTAACGATACCAGTGTTTTAATGGTAATGTCATCTAACTTGCAGAACAGCTGAACACGTACGTATTAATGTAAATAACCATTCTTAAGTATCAAAAAAAAAAAAATTTCAATAACAAGAGCAATTATGACGAGTTTGGCTACATAAAAAGGAGACATTCTTTCTCCAAAAGGAATTTGCACAGTGGCACGATGTAGTATATGCTGCAATTACATAAGGGCAGGTTTGGTGTAGTGGTTAAGGTGTTGGCGTGCGGCGCCGACGATCCAGATTAAATTCCCGGATTCCGCCACCCACTATGTTTAAGAGGTTGGTTACCTCCTGCTTCCATCCATGTCGTGATATAAATGAAAAATTGTTGAAAGCGATCAACCAGCCAACCGAAATTTCCTTCACCAGGTCCTTTAAAATTCACAACACGTTGTTTTAATATTTCATTATGCCATTTTCATTTGAAATATAAGAAATAAGAAGCGTTCAAGTTTTATCGCAAGATACAGATCTATAGTTGTCAAGATATCACCATTATCATTGATTAAGATAGACATAACTAGTGTTATAATCTTTCAATTGTTGGATAGGCTCTTCGACAACTAGGATTAATTCCCTGTCGGGGAAGGTCGTGATACCGTGGAAAAGCAACTAATAAACAGAAGAATGAAACAATCATTATATATATGGAGATGGGATTCTTTCCATTTAAAGAGTTTTAATCACTTTACTATCATTTGTATTATGGTTTTCGTCACAGCAGCACATATATCTCTGACTGACATTGGTGATTGTTTCAAAGAAATAAACCGTGGAGTGTGTTTGCTGTGAAATATTATAATGTATATGTGATCTAATACTTATATTAATGCTTTCAGAAAAGAACCCCCCCCCCCCTCCCTCCTTCACGGAAAACCAAAATAAGCAAAAACAAAATCAAAACAAAACAAATAACAAAAACCCAAACAAAATAAAAACAAAGATATTTTCAATTTTACCTGTAAGAAATAAGTTACCAGGAATATCATGATCAAAGTAGAATAAGCAAACAGTAAGACATCATCAAAGTAGTAAATTGTAATGCGCTGTATGTAATTTAGAACGGTTACGTGTCTTGATAGAAAAGCAATTAAAAGAATTAAACAGACATTACATATATTAGTAAGATTTCCTTTTCATTTAGACACTTTTTAGTTCGCTTTCATTTTCTATTGAGAGGGTACATTAAACGGAATTGGTGATTGCTGAAATAAAGTGACCAGAAAAGAGTGTCTGTCTGTGTGCAATATTCACATTATCAGAAAATTTGCGAAAAATTAATTGAGCTGAAAAAAATATATCTCATGGTATGTTCTCCTTTCTTGTATAGATTCGATAGGGATATTTTAATGTACTGAGAAACAGCTTCAATAAACATATTTTTGTTTTAGCAAATCCACAAAGGAAGAGCATAGGTATGGAACACTACGGATTGACAATTATCAAGGATTTATCTCGCAAAAGTGATACGATGCAAAACAAAACCAAAAACTAATAGGACAAAGGAATTCGATGCATAAGAAATACAAAAGAAACACTACAGATTTTAAAAGATTTTTTCTTTATTTTGGAGTATATATAATAAAAAGTTTAAGTTAACATGATCTTGTTTATGACAATGATCTTCGACAGGACATGGTAAGTTTAATCATTGCAAAGTTTTATAATATAAGACAAGAATATGTGAAAGACACTGGTGACGTATCTTTGAGGCATTCACCTAAAAGCATTGTCACGATTGGCTTCCTGTGACCCTTTGATAGATAAGAGACAAGATACTTAATTCGGGACCAATAAAAGGCATATTTATGCATACAGGTATTATAGAATTGTCCAAATATTATGAGATAAATGGTAACTAGCATAAAGAAGTATATATTATACATTAGTATAGTCGTATATTAATTTTCCAACATCATCAAGAATAGATTTTGATTGAAAATATATAACATTTTATTTTTATCATTATAGTTAATAAATAATGGAACATCTCTCTATAATGGACGGGGGGGGGGAGTTCATTTCTAGCTGTTATGCTTATTAACACTATCTTGCATTTGTACTTACATTTCAATAAAAAGTGGCATTTATCCTCAATTTCGCTTTTATTACATTTACAACAATGTTTAGGTTCTGTGGGTATTTTCTTGTATCTACCATTTTCAATTTCTAATTTGTGACATGATAATCTTAATTGTGAAACATATTTTCTATATAAATCAGTGCTGTCCATTATTTGAAGATAAGGATCAGAAACATAAATTGTTTTTATTTGTAGAGGGGCAGGCGTGGTGTAGTGGTTAAGCGCTTGGCTTGCGGCGCCGACGATCCGGGTTCGATTCCCGGGTTGCGCCACTATGCTTAAGAGGTTGGTAATCTCCTGCTTTCCATGTTGCAATATAACTGAAATATTGTTGAAAGCGATGTAAAACACCAATCAACCAAATTTATTTGTAGATATGCATCTAATTGTCCAGTCTTTTGTATTCCTGTATTATTATGCCAATTTTCTATTGCTTTAACTTTAATGATTTTTTTAATAAATTGCTTGAACCTAGCATAGTTACGGATAATTTAGCATTTGAAATCTCAAGGGTTTTCTTAAAATATTGCACACTGCTCATCCAAGAGTTCAATTGTTTTGATAAAGAGATATAGAGAGTTTATATGCGTCTTCTAGTAATCTGAAATTCCTTGTGGGTAGTTTAGTAAGATACTTATATTATGAAGAATTTTGAACAACTGCATTTTTGTATGTGAACTTCTCTCGTATTAAGGGTCCAACTTTGCCAAAAATAAGTATTCTGGTCTTATTTAGATTAACTTTAAGACACCATTCGTTACAATATTGAGATAAACATTTTTTTTTTTTGTTTTTGCAATCGATGATTTGTAGAAGTTTTGTAGTATGAGGTCACCTGCATACATTAAACAGTGTGCACGCTCTGTGATAAGGTATTCAGGATCTGTTGTTGTTCTAAGACTTTATGGTAGATCATTGATATAAATGTTAACGAACATTGACCTGAGACTGCACACCCCCGTCCCTGTTTTACTTCAAATCCAAGATTAAATAAATTTGCTAGTGCACCTTGTGATTCAACTTTATAAACATTCTTATAATACATATCTTTGACAGTATGGCGGAAAGAATTTCCAACTCCTAATTGGAGTTGTTTACACAATAGTCCAAGACGTATAACACTATCAAGGGCTTTTTGGAGATCTAAAAACATGCTTTAACTTTATCTTTTTGTGAAAAATACTTATCTGTGATACATTTCTAGATTAATACGTGGCCTCTATAATTATTTGGATCGCCAGCATTTCCAGATTTGTAGACTGGCGTGATAGAAACTTCAGTCCAAAGTTTGGCACAACTTTCACATTGAACACATTTATTAAATATTTTACATAGATATGGTAACGGAAGTATTTGCCCACACCTCGTCGTTTCACTTGATATTTTGACTTTTGACTTTAAAATTGATATTGCTTTCAATGTTTCCTTTTTTACTTACAGAGACAGCAAGGTGTGTTACTATTGTAATTCTGTCCATTTGTTAGACGTGTGTTGATTTCTTTTATTCTTTATTCTCCCACAGAATGTATCATCAGCTTTTGATTTACCGACTGATAATGGTTGGTTGATAGGTGTGTACATAGCTTTAAACAATGTTTCAGTCATATCACAAGATGGAAGCAGGAGGTAACCAACCTCTTAAATATAGTGTCGTAATCCTGAAATCGAACCCGGATCGTCAGAGCCGCACACCAAGCGCTTAACCATTACACCACACCTGCCCCTCCCACTTATTATGAGAGATGTTATTTGAGGAGTCAGAATTTTTATCATCTCTAAAGTCATATTTAGTTTCATTTTAAGTCTGTTATAATCTAATAGCATCTTGTAATATCTATCCCTTATGTGAATGACAAAGAAATTTTTTGGTATGATTCTATATTTGTTTGTTTTGTTAGTGTGTTTTGTGTTTTTTTTTTTCAATCTTGTTTTCTTTCTAAAACGTTAAATCTTGCCTATTGTAGTATTTTTTCAGCAGGGGTGTCACAACTAGAAGATTAATCATTTAAAAGAGGCTTAATATTTTTTTGAGAATCAATAGCATTGAGTAAATTTAGAAATAAAAAAGGTGATAGATAATTTCAGACAAAACCTGGTGTTTTGTAAGAGTTATCCTGTTTAGTATATTTATTTCATAAAATTTGAAAATTAATCTGACAATGACAATCTGACAATGTCGGAATAAAAATGGTTACATTAAAAGATATAACTTGGATAAATAAACATGCTGATATAAGACAATAATCAACAACAAGTGAATTTTCCAAACATATCTCAAAATGTATGCACATTAAGAAAACGAAGCTGATCAGAGATGCAAAAATTTCCTGCCTCTAGAATCAATTGATTTATCCATATTTCTTCTATTGTTAATTTCATTATGACTTATCATATATAGATTATTATAGGAATGTAAGAGGTATCGTTATTTTGGGTGTAGTCTAAGTTACATGCTGTTCTAACACTGCAATCTCCACACACTCTGACATTGCCCTTATCTTGAAAATTGGAAATGTTATTTTGTAACTCTTCAAATAAGTCAATATCATTTTTTATAAATAGTTTGAACTATCAGTATTTTGTATATATACAAATCTCCTTTTCAAGGTTAAGAATAATTTTATCTAGTTTATTCCATTGTTTTTCAAAATGGGAATTATTAGCTAATTCATGTTTTTTATAGAATTCCAATCCCTCAATAATTTCTTCAGTTATTGGACATCTTCCGACAAATTGAGTAATAATTAAATGATGGTATTTGGAAGTTAAATTGATCATATATATGTGTCTCAATCAATAATATAACATTTTTTTTTCAAGTTTGCACAAAAAGAAACTATCTCATGAGTTATCAAAATGTTTGGATTTGAGCCCATGGTCAAAAAGCTTACTTTGATTAAATGTTTGAAATAGTTAACCATCATTTTGATTTTTTTTTTTTTTTTTTGTTTTTTTGTTTTTGTATTTTGTTTTATAAGACCGTCTTAATAGCAAAAATACTATCAGACTTATGAAACTAGAACATTCCATAACGAGAACAATAGCAAGTAATAAGCAAAGGAACATACTTCAATTTGTACAGGGATTAATTAACAGTTAGTTGTTAAGATAGTTATCCTTATATGGTTAGGTAGTTTAAAACAAAGCTGTACAAATATTAAAAGTAATTTGTCATCCTATTAGAAGTGTTACACAACTTATACTTAATTCTTAAGCTTAGGTTGTAATATGGATACAGCACAATGATGTAATCATAAAATATATTAAAAAGATTACAAAATGTGAAAAATTGAAAATTATATAAAGAATGGAAAATCACACAAGCAGAATTTAATAAATTCCACATTAATACATGTATAAGAACTGTGTTTACTTATTTTATATTTAGTTTATATTTACATCCATGCATCCAAAGAATTTACATATACATATATATATATTCATACATATTTATTCACATATGTACACAAACAAACACACACACACACACATAAAAATAACATACATACTTGACAAGTGCACTTCAAGTTTAGTTTTTCGTCCTGAAAACCAGTCATAATATTTAGTCAGGTTTACTTTAATGTAATTCCGTCTTCAAGTTTACTATCACGTGACATCAAGTTTATTTTTCACGTTTCAATTATCCAGTTTCGTATAACACGATAGAAATAATTGTCTTATTATGTACAAGTGCATATTTTATATAAAAATTGTTTTAATAGAAAAATATAGTAAATGTACATGTATATAGAAAGTAAACTAAACTTGAAGTGCACTTGGAGTAAATTGGAATCAAGTTTACTACTAAACTTGCTTCCAAGATCACTCTATTGTCCCCAAATAAACTTGAACTGCTGTCATAAAATTAACTTAGTGCACTTTATGTAAGGTTCGGACTGCACGTTACTGTATTTAACTGAGGTATAGAAATTGAAAACATATCATAATATGGTTATTTAGATATACATGAATAGTTTAAAATCTGGTAGAATAAGTATGATACACACAGTGATAACTGTTCGAATCTACCGTAAAAATGATTAAACATGATTAAACTATGGAAATTTAACATATATCCAAAATGAGAGCACTGCGAATGTTCAGTAATTTAATATGATAAAATCAGCAAAACATGACTCCCACCCTTTCCAATATCCCCCATGTGTGTGTGAATGTGTGTGTGTGTGTGTTGTGTTTGTGTGTGTGTATTTATTTGGGGTTTTTTCCTGATTTTGTCAACTTATTTATTAATAAACATGGGGTTTTTTCATCTTAGCAAGCAAATTACAATAGATGACAGACAATAATTTCAATGGGATACACTGTTTTATTTATGTACATGTGATATTGCCTATAATATATGATATCCTATATGGGGATGTATATAGTTCTTTTATTCTTCCTTATTTCTTGAGATCAGGCCGATGATGATGTGATTACACATGTGTGCCTTTCAGGAACCTACAGTGCAAAAAGGTATATTCCAGCATAATATACTGAACACATGATAGAACTGACACCATTTACTGTTTCAGGTTCAGTTCGTTATATTACCACCTTCAATCACATCTTTATCTTTATCTTTTGTGTTTATCCACACCTCTCTGAATCTGAAACGAGATGAAAATAATATCATTGCTAGAATTTTCCAATCCTCGTATAAAGACATTACATCTAAATAATGAACGACAAACCATTTTTCAAACATAAAAGATAAATTTAAAAAAAATTTCATTCTTTTTGCTTCTTAAACTTTCATGGGCTAGGACATAAAGGATGAAACATATATTATCCCTATATACTATAATATGGCGGATCTTGAGAACAATCAAACACGTTGGGGCAAACTCAAGTAGATCCACTGCGATATATTTGCTATTCCGAAATTTTGAGTTGGATTTAGTGTAGGGAAATATTAGACAAGGGGATAATTCAAACAGACAGTACACTCTGAGAGGGACGATGAGATATTATCTTAGGGTGGCTACTGTAGATCTATAGAGATTAATACGCACGCGTTCATACGACACAGATATTATGGAGAGCAACATTTCGATGAATATCTTTTTCAAAATGAATGATATTGATCCAGTTCAATCATACTTTGTTAATAATTCATGTAAGACGTTTACTGCAAAGTGCGAAGAACTTTGTAATGTGCTTGCATAATATATATACATATAATGCGTCGTCCAAACACTAAATTTGGGATTTGTAAATCACCAATTACATGCCGGAATTTTGCAAACACAAGCATGTTATCCCCTAATTACAGACAATTTTTTCTCCTGAATTTAATTTATCTTTATTATCTGACCTTTTAATATAGGACAACCAGTGGCAGTCTTTTTGAATGTATAATTTTCTTCTAAAAATAATTTTTTAAATCCATCAAATAGTGCAGTCTATATCAGAGAAATAAATATCTAATTATTTTGTGAAATATTCAATCTTTCAGGATTATCTGTTTATCTTAAAGATATCAAGAAATGAAAAATTATCTGACTTGATAGCGACGGACAAAATAGAAACAGGGAAGGATGCTTGAGTAAAACTTTAAATAAATAATAACAATTGATTAAGGTACTTGACAACTCACTTCACAAAAGTGTTCTTTCTGTATTATTAGTTGTGTTTCTGCGTGACCGTTTCACAGTTGTACCACCCATTTTAATGGTGCATACAGACTACTACTTTGATTTTGCTGTTGAGTTGAGCTTTTTGATTTTTTTTTTAATTATTGGTTAATTTGGCTGATATGTAATTAAAATTTTCCTTGCTTTTACAGTTGAGAACAATTTTTTTCATGGAAACGTTATCTGTATTGGTTAATTTATTTTTATTTATTTATTTGGCTCATACTTACCTTCCTCTTTCCTTTAGGTATGTCAGGCACATTGCAAGATTTGTGATAAAAATAGCTATCAACGCAAAAATTATCATCAAGGTCCTGTAGGACTCTTTATCCATCATGTCCACTTTTCTATATAAATTTTCAAGGGTCCCATTCATCTTTTGTAATATTTCATCATATTGAGGTTGTTGTATTTTGTTCCTTGTGGTATGTTCTGTTCCTGGCGGCTCGACTGTTGCAGATGGCGGATTATTTTGGGTGCAGGGTTTACAACTCTTCATATACCGAGTACATCTAAAGAAAATTATGAAAACTCTCGTGAGTAAAGTTAAGACATCGGCAAATTATCTTTCTAAGCAATTCTTTGTTTTAAGTTATTTTATGTTACATTAATATTGTTTTTACATCAATATCGTATCAACTTCTCCCTGAAGAATTGCATAAAATTTAGACCTACATGCATGTAATGTTTGAAACTGTCAGTGATTATTTTTGAGAATGTGTTTTCAATGACAATGGCGCCAGTCTCACCCAATAATACCCGAGTGGGTCCTTTGTCTTCGAAAACTCGGCTTATTCCTAAGCGCAATACCGACTGAGCTATATTGGATTCTGGGAAGTATGTCTATTGTGATATTCTATTTTTTTTTTTTAATTTATATAAATGTTTTGTTTCCTTCTATGTCAAACCGAAGTATGGCTAGGGACTCTCAAGCACTATATGAAAATCTCGGTTTGTTTTCCTCGAGTCTATTATCCTAAAGTATGAATGACAAAATCTATGACTTCACTCTTTAAAACCATATCAGAACACAAACATTATCATTCATTGTTAGCATTTTATAATTCCATTCCTTAAGCTATAAATATAAACATCAAACATACTCTTCTCTTTTATTTTCTGGTATCCAGCAAATGGGGTCTGTAAAAAGATAAATTGTATATGTATTGTGTCTTGTAAATGCATGTGTCTAATGTATAAAAGAATTAGGTTTCTTTTAACACAACAGATTTGGATTTATTTAATAAAAGAATATTGTACTACCTCATATATTATAACGAAATTGTATTTAGCTTAAGCTAGACCAATTAAAAGAAACGCTAGCTTTACTTTAAAGCTCTTGTAAGTTAAGTTGTATAAAATACCTTTTGCGTTCTCAGCATAGCAAGATTCGAGTTATCGCAGAGTACATCTTATTCTTTGTATCATAATTGATACTATTCGTTAAAAACAAAAAAACTCCTGACTTAAAACGTTCAGGGGTCAGTTGTTTGAATCGTTAACCACTGGTTAAGCTAACCAATGGTTAAATTTCATCTAGCTATATCTCATAAACAAGAAGTGTCTAAGTCGTGGTCTGTCTACTGATTTGTAGTATTTGAAACAGGCTTAGAAAAGTAAGTCATTTAGATTTTTTATATAACATTTATTGTTATGTATTTCCTATAACTACACGCCATCAGTTGCATCCAAAATATATAATTACAAAGGGTTTCCACAGTGTCTTGATCTTAGCAACTCTGCATGCCATCCTCAACCGTGTGCATGTTCCTCATCTAATTTCGTATATTCTCCTTGTGGCCATGTCATTACTGGTGATCTCGATATAGTTAAAAACACTAAATCAAGAGAACTTTTACTTAAAGGTCCAAAATACAGAGAACCCAGATCATTCACATGGAGCCAAAATTTTGAGAATATTATGAACTGCTGCGAAGAATATGCCACACGATGGGCAAAAAGAGAGGAAGTACAAGTCGACACTCTTTCGGAATGGATAAAATCTATTGCAGTACTGCTAAGATCAAAAATTAAAAAATTACAAGGTTCTGTAAACACCAGATTCGAATCTATTTTTAAAGATCCTGATGTTGTCAGAGAACTTACCTTCCTCCAAGAACATTATATCATTACACCAGCAGATAAAGCATCTAATAATTATACATTTACTTGTAAGAAATATTACTTTGACAGCCTAGTGAAAGAATTAGGATTAAATTCAGCTCCAGGAAATCCTACTCATACTCTCACAAACTTTTCGGTTTCGGAAGTACTCGAGAATCATAAATCTGTCCTCAATACGTTTGGTATTGACTCAAATATATTGAATTTAGAACTTCCATATTTGTACTGTATTCCAAAAATGCACAAAACTCCGTACAAACAACGCTTTATCGCTGGTTCCTCGAAGTGTTCCACAAAATCTGTATCGATGCTACTCACAAAAATATTATCAGAAATTAAATCTGGCCTTCATAGATATTGCGAAACAGTATATTCCAGAAGTGGAATTAATCAAATGTGGATCCTTAAAAATTCAAAAGAGTTGTTAGAACATCTAAAATCAAAAAGTTTTACTAAAATTCACTCCATCAAGTCTTTTGACTTTTCGACTCTGTACACAACGATCCCTCATCAGAAATTAAAAGACAGATTAGCGGAAATTATTCAAAATGCATTTACTAGTAAAACGGAAGCCGCAAATTCAAATATATAGTAATAGGCCACGATAAAACTTACTTTGTTAGGGAAAATTCTGATTCCAAAAATAAATACACTGAAACAGCTGTCATTCGGATGTTGAACTTTCTTATCGATAACATTTTTGTGGTGTTTGGAAGTAAGGTTTTTCAACAAATTGTCGGCATTCCAATGGGCACTAACTGTGCTCCGCTTCTGGCTGACATATTCCTTTATTCATACGAAGCTGAGTTCATTCAGTCTTTGCTTTCGCAAGGAAAAAAACAATTGGCTCTTGGCTTCAATTTTACTTACAGATATATAGATGACTTGCTTTCAATTAATAATCCTTCATTCGCGGATTACCTTAGCATCATCTATCCAAGTGAACTGGAGGTCAAAGAAACCACATAAACTAGTAATTCTACTTCGTATTTAGATATTATGTTGTCTTTCGACATTAATGGTCAATTGAACACCTCACTCTATGACAAACGTGACGATTTCAATTTCGCTATCACAAACTTTCCTTTCATAAGTAGCAACATTCCATCATCGCCCGCATACGGCGTATTCATATCTCAGTTAATACGTTATTCCAGAGCATGTTCAAATTACAATGACTTTGTTCTGAGGGCTAGGCGACTTTCAGTTAAGCTGCTCAACCAGGGTTATATATGTGCTAGACTAGCATCGTCACTGAGGAAGTTCTACGGTCGTTACGAGACTCTTATTACTCCATATGATATCTCGTTATCCAGACTTTTAAATGATATTCTGGACTGAGACCGATTCCGATCACTTTACACAGATTTGACACCTTCTATACTAGAAGGTTACCTACTTCGACTTCTCCATATATAAATACATATGGAATTCACACGATTTGACTCTTTCTACGGGGTATATGTGACGGGTGTTGCTAGCAAGCAGGAGATGCTCACTCTCCCCGGGCACCTGATCTCACTCCATCACAGGGGTTCACATATGCTCTTCAAGTAGACATATTTTGTTATTTATCATTTGTTTTTCATTTTCACTAATTTGGATGTCCTATGGTTTCATGATTTTTGGACTTGTGGTTTGGATTTATCTATCATCTTTACATTTGGTGTACCACACGGGCATTTCAACAACTTAAATATGATCATGTCCTTAACTGTGAAAAAAAGTATAAATAGTTGGAGAACAAGATCATTGCAAAAATGCAATAACCTGTTTAACGACAGAGCTAAGCATAAATGAGATACTGTTTATTTTTTACTAAGATTTATCTTCTTGTAAAGTAAAGTTAAAGAATATATTTCGGGGCAACACAGAGGCACTGAAAGACTAAGGACAATGTACTCCACAACTATAATTTCGTGTATTTATCTTAGCTACGCTGTATTCTAAACATATACATACATTTATATAATTGATTTGTTTTGTATCCTCTGTGCTGTCTCTTGGGACATACGTTTTCATTACAAGCCGATAATTTCAAAGCCCATATTGGCCCTGTGTCTATATTGCTATCTGCTCCAATCCATGGACAGCCCGCTGTGAGGAAGAAATATTCAATTTTATAAAACCAGAAACACATTTTATCAAGTTATTTACTATTTCAATTTGAACAGAAATTTACCATATTGAAAATATTCCATGTAATTCTATTATTTCATGTTTTCAATCAAACCTTCATTTATAAGTTTTATATAATAATTTATTTTATTCAGTAATTAATTTATAAATTTAAGTTTATAGTCAAAGGACTGATTAGTAGAACTTTAATAATTCCGTCAACAAGTGCAATTGGCAATAAATAATACTCCATCACAATAACTGATTTTAGTGGAGGTATGCAAGACGAATCAGTACATGGGTCCAATGTCTTGCATGATTTTCATTATATGAATCTGTTAGAGCAGTGTTCAAAAATTTATTCTCTAATGTTCAAAAAAAAGAAAATGCACTATGTCACTGGTGGGTAATAAAACATTCAAACATAAGAAATATCTCATACTTTCCTGATGGCTAAAGGAAATAATGTATATGGCGTAATATGAATCAATTACTATTCTTAAGATCAGACACTGTCTACTATATAAAATGATTTTCGAAAGAGAGTACAGATGTGCCACTATCAAAATGCCACTATCAGATTCCATTTAGGCCTCTTGTTCTAGAAGGAGAGACTGTGTTTGGATTTACATTTCTTAAATATTGTGGGTTGTGCACTATAAATCTCAAAAGAAATTCGAAATAAAAAGAGGTCGGTTAGAAATGTGGTACTGCACCTGATTTCAAGTATACGGATCCGGGATTAATTCCAGGTTCCCACTTGTATATATCTCCCAGGGACGTAAAACAATAGAATATAGTTTTTTATATGAAAATAGTCCCTTTGATGTTATTTTCATTTTGAAAATCGAACTTTATGAATCTCATGCCCAATAGAGTTATGTCCAGGATTGTCTTGAGCCTTATATGGTTCCTGGATTCCCTACCCTTTCATAGATTTTCACCTAACTCCCAATTCTTTCGTATCAACAAATTCTTGATTTGCACCTGACTGTTGTATTCACAGCACCCCCAATCTTTCGCCTATATGTTATATATTGATTTTCTTCCGTTGAGTTTAGTTCTTCATCCTTTGTGTCTCTGGTATTTTCATACCTTTCAATATCAACATTGCTGATTGGCGTTTTACACGAACAAAAACTTCTACAATATATGTGCTTTTACTTACTTTCGCCTGCTTTAATGTCCCTATGATGCATACAGGTTTCAACTAAGTTCCCATAAATATTCAGTGTGCATGCATATTCCCGTTTGACACATTTAAATTCATCTGAACGCCTTTGCCATTCAGTCTCGCTACATGGACACATTGATACGGACTTTGTTCGATTCGTGGGTACTTTCTCGACAAGGACAACGTTCATAAGAAGTGCCATGGTCTCTAGGTATATACTCAACGAATACATGGTCAGCTCTCTGAAACAAAGAATGCGAATTAAGATAATTATTCGAAATTGAAGGATTCTAAGGCATCAACGAATATGGCCTTGTTTTAAATTTCTTAGATTTTATCTTCGATGAATGTCTGAATGAAAGTTTTGTAAGACGTTGTTTACCTCTTGCGAAAGCACTTGTATTAGATATCACCATTGATATTGTGGGGACCATAGTCCCTTACTCGAATAGTTCTAATTTATCTTTGGTTAATTATAATGAATACATCCCTTTTTCAGAAGTTTCTTCGATATACAGATATAATATAATTACCATAGGTGTGTGGTCACTTAATTGCTGAATTATGCTATATATTGGAGCAAATATAAGATATCTGACAAAGCTGTATGAATAAACTTACCAATGAGATGCACACAAAACATGATAATAGTAGGATATACACGGAAAACGGCATCAAAAATTATTCGATTGTGCCGCGGTTACGATTCCGATTTAGGACTGTCAATTGAAGTAAGAAAAAAGAGGAGTTACTGGCTCAGTTATGTGGCAGAAGTCACCATGTAGCTATACAATACATGAATATAAATAATATACTAGAACATATAACACATTACAAAAATATTTGATTGTAGTGCAATTAAAACCTCATTCAATTTGTGTGGTTAACGGGTTTACATGCGCCCACCTTCCCACTCACCGCAAAAGCAGCACAATCAAAGGCCGCACAAATTGAACAAAGCAAAGGAATATCTTGAGATAAAAATAAGTTTCAGCATACATAAATGATTTAAGATTTAGTGTAAATACGAAAAGAAAAATTACTGTTTCGTGATTTGACGAACATTTAACAATCAATGGATCTATCCAACAACTTGAAAATGTTGGAGTGGACCACCTTGAGTGAAAAATATATAGAACACATTGCAAGACATCATAGTAGTCCGCTTTGAATCTATTAAAGCAGTTTCCCGCTAGTCTTCACCTGTTCATATTGTGTTAGGTATATACTATGATTTGCAAAGTGAACAATATTTATAAACAAATACAGTTCTTTTGTATTTCCTCACAATATGACCTGCTCTCCTGGTTGTAGACCTACTCGTGAGGAAACGCATGAATCTCAGAACGTGCACGCATGAGCAAGATACTTCTCAGTCTTAGAATAAGTGACAAATTTTAAAAAGAAAATGTCAAATATATTTGAAGTAAATTTGAGTATGAGGTCCTCATTGCACTATATGATCCTATGATATCTTAGTTATCGGTAAAACTGGGTTTGAAAATTTATTACTGACATTTATCCATCTGAACTTCAACTAAACAATGCCAATACTTCCGACCAAGAAACACCTTTTTGGACTTAACTATTAAAATTATTAACAACATTATTCATACCAACATCTATGATGAACGTGACGACTTTGTCTGTCATTTGTATTTTATGTTGTCAACTCAATTTTGTCATACTCTGATGTCATTGTTTGTATTTATATGTATATGCAACCATCTATCTTTTGTATCGTGCTCGAAAGGACCCAAAGTTGGAAATAAATGACCGACTGAGGGCTTATCTAGACAAACTCTACCCAGTAAAATATTGATGCGCGCTTTTTGTTGTAATGCGGCCCAACAAAATTTATTAAAACATAATTCGGGTAGGGTAACGGGCGTTTAACATGGGGAGTCAAATAGTAAAATAAATAAATGTAAATGTATTCTATTCACAGTCACAACGGACATCACATCTACTCTTCCGGTCAGTAGCATACGACACATATCGAGCATTTTTCTCGCGTAATTGCTGCGCTCTGAGAATAGCTGCGATACCGTTTTATGGTTTTATGCACTCTTGGACATTCGAAAATGTTTTTAATGAATTAAAAAAAGAGTATATCTTTCTCATTTGCTCTTTATTATTATTAATTTTATTACTATCATCATCATCATCATCATCATCATCATCAACATCATCATCATCATCATCATCATCATCATCATCATCATTATTATTATTATCATTATTATTATTATTATTATTATTATTATTATTATTATTTTATTTATCAATTGCCATTTTTTATAATTGTTATTATTACCTTTTGGGGGGTGAGGGGGTGGGGGTGGGGGTTGTGTAACTCATCGCTGGCATCTTAGCTTGTAATTGTCATTGTAAAAATGACTTATTAAAAAGTTTCCTTCTCATTTCCCCCGAAATAGTTGTACCGGTATATGGCCGTGATATTTATAACATTGGCTTTCCAATGATACTTACTATTTCTGTAAGTAATTTTCTCAATATACCTTGACACCCCTATCACATTGGACACTTCCAAAATTCATCCAAGATAGATGCCGTGACGTTACATGGGAATCCCCTATTCCCAAACGTATTTTTTGTGTTCTGGGGCTCAACAAGGTATATTTCTGTAAGTTTTACTCCGTTCGACTTACCATTCAGTTTATTTGACACAAAGGTGTTGTTTACATGTATATGTGAATAAAGTGAATATGCCGAGACAAAAGCATTTTTTTCGACGCAAAGGAAGTGGTGGCGATGACAGTAGAATTATGAGGATTTACCTGGGCATTCAATACAAGCTCTATAAAACAGAACACGCCCCCAAGTTATTCTACTGATTGACGTGAGACAAACAAGAAGACTGGCTTATTCTCAGCAATAAAATTCTCCCAGTTATCTAGACAAATTCTACTACTACTCTACTATTAAAATATTGATGCGCTTTTTGATGTAATCCAGTCCAACAAGATTTATCAAAACATAATTCGGGTAGGGTAACAGGCGTTTAGGGAGTCGAGTAGTAACGTAAAAATATGTAAAGGTATTTTGTTCACACTCACAACGAAAACCACATCTACTCACTGTCAGTAGGCTTTTCGTTAGTTTTCACGTTTCTCCCACACATGATACAAGCCTATGTGGCCTAGTGGATAAAGTGCATCTAGAGCGCCCTGGGCGCTTCGGTGTTTTCCCTTTCGGACAATTTAGTTAAAACCGACGTCCCGTGTCACGGTAGGCGTGGCACGTAAATGTCCCTCACTGCGTCGCGTGGATCCGTTGCAAAGGTCTAAATTCGTATGCAATTCATCAGAATGATGCCGTCACCATTTAACTGAATTCACCTTGGATTGACGTAAAAAAATATTCAATCAATCAATCAACCCACACCCGGTACCAATGGTTACTCAATAGGCTTTGTACTGGGATCTAAATTACAGTAGTAGCATTTTTATCAAATTGACGATGAATGCTATAAGTATGTCATAAAAAAGTAGTATTTTACAAACAGCATACGAAATATTTTGCCCAGTGCCCAAAGAACGCAGTGTGGGGTATTTCAGGAAAGATTTAGATTTCTTGAAAAGTAATAGAGTATTTTCTTGGTCATTCTATATATGGAAAAAAGGTTACATACTTCCTTGTTCTCATCTATCTATATATCAACTTTACGCGGGTTGTCAAGTGGTGCACTTCAAGAGGTTAGACAGATCCTGTTTCAATAAATCTCTAATTGCCTACATAAGAATACGTGAGGGCGAAGTCGAAGTACAACTGTCCCCCTCCTTTGTCCATCTACCAAACAATACCCCCCCCCGCCATTTCTCATTCATTTAAACACCATAACTCCTGTTTCTTCTATTATCTTTCCTATTGCTCATCATTAATTATGCGTGTTAAGTATCCTTTCTTACTAGAGAGAAAGATATCACATATATTTCTCTATGCAGTATATCTTCAGACTAAACAAAACCACATCCATCCCTTTGAAAATAAAGTTTAAACCGAATTCTTATCCATAATAAGTGTGTGTGGGGGGGGGGGTCTACATATATACCTTTTAATTAGTTTAATCTAATTTCATTTTGAAGCTAATATACACTCAGAGAGTTTAAACTAAGAGAGAGAGAGGTGTTGGGGAGGAGGAGTTCTGCAGCCTCTCTCCTCTGATTCCAATCCGGACATCAGACTGCTGGACTTGAGAGTTGATTGTCAACGATATATTTAGAACGTTAAATACGCACTTGAAATCACATTATTTCCGTCAGAGAGACTCAAAGTATGTGTGTTGTTCTTTAAACACATACACTAGTCGATGCCCGCTCTCAAACACACACAGGCATATATATTATAGGTATTAAATACTATACTACTTTCTTAAAATTTTACTTCATTACTTACCTACTTTCTATTTCTACGAATATAAAATGTAACGGGATAAGCTCCAATGATATATAAAATATGTATCTCGTACTCACGTGTAAACAACTAGACTGCGCGCGCAGCTGTAGTGAAAGATGAAGTGATCCACAAACCAGCATGCATGCATGTGTGGTGAAATATTTGTGTATGGCGCGCAGTGTATTCCTCAATAATGATTATAAAATTCATATCCATCGACAATATCAAACGTTTCTATAATTTTTGTCAAAACTTTGACGGACTTAATGGCAATGACGGCCTAAATTTTGGTGATTTTTGTCATAGGGCTTGGTCAGATGTCCTCTGTCTTCACTTTTGTAGCATTGTTCACATGAACAATGCAGTTAATCAAGATTGCTATCAACTTAACGATTAATGTTTCAAGCAAAATCATTACAATTATAGTATTTCTTAAAAAGAGGACCAACGATAGAGAACGGTGACTATGTACTGTATTCCAGAGAATCTATATTTGTTAAAAATAATAGAGTTCTATAATTCCAGTTGTGGAAAGGAAGCTTACATGCTTCCATATTCTCATCTATATATCAGTTTCACGTAGGTCGTCTAGTAGTGCCTTTTCAGAGGTTACACACCTTCTGCATCCCTAGCTCCCTATAAAACTTGATTGTTGAAAATCCGAATCATTCATCCATGATGATTTGCATAGGTTAAAAAATTAAGGAAACAGCAGAGTACTTCCAATGCCTTCGGAATCAAATAACAATACCAAATACTGAAAACCGGAGTACACGAATCATGACATTACCCTTCCCTTGTCCTTCTTCTTCTTTCACTACTTTATCCTCCTATCTCTCTTCCGAACTTTGAATTGTCTATGAGTCCTCTTTTCTTACATGTACCTACTGCCAATTATTCATAGTGCATGTCAAGTTTCCTTTCTAACATAAATTCATAGTTCAAACCCTACTAGAGAGGGGGAGGAAGAAGAGGGGGAGGGTCTTAACATTAAGTAACCCTTGAAATTCATTATACCCGTCATATACGCTAACGTACACTCTAAACGCCTGTGTGTGCATTGTTCTATAATCACACGTACCCTGTCCATATCACCTCTCACCCCTACAGACGCACGTCTCCTTCTCAACACACATTTAGACAAAATACATAGTTTTTATGTATCTTAATGAAAGGATATAGAAAGTGTGTATTACGTACTTACGTATTCATTCAACTAGACTATGCAGCGGTAGTAGATGACAATGTGGAATTCAATTGTTTAATATCACCACTTATATTCGACAAAACCGGCATCAATACAAGGGTGACGGAATATGTTTGTATGGTGCGCAGTGTATGCCAAGATTCTGATAATAACATCCATTGACAATATCGAAGCTTTCTTTAAACTTTGTCAATTAGGCAGATGCCGCAACAAAGTGCATGAAATATTCTGGTTGTAATTTAACACATGAAATATGACAAACAAATCTATTTCGGTTGGAATACGGTAGTATAAAGGTTTATACTAATGCTGCTCCATACTTTTAAATATTATCATCGCGTAAACATTACAGAAATAAATTTTTATAGCAGCTTAAGAATCGATTACAGTGACCTTACGGTGAAGGGTATTTGTGTTGAGTTCAAGATTAAATGAGTCAGGGTCAAAATATTATAAGATAGGGCAAGATAGAAAGTAAACGCAGATTTAAAGATCTCAATGCTCTTATGATATTCATTTTTGCTATTGAAGTTTAGTTATTCCTGATTGCTTTTTATCTTTGCACATTATGTATACAATGATATTTCTCACAGTCTGTCCTCCATTTTATTATATTTATAGAAAAGGAGAGAGAGACAGAGAGAGAGAGAGAGTATAAGGGGAAAGTGTAGGATATGTAAATCATAAGAAGAGGCAAAACGAAGGAACAGACAGGTCAGAACAGTGTGGGAAATGGTGGGGATGAGAAAAAAGTGAAAGAAACTGGTTGTGAGGTGCATGATTACTTACTAATTCTATTTCTTTCATTTATTTATTTTTAATTAGTTTATTTATGTATATATTTCTCTTTTATTTATTCATTTATAACCAATTTATTTATGTATTTACATGTATTTCTTATCTATGTATTTATTATTACTTTTTTTATTTAGCTATTTTCTATAATATATGAATATAATAACTTCCTTAAAGTCAATGTCCGGAAATTGCGTTCAATATTTTTAAAATTCATCGCTTAACTCGGAAGGGTTTTATTTAATTCTAAATATTTTACTTACACATTACTGTGTTTTAATATTTAAATATACAATGTATATATCGATTCTCCTCAAATCCTTCTATATGAACATGTTAATACAATTTTTAAGCTGTAAGCAAGCGAACGTGACTGTCAAGCACGTTCACGCGGCAGTCAAGCGCGTTCATGCGGTCTCGAAATTAAGTCCTGAGCGCACGAGAATAGCAAACTTCACGTTAACGTGACGTTAACATAATATTGTTAGGACTGCACCTCACTGTATTATTTTTTATTATATTTATAAAAAAAAAGGAGAGAGTATAAGGGGAAAGTGTTAGACAACGTAGGATATGTACATCATGAGAAGAGGCAAAATGAAGGAACAGACAGATCAGAACAGTGGGGGAAATGGTGGGGATGAGAAAAAAGTGAAAGAAATGGATTGTGATGTGTAGAACGTGGAGAAGCGACGTGCATGATAAGAGGGAAAAAGAAAAGAAGGAGGGAATGAGGGTACAAATTGATAATTTCTTTACATTTGCATGATGTACAGATGGCTGCAGTCCTAACATAACATACGCGATAACACGAAAAGCATTCACGAAGACTGCTGTAGCACACGTGCTAGCGCTCCTCACATTAACGCTGGAAGGAATTCGCGATAACCGATTTATGAAAACGCCTCGTCAATTTATACTAGAATCATTACTTTCTAATTCTATTTTTTAATTTATTTATTTTTAATTAGTTTAACTCTGTATTTATTTCTCTTTTGCTTATTCATTTAAAACCAATTTATTTATGTATTTACATGTATTTCTTATTTATGTATGTATTATTCCTTTTTTAGATTTAGATATTTTCTATAATATATGAATATAATAATTTCATTAAAGTCAATGTTCGGAAATTGCATTCAATATTTTTAAAATTCATCCCTTAACTTGGAAGGGTTTTATTTAATTCTAAATATTTTACTTACACATTATTGTGTTTTTATATTTAAATATACAATGTATATATCGATTCTCCTAAAATCCTTCTATATGAACATATTAATACAAGTTTTAAGTCGTCAGCAAGCGAACGTGGCTGTCAGGCACGTTCACGCGGCAGTCAAGCCCGTTAACGCGACAGTCAAACGCGTTTATGCCGTCTCGAAATTAAGTCCTGGGCGCACGTGGAAACAAACTTCACGTCAACGCGACGTTAACATAATATTGTTAGGACTGCACCTCACTGTAGATGTAAATATAGAGAGGGGGACAGACAGACAGACAAATATTCTACAAGTTCCTCCGTCTTCCGCCTTTGTCCATTCCAGCATCCGTATCGTTAACAGTTGGCGAACGCTCATTGGATACTAAAGCCAAAGAATACGTGAAATAAATTGCTATGAAAATAAATAAACCAAACAAAGAGGTCTGACATCAATTAAAGAACGGATGAATTTGGGATATGATTCTTCCCTTTTCTTGTCAAATGTTTTCTTTTCCACGTCCTCCTCTTTCGTTCTCTCACCCTCCCTCCCACGTCTGTATATGCTCTCTCTCTCTCTCTCTCTC
The DNA here is from genome assembly GCA_035048485.1 of Pteria penguin. Classification (NCBI taxonomy): domain Eukaryota; kingdom Metazoa; phylum Mollusca; class Bivalvia; order Pterioida; family Pteriidae; genus Pteria; species Pteria penguin. The sequence goes on from CM068584.1 coordinate 36,601,304, forward strand.
TCTCTCTCTCTCTCTCTCTCTCTCTCTCTCTCTCTCTCTCTCTCTCTCTCTTCAGTAATCATTTAAATACGACTTTTGTAAAAATTAAATTCTAACTTTAACTGCCTTCCGCAATTACTCCTTGTTAGAAGTTCAAAATAGCTGTATCCCCATGCAATCATATCTTTGAATACTGCTAGTTATTTCGGTCAGGTGAAATGATAGTCTATCGGCTGATGAATTTGCAGTGATAATAATTCTTATTAACATATTAATTTAGTTACCATGCACTTTGAATCGTGGACAGTTTTTAAAATCTAAATACATCTATCTTCCTGCATCTGTCAAGGTGTCTTTCCTTGTACCATGACTTGCGATGATCTGCAATTACAAGATAATGATTAAATAGCAGATAAAGAAAACTGAATTATCTCTCTTTATGTACATAAAGTACATTATGATAATCTTTTATTTTTGCCCTGAGTTGCAATCGTCAGTTGACAAAGAATGGTAACTAAATTCCCCAAGTTAAAAGAGTCATACCGCCGTTGCAAATTTTCAACTCTTCACCCAACTTCTCTATTTGTCTCTCTCTGTCTCTGTTTCTACCTCTGTCTGTCTGTATCTCTCTCTCTCTCTCTCTCTCTCTCTCTCTCTCTCTCTCTCTCTCTCTCTCTCTCTCTATTTAAACTTTCTTTCCGACCTCTCACCCCTTTCTTTTTCCGTTTCATTGTACCATGTCTGCTACCACTACGTCTAAATAAGTAAGAAAAACAACACCCCCTCCCCTTTTTAGATAAATAACGCCGAAATAATAAAATACACACATCATTTGATAGTGTCAGGAGGGCTGAAGTATAACTCTGGTTGCTTATTCGACCTTATATAGTTCGAAAAACAAACGTGATATTCAGATGATTTTCATTCGATCTTTGTATGATGTTTTAGTAATGCGTGATTTGTCCAAGTTTTGTCGGAATTCAGATGACGTCATCCCAATGATAAATTGCATTTGTGGAAGGGTGAATTAAAGAAGGCATATATCAAAGTACAGAAAATTAGATAAAATTCGAACAGTATTGATAATAAGATATTCTGAATAAACATTGAATAAACATACAAATATTGAGGTGTTAATATCAAATGTAGTCACTGCTTTAACCTTGCAGAGTGTTAGGGGGAAGACAGAATGCATCTGACCATGCTTTATGGCACACAGAACATGGGGTTAAGGTGAAATTGGGTGACTGGGAAAACTCAAATGGTGGGACGAGAGAAAAGGAAAGTGGAAGTTAGAGGTAGAAGACATGGGAGTTGCTGCGAGACATGGAATATAATAAGTAGTGTCAAAGTTTAATTTTATCTTATCTCACTAAGTTCAAAAATGGTCAAAAGCCATTATGACCCTACAATCATCGAAAATAAAATAGTAAAACGCCATAGATACTATGACCTGCAATCATCGTAACAATAGTCAGACGCTATAGGCAATATGACCTTGTAATCATCGCAAAAACAGGCAAATGACATCGAGAGTATGGCCTGCAATTATCGCAAAAATGGCCAAACGCCATGGACAGTATGACCTGCAATCATTGCAAAAATAGTAGAGAACGCAATTATGGCCTGCATTCATCGCAAAAATAGACAAACACCGTCGACAATATGACCCTGAAATCATTGCAAAAATAGTTAAACGCCATCCACAGTATGGCTCTGCAGTCATAGCACAAATACTCAAACGCCATCGACAGTATGACCCTGTAAACATAGCAAAAATTGTTACACCTGTTTATGCATACTGTCCTTAAATGCTCTGCTTTGACTAACGAGGCGATGGAAACTCTTGACGATAGAAATCCTTTCTGAGGTTTATTTGAGATTTCTATAGAGTAGGAAACTGAGCTCGCTCACAGATAGACAGAGCTAGGTTGGTTTATTTTGATGCATTATATGTGTAACTGGTATATAATAATGGTTTTAGTTACAGAAACACATATTCTTTTGGTCAATGAGTAAAGTGAGGGAACATTCACGAATCACACCTGCAGTGGTACAAGACATCTGTTTTAATATCTGATCCGACAGACAGGACATCGGTATACCCACGGCAGGAGTCGATTCAGGATCTTATCGGTCACAAGACCAGCACTTCATTCACTACACCGTGTTTGTGAAATAAAATTTTAAGTCACTGCATAATGCGAGTTTAACGCAAAGTGATATATACTTCCAGATTTAATGCTGAATACCAGAGCAATGAGAAATGGATAAAATACAGTGAAACACATGCATGGCTGGTTGGTTGACTGGTGATTTGTGTTGCTTTCAACGATTTTGAGGCGATTTGGAAGCAGGAGGTAACAAGCCACTTCAACATAGTGGCTCAATCCGGAAATTTAACCCAGGTCGTCGGTGCCGGCGGCCAAGCGCTTAACCACTACACCAAGCCTACCCCTAACACACATATAAAAAATCCATCAATTACATACATAGAATACTTGCCACTTATCTTAATGTTTCTGAGATCATCATCATCATCACCATCTATATCATCATCATCATCATCATCATCATCATCATCATCACCACCACCACCACCATCATCATCACGATCATCATCATCATCATCATTATAATTATAATAATTCAAAGCAAAGCAAACTAATGTGTACTATTAACAATGTACTTTACTATAAAACACTAAGAATCTGCAGGAGGTGATGCTATATAACATTTTATCTCCTCGTCGCATTAAAGATTTGCCACAATATGTTTAAATTCAGAAGTTTGGAGATGTAATATTCTTTTATTATCACAAGAAAGTAGATATTGATATATATCCATATAACATACAGATAATTCTATCCCGAATGATGCCCTTTCGCGTCATCTTACCGCTTCCCGGTAATTCAAAACTAAATTTAGTTTTACAAACAATTCCTTTTTGGATTAACTGACAAAGATATATCACTGGATAAAAAGTATAGAACATTTTTATTTGTTCAGTAATAAAAAGGCGCACATATTTGAAATTACAAAATAAATATCATAAAATGTATTAAGAATATGAACATGCATTCATCTGACATAAATTGTAGTATTTGCAATAATTCAGTTGTATGCTCTTATACTATCAACAGATTTTGTTTAGCATAACGTGTTAGCAATGCCGATTAATTACAGGTTAAACACGACAAAATAGTAAATTGTATTTATGTGTAAAACAGTACTGCGAAAAGTTTTAATTTGCAAGAAAACATATGCCTGTAATGAAGTTAAAAATAAAGTAAAACAATGTAAAATTCATAAGCCCACTGATGTTATTTTAGTGTGTCACTTAGAAATTGCACGACGATGAATAAAAACAGGTCAAGGAAAGCAGATGTGAAATCATAAAGGATGACATCATGTCATTAATTGGTTAGATATTTGTGGTTCATCATTTCAATAACTAATAATACTTGTCCAATTATCTGTCATGTGTTCATTTTTCCAAATTGAGACGATTTGTGAAAGCCATGGAATATTATAAACCTATTAATGGCCACCTGAACAAACGATCCGATTCAATTGCCATCAATACAAACGTCTCCTTTATTTTATTAGAAGCAATATCTCATCGTCGCCTGCCTATTACGTAATGATATAAAAGTATAAATGATATGTAAAGATGATGGATAAATCCAAACCACAAGTCCAAAAATCATGAAAGCAGAGGACATACAAAATCAGTGAAAATGAAAAACAAATGGAAAATGAAATATGTCTACTTGAAGAGCATATGTGAACACCTGTAATGGAGTGAGATCAGGTGCCCGGGGAGAGTGAGCTTCTCCCGCTTGCTAGCAACACCCGTCACATATACCCAGTAGAAAGAGTCAAATCGTGTAAATTCCATATGTATTTATATATGGAAGAAAAAGGAGGAGTTACTGGCTCAGTTATGTGGCAGAAGTCACCATGGAGCAATACATGAATATAAATCATATACTGGAACATATAACACATTACAAAAATATTTGATTGTAGTGTAATTACGATACCGACTAAGGACGGTCATTTAATTTGACAAAAGCCAAACAAATGGTGTGGTTTACCGGTTTAGGGGCCCACCTTCCCACTCACCGTAACAGCAGAACAATCAAAAGTACAAAGTCAAAGTAGGTAACCTTCTAGTTTAGAAGGTGTCAAATCTGTGTAAAATGATTGGAATCGGTCTCAGTCCAGAATATCATTTAAAAGTCTGGATAACGAGATATCATATGGAGTAATAAGAGTCTCGTAACGACCGTAGAACTTCCTCAGTGACGTTGCTAGGCTAGCACATATAAAACCCTGGTTGAGCAGCTTAACTGAAAGTCGCCTAGCCCTCAGAACAAAGTCATTGTTATTTGAACATGCTCTGGAATAACGTATTAACTGAGATATGAATACGCCGTATGCGGGCGATGATGGAATGTTGCTACTTAAGAAAGGAAAGTTTGTGATAGCGAAATTGAAATCGTCACGTTTGTCATAGAGTGAGGTGTTCAATTGACCATTAATATCGAAAGACAACATAATATCTAAATACGAAGTAGAATTACTATTGTCTGTGGTTACTTTGACCTCCAGTTCACTTGGATAGATGATGCACACTTACTGGCATACTTTACAAAATCTCAATTTGTGAAAAACTTCTGGCTATGTATTTCTAAAGGCTAAGGGCCTTTTGTTGCGCTTTTTGATACAGAGGCATTATGATATTGGATGCCGATGAACAAATGACAATATGAATTGTGGGTAATATTTTGCCAACAAATTTTTCGGGGTTTTTTTTTCAGTTCCTGTCGATTCTCTACATAGAGGGAAATTAGATGCAAGTCGTATGCTTTGGTGTGTATTCAACTCATTTCAGACTAAGTATTAACAAAACATTGAACACATGTAAAGGCATTTCCCAATTTGATAATCTATTCTTTTGATTATTACTATCTTTGCTCTGTTTGCATTTCCTGCTATTTCTGTACTTTAGCCCGCTTTATCTTTCTTCTGTTTGCATCTTTATTACTGTACTTTATCCCACTGTATATAATGATATACACCATAGTGACATAACAATGACGTAATGTTTGTGTATGCGAGTTTTCTGCACCATTATATAATTGTTTTGCCATGACACAGCTATTTATTTTTTTTAAATATCTATATGGATGTCTTTTGTGTAGGGCAACGACTCAAGTTGTTTCGTTCAAGAAGGAACATTGTGTTTTCCACAAATAGTAACAACTGAGTGAAAGTTTTTATCTTCAAAGCAGCAAGGCAATGGCTTCGTGTTCTTGAGAAGGGGGAACCCCGAAATGAAGATTATCTATAAACTCCACATCAAGTATGACCTACTTGAAGTTTAATTCTATTCTAAACATTTCTAGTGTGGAATGGTGAATTTCCAACAATACGATGAAAATTTACCAAAAGTTACATGCTTCCCAACATGATTGTACATATATATGTTCCCTTAGATCATATTTCTAACCTGGCCATTAAACTTACCACCCGTACTATGTGCCCCAAGAATCTATCCTTTATGGCAGTTTAAAAGCGATAAAATCTTTGACTCATTGACATGAAACTACATAAACTAAATGCCCTGGACATTAATGTCTTCAGGGTCTACGGCGAATTTTCATGTAATCCACGGCGGATCCAAGACATGGTATACGTCGTTGCGTATTCATAGGTAGTTATCCTTAAGTAGCGATCCATATGTAGCAATCCATATGCCCCTGTCTTACATTTGGCGAATAAATCTAGTATTTCGACATTCAAATCTTTTACTCTTATTTTATCTAAAGTCTCATTGCATCACTTATCATCGTCAAGTGAAAAAAAGAGGAGGTACTGGCTCAGTTATGTGGCAGAAGTCACCATGGAGCTATACAATATCGATCAATCTGCCACTGTGGATTTATCTTCTTCAACACACGTAGGTAACAGGTAATACTTAACATTGGTATACAATCATTATGTCAATAAATGACATGAGGAAATACATGAGGAAAAATATTCAAAGTAATATAAACCATAGAAATGTTCATGTTCTCATCCAATATTGATTTAAATGCATTAAAGGGATTTTTAGAGGGCAACAGAAAATTAGTAGAGGAATAATCAATGATTCACAGCTTTGAAGAATGTGAAGTTTACAATTTGTTTTGTAATTTATTGAAAAGATATCTAAGTTTCTAAGCACAATTTACTTGCCTCATGGTAACCTCGTCAACGGACAGTTCCCCAGCTGCGTTATTGAGAGAACGTTGATAACATAATGAAAAAATACCCATGTTCTAGTAAATGAAGACCAGTGCACATAGATTTCACATTATATCATGGTGGACATCCATATATACATGTAGAAATCAAACGGGAGAGTATTAGCTATTGGTAAATATCTACTATTCTTCTACTAGCGGTAAGCCGGCGTGGCCTGGTGGTATCGCGTGGGACTCCTGATCGGGAGGTCGGGGTTCGAGTCCCGCTCTGGTCATGCCGGTGTCCTGTCTTTCGGATGAGACTGTAAAAACCGAGGCCCCGTGTCATGGTATGCATGGCAGGTTAAAGATCTCTCACTGCTTCGGGTGGGTCCGTTGCAAATGTCAAAATTTGTATGCCCCGTATTAGGCAGATGCCGTCACCATATACGTGAAATATTCGTGGTGTGACGTAAAACAAAAATCAATCAATCAATCTACTAGCGGTTCATCGACTAAATGAGACAACATTCCCTCCCCCCCTCCCCCCCCCCCCCCCCGTATTAAGCAGATGCCATCACCATATACGTGAAATATTCGTGGTGTGACGTAAAACAAAAATCAATCAATCAATCTACTAGCGGTTCATCGACTAAATGAGACAACATTCCCCCCCCCCCCCCCCCCCCCCCCACAAAAAAGTACATAAGTAAAGTAATGCCTTTTGGTTATATTCATATTATATACGCAAATATAATTTCTATAATGTTCTTGTATTACTGTGTTTGCATTTTCAAATGAGTTGTAATACAGTACACATTTTGTAACACACAGACATCGTGGGTTACCTGCAACTTTCCGTTAATGCATAATGGGTGTCTGTACGACCCTCTCTATCACATCAATCCAACGCCTTTGTTACATTGTAATGCCTCCTAAACCTGACAAGTATTCTCTGCTATATGCATTCTCGCGTTAACTTTGCCTCACATGTTCATTCGATGAATTGCAAAGTCATTTACGTGTAGCGTTCTACCTTGGGAGAAGTACTAGAGCTATAAGGATCGTATAAATTAAGGAATTATTAGATATCAGTATTGACATGCGCACAAACGTGTTTATGTAACCAAGTAGATAATGCACACCGTGATTTATTAATCAGGAAGCTGTTTATAAAGTGTCTATAGCTTTAGATAATGCATAGATTGTATTATTTACATCTATATAGTTAACACACATTATTACAGTTCTAGAGGTAGGAAGCTAATTTTGCCATTTTTCCTTTTCTTCTGTTTTTTCTATTGTACTTCAGAATTGTATAATGATAAAATCATTAAAGTATTTGAAGATATATTTTAAACAAACTTATTTGAAACAACAATTCAAAACAATGAGAAAGTTTTACACTCTTATTATCTTTTCCTCTTTTTTCTTCTTCTGATACTAATATATACAGTCGACACTTAACTCGAAATTGAAGGGTCCATGTTAAATATTAATGGGTATGTATCCATATATAGGAAACATTATTAAGACTAACGCGAGCTTATAAGAAAGGCTAATGTATAATGTTCGAGTAGACCAAATTCAAATATGATTTTTGGAATTATCATTGAGTAAATATCGCATTCATTAAATCCATAATTATCTTGTGTTTGGTTTGTTACACATGCTGAGCATCCATAGTAGATTTGATAAACCGAACAAAAAACTAGTGATCCTCACATCTTATTTCTAATTACCAGGACTTTATGAATGTCCTCAGTGGTATGTCGTCGTCAGTTGTCCTCGATATGCAGTGTCGTTATCAATGATACTTATTTTGCAGTGCCTTAATACTATAGAGATGTCTAAATGGCAATTATCAAAACATATATCGTTATCTCTTGGTGTTGTCTTTGTGAGAGAATTGGTGTGATCAATGCATACAACAGAACTATTACAGTAACCCGTTGTCCAGAAAATAAAGACGCATGGATTAAACGTTCAAGGCAATTTGACTGCAAACAAAGGAACTATACTTGCGTGAGAAATCAGAATGATAAACTAGTAGAAACTTGTATGCACGTGTATAGCATATCCTCTGGAGAAAGTAAGTATGGTTAATTAATGATAAATTACAAATGCATCACAAATGTTACAGGCCGCCAATTTATCTTCATGAAATTTGATTTATGTTTGTTTACATTTAAAAGACTTATAAAACATGCGAGATCCATACATTTCTATGTATTTTATAAAACTAATAAGTTCCAACATGGTTTAAAACCATAGATCGAAATCGGCGTCTGCAATTTTCACTAGTAAAAATCTATTGTATAGTTTTGAAAAATCCATTTTTGAATTTTGATGAAAATTATTATATGTCAAACAATAAAATGACTAACAATAGTATGATTTTGGTTGCGAATATTCTTTATTTATTTTTATTTATTTATTTTTTATTCTTTTTTTTTTTTTTTTTTTTATCAACCATCAATTTATACTACTTGTAGTTAACAGTGATTCAGGGCCAGATTTAGTTTCTGATAAAACCTTGTGAATAGGGTATGTACAATTTTTATTTATTCAAAAGAGACACCTGCAGTAAAACGTTGCACATTGAAGGAATACCATTACAAAAAGGCAGTTTGTAAAATTTCTTTCTGTTTTCTTCTAAATTCAATTGTCATTCAACACTACTAGTATGAAAACTGTACATAATGAGAATAGATTGATGGTTATCATTCACTTCTGAAATAGGAAAATCATCAACATAAGTAGGAACTCCTGGTGCAGGATCACACTATAATTTCTCATTATGCTGTCAAATTCATGTTTCATGCCGTGAACATTTTAACAAGAAGAAATGAGTGACTATTCTTGGTATTGTATGTAGAGTAATTACTACAACAATTCTGACTGAAATACATGTCATACGCATAAAGGCAATATGGTAATAAATCCATGGAGTTATTCATAAAAATATTCCTTTACACTGAATTCATGGTAAAGAAGGTGAATTGTTGACAATTATGATTACCTAGTATACGAACAGGTCTTTCTTACTTTTCTTAAAAATAATTTAATCAAAAGTTACACGTTCAAAAATATGTATGGGCATTTGCTGTACTGATAAAAAGTGTCAAAATGCGCGTTGGCAGGTATTGAATGATAAAAAATAAAAAACAAAACAATCAAATAATACAATTACATTGATTGATTGAATATTATTTTACGTCACTCTACGATTATTTCGCGTATATGGTGATAGCATTTGCCTGGTGCATTGCATACAAATTTAGACCTTTGCAACGGGCCCACTCGAAGCAGTGAGGGATCTTTTACGTGCCACGCCTACCGTGACACGAGACCTCGGTTCTAACTGTCTCGTCCGAAAGACAAACGACAGAACACCGCTGCACCCAGGGCGGAAGTCGAACCCGAGACCTCTGGATCAAAAATCCACTAGTCCACACCGGCTTCAAACAAACATGCAATTGGTGTGTAAACAACGAAAATATATAAAATGCATGTTTACAAAAATATATAAGACATTAAAATATACGCGACATCAACAGTAGATATAAGTTGCATTTAAAGTTGTATACCCTATGTTCGCATATTATAGGTAAATTTATTCTAAATTGTTTTGATTACATATATAGGCCTTTAACATATTCAAAAAGACCCCTTGTAAATTCTGCGTTCAAATTCGTCTTATTAAGCGAGATATGGCTGTTTAAAACGCGATGTTTGTAAATAGAATGTTTACAACCAACTTATCACGTGATCTAATTCGGAAGCCGCCGCATCATGGACACTGATGGAGGGCGAGGTGAATAAACTTGACGAATAACTTTAAAAATCTGCATTCAAGTCTACTAAAGTTAGTATTTACTGAAATCGTTTTCTTCTGGAGTCTCCCTTCGTCGTATTTGTTTTAAACTGCGCGTGCGCGAAGTCGGGTTATGGTTGTATTTATGGAATACCCACTTTATTTACGAAGAATTCTCTTTTTATTTTGATATCTCTGGGGGTTTGAAGCAACAAAAAGTGTTATTAACGCAAAGTTAATAACTTCAGCCATACAAGAAAAATACAGTTTTTGTTTTACATGCCCTAATTTTTGAAATTATACCGAATTGTAGGGTATACAACTTTAATGCTCTTGTTATTTGTTGGAAACCTTACTTCTACAAAATGCAACAGTAACCCTTTTAAGGTCCGACCAAAGAAAAAAAAAGTCGCAATACCATGACATCATACGGATAATTAAATAGAAGCATAGACTGATGGCCCGAATTAATAATTACATATCATGTTTTACAATAGGCTTAAACATTACGGAATATTGATGTTAAAAGCAGAGACACATACACACATAGTCTGGAAACTCGCCGCTGCGTCCGGAATATGGTGCACGTCCTTTTGTTATGCTAATATGGTGACTGCTCTCTACAATACACCGTCCGATATCGCCCGGGGACGTATCACGCTGTTCGGCTTTTCCTGCCGGCGCATCTTGCTTCAGATTCTACAATCACCTATTACCTTTTATGTTCATTTTATCGATGTGTAGAAATCATATTCTCCTTTTCCTTTCGAAGAAAACTGAGACTATAAGAATATTTTAAAAATCAAGATTTTTAGTGATACGTCTTTATTTCCGGCTTTTTCCCAAAACGTTTATTTCTCTTTATATATTTAGTCATTTTACAACGTTTGTTGCCATTGATATAAGTAATCAATGCACCTGCCTTTACTGCTGTTTGTTTAACTAATCGGCATTATCACTCCATTGAAAGCACCAATGTCTGTCATTGATGGATATATGCATACTTGATATGAACTGTTATACTCCCTCCTATGGTAAGAAAATAACGATCCGGGTTGCTAAAGAAAATTCGCACATTGCAATATATCCAATTACGAGTTCATAACTTTTTCAATTCGTTCTAAAATGGCAGCTTTAAATTCTCTAATGTTTATTACATAATTTCCTGTAGAAAATCAAGTAACGAACAAACTTTTGCACGCTCATTGGCAAAAAATGTGTCTGAAAACCTTTCTGAACACAAATATGTGAATTTACTAAAACAGAGGATATTGTCTTTGTTGTTTTAACAGATTTTCTCGCCGTGATCGTTTCTAAATGGTTTCGGTGTTGTATATGGCCTTTTTCACTTAACTGAACTACATTTGTTTGAAGATCGCCTTTAATTTCCCTTCTTTACGAGCTTAAAAGTTTCAGGTCAACCAAGGCCGAGGAGAATATGCCGGGCATCCAGTTTATCAGGATGCCTGTTGGGAAATGTTATTAATGTGAGAGAGCTATATAGTTTTCAACGTGAGTTTCCAGTCGCTGTGTATATATGTCTCTGTTTAAAACAAAAGATATGTAAAAGGGGGTCACACCATTACATTAAATGCTCTGCGCTACTACGAACGACAACTCTAAGAATTACTGTTTGTCTTGAATATTAATTTTCATCAAAAGGCATTAACTCTTAGATATCTATTATAATTAGACGAGTACCGCTGCTAGTTGACTGATAATACCCAAGGGCATCATAAGCCTCGTTTTCAGTGCATTTGTATTGACATGAAAAATACACTTAATTTTTAGTCATGAAATTTTCTTCTAAATATCTTAAAATACGCCTGAATATTTATTGAACTAATGATTTTTCATTTATATGATACAGAGACAATATCAAATATCATATGAAACTCTCCATCCTAGCACATACATGTACAAAAACAATTATCCGTTCTTTCTTAAAATTGAGCTGAGCTACTCCAGATAAACATCGACAGAAAACACATATCGGTACCTTGTTTTCTCTGATGGGAACATGCCAGGGCCAATATTCAGATGTTGAGCAATATGTGAGGAAAAAAAGTTTATACATCTTAAATAACTTTCAGATCAGAATCATTACATTCATTATTTTATTTATTTTATTTTTTTTTTATTTTTATTTTTTTTTTTTTTTTTTTGATACTAGATTAAAAGATAAAGCAGAGGACATCACATCTGACCAATGTAAAGATGATGGATAAATCCAAACTACAAGTCCGAAAATCGTGAAATCAGAGGACATACAAAATCAGTAAAAATGAAAACCAAGTAGAAAATAACAAAACATGTCTACTTGAAGAGCATATGTACACCCCTATGATGGAGTGAGATCAGGTGCCCGGGGAAAATGAGCATCTCCTGCTTGCTAGTAACACCCGTCACATATACATAGTAGAAAGAGTGAAATCGTGTAAATTCCATATATATATATATATATATATATATATATATATATATATATATATATATATATATATATATATATGGAGAAGTCAAAGTAGGTAATCTTCTGGTATAGAAGGTATCAAATCTGTGTAAAATGATCGGAATCTGTCTCAGTCCAGAATATCATTTGAAAGTCTGGATAACGAGATAACATATGGAGTAATAAGAGTCCCGTAACAACCATAGAACTTCGTCAGTGACGTTGCTAATCTAACACTTATATTACCCTGGTTGAGTAGCTCTTTTAAAAGTCGCCTTGCCCTCAGAACAAAGTCATTATAATTTAAACATGCTCTGGAAGCTGTATTAAGCTGTGCGATAAACATCGCATAATTATAGTCAAATAAACAAAAAAAAAAACAGCATAAAAAAATACTTAATTATATTACAAGTACGATACAGGTTTAGGACTGGAGGATCAGAAAATGTAACAAACGTTACGCATTGGTGTGTTTAACCGGTGCATTGGTACCCACGTTTCCACCTACCGCAAAACAGGCACAATTAAAACACATGCATTAAAACATTCATCCTCCACATTGATAGCAGGAATCAATGTATTTCCCTGAAAATAATCGAGCGACATCAATATGATTAATACGCGCTCTTCTCGTCTGAAAGCGAGCTCAGATCCTTGATCTGTAGAAGTTCCAAATAACAGTCAGAGAGGACGAGACTCAAGACCTTGCTTCCTCTGAAAAGTTTGGACAAGGCCCATTACAGACTCCCCATCGCCGTGTAGGCCAACATGCAAAGCCCCAATAAAGTCTGTATAAGGCTGTAGGCAGACCCAATATATAAGACCTGTGGTTTTGCGTTGATCTCGGGGTCATTGTTTCTATGTCGAAGAAAAGATCACCATTGAAATTGGGATGAGAAATTCCGCTAGATATATATTATTGAAAAGTCTCAATTTCTAAATTTAGATATTATGTCTGAATACGATCTGTAAAATTTAGGAAAACATTTTCGAAGTTTATAATATCTAGAATCCTGAGTCTGAAGTTTCAAATTGATTTGAAACATTTTGCATGATTTGAAAATTTTTGCATGAATATCCAAAACGTCAGTGCAAGCTCAAGAAAATCGTACGAAATATAAATACTATAGCATAGAAGTCTAAGGACATCGCCATCTACATTTACAACATTAAGTTCAAAGTCGTCATCAATAAGGTCGAAACGTTTTTTAATTGAATGCATGAAGTCACTCTCATAAGAATATAGGAATTAATATGATATAATAGGAGCACGGTAAGTGCCCATTGGCATCCCAGTATTTAAATTGAAATGTGTAATAAACTTGATAAAAAATAAATAAATAAGTTCTGTAAGAATACTGAAATTCTAGCGAAAACAAGCTGTGATTGTGAAATACTAATGCCCATGGTGGCAACAAAGTCCAAAAAATTGTTTTTAGTGTGAAGGTCCTTGTCAAGGTTAAAAGGTCATCGACTTTAGTGTCGTTTGAAAGGGCTTCATTAGTTGAGTATGCATGTGAAATATTTAGTATATACCCCTCACCGTTCCAAAAGTTATGGCCAATGTTAAAGTTGACAACAGACAAACAAACAGACAGACAGGACCAAAACAATATAGCCCCGATCTATCGATCCGCGGGGGGGGGGGGGGGGGATAAAATCAAGGTAATATTCAAAAAGGTCAAAGTGTCAAAATTGGGGGAGGGCAGTTAGTTCTCATAGGAATGCCAATAACCTGTTGATAAATCTTGCCATTGGAATGCACATATAATTCTCCATCAAAAATGTGATAGCAATACATTAATCTGTGCAATTCCAATTTTTATAATTGTCAGATTGTTTACTTTATATTCAGCTGGCTGTCCTTACATAGGACTGGAAACAGAGAATGGACCTATTATGGCAAAGGATCGATCTAAATGTGACGTTCAAGGATGTCCAATGCCAAGTCATGGCGGATATTACATTACGGAGCTCTATAAATGTATGTTGAATTATATTTTGTTTATTATCCCCTTGTATCATTTTGACTTCCTTGAAAAAAGATGATTTTTCCTTAGATAGTTTATTTTATCTAAACACTGTAGAAATGAACATGAATAAATCTTTCACATGAAAGGCAGTTGTTGAATAATGAACTTGTGATGTCTTTATGTTCACGTATTCTGTTACTACTTGCACTTTTCTTATACGACCACAAATCAGCTGTCTTATTTGTTTTCTTTCATATTGGATCAATTCAAAAATTCCTTGAATATCATAGCAATCGAATTTTACACACAATATTTACACTTTTGATATAATTTGATCTTCGTTAAGATTTAATTTTATGATACATGTTCTAAAGATATATTTGGAATAAAATTAGAATTACAACCGATACTTGGTACCAAATAAATGATGAAAAGGAAAATTTCCCTCATGCAAACATATAGATCTGTCCATAAATTGATTTTGGCCCGCTCACTTGTGTTTTAACTTCGTTCCTCAATATCTATGTATTACTAGAATTCTAATCATTCGGCCATGTGCATCACTGAAGAGATATAAGATGTCGAAATGCGTATCTGGTGTACAGACTTATAACGTATATATGTTCCAATATTCATGTACAAATAATGAGAATTAGACATGTAACCGAAGTTTTCTAGAATAGATTGTATAATTTGTAGAAATATTTGAATTTCTGTAGAATAATTTATAGAGTAAATTATTTTTGTGGAAGAATTTTGATTTTGTTTTTCGCTTATACTTGCACCAACAGGCATTTACATTATAGTTTGTCATTTGATGTAGATCCTGCATGTTTTATCCAGTAGCAGTTCAACGAACTGAGTAAGTATCCGCATTCCTCGAAATAATATACATGCGGCGGCATCTCCATTGTTCAAGTCAGTAAAATATTTAGAGCAATATAAACAGCATTCAACCCTCGTGTATATACGAAAATAAAAACTAAATATATCATGAGTATAATAATAAGATATCATACTGGATTTCTCGAACATTCAAATCCCTTTTCTAATGAAATGAATTCACTGCATCAGATAGTTAAATGACTTGAATAGAATGTGTACCGCTTTCAGGCAATGAAATTCCACTTATATGATGCACAAATATCAACATAATCAGCAGTAGGCATATGGATACCACATGTTGTCTACGATTACTAGGTTTTCTTGAAGAAGTATTGGAAAAAAATTAAGCCATGAGAAAGCCTGTGATTTTACATATATTTTAGTGAATTATGTAGAAGATTGCACGGTATATGTAGAACGGGTCTTCCTGATTTTGAAAAACTGCAAAGCCCCTGCGAACCATTATGTATCCAGAACACTAAATGTGACCTGAAAAGAAAATTTCAATTTGATTATACAATATGTTGGATTCTGAGAATTTAGTTCAAGGGAGTTTATTCTCTTCTTGTTAAGATGTAAAAATGATGGATAAATCCAATCCATAAGTCTAAAAATTATGAAACCAGAAGACATACAAAATCGGTGAAAATGAAAACCAAGTGGAAAATAACAAAATATGTCTACTTGAAAAGCATATGTGAACCCCTATGATCAGGTGCCCGGGGAGAGTGAGCATCTCCTGTTTGCTAGCAACACCCGTCACATATACCCAGTAGAAAGAATCCAATACTTGATAAATCTAATTATGTTTCATAGATCATTATTAATCCCCATTTGTATGAACAATAAACCAAATACATTTGCTGTATATCATGACTATCTTTTGATATATGATAAACCTGATACAGAAATCAGCTTCATGATATTACGAAGCAGAATCAACCAGATCACTTGGAATTTTCTATGTTTAATAATGTCATCAGCATCAACTTTTCAATTCTTTATATTACACTTCCTTATAAAATAAAATGGCATCATTTTTTTTTAAAGTATTCTGTAATGAAAATGGAACTCGCAGATATCAGTATCTCGTGTAGGCCACATGGGGCGTTATGGCGTCAAAGATCAATGTAATTTATACAGAAATTAACAACATATGTCTTGAAAGTTTTATCTCGGGCAATTAGGATCTACAGTGGTTGTGCATATATTAAATTATAAGGATTAAGCGAAGCGAATTATAAAACAGTGTGCACCGCCTCAAAGCATATTATATCTCAATAAATTGCAAAATTGTTAAAGTTAATCCTTAAATATTTCCTTTTTTGTTTCTTCATTTTTTGAAGTAACATACATAAATAATACAAAGTCAGTTACAACAAAAGATCATATGATACTGTAATGTTGTATGCATTTTGCCAAGAAAAGGCCACCCACCCAACCGTGTGTAACGTAAATAAACAAATTTTAAAGTTGAACGAACAAATTATATTACATGTACTAGTTATTTAGATATTATAATATGACCAGATATGGCATATCTCATAATGTACAAATGATATCGTGTGTTCAGTTGTACTATTAACGAACCCTAAGCCGGCGTGGCCTAGTGGTATCGCGCTTGCCTCCTGATCGGGAGGCCGGGGTTCGAGTCCCGCTCTTGTCATGCAGGTGTCCTGTCTTTTGGATAAGACAGTAAAATCCGAGGTCCCGTGTCGCGGTATGCATGGTACGTTAAATATCCTTCACTGCTTCCGTTGCAAAGGTCAAAATGTGTATGCCCCACATCAGGCAGATGCCGTGACATATCTTTTGGAGTGTTAGAATAAGTTAAATACAAACAGGAAATGGTATAGATTGAAGACGAAATCTTCAAAATCATACACAAAATTCTGTTCACGATCCTACATAGTAGGTGTATACTAAATAATGTTATTTGTAAAGTATAGGGCTCTTCTGACGTCTGGATTTACAAAGGTATTATTTCATTTTATTTTGTTTTATTTCAATTACAAACATTTTTCATCAATAATAGTATGGAAAACTGAAAACAGTATCACACTTTCTAATAACTAAAATTCTTATTTAGGGGCTAGTACTGTGTTCATACAAATTCAAGAACTAGTAACAGTTTTAGCTAAACAACATGCGTTTCTGAAACACGAATGCCCCAGCTGCAAATAAACATAGCTGTCAATGTTCTACCCCGGGATCACATGATGGCGCTTAAGGGATATACCTAATTGTTGAATTTTGGTAACTGTAAAAACATTCTATTGAAAGTTGTCAGGCACTGCAGAATAACGGAAGTACATACAGACGAGCAGAACAACCGAACGCTTTTTTGCCCAAGATCTCTTAGACAGGTGCAAAAAGCGGAAGGGGAGGCGCAGGTGTTACGAGAACGTAAAAAAATGTTTAAAAATCATATGTTAATTAGAAATAATAATAATGCTGTTCGTTTATAACTATTCAACTTGGCATGGATTCCCATTCATAAAATTATACAAGCCGTGCGGAACTTCTTACCCATCAACCACCGCTATTCCACTCCCTTCCGCCCTCCCTAGGAAAGAATAGATAAAAAAAACATATGCTGTTTGAAGAACAAACAGCATTTTCTTCTCTCCATCTTTTCTGTCTCTGTAAATGTAAAAATACTGTTAATCGAACACTCTGAATTCAAGAAAGTGTCCTTGGGAATGCTGTATACTAATTTCGAATTTGATTTTATTTTTGAGGTGAGGTGGGAAGGAGAAGAAATGAGGGAGGGGTGGGATGCAGGGAAAAGTGTAAATTTGAAGTCAGTGAACTTGGGCGAATGCCACCCGGGTATAATATGGAAGACGGGTTTAAAGGATAAGGCAAGAAGCGGTTTAGTCAAACAAGACCCTTGCGTCTCCTATCTATAGTGGATCATTTTATGAAATGTATTAACATATGCATATTTACACTATACATGTAGACTCGCATCCGTATTGTATAAGATCAGTCAGAAATGAAAAAATAGACTCATAAGTAAATTGTTTAAAAGGAATTAAATAAATGTAAAAATGTAAATAAATAAATCCATTTAGTGCTGTAAGTGTTAAATATCTATGTAACGTGCATAGTGAGGAAACAAAGTTTCCATACGTTTTGTACAGCCATGCTGACCGTCCGTGCAGGTGGCCGCCAGTTAAATGTCACGGTTTGTCGATTTTTACATTTCTTTTATATGGTAAGCGAGAGTATTTGGGTTAGACGTTCATTTAGTATTCATGAAATATGCGAGAGCGAGGAT
Source organism: Pteria penguin (assembly GCA_035048485.1). NCBI lineage: Eukaryota > Metazoa > Mollusca > Bivalvia > Pterioida > Pteriidae > Pteria > Pteria penguin. The sequence goes on from CM068584.1 coordinate 36,619,926, forward strand.
GACCTAGGTCGAACTCGCTCCCGTAAAAAACATTCGAAACATTTCGGCTTTTTATGGTGAGAGGCTAGCTTTAAGTACTTCTATGTTGATCATTGTTACAAGAAATAAAATTGTATCCTTTATACAAATTCTTTTCAGTTGGTGGACCACAAATGCGAAACGATGTCAATCTATGCAGAAAGACCGGAGAGAAGAGATCCCAAATCACATTAATCGAACGCACGAAACACTCGATGACATTCTTAAAGTTCTTACAATGAAACATGAAGTTGCTGTAAATAGCCATCAGGTCATGGTTGACACATATAGTCTGATGGTCGAGAATCACAGAGTCGTGTATAAAATTTATGAAGTCTGTGGTGGTATATTAGGCCTTTCTTTAATTTTGCCGGTGATCATCTTAATTTTCTTGTGGAAAATATTCTATCTATTAGATTTTGTCAGGGTCTATTGACCGGTATCGGAGGAGTATCCAGTGGTGAATAACAGATAATTGATACAATTCATATTATTTTTACCAGATTTGAATCAAATGTGCTTTTTAAATCGTGATATATGATAATTATTTATCTGATCTTCAACTGAATGAATCGTACAACGTAATATGGAAATAATGTTTATACATAATATCAAAAATGTTGACCAATCAAAGAATAGTAGAATTATAGAAGTAACGATTTTATATTCAGATTCCCAGTTTCCCCTATTTCTAAGCTTGTCTTACTTTTGATGTTATGTAATACTGCATGGTAATAAGATGATCAATAAAACCAACACTCTTCAAGTCTAATGTTTTAGATTTGTTGGGTTGGAGTTATTTGCCCATAGCTGCGGTACTTGGTATATAGCTCCGCTACAACTTTGATAAATTACTAGAATCAGATATGGATCATGTATCATGTTAAGGCTAAAATATCAACCATGATATTAAGTCAACTCCAGGTACATTTTCTGCAATTGCTAAATTTACTGACCACATGACAAAAAGCTTTAAACTTAACATTGAAAAAAGGCATAAGAGGTCAAGGATATTTGAAACTAAATAAATCCTCCAAAATTTAATATACAGAGAGATTATGAAATATAGATTCGAAGAAGTCTTCCAAAAAGGATGTCCGGTACATAAAAAGTAAAGGAACACAAACACTCTGTATTGCAAATTTTCGGCCTCACGACCTTTATCAAGCAATTGTTCAGATGACAAATACAAAGCTAAGTAAAATCCATGCTTACGTTACAAAGATACATAAGCTTCTAAACCAAGATAAACGATGACGTCATAACGTCATTATTACGCGCGTAAGTATAGCGTTAAAATTAACTTATGTTATTGTTGAAATACATGTTATAATCTTGTATCTAATTCTAAAACTATACCGTGTAGAAAATTATTATACTTTATAAAATTGTATAGAATAATTGTATGAAGTATACTGACATATAATATAAAATGGTAGATATACAGTTAGAAAAATAAGTGTGCTAAACATATCTATAAACAATATTAAAAATAAACAGAGTGTTTGTGTTCCTTTACTGATTATGAAATATTTTTATCAAAATATACTGAATAAAACAAACAAATTTAAAACAATATGAGATCTATGTAAAATTATAACTTAAAGAATTATTTATCAAATTTGTAACAGAAAGGACTAAATAGGGTGACACAAAATAAAAGAATTAGAAAACAAGTTAATTCATGGATAATTATGACACAAGGGGAATCAAACTACTAGAAGATGAAGTGAAGGTTTTATAAATACAAAAAACAAAACAGGGGACCAAATAAGATCGACAATGAGATGGATTCAGTAAGGGGGATGGGGGACCACAAGATACGCTTTGAAAAGAATTGACAAACCAAAAGTTATTTTAAACTTACATGACCAAGAAGCAAACATTTTTAATGGTCAAAATTAGATACTTAATAGAGAAAGACAATTCTATGGAGACAAATATCAATCAATCACATATACTATAAACCAAATAACTGATTAAATACAAAGGATTAAAACTGTAGCAACACTGAGTGTAGCTGTAAAGGACCTCTTACAGAAAAATGAATGCATAAATGCCATTTTAATATTTCAAAAGTCCTTATGGAGTGATGGGATATTGGCTCAATTTTATCAAAGGTTTTGGAATAAGATGAAAGAGCTACCGATAGACCATTTAAATACTGATTACATAATGGCATTTAATCAAACTCAATGAGAAGAAATTTTGTAGCACTAATGTTAAAAAAGATTGATCCATTTGACATGAATAATAGCTGGCCAATCTCTCTCCTAATAGTGAAGTATAAAATAGCTGCCCATTGCCTAGTAGAACGAATCAAACCTACCTAAACATAAGCAATCACGGACCCCTGTTCAAACAGATGTGGGATCAGATGCCATGGAAGGGTGAACATCCCTGGCGGACTTGTTACACCCGTAATGATGTCATAAGTGTATGCACAATAATATTATTCGCCGTCACAGAAGTAAGAAACTGCACAGTCCGGTACATACAATACAAATAATACAATATGGTTATAAAGATGATCTAACTACTTTGACAGAAAACAGAAGAGTTACTGGCTCAGTTATGTGGCAGAAGTCACCATGGAGCTATACAATACATAAATATCAATATTATACTAGCACATGTAACACATTACAAAAATATTTGATTGTAGTGCAATTACGATACTGACATAGGACGGTCATTTAATTTGACAAAAGTCAAACAAATGGTTTGGTTAGCCGGTTTACGGGCCCACCTTCCCACTCTCCGTAACAGCAGAACAATCAAAGGAAGTACATTTAAATATATATAAATAATCCTCCATGTAAAGAACAAGGGTCAACAGGTATCGCATATTGAGAGGTCATAAAAATATAAACACGTAAGATATTGTAAAACACATAATAATATACAAATATATGCGACATCAACATAAACCGTGCTCTGCCAGTCTGAAAGCGAGCTAAGATCCTAGATCTGAGAGCAGCAAGTCAACATATTAGACAACGATCTATTATATGAACAAATAAGGGTTTTATAACGACCGAGAAATTTACTAAATGTGGACTTAAGGCGTGATATCTCATTTCTTGGTGATAGTACATTTTCTCTCAGTAGTTTGCCTCGATAAATAGAGAAATCAATGGGAATGTTGAGGTATTTTGCACTCTATTAAAATCCTGATCGGATTATTATAACATTCATAAAGATTACTGCTCTTTCTTTTTCAGCATTTCTCTAATATATTTGCTATTTGCCCGTTTGCCCGTTTTTACGGGAAAACCCCGATAAAATAAAGCCTTCCTGTAGAAATTTTTGTGCAGCTTTTAACGTCATTTTAGTGTGACGTCACAATGCAAATATTAACGTGATAATTCAACCAAAGAAAAAGTAGCATTAGTACAACATATTACGAGATTAACGACTGACAATTCCACAATTTTTGTCAACGACTTGATACGCATATTACATAAAAAAACTTGTGGACATTCCTATAGCCCTTTAACATACCTTTTTCATATAGGGAGATAAAAATGTATGTTATTGAATCAATACATTCAGACTTCTGGTCAGTATTTGTAATGTTTTTTCCACTGAGACACGCCAGCCCTAAATTTTCTATTGAAATAAATGAAGAACGAAAATATGTAAAATGAGCACACTTGAATATTGTGTTATGTTTTTGAACGTTTTCTTGTTATTTTCTTGGTATTATTGATATAATAATTGTGATTCTGACCTGAATGTACAGTTTTTACCAGTGAGACATACCGTCTTTAAACATATTTTGAAATGTATGATGAACGTATATGTGTAAAACCGAGAAAACTCTTAGGAGATATCTTTTAGAATTGAGGACTGAAAACTGATTAGAAAAAAGTAAACAAAAAAAAAATATTGTGGCATTTGGCTACTTTTTTTCATTTTTGATATCGACTGGGCAATTTGTTTTCCTTTTGTGTGTGTGTGTGTGTGTGTGTGTGTGTGTGTGTGTGTGTGTGTGTGTGTGTGTGTGTGTGTGTGTGTGTGTGTGTGTGTGTGTGTGTGTGTGTGTGTGTGTTTATTTATTTATTTCGTCCCCCGAAAATGAAAACAAAACTATGACCTTACGATATTTAGAAATAGAGCATTATCAAGAAATAAATCATTACAAAACAGCAGTACAGATAGATGCGACATAGGCGAAAATGCGTACAAAAAGACCCGCCTCTTATGTTCGAGGAAAAGAATAATTTAAGAAACAGTCGAGGTAATGTAATGATACAGCTTTTTAAATTGTACTTTCTGTGTTTTCTGTTATTGTTCTGCTTTGTGGATAGTAGAACTGTCAACTTCAATTGACTGTCATAGGCCAGGATTTCAACAGCATTACAAACCCGTTATTCTGGGTTTTCTTTTTATGTGCTTATTATTTCATTATCGGCATATTCCTGGCGAATTCTCTCATTATAACCAATTCCGGTAAAAAGGAAACTGGATCTAATTTATCATTTCATTTCACAACTTATTCGCTATGATAGGGCATCTTCTAAATACGAATATTTCATCCTGAGAACGATGTTTCTTGCCTCTTGCCACAAAACTTCTCTCACAATGATATATTGAGGATCGTTTTAAATTGTCTCTGAGGAAGTTCGATATAGGGATCTAATACAATTTCAGGTTCCTCTTTCAAGAATGTAACCGATATTTTGATACACACTAACCATCTTAACTTTTTGATTATACTTGTTTGAAATAATCCGTATATATACGGCATTTTTTCACGTGCATTTCCGATGCGGGAATTTCGGTTGAACAACATTTCATGCCTTGAATAGGAAAAATTGACTTCGTGTTCTTGTCGCCTTCATGTGTCCATACGTGTATATTTATGTATTACTTCCTGGACTTGCAAAGCTGTTGCAGGACTTTTGCGACGGGGGTTGCATGCAATCAGGAGACGGTTTCTCTTCCGGGCACCTGGTCTCACTTCGATTTTATTGGGGTTCGCATATGTCTGAATATACACGGCATTGTCCTTAATTCCATGGACTATGAAATATGGCTTACCCTTTGTTTGTTACCTACTCATGCATACTCCAAAAGCATTCTTATATACATGACTGATTTATAGTTTATTGCGTTAGTAAGAGGGGAGAGGTGACTGATGAGAACATCTGTCCGTTGTTTCGTGAAAGGCTGTCGCGGCATGTTTTGCAATAGATTTATTTAGCCTTTCTTGCGGCCTCAGAGTTGAATATTAAAGGGTTCTTGAGAAAAGTTTCGGCATTTCCACGTTAAAGATATAATAGCAAATTACTATTATTCATTTAATTATAATTTGTATGGAAGTCATTAATATTCTTTTCTGATTATTACTAGTACTTTCTTTAAATGGGATTCGTTTACAATCAAAACTGTAGAATCGCATATTCCTTTTCAAAGTTGTATTCGTGTTTTAATAGGTTATATTAAAAATAATGAAATCCTCGAACATTATTTGCCACATTCTTTTAATATTCTGACGGGCAGATAATGTTCTCTTGTGATGTTTATTATCCTTATTGTTGACACACGATGTACCTTAACATATTTCTTTTGTAGTTTGCATTGTACTTTTTGGTTATCTCTTATTGTTCAGTACTGTTTTGATTATAAATCTATATGGGTTATAATGCGACAACAGACAGGGAAATTTTGCTCTGTTTTATTCTGATTCTTACTACGACAGAAATATGACCCCTCCCAGACTTAATCTCTATCACTAATTTTGAATTAGTGTGAAGATATGTAAGAGACTGGCGCTTTAATAAAACTGGGATCAACTTCTTCCTCTTCCACTGTGTATTTATTCAGTAACGTTACTAAGTATTTCTGAATACATGCACTAAGAATACAGGTTCTTTTTAATGTTAGGTTACCCTTCGTCGTCAATATGTAATTGTTATATATCAATAAAGATATCCATTGTAGAACAATACTCTCTTTTATATTTAATTCTCCATAGCAATTTAACATGTTAAGATGTACAAGAAGCAGGTTTGGTTGCTAATTGGTGTTTTTGTATCGTGACATAGAAGATGAAGGTAAACAACCTCTTCAATATAAATGCGCAAACCCAGAATCGAGCGTAGATCGTGTAAATCATTTATCAAAAAGGGAAAAACAGAAGGAAATGCTTTATAAAGACTGCATGGAAAGGTACCAATAGTAACAGTTTTGTCTCTGATACATTTGTTGGATAGGTTGTCTTTTCAGGTAGCATCTTTTGTTCAAAAGATAGCATTACATTATTATCCTGTTCTTAGTATTGTTAGATACAAAATATTTGGGGTACACTCAAAATATCTATGTTTTGTGTGCATTTTACGGTCAGAATTAAACCCTTTGGTAAAGCCAACAAAAATCACATAGATTCTATAAAATTTAACAATTTATTTACAAATTAACAAAAATAACAAAATTAGAGATAATGCTTACAACTACAAGGTCCAACGAGGTTTATGTAGGTAGCAATTCCGGAAAGTTGAAGTCCGTATTACATCCACTGTTTATAATGTGAATAAAGTGTCCAGTGTTTAATTTCACAGGGTCAAAGCATAGTAAGTCCATTTCCCAAAGGGTCCCATGTTAAATTACCGAACTTCCAGCAAGATTTACACAACATCCTACATTTCAGCTATATATAATCCACATATCAAAATGTTTGTCAGACCCTCCTCTATCAGTATTTTAACAATTTACCATAGCTTATCCACCTTAATTTCGAGAAAATCATGCTGGAAGGGGGATACCCCCCCAAATTGGCCAAAATTCATGACTTTACAGCAGAATCAATCGTCCCTCTCTCCCTACACCACATCAGCCAATCAAGGCTCTCATTAATTACCTTTCTTTGACCTATTGAGGCATTTAACTACTTTATCAAACTAGAAAAGCCGCTATCAAACAAAAGTGTGTTGATTTCCGAATAAAATGACACAAATTTCATGAAAATCCATGCAGTAATTCATAAGCAATGCCACTTCAAAGATGCCTACCCCCATCTGCAGTGTACTGAAAATGGGCACAAATTTGGATTAGGGGTCATGTTTAAGGGGCCTGTAAATTGATAACACTTAATGACTTCTACCTGGTTTAGCCTTTCAGTTTTGTTCATTATGCATTGAATAAACATGTTCTAATAAAATTTTAATCAATTTGTGAGTCATATTGATTTTTGAATACTAACGTTACTCTTGAAAGCTAAATATGGCATTTTCTGTACAAAAATACAGACATTCCATGATGTTATTATTTCATGTAGAACTTTGGAGGTAAATGATGTTATACACATTTCAGCTTAATTCGGTGTGTTTTTGACTTGTACGGGGAAGATCGTATGATAATTTTTATCGAAAATCCCAAAAAATTTACATCAAATTGCGTACTTTTACAAATTCAAGTTTCACAGCCCACAATGTAAAAAGTGCACAAAATCCAAAACAATTAGGGTAAAATTCTGTAAATACTGTTTCAAATGTCTTAAATATCCAACACAATGGAATCAAATCAGTCATCCATGCAAAATACACAAAATTAATTTGTTAAAATTTGGCAAATTTAAACCAACCCCCCCCCCCCCTTTTTTTTCTACACATTTCAATATTGAAAATTCTAGGCACTTCGAATCAAAATTTGGGGCCAATTTGCTATGATTTTAGTTTACTGGACTGCATGAACAAGAAAATGAGGTCAAACTGCATTTTTGAGAAATTAAGTATTTGGCCTATAGGTCAAAGCATAGTAATTCCATTTCCCATAGGGTCCCATGTTAAATTACCGAACTTTCAGCAAGATTTACACATCCTACATTGTAGCTATATATAATCCACATATCAAATTGTTTGTCAGACCATCCTCTATCAGAATTTTAACAATTTACCATAGCTTATCCACCTTAATTTCGAGAAAATCATGCTGGAAGGGGGATACCCCCCAAAATTGGCCAAAATTCAAATGTAAACAACCACCCCTTTTTAGGTCATTAAATTTTTACATTAGCGAAATGAGATAAAATTCATGATTTTACAGCAGAATCAATCTTTATTTATACATAGATCAAATAATTGCATCCAATCACAGCTCCTAATACATTGAAATAGTAGTCCCTCTCTCCCTACACCACATCAGCCAATGACGGCTCTCGTTAAATGCCTTTCTTTGACCACAGTTCAATAAATCCATTTCAAGCAGTCGGTAAACACGATAAATACCTAGTATATATGTAGAAAAAATAATGTAATGCAATGCTACTGAAATGCCAGAGTCCATGCCTTATGTACATTTCATAGTTTCTAGTTATTTTAGCTTCTACAATGTTCAAGTAATTTGCAATATAGAAACATCTACATTATTAAGAACTTATAAGAACATTCACAAATCATTATGGAAGTGAACACGTTAACATACAATTAAAGAACTTTCTAGTTCTTAATAGAACATTCAATAATTAAAAAATAAAATATATATGACCCCCATAACAGTGCATTTGCTTGGTTATTTGTGTCATATAGCTTTGTCAGATGTCTTCTGTTTTCTCTTCTATGATGACAGATAAGGTAGTGACTTTTTACTCCCCACCCAATCATTGAATATTAAACATTCTGGTATAGAGTGTACCAGACTGGCATCTTGATAAACGTGGGATTTCCTCGCTTTCCTCCATTTAGTCACATACCTTATCTATCTAAATATCTTCCCCCCAAACCCTTTTCACCCTTCGGAATCGTATCGACCCGTCACTGTTTCTTTCTCTTTCTCTTTTAAATATAAGTTGCTTTGTCAATTGATGTTTTACGTCGCTTTCAACAATTTTTCAGTTATATTGCGACATGGAAGTAGGAGGTTGTCAACCTCTTAAACATAGTGGCGCAACCCGGGATTCGAACCCGGATCGTCAGCGCCGTAAGCCAGGCGCTTAACCAGTACACTAAGCCTGCCCCTCAAACAGAGAATAATATTAAATATAAGTCAGCACCTCATAAAGATATCTATCTTATATGGTAGCACTTTACAAAATGTTTAGTAATACGTGTACTAGTAATTAAGAAGATTTAATCATTAATTAGATATGACCAAATCTATACATAAGGTGCATAAAAACATGGGTATAAATATGCTCCCTATCATAATTAATTCTTATTAGAAAATCAACATGAAAGAACGAAAACTAACATGGTTGTTTGAGTTATTGATTGGTGATAAAAGTTTGCATTGACTGCATTTATTGTTTCGTATTGTTTCTATATATTATATATTCCAAAGTGTCAGGGTCTTCATCGTATCTATTGTCATTTTAAAATGTCAGTAATTGTCCTTTTTATTACTGTAAAAATAATTATTATTATTGTTACAGTGATATAGCAAAATCTAAGAAAAGATAATTTTATTTTTTTAGTTATTTTTTAATGTGATTGTATTGCCTTATAACTTTATCTTTGTGTTTATTGTTCAAATATCCCCTGTAACATAAAAGTTACTGTAAGACTTATTTGAAGATAGACACCGTGCGAGGCGTTTAATCTTTATATGTTCTCCATGAGAACCAGGTTAATTAAAATCATGATGTTTTTGATCTGCTTTTGCATCTCAAACGTGACAAAGAAACAGATCATGCAAATCGAATTTTAATTAACTTGGTATGAGGGCATATAAGGTAATGACTCCCTTTACAAATCTGACCTCTAACATTGAACACCCGTATATACACATTACCGTTTCTGTTTCTCTCTCTCTCTCTCTCTCTCTCTCTCTCTCTCTCTCTCTCTCTCTCTCTCTCTCTCTCTCTCTCTCTCTCTGTTAAACACAGTTCAGAACCTCATAAAGATATACATCTATTTTATTCGGTAACACTTTAAAACATGATTTGCGATACCAGTAATTAAAAGAAGATTACATCGTTTGAGCACATCTATATGTAAGGTGTGTAAAGGCGACATAGGTATAACTATGTTCACTGTCATAATTAATTCTGGAGTGACGTAAAAAACTAATCAATCAATCAATAATACTTGATTCTTATTAGAAAATCATCATTAAAGTATGACAACAATACATTGTTGATTGGTTGATTGACGCTTGTGATTGTATTCAATATTACTGTTCGTAGTTTAATTCTGATATTCGGTAGATCAAATAACCGTTAAGACCAACTTCTAAATTTCTATTGCTTGCTACTAAATAAATGTGTGTTATGGTTTTGTTCTACAGAAGTAGATACTTCAACACTCGATGAACGCTAAGGTGATAACAGGTACAATTAGCATTCTGGATTTTCTATTTTGAAGTGAGGAAAATTGTATTTTATATCATCTAACATTCTTACATGATTTATATGTTAAATTTTGTTGATAGTCATTCAGTTATGAAATGATCTATATGGTATTTGTATTCTTATCTCATTTATATTTTCATATTTCGTATTTCTTTTTGTGTTTGATTTATATTTAAGCAGACATGAATGTTAAGTGCTGTGATACATATATTGATTAATCTGATCTGACTATTTATCAATGAAAGGTACACAGTAATGTTAAATCACTTCATGACGCCACTGACATAAAACTCTACTGAAAACTGAAAAACTACAGTGAGGTGCAGTCCTAAGGTAACATTATGTTAACGTCGTGAACTTTGCTTGTCTAGTACGCGTTTAAGTTAACGCAGATTTCCACGTGAACTTCATTTCAAGACCGCGATAACGCGTGAACGTTCTTGACAGCCACGTTCGCTTGCTTACAAGTTAAAACTTATATTAGCATGTACTTATAGAAGGATTTGAAGGAGGATCGCTATTTACATTGTATATTTAAATATAAGAACATATAAATGTGTAAATGAAATATTTAGAATTAATTAAAACCCTTACGTGTTAAGAATAGAATTTCTAAAATATTGAACGTAATTTCCGAAGATTTAATATAACGAAATTAATTTTTTTAAAAGTAATTATAATAAGATTAATAAAAATAATAATGATAATTATAAAACTTCAAAGATAATTAAAAAATGGCTAAATTACAAAATAATAATGATAGTAATAATAATAAATACGAAAGTAGATTTGAATTAAAAACATAAATAAATTAACTTAGAATACATAAATAATTACATAAATAAAAAGTAAATAAAGCAATATTTAAAAAAAAAGTTATTATCATAATTTCTTTGTAAAATAGACTCACGAAATTTTTCATAGATACCGTATTGTATGTCTACTCGGTGATTGCCTTTGTTATATTACATATGAAACCCTTAAAGCGGGGTGTAGTGTTAATATTACATTGAATACACGTGCGCCTGTACCGATCTCAAACGAGAATAAATCGCGTTAACGTGAATTTCCTCCGGCCCTCCGGTATTCGGGTCCGGTCGAGCCGCTCTGGCATGTATGCTACAGCAGTCCTGTTGACCGCTTTTTTAACGTGTATCTTATCCTAAGACGCCTATCAATAATCTTTATAGCTGTACCCAACTTACTTGTGTATAAATACTGGAATGAAATTCCTGAATTATGTAATTTTACAACAATTGGCCTAGTCAAATTTGAATTCTGTTGATAGTTTAAAATCTAAATCTTAGGCACAGCAATATGCATTTCAAATAAATGTAGAACAGTCTTCATGTGAAATTACACAATAAATGGAAATGGAGGAAAGATTGCACTACAGCATTTTTCTTGGCATTTTGGAATTTGCAGTTTAGTCAGCTCAACATAATGCAATGGGCCATGGCGTCATGTTATCTTCTAGCCAGTTTTTGCAACATTATATAATTCTGTATTGCGTTAACACAATCGCGTAGAATTTTATGACTATTTTGCTCACATTATGACAGGCGTTTGTGGGGTCATGTTGACACTATATTGCTTCATATTTCGAGACAAATGTCATAGAAACAAACATAATAATACATTTATGTATGAACACATTATTTGTACAAAAGGATCCAGGTATGGAATAGAGATTCCTCTTTGTAATGTTAACCACACCAATTAAGTGACGTTTGTTACTTCAATTGGCCGTCCTAAGTCGGTATCGTAACCGCAACACAATCGAATATTTTTGTAATGTCGTTTCGTGTATATTATGCTGTTGTCATTTTTTGTGTGCAGGTCCTTGGTGATTTGTGTCATACAGCTTTGTCAGATGTCTTCTGTTTTCTCTTTCACATCATATACATTTTGCAACCATTTTTAAATTGTGGGAGCAATTAACCCCTGTCTAGTCCCAGGTATTATACAGATGATGTCATAAGAAACTGATAACTGTATTGTATTATGTTTTGGATAAATGTAGTATATATTTTTATTTCTGAGAAACTTTGCTATATTGATCAGACTTTTACCACATTTTCTATAAGGAAGTAAATGCAATTCTTTATTGAATATGTAGGTTCCGTTTACTTCACAAATTATCCGAAAAAGAGATAATCCATACTCAGGACAACTATCGTTAAGTACATTGATAAATTAATTTCCATTATGAAATTGAATTGATGTGCCATAGCAAAAAATAAAAATTTATATCCTTGCTGTATTAATACATTTATACCTTAACACATATCATTCATTGTTCCAAACAACATCCCAAAATGCCAATAGAAAATCACAGAATGAACAGGCCCTTTATTCCACACAGAACTATTTCTAGCGATACATTCAAAATTTGCAACATGAATGATATGTATCAATGTATAAAAGTATTTGTACAGCAACCGTATATAAATTTACATTCTGTGCAATGGCACATCAATTTGCTAATTTCTGAGTAATAAGACAATTAAATTCTTATCTCAGTTGATATTTTACAAAAAAAAAACAACGGAATCACTATCAGTTTATAAACTTATAAAAAGGGCTGTCTGTTATAACACTTAGATATAAGTGTATGGTGTATTCTTTGATATCATTCATGTTTTCTACACTTTTAATTAATTCCTTATTCAATCCACAAAAAGGCTGCGTTTCTTTCTAGAACATTTTCCGCTGAATCCTTCGGAATTGTTTTGTTCATTCTTTTTTCTTTCTTATCCATATGTTCAGATAATCATTAAGGTATTATTGCTTTTAAAAACTATACACATGCGTAAGTATTTTCTATTCAGCGCTGATGAATCTAGAATAGAACAGCCACCTACAAATTACATAACTATGACAAGTGAAGCCACCAAGCACAATGTCAAGGCTAATTATTCCAGATTCCAATTACTAACTTAAGAATAAATCTAAACCTATTCTCATTCAGATTACAATTACTTACAACATATCTAAATTTGTACAAATTAAACTATTTACATATTGTATAACTTACAAATTTAACTGAGTCAAACATTGATGATATATGGAAAGAAAAGGAAAAGCAATATTTATCGGAATTCATGAATATATATTTATATACGATATTATTCCTCACTCAATGTTGAAAAAGTATTTTTCCATTTTTAGACCAAGATCTCAATGAATACCCTCCAGATATCTGTTGTACTTATATCATTCTTCGCACACATAACTTCAGCCAATACATGCAACAGAACAATCGTTGCAATTCATTGCCCAGAGTATAAAGAGGCATGGATGAATCGTACAAAAGAATTCAGCTGCTAGAAACATCAAACTTACACATGCATTCGAAATCAATACGATATGCTAGTGGAAACCTGTATGCATACATATAATATATCCTCAGTAGAAAGTAAGTAAGTCAAGACTGTTTTAGGTTAACGTTCTTTCTTATAGTAACAAAAATACCAAATGGAAATCTTATCTTTATGACATTTTGGAGTTTATAGCTGATTATGTAGGGCGAATTACACTCGAAAACTTTTAAATACATACATTGCTTTATGAGTTCTGGGGGGTTTTTTTCTCTCGGCGGCGTTGTGGATAAATATGGAGGTACTTTTTTTTCTGTGAAATGTAAGGTGAAGTAATACACACAAAAACTATTTTAAGACATGTAGGTAAGTACATGGGAGGAAAATATTCAATGAAGACTGAGGAATAGAGAGAATACCTTCTATTAATCTTATTTTAACATATTGGCATGTTTAGTGGTTCTATGTTCTATTTTGGATGCTGCTGCTCTTGTCACTGCTACAGCTGTCGCTGCTGTTGTTTCTTTTGTATTTCTTTAGCCTATATTCTGTTTCACCATTCATTTACGGAAGTCCATCCATATATGCAATGTACGTTGAATTTGGGTACCATAGTGACATAGGTCCACTGTGTAGTTTACATTAATTTGCTTGTTGTATTCCACTATTTTCAAAATTTAAGAATCATTTTACGGATGGTATGCATCAGAGTTCCCTGTCATAAAACATTAGAAAGACTCGGAACAAGGTGTTTAATCAGTTCTGACTTATTATTATGCTTCCGTATGTTCAAATGCATTCAATTACGTTAAATCTTATTCACAAGGAAATATTTCGAAATCGCTATTACTAATGGGTTTTAAATCTTGATTTCGTTAAATATAGGGTATTTTCTATCAAGAATAAATAACACAATATTTCATATTTAGCCGGCTGTCCCTACATAGGATTGTATAATGCAGCAGGACCTATTATAGCACAACGTCGAACTAAATGTGAGGTACCTGGATGTCCATTGCCGAATCATGGTGGATATAACACTGCTGAATTATACAAATGTAAGCAAATTTACATTTTTATAAAATTGAAAGTATTAATTATCTTATTGGATCTGTTTAAATATTTTGATGATAAATGATTTTTACTTTTACAACTCTTTTATCAAATAACAAATAAGAAAACATTTTATCACACCTGCATTTTAATTGGCCAATAAACCGATTAAACCGTAAAAGATTCCTTTATCAATTTTTCCAGTCCTTGACAAAAAAAAAGAAACAGGGAAAAATGTCATCACGTAAAAATGAAATATTTTGCGACGGGTGTTGCATACAAGCAGGAGTTTCCGACCGAAATTGGAAAATCGGACTACATTTAATGTTCAGGGTTTTCTTCTTAGAAATATATATTCTTTTTCTTATTTGTGTTTTAGAAAAGGTATCAAAAGGCAAAAACAATAACTATTATTTCAAATTATGAATTTCATAATAGGTATCTATTCTTTGACTATCATTCTATTAACAATAACGTTAAGTAAGCAATGGTATATGGGACATATTTTGCTAACATTTCGAGGTTATGGAAAAGTTAACTGTACTATGTGGTACCTAAGTGGATAATATACTTCAGACAAAAGTATTGACACTGCCTATACATATTTGTTATGTATTCTTGTCTATAGATCCAGCATGTTTTTATCCAAAGGCTGTTCAACGAATCAAGTAAGTCTCTAGTGTAGCAAGCATTTTTAAGCATAAAGTGTTTCTTTTAAAACCATTACTTTTACATTGAATAACTGTAAGTCATCCATTAATATATTATATCAAGCATTTCCTGTGCTAATTCTATGCGCCTTCTGAAAATCATAATTATCATGCAAATATCCTGGATTTTAAACCGTCATTTACCTTACTGAAAAATATATAAAGAATGAAAACCGTTACGTTAATTATCCTAACCATTAATTATTTACATAATTCAATTTAGATGGTGGATTTCCAATGCAAGGAGGCTTCTAAGATTTGATCAATCTACCAATGAAAACCTCACGACACCACTCCTGAATCAAATGAATGAAACACAAGAGACCCTCGACGACATACTTAAAGTTCTTAAAAAGAAACATGAAGTTGCTGTTGATAGGCATACAACTTTAGTTAACACTCATAGTGTATTAAACAGAATTCATGAAGTTTCAGGTGGTATCCTGGGCGTGTCTTTAATACTACCTCTTGGTATTTTTATTTCTATGTGGTTAATACACTGGCAACAGCATGGCTATTGTTGTCAAGGAAATGGAAGACATCCACGCAATTGACATGAGATATCTATACCAGACATATTTTCAATAGATTGACATAGTATAATGTATAATTAACACATGTACTGACGTTTTGTTACAACATCTACGGTGCAAAAATCTGTTTATACATAATGGGAAGATTTCCCAACTGGTTAAAAAGCAACTTTTTTATTTTAAAGATTTGTTTCATCCAAATTGTAGAATGAAATCAACTTTTGAAACTCTGAAATAGATATCTGATAAAAGATCTTGCAGTTTTGAGTGAAGAACATTGACAATTTCTCTTCGGAATGCTTCAAAAATACTGATTAACAATAAAGTACTGATGCCAAAGAAAAGAATTATGCGAATATTCCTTTTCTTTTCAAATTGATTTCAATACCTTTTTGAACAAAAATGTTCTTTGTTGAACCAATATAATTTTATTTCAGCTATATCCACGGTTTTCATCGGTCATAAAATCGATCTTATTTAGGGGTTACCATGTGAGTGTTACCCTGTCATTTTTATTTTTCAAACACAAGTATGGTAACCCCATTTTTAATACATTTGATAAAAATAATTACAACTTGAGGCAATACGCACAGAGGTACGGTTTTCTCAATTACGTCGCTAATCACAGAGACGTAATATCAAAAACTGAAGTGTATCGTGACGTCACAAATCAAACACTGGAGGGTATCATGACGTCTTATCAAAAAGTGCAGGGTATCGTGAATACCCTTGCAATTTTTAAATCGGACAGCGAATGAGATCGCGTGTTACAAAAAAATGCATAAGAATTTTGTAAAACGAACTATCCTATGGGGAAACGCCTACTATAACCAGAATTTCTATTGTGTTTCAATAAAATTTGGCAACCATTACCAGTAAATGAATAAGAGCAATTTCCAAATTTTAAGACTTTTAATTTTCTGAAATAAAATCCATACTGTGCAATCTCTACTTGTTTCTGCCATCAAAGTTGTGAATATTGCCATATTCGAGCTGCGACACATCATGTAGTTGCCACCATAATGAAGCGTCTATGGGCAGTTTCAACTTCTTATTTCCACGGAAAATCTTTCAGAACTGGCGTCATGCCGTACCATAATTTTGCAGCACAGGCCTCGTCAAGGCAAATTCCGCAGTGTCTTTGGTTCTAATGCCTCGCTACCGGCCAATAATTCTGTTGTGGTGTCTTCATTTTCACTAAATTCAATCAGCTGATACACGGTAATCTGTATAAAAGTAAAAAGTATAGATTTTATTAAAAGATAAGTATAAATTCTCTTGAGTGCACGATTTCATAAAAACATGAAGAAAGAATTTCAAATTTAGCCCGCATTACAGTGTATCAGCTGATTGCTTATGGCTATCGCCGACTTTAAAACATGTGCATCCACAATCATGTCAGCAGCTGAGCAGTACTTCAGAAGTCAAAGCGTAAATATTGATATGTATAGATGTGAAATGTGCAATTTGTGAAAAAAGTGTTTGGTATAAATCCTATAGACTTGGCACTAAAGTGAAATTGAAGATGTCACAGCAGAATTATTGGCCGGTAGCGAGGCATTAGAAGCAGGGATACTACGGAATTTGCCTTGACGAGGCCTGTGCTGCAACATTATAGTACGGCATAAGGGCGTTCTGTAAGATTTCCTGAGGAAATAAGAAGTCGTTTCATTGTTTTGTTTAAGTTATGACTCGGAACAAGTGCGATTGACACTGCTCGTTTTATTATAAGTTACTTTATATCTTTTGATATTTATTATAACAAGTAGTTCTATACTGATGCTGATGAACTGAAAGTTCCCCATGGTAATAATTGTGTTCATTGCTTCTGTTCTGCACGAAATATATACTTCCCACTCATTGTTGTAAATGTTTGTTAAGTATTCTAAAGTTTGGGAGTATCTCTTTGATGTACAGTTCTCTCCTTAGATCTTTAGCTATTTACTAGAAATCAGTTTGGTCATTAGCTGAAGTTGATCATACGTTTGATCTAAGAATAAAATATTCAAAGTCTCTATCATTTCTTTGAGAACAAACACAGCTCTCTATTTCGTGATTCCAACGTCGTAAGAGAAGTTTCTTGACTTTGCGAAAATATTGGTATTATTCCTGATGATAAGGCAGCTAATTACGCGTTCGTATGCAAGGCATATTATATTAAGTGTAATTATAGAAAAGATTGGTTTCATTCATCAACTGGTATTCCTACTTACACAGTTACAAATTTGTCTCCTACAGAGGTGGTGAATATGAAATTGTAAAACATTTACAGGACATTCGGTCTAGTAAAATAGGACAAATCACCAGACGGAGGCAACTTTTACCAGACCGAAAACAAGATGGTCACAAAAATCATACAACAACTGCTCACTATAGTTTCCATTGGTTTGTTGCAAATTTCTGGCAAGTAAAGCACACATCTCCAGTTGTCTTCTTAAACAAAATCAACACAATAATCATCATTGTCAACGTCTTTTCCCCATATAAATGAAAGGGTCTTTAAAACATTTGATTCTCTTTTAGCTTTTGTTCATCTTCACGCGACAATCGGTCCGAAAATTTAAGGTTATTTACAGGACCGACGGCATTATTACCGGACTTGTCCGGTCTGACGATCTTTCATTTTCACTGTGAAGGTATTGAATAAATACAAGGCAGTTCCCAGTTCATTTGGCCATTTTTGGACTCCAAAGATGCATTACACTCCATTTAAGCACCGATTGATAGCTGGATCATCTAACTGTTCCTTATAACTGAACCACATTCTAACAGAAATCAAACACGATCTTCAGAAATACTACTCTACTGCTTACTCGAGAAGCGGAATCAATCGGATGTGGATCCTAAAGAATCCCAAGAAAATTCAAGAGATCTTAAAATCTCATACTGTTAAATAAAGTCACTAGCATCAAGTCTTTTGACTTTTCAACTCTTTATACAACCACTCCTCATCAAAAACTCTCAGAATAACATCAATTATTCAAAACGCCATCAAAAACAAATAAGGAATTCACAGATATAGGTATCTCGTTTTAGGACACAACGACACATATTTTGTAAAGGAACAGTCTGATTTCAGCAGCAAGAATACGGAAAATGAGATCATCCAAATGTTTGAATTTTTGTGATTTTGGGGGGAAAGTGTTCCAACAGATTGTTGGTATGCCGATGAGTACAAATTGTGCGCCACTGCGGCCGTTATATTTTTGTACGAAGAAGAATTCATATACAGTCTCTTTCATGTGCTCATATGTGTATATTTAGGGGATAAACGTACTGTGTTTGATTGTTTCCGACAGATATACCGTGGTTATGCCGTTGGTATACCTGTCGGAAACAATCAAACACAGTACGTTTATCCCCATCTTAATTCATTGTAACAAAACAAAAACGTTTTTCTCTTTGAAATTGTCCCAAAATTCTTCGTTACTAGGGACAGATAGCGCCATGTTTAAAATTCTTCCGATATATAGTGCACTGACATAAGGAGTTTCTTCATTTTCATATTCTTACAATTTTATGATTAAATTATTAATCACAAATTGTTTCATACATGAGTGACTTGACATTGCATCGTAAACAGCGCGGCGAGATGAAAGTACATACTCATGATGCTGGAAAGCATGTTGCATGATGGTACGTCATGTACGTTGTCAGTTTTGTTGGTTCAACTTGATTGTAGTATTTGTGCACGTGAATGGTAGAAATTGCAAATCGTCATTGATTCCAGACTTAAGATAGACGTTAAGAGCACTGAACGAAGTTGTTACAGACAGTATTTTTGATAGTTGGAGCCTGAGACAATGTGGACAAAGAGTACGTATAATGTAGTAATGTCTGAACGCTAACTTCTGGATCAATCAGAATTGTCAATACAAAACAAGTGAATTATGTATTTACTTCCTCGAATTGAAAATATGTTGCAGGACTCTTGCGATGGGTGTTGCATGCAACCAGGAGACGCTTACTCCTCCCGGGCTCTGGGTTTCACTTTGATTTTAATTGAGATTCGCATTTCTCTGAACATGATGCTTTACATTTTACATTTTTTATCCATGGACTACGAGATATGGTTAACCCCTCGGTACTTCTTCGTTATTTACTTAGCCTATCAAATATCTATACCTTGGACTTCTACAGTTTCGAGTTTTTACTAAAAAGAAATGCGATTGTGAAATATGGTGCACTAAATTTATACACGTATTTCTTCTAATATTTATAACATATTATAACAGTTTGTTTTTTTATTTTTAGAGAATGACAGAATTTGCAAAATTTGTTTTAGTGACATAAAGGACGGATTTCACGTTTTTAGTGATGCCCATCTTAAATTAAAATGGAAATAAAACAGTATTATTTTATTCGGCTAATCCTCTTTCATGAATATCAAAATAAATCTTATTGAATAATATATTCATAGGTTTCCTTTGGACTGGTTTACATAAAGACGACACAGGACCAATTCTGCCAATAAATTCTTCAATATGCGACATTGTGGGATATCCAGTGCCGCATCATAGAGGTTTTGACATAACAAAATTTTACAAATGTAAGTCGGTTTGATGTTTATATTACCTAAGGAAACTTAGGTAACAACAAAGAAATAGAAATGAAACCATTTGAATCAAATATTCAATTATGGTACCCATGGATAGAATTGGATGACAATGAACTTGAGCAATGCATACATTTCATTTAAGAAGTCCTTGATAAATTAATTGCCTCTACCAATCATTTAATGTTTTCTAAAAAAGACTTCAGCAATAAATGTTTCTCCACACAGTTCTGCTGATATGGGACAATATTAAGTAGAAATCTGTTGAAAAAATCCATACAGAACCCTCTGACATCGAGATTGTTCAGTTAAGTTAGGTAAACCTTAATTATTTTTCTTAGTAGGTATTGTGGTCTATGCACCAATTAAAAACCAAAGCGTTATCTCCCTTCTATTTTAACACACTGATAGTCACGCTTCTATGAATTATATCATAGTCATCTTATAGTTCCATTTATTTAAATACAGCAAGATATCTATAGAATTGTTTCTTAGACCCACAAAAATTACATATGTCACCTAAACTTGGCTGAGCATCTTCTCTACTTGATTCCTATAAATTTCGGTAAAAAAAAAAATAACAGTCTACATAATTTACCTGCACGATGACTAAGGCATTCTATTCACAGGGACAAAGTCAAACAATCGTTAGAATATTGAACATTTTTTTAAAAATAAATTAGAACTGGTAAAGGAAAAACCTGAGAAACACTTAATTCTACCTAGTCTATGCCATATGTAGAATTCATTGATGGTTCTCGATTTTCGAAGTTCCAAAGTTTCATATTACAGTGGAAGTAATTATACAAAGTTCAATTTGCCCATATTTTCATACAATTATTCCACTCTGCCCATTAAGTTTCTCAGCTTCTGTTCCTTGCCTCAATAACATCTTCCAGGTCTCCATGTGGTACTCGCATCTCATCTACCTATCCACACTTTTGTACATTGCCTTGCTGTACTTGCTTTTGTTTCTTCAGTATGATAAAGTCTGAAAATTTCAATAATGTGCCCATATGTACTTCGTTGTGATTTTTATTGTATATCCGTCGTCAGTATCATATTTGTGCTTTACTAGACCCATATGTTGAGGAAAGTAAGATGCTAAAATACTGTGTCCATACCCATGTAAATCAAGTCGCAACATGGAGGTGAATGAAACCTTTCTTTGACTTTGTTTTCTTGGGAGGGCAAACTTCTGGCCACAATCTGAAAAAGAGATATGTACACAGCTTATTGTATAAGTCCGTGGGAACTTGATTTTTAAACATTAACATGATAAAGAAGTTTCATTCCAATATTCTTGAATGTCCAAAGAATACGCTTTTACAGGCGTTGCCTGTAATTACATCGAACATTATATTAAGGTGCTTTATGAATATGTGATATGTACCATATTATATGTATAAGTGGAATTTTTTAGGAGGCACAAATTCTTAATTCTGTCAAAAACTGGAATTTTTATACGACGACGACAAATTGCGAATTTATTTCAAAGCCAACGAAAAAAAAATGTTTAGTAATGGTGTTTCAGTCTAGTTCTCACAAAGAATATTTTTAAATATTGTCATATAAGACAATCAAATATTTACTGATATATGAAAAGTATTTACTAATAGACAAATGGATGATGGAAAATGGGCAATCTGATGAAAATCCTATCTTTATTCCGCTTCTCTGTTTGTCCAATTGCGGATAAAGATCTAACGAAACTCTGTAAGGGTTCATGTTCCGGTGCACTCTGATTTTCAGCAAATCAGTGGATCGGCTAAAATTCCTTGGAATGAAACAAACATCCCCAGCGTGCGTGTCGTACAAGGTATTTGTTGAACAGCTTTTGTTACATGTAAAGATGATGGATAAATCCAAACCGTAAGTCCGAAAATCATGTAACCAAAGGACATTAAAAAATCAGTGAATATGAAAACCAAATAGGAAACAACGAAAAATGTCTATTTGAAGAGCATATGTGAACCTTGATGGATTGAGATCGGCTGCCCGGGAATAGTGAGCATTTCCTGCTTGCTAGCAACACCCGTCACATATACGCAGTAGAAAGAGTCAAATCGTGTAAATTCCATATATATTCATAGATGGAAAAGTTAATGTAGGTAACCTCCTAGTATAGAAGATGTCAAATTTGTGTAAAATGATCGGAATCGGTCTCAGTCCAGAGTATCGTTTAAAAGTCTGGATAACGAGATATCATATTGTGTAATAAGAGTCGTAATAAGTGACGTTGTTAGTCTAGCACATATATAACCCTTGTTGAGTAGCTTATCTGAAAGTCGCCTAGCCCTCAGAACAAAATCATTGCAATTTGAACATGCTCTGGAATAACGTATTAACTGAGATATAATGCGTCACATGCATATACTGCGTCACATGCACGTGCCTTGCCGAGTCATTGATTGGCTATGGGAAATAGCGACTGGAACCAGAACATGACCCTTTACGGTGTTTCGCCAGATCTTTATCTGCAATGGGACAAATAGATAGGCGGGATAAAGATGTGATTTTAATCAGATTGGAAAATGGGCTTCATAAAAATGAGCTGACAAAAGTTGACAAATAAATCACTATGACTAGAGCGAAACCATTGTCTTCAAATAGGAAGTTGCTTTACATGCTGATAGGAAATTTGCAATTACTTGAAACTGGTGGCTTTAGACTTACGTTAATGTCTATAATGCTACAGAAAATATTCCCGATATCATTGTGGCTATACAACGTAATTCTCATTTGTTTGTGATATTATGTACTGATTGACATCCAGATCCAGCTCCATCCTAAAGCTCTAAGGAGTTGGACGCAGTTATAATATCCTGTATAGTCAGAGCGAAGAAAGACCTCCGTAAAGTATAGCTGCTTTTCCTTTAAGCATATGGAGAATGTGAAGTTAATTTTGTGATACAAAAAACTAACCTTGGTTATCATTTGCCATCATGTTAAGATAGAAAATGTTGAAATTCCCTTGTGAGTCTGATTATTCATCATGGCAGCTGATTCCCTGTTTCCCGATTCAACTTCTTTGTATACATGGTTTTATTAGGATTATAATCAAATGGGGAAGTAATTTCTGATACGCGCAAAGAAGGTCATTATAGCGACAGTAAAAGCTGCGGAATGTAGACTTTCAGTGAGGTCTTCGTGTCCTTGTGATGGTAACTTTTAGTACAGTAGTAAATCTGTTGTGAATCAGTGGATGAGATGCTTAACTCGTGACCCAGTGTTGGTTCGACTTCTGTCGCGTTGGCACACATGTGTTCTGTTCTGTAAAGACAGTAAAAACAGAGGGACCGTGAGGATGTGACATGTGAAAGATCCCTCAATGATTTGTGTGAGTCCGTCGCAAAAGTTTGATTTTCCATGTTATACAACAGGCGGATGCCGTCACCATATTCCTGGAATGACGTTAAACAATAATCAATCAGTCAAATAATATTTCTGTGTCTTGCGACGGTAAATGAAAGAAAAGTAGTCCAGACGCTCTGGCATATCGGATCAGTTAAGACATATATAAGCCATGTAGATATGTTAAAGGAATAGTAATATAAGTATGATATGGAAGGTTAATTGTGCAGTGCAGGAACTGGATCCTTTTGTATCTTTATTTCGAGTTCGTTGGAATATATTGCGTGTATACGTACGGAGCCCCTTAAGGGACATAAAAAGATATGGTGAAAAAAAATATTAAACTGAGATCTCAGATTACTAAACTGTGATCACAGATTACTAAACTGTGATCTCAGATTACTAATCTGTTATCTCAGATTACTAAACTGAGATCTCAGATTACTAAACTGAGATCTCAGATTACTAATCTGTTATCTCAGATTACTAAACTGAGATCTCAGATTATGGAATATATATTTTCTAAGTTATAAGTCCCATAACTCTTGTAAAACAAGCGGCCCAAATGGGCTTATATCGCTCACCTGAGCACAAATTGCTTATTTACAAGCAAATGTTAGCTCATTTCAGTAGGAAATTGTGCATATTTTCTAAGATACTTTCTATAAGGTTTGGTAATATACGTGCAGTCGTGCTGGTGAAGTCGAAAATGTGTCAACTAATCAGGGCCAAGTCGGCCATCTTGGATGAGGAATTGGCTCGAAAAACACAAACTTGGTAGAAAATGTAATAGTTCACGGATGGATGAACCACTATAAAAGAACTCACTTAAGTTACGCTCAGGTGAGCTAAAACTCGAGCAGAGCGCGGCCCCCCCCCCCTCTTTTTTTCCCTTCGTGCACATTCTGAGATGTTGATCTTCGTGTCTCTTAAGTCTCATGGAATTCGGGATACAAGGTCAAGAGGAGTTGTGATGACAAGATTTTTGAATGACAGGGGGCAACACGTACTATATACCCCAGGCCATATATGGCATGACCTCGGACGGACGGACTCACCCACGGCAGTAGACAAAACCTTAACATAACACATTCGTCGGGCGTATAAAAATATTGAGTAACGAGAAAAATTACCTGAATTTAATTATTCATAGATCAGTATGTTGTTCAACATTAAGCATGGAGCGATAATTCCAGGGCACCACGTAGCGCTCAGACCCCAAATTGCGTACAAAATGTTTTTCTGCAGTTCTTCCACACTTGTAAGCAGTTCATACGTTTTTCATTAACGTAAGATTGTACGGAGTTCATACGCACTCTCCGCTATTCATACGCATTTGTCTGTCTAAGCCCGACTTATTGGACATCTAGCTAGCTAGGGAGTCTGTCTATTAATCAAAATAATGCCATCTCAAAATACCCTAGTTATTATAAAAGGCGCTTTAAATCGACATGTTTTGTTAAACATTTCATATATGAGGGGGCGGACGGACGAACAGACAAGATGATACATGGGGTTACAGGCGGACAGACAAGGCGATTCCTACATACGTTTTCTTGGAGGGATATAAAAATTTCTAATCTGAATGTCTAACAATTATGCTTTAAAGGGAACTTTTTTGTAAGAATGTTCTAACCACTCGTGCTTAGAAGGCCATGTATGAGTCCATTTTATTTAGAGTTTTTTCCATTGCTTAAGCAGCTGATTCTTGTGAAATTTCACTGGATATATATATATCAAAACTTAAGTAATTTGAATCGTTATAGTGTCAACATGTTCAATATTTGACATAAGTTTCACGAAAAAAAATATAAGCAGAGGTACATTACCTCTGAAACAAATATTTTACAATGGAATGGACTTGACCGGGTTTTTCAATACTCTATACACATAACAAATACAAGTTAACAACCTTTTTGATATTCTCTTTAATGAAACTTTTAACAAAGTCTTTCAACATCAATCAAAAGTCATGCAAAAATGTGTGAATAAGTGGGTCTTTCAGTGTTGCTACCGATAAATGAATAATTAATAAGATACCTATTTATGTATATATATACTCTTGAAAATAAAACAAGAAACCGCTAAAGAGAGTATGGAAGGATTGCAAAGCAATTTAAACAATGTCAAGGTCACAAGTAAATGTATCAATTGAAAGCATTCGCTATTAAGAAACTATGTGTGAAATATGAAAGTCCTATTCCTGTTGATTCAAACGATATAGCCAAAATGAAAGTTTTTTAAAGTAGGTCAAAGTCCAAGGTCAAAGTCACTAGGTCAAAAGTTATGGTATCTGAGATCTCAGTTTAGTAATCTGAGATAACAGATTAGTAATTTGAGATCTCAGTTTAGTAATCTGAGATCTCAGTTTAGTAATCTGAGATCTCAGTTTAGTAATCTGAGATCTCATATTAATAATTTTTTTAAACCTGTCATTTTATGTCCCTTTAGGGGCTCCGTCTATACGTGTATAAGTTTTCCTTATTCATAGAAAATAACATACATCATCAATATATCTGATTGTTTAAATCAAAGGCTTTTACCAGTTGCTTTGAGTGTTGACACAGATTTTACTTGTATTGAGCCTCATACAAATAAGGGAACGAATCGTCTAATAATGGTGTGCAATTAGTACTCATACGGTTATGGATGGTTTGTTGGAATACTTTGTCAACGAATACAACACACATGTTGTAATATATTGTACTGAAATTTATAGAGATCAGGTATCTTATTATTATAGTGCGTAGATGAGGAAAAGTGCCTGTCCGAACCATACAAACCGATTGAAATACTTCGATTAAAGTGTCAGACATTTCTGTGTTTTAATGTCCAAATTGTATTAAAATGCCGAATATTCAAGTTGAATGTCCCGTGATATTTTCTAAGTCTCTGATAACGATATGGTATGAAGAATAAAGAACACTTATGAATGATTAATTGGTACAATCCTAGAGCATTACGATGGTTACTCATAAACCTGGAAAACATTGATACACCACATTTGTTCATTCTTTCTTTCTTTCTTTTTTTTTTCTTTTTATTAAAAGGAAATAGCCAATAGACGATACTTCAATGCTGCACTACTTTTTGCATTATGTGTCAAGGAATTCCGTTTACTCAAGGAACCACCTTGATACTAATTAGGGGTTTCCATGTGAGTGTTTTACAAAAACTGACACGGTATCGGCGAATACCCTGTCAGAAATTGAGTTTCGCTGCGACGCATTAGCCCACATGTGAAACGGAAATTTCTGACAGGATATTCTAGTCGCTAGTCACAGTGACATCATATCAAAACTGCATGGTGTCGTAACGTCACAAATCAAAAACTGCAGGGTATCATGACGTGATATCAAAAACTGCATGGTGTCGTAACGTCACAAATCAAAAACTGCAGGGTATCATGACGTGATATAAAAAAAAGGGGGGTACCGTGAATAGCCAATGCGATTACATGTTACAAACAAAATGCATTTGAATAATACATTTTCAAAGAAGAAGCGCTTGGATGTATTTAAGGTCTTGCATGCTAGATTGATAGGATTTTCGCTCAGAAAATGTCTCTCATTTTCAACTACACATAATTTCTTCTGCAATTATACATTAAAACTTAAATGATACATAAATAAATTGGTGAAACAGATTTTGCATGGTTTTCTCATAGTTTGTCATCTTAGTTACGAATTTTATTACACGTAGCAATCATAGAGCGTTTGCTGTACAAAACTGCGTTTAAATGATAAATATTTACTACTGTGCATTTACGACTGTAACCAATATTATCATATATATTTTGCTATATGTGTTCCTTGAATCAGTTGCTTTCGTTTGGATTGAGAAGGTGGGATCGGAAACCAATTACCCGCACTAATCAAGTGAAGATTTTCACTTTAATTGACCGTCAAGACCCCGCTCAAGATGGTATGGTCAAACTGCAAAACAAATTCTAAACAAAATGAAAGTCATTGTATTAATTGAAAGCATTCGTCATAAAGAATCAATATATGACGTATCAAAGCCCTACCACGATTTTGCCAAAGTTAACGTTTTTAAAAGTAGGTAAAAGTGCTAGGTCAAAGTCACTGAGTCAAATGCCATGGCATAATTTGAAAGCTCTGGTCATAAAAACCCAATGCGTGAAGTATTATGTTTATATTACCCTTAGTTAATGAAAATTATGTTTGAGACCAGAAACTTTAACCAAAATGTTGACCGACGGACAGACAGACAGACGGACATCGCCAATTTACAGACCTGAATTGGTCTGCAATCCGGTCAGTTGTGAAAAAACCATATACATATCAAGTGAAAAATGAAAAGAAAAAACAAGTTCTTATTCGTTCTTTTCACTCAAAATATGTTTCACAGCTTCTAGTAATAAAAATGTCGATCATTCCCTATAGTTGTTTGACAATATGCAATGTTATACAAAAATTAATTTTTTCCTTTTGCCCTGTCCTACATATTTCAACGTGCCAGTTACGTACCCTCTAGCCTCTTTTGTCCTGCTGCCTTGCATATTTTGTAAAGCATTTTAGGAAAAGAAAGTAATTTCAATTTAGCGATCTGTGCCTACACATTTCTCAAAATATCATTTGGATATTTCGATCAGGTAAAACTTTAAAAAAAAAAATAAGAAACCAATGTTTTCTTCGTTGTTTAGGACCTTCAATATATCAGCGATATGCCGCTCACTAGCTGCAAATACTGAAGGAAAGCCGGGGAAAAAATAAAACATTGTATAAAACCAACCGATCACCGCAAATTTACCCCAAAGATTCAGTACTTGACTTGTTCAGCTGGATAATAGTCGGATTATTCATGCGAATTACAACATGAAGCTAACAAAACGGACAATACATGCACATTTGTGGAAGCAGGCTCACAATTTGTTTTTAAAATCACTTATTATTTATCTTACATGTATTTATTGTACCATGACATGGAACGTTGTAATCTTCATTATCTTATACGAAGGACAGATAAAACATCAAAACATAAATGTTCAGTATATACATAACAATGTAAATGGTATTATAAATGTGTAACAACAAATTCAAGATTTTTCATTTCTTTTTAATTAATTAATTAAATTAATTAATTAATTATATAAAGTATCGAATTAAAACAGCATGCATAGCCATGTATACTTTATCACAAAAACAGGAGTAATGGGTCTCTGATGCAATGAAAATGGGATCAGATGCCATG
Organism: Pteria penguin; assembly: GCA_035048485.1. Taxonomy (NCBI): domain Eukaryota; kingdom Metazoa; phylum Mollusca; class Bivalvia; order Pterioida; family Pteriidae; genus Pteria; species Pteria penguin. The sequence continues at coordinate 36,648,974 of CM068584.1, forward strand.
GAGGAGAAAGAATCCCTTGCTCACGAGTCACATCAGACAAGAGTTCGTCGTTATCACATTCGACACGGCAACTTATTGTTTTCTTCATTAAAACACTAAATATATTGAAGTCCTGTCCTTGACAGAGACGTCAGCTTGCTACTCAAGCAAGTTACAAATTATTTATCCTGCAAATCCTGCAGAGTGTCTCGGGCTATGCACTTGTCTCAATGACCAATGGAACATTTTAGTGCAAAGTAAACAAAGTAATGACCTATGCGTCGTTACATTTAGTAGGCCACGCAAAAGAATTTTTCCGGTTTCCATTACTTTTAAAATTCCGTACCTGTATCAGAGTCTGACTTTCGATGAGGTTAGACTATTTAGTCCATTATATATTTGTGACTTAATCCAATACTCTATAGTTCCGAACGTTCTCAATAGGCAGGAATGACAATGACATATTGACAATTCTGCTAAAAATATTAAGACCTGGACTAATCCAAAGCATTAGACAAATACAATACATGGAAGAGAGAAATGGTATGTACTTCGTCAAACACAAATCCAAAGACAGCAACAAATTTTGCCAAGGAAAAAGTTTTTGTTTCATCCAAGTAGGTGTAGAGAAATTATTACTCAGACAAGGTGGACAGTCATGTTTACTCACGCGGAAAATATAGGTCAGATACAGCAAATGATACAAGATTCCCTCTTAAATCGAATCAAAAATTTGGGTCAGGCACCGCATCTGAAACTAGATTCCTCCTACACATATATATGCATCTTTGGTGTAAATTTGAACATCCTCGGTCTCATATTAAAGAAATGAAATTTCTTAACATTACTTTAAGAATCTACATTTCATGTTCAATCAATCAATCGGAAAATTTGAGTCATGTACAGCACCTGAAACTAGCTTCTTCTTCAATATATAGATGCATCATTGGTATGAGTTTGAACATCGTATGCAATGAAACTTATTAACATTATGGATGTCGACACCGACGCAGGCGTGGAGAAGAGGATATCATAAGCTGCCTATTTTCTGATTTGGCCTAACATATTAATTCGTTTAATGTATAGAAACCTACAATCCAACATCAATAATTTTCAACATTTAGTAGTATATAAGGATGAAATCACAACCCTCTAGCCGGAACCACCGGGAGCCTAGATGGCGCTCCTTCCGGTCACCTTACATTTAGTCACGTTCCGCCAAGATGGCGGTTTTCCAGATGTCGAGGATTCCAGTGAATTCAGACAAGACCCAGAGGCATGATGGTGCTTCCGGGTTAGTACAGGTAGCCATCACACTTCTATCGCGTGAGCGATAGTTCCGGACTTTGGACCGGCTGTCAAACCGACAGGTGGTTTACTACCTAAGACTCAAGGAATGAGTGCCTTTGAACTTACATTCCAGTTAAGGGCAATGCCAGAGGTGGGACACACGCTGCACAAAGCAAGGACACAAAACCCGTTTTCCATAGTGACAGGATCAGCGTTTATAGCCCGATCATCACTATGGGGTAAGCTCCGTCCACATCCCGAGTGGCTTACGGGTATTTCTACTGCACCAGATACCACTCAATATTTTTTTGCGTGACCCATTCTTCTCGCTCTTTTTTGTTTTGTTTTTGTTTTTTAATCAAAATATCATACGTATTTATCCTTACTCTTCGTTAAATATGTACAAGGTTAACATATATATATTGAAATATTTATTTATTTACTATTAGTACACAAAATTTTAAAAAGTCTGTAACATTTTTTTTTTTTTTTTGTATTATTCAATGAATTCAAGGACAATTTGTCTCTCGAAATAAATCCTTTTATATTACAAATAATGTTAACTAATCAAGGTTTAATTATTGGCGTCCATATTATCCCTGCATAGTTGTCCATTCACACGTTCTGTTACTACATTATTTCTAAACCAAACGGACATTTTATACGCCCGTCATTAGACGGGACGTATTATGTTATGGCGCTGTCCGTCCGTGGGTCCGTCCGTCCATGCGTCCGTCCGTTCGGGGTCATGCTTTCCGTCCTTTTTTTTTTTTTTTTTTTTTTTTTTTTTGCCGTCTTTCAAGATATTGAGTTAAAATTTGGTATATAGCTTTATTTCAAACGGTGTCAGTACCAGTTCGAGAATCGGTACGATTGACCTACTTTTGACGGATTTATGGCCCTTGGACTTATAAATTTCTAGATTTATTCAGAAATTTATTAAAAATCTATTTTTTGTCAAAACATTATGAAATTTGTCATGAAACAAGTAAATATACCAACTATCAAATATATTATGGGTTTTAATATCGTTTTCTACATTTTTGAGAAATTTATAATTTTAGGAGGGGGTGACCATCTGTCCAAGGTCATGTTTTCCGGACTTTTTTTTGCCGTCTTTTATGGTATTGAATTGAAATTTGGTATATTGCTTCATATCAAGCGGCGTCAGTACCAGTTCGAGTTTAGTTACGATTGGTCACTTTTGACGGATTTATGGCCCTTGTACTTATAAATTTCAAGAATTTGTTTTGAAAATTCATTGAAAATCTAATTTTTGTAAAAACATTATGAAATTTATCATGAAACAAGTAAAATGTACCAACTTTTACATATTTTACAGGTATTGATATCTTTTTCTTCATTTTTGAGAAATCAATAATTTTAGGGGGGGGGGACTTGTACTAAAAATTTCAAGTTTTTTAGCAGGTCAAGTTCCAAAATGGGTTTGATAGGACCATTTCTGCCGGAGTTATTGCCTTTGGACTTATTCCTATGATAAAATGCTATAAAACGCAACTAACTTTAGTAAACGTCAGATGTTTTTCATGAAAATCATGCCAAATGCGAATTGATCCGTCCGAATTAAGCGACGGGCGTATTATGCCACGCTAAGCGTTGCTCTTGTTTCTCATAGTGTCATTGTTCCCCACACCTGTAACAAAACACATTTGCTTCATTAATGTTGTCCGCAGTGTCTTTAATAGCTTTTAGTTTTAAAAAAGTATCATCGTGGTATTGTACTAACTTCTCCTTAAGCAGTTGATATTTGAAGTCCATGCAATTTGTAAGTGATATAATTATGATCTGTCCGATGTCAGCATTGTATCCGGAGTGGAAGTGGGGTTACGTACTAAAGTCATGTTGTTGGTTTGTTTGCTACCGCGGAAATGAATATTATCCGATCAACTCACGTCCTTTTTACTCCACTCACTACTAAGGTCGTTCCTTGTCAATACAACTCTGAGCATTTAATATGTCCAGGAACGGTCGGTTCGGATTCTTGTGGAAGATTCATCTTCTTCATTCTCACTTTTTCCTTCCTCGCTTTCTTCTTCCTCGTCTTCATTTTCTTCAAGGTCAAAAAAGGATTCGAAATCTCATTTTTGACGTTTCAATACTCTCTCGGTTGCTTTTTTAAAACTCAAAGATTCTTTATGCATTATCTCCGAAATTTCTCTGTTGATTTCTCGATAAAGTCTGCTTGCATTCAAACCATGAGTCTTAATGAGCAAGTTCTTATATTTTCTTATAAGCAGGGATCTGTCTTTTGATAACATAATTTCCCCCAGCTTCTCGTTTGGCCTCCTTTTCCGTTAACTTATCATTTTCCATCAGAGCTTCAGCCTTTTTTGCAAACTGTTCGTAATTGTCTTCCCACACACTATTGACTAAAAAATTGAAACCTTCGTCGTCATCCTCACTATCAGTTTTCATTTCTTTTTCTTCTTCCTCACTATCTTCATTCATGGGGCCTCCGTGCTTTACATGTCTCTGTACGTCATACTAGGTCCCGAACATTACACCACAATCAGATCATGGTGGGTATTTTGTCTCTATTTCGTCTGTATTATTGTTTGGCTGTGTATAATGGTGGTATTCGTTTCGATGACGTACGTCCATAATAGCTGGTGTGTGCACTTCTCGAGTGTCGGAAGTCGAATGAAGATTAACCTGGGGATCCCTACTTATATAGTTTCTGAATACATCGGTTTCAAATCTGTTTGCCTCTGGTGTAAGCTGTTTCAAATATATCACAAGATATCCAAAGGGTCCATCTACAAAAAAGAGCGAGAAGAATGGGTCACATAAAAAAAATATTGAGTGGTCCCTGGTGCGGTAGAAATACCCGTAAGCCACTCGGGCAGTGGACGGAGCTTACCCCATAGTGATGATTGGGCTATAAACGCTGATCCTGTCACTATGGAAAAGGGGTTTTGTGCCCTTGCTTTGTGCAGCGTGTGTCCCACCTCTGGCATTGCCCTTAACTGGGAAGTTCAAAGGCACTCATTCCTTAAATCTTAGGTAGTAAACCACCTGTCGGTTTGACAGCCGGTCCAAAGTCCGGAACTATCGCTGACGCGATAGAAGTGTGATGGCTACCTGTATTAACCCGGAAGCACCTTCGTGCCTCTGGGTCAAACGGTGACAGGAAGGAGCGCCATCTTGCCTCCGGGTGGCTCCGGCTAAAGGGGCGTGGTTTCATCCTTATATACTACTTTCCACATATAGTATCTCCTCGGTCAAGCTCAAGACCAGACTGTGAAGTCTAAAATATATAGAGAGCAAATAGCTTACATCGCCCACGAGCCAAAACCCCCAGACGACAGAGCAGTGAACGACAGGGATTTCGGTACCTCTCACCTCATACTATTGAGTGTTTTCATTAAACAGATTTATTTCCATTTTGGGAGGGCATCTGACGTTACACCTTTATGACTTAAAGAAGTTCTATAACCAATGTAAAATGACGGGAAATAAGCTTCCGTAGGGATTTTATAACTATGATGTCACAATGATTTTGATGTCAGACACCTGCTGAAAGAGGTGGTAAATCTGTATTGTTGAAATACCCAATTAGATACACTACTTCACAAGTGACATCATGCTGACTTGTAAAACCCAGAGAGTAAACCTTACTTGTGAAATTATATTACAAACAAGGTTAGGCATTTGCATCAACACTAGATTTGTGTCTACAAGAATTTATCCACTGGAAACAAAGAAAACTAGAACGAAATTTGTCAAAAAATAAACTTCAATATTAAAAGAAATGAGAGAAAACATCTGAAACAAGACGTCACAAACACCTGACAGTGATACGACTTGTGGTACCGAAGGTCAACTGAAGTAACCATTGTCACTCCATTGGTCAGGATGACCGATTATGAGCACTCCTTAAAAGGATTACAGAACAAGGATAAGTCAATTCTAGGATCCTAATCAAGGAACTTGTATGCTGTTTAATTATCTGTACAATCATCAAATAAATACTAGAATAGTATGTATTAGTAAGAGGGGAGTGGAAAGAGTAGAAGATGGAACAAGAGCAACGCCCGTCGCTTAGCTTGAAGGGGATCAATTTGAATGAATAGCCAAGTTACAATCCAATACCCAAGTTCCAACTGGCAATGACCCTAAATGATATAAAATTATATTCGAAGTTTTAATCCAATACCTATAAAAACTGCAGAAAAAAGTCCGGAAAACCGTAATATCCCTGAAAATTTCTAAGTTCAAGGGGTATAACTCTGGTAAAACCAAAGCAATCATACCCAAATGCGAAATGGTACAGACCCTCATTGATATAAAGTAATATACCGAGTTTTAATTCAATGCCTTTAAAGACTGCAGAAATAAGTCCAGAAACCCCTAAAATCTTTTAAAAATTCTAAGTTCAAGGACCATAACTCTGGCAAAACCAAAGCAATCATACTCAAATTAAAACTGGCACTGATCTTCATTGATATAAAGTCATATAAAAAGTTTTAATCCAATACCTATAAAGACTGCAATAAAAAGACCGGAAAACTGTAAAATTCTTGAAAATTTCTAAGTTCAATGGTTGTTACTCTGGAAAAATTAAAGCAATCATACCCAAATGCGAACTAGCACTGAATCCCATTGATATAAAGTTATATACAAAGTTTTAATCCAATCTCTTCACAGACTGAAAAAAAAGTCCGGAAAATTGTAAAATCCTTGAGAATTTCTAAATTCAAGGGCCGTAACTCCGGCAGAAACAAAGGAATCATACCCAAATGCAAACTGGTACTGACCCTTGTTGATATAAAGTTATATACTAAGTTTTAATTCAATACCTTTAAAGACTGCAGAAAAAAGTCAGGAAAACTGTAAAATCTTTGAAGGGTCATAACTCTGGCAAACCCAAAGCAATCATACTGAAATGCACACTGCTACTGACCCTTGTTGAAATAGAGTTATATACCAAGTTTCAATCCAATACCTTGAAAGACTGCAGAAAAAAGTCAGGAAAACATGACCAAGGACAGACGGATGGATGCACGGCGGACCCACGAACAGACGGACAACATCGTATCATAATACGTCCCGTCTTATGACGGGCGTATAAGAAGGGAGAGATAAAATGTCTAATTAGATCAAGAACAAAAACAGTACACATTTTGTATAAAAATTTAGATAACACATTTTATTTTCTTCAGGAGACAGCATGCAGCTATATAATGTCTTCTATAGTCATTTAAAATATGATTATAAGCTATCAATACAATATTATAATATACAATATACAATATGACAATAGCTGGATGAAAATGATATTACTATTCATGTTTGTGATAACAAAAGAATCATTATGCTTTTTGAGCAAAATGTAACAATATTTATACAATACATCTCCCAGCAGGAAATTTACATCCAGTGAACCTGGATTTTAAGCTAACTCTTTTACGTGGTAACCAACTTGTCAATGGCTCTTTTGAAATTCCCATTTTCTACCTTCTTCTGTCAAATAAACCTCTGTATAATGGTCACCTCTATACAAAGGCCACCTTTGTATAAAATACACCTCTGTATAAAGGTCACCTCTGTATTATGGTCACCTCTATATAAAGGTCACCTCTGTATAAAGGTCACACCTGTATAAAGGTCACTTCTGTATAAAGATCACCTCTGTATAAAGGTCACCTCTGTATAAAGGTCACTTCTGTATAACTGTCACATTTGTATAAAGATCACCTTTGTATAAAGGTCAACTCTATATAAAGGTCGCCTCTGTACAAAAGTCATCATTGTATATAGGTCACTTTGAGGTCTTCCCTCAGGTGACCTTTGTATATTGCTTGGACATTTGTTTTTTCCCAAACCAAGAACAGTGACATCAATACAAATTTTACATAAAATCCACATTGCTAATAAACAAATTTGAGAATATTTCTTCTTTTTTAATTACAATACAGCAACAATGAGGAATAGCAAGATCTTTCAAAAACATGGTATCTCTTTCACAAAACTTATACATATATATGTACATTTGTGTAAATTAAACCTTTTGTTACCTGTATAGACTATAACTGTAAAAAAAAATAAACTTTAAGATGTGTTTGTGAAATATGAATGTCCCCTTGCAGCAACAATGTCAAAATAAGGCATATTTTGAATTTTATGTCAAAGGTCACTGTCAAGTTCACAAGGCTAATGAATCTGATGTAAGGGCCTAATTAGTGGAGTACACATGCCAAATATATAGTTTCTATCTCTCATGATTCTCAAAAGTGGTGGTGAATGTTAAGTTAACAAGAGACAATCAAACAAACGATCCGACATAAAGGTAAAAAACAATATGCCCTTGATCTATAGATCCAGAAGCATAAAAAACAAATAACAATGGCAAGCAGTAATATTCAGATGCCACTTATTCCAAACATTTTAAACATTTACGCCAGAAGGAATATGTATATAAAGTGTAGTTTTCTACCATGAGAGCTAGATAGAGCTAATGCCAGACATATAATGATTCCCTATATACAAATTTCATATTTTACATGACATATGGGGCCTCAATGATGCAATTTTTAGCGCAAAAACATCATATGTCGGGCATTTAACAAGAGATGAAATTTATTAGAAACAGGTCTATTGTCATTATGCTTTGTATCAGGCAAGAAAAAAATTAGCGATAAGTGCATAATGAATTCTCCTATATTCTGATCAATGTAACCTGTTTTCCAATGATACATGCCAATATTCCAATATTAGCCATAGTATTGAAAGATTCTGCATGTCTTTTGTAATATTTTATGCATCCATCATAGTTTTTGTATGGCCCTTTTGAACAATTTTTTGCTAAACTTACAACTTTCATACTATGTGAATTTTCTCAATGGGTAAATATGTGTGTGTGAATGATGATTTTTGTGTAAACTTGAAAAGCCAGATGGTATAGAAAGAATTTATAAATATCAATCTTTTGGTATATTACTGTATTTATTACTATATACATATGTACTTATAATCTTGATGACGTTGTAACACGTACAATCAATTAATACATAATTATGCCAACTAAATTCAAAAAGAAATTACTCTTATATTCATGGTACCTGGATTTCGTCACATTCTTCTTCATATCAAGTCATACCTACTTAGACAGATTTAAATTTATATCTGTCAAATGGCTTCAATATTTCAAGAAACAGTAGAACAGAAACAAGGTACTGAAAATTTGATTGCATTGTATTTTTCAACAAACTGATTATTACAGTATGATATGATAATGAATATGGCACTTTGGGGAAAACGTTTTAATAACTATGATGCAACAAGACAGGCCTTCCTTCCTCCGTTCCACTAGGAAGCGTTCTTAAACAAAACTAGAAAATTACAAATTTTAACAGAAAATAATTTTCCAACAGAGACAACATACAACAGGTGGATTGTATTAAATATCATCATGGCAAGAATTCCACTAAATAATTTACAATTCCTGGAAGAGATATGGACAGAGAGGTGTATGGAATTTATGTAGAAACAGATACACGACTATAGCCAAATAAAAGGTCATAAGGTCATTCTAACTAGGGGCATAAAATTATTAGATACTGAGATGGTTTGAAAGAATAATTTGTGAAGTGCATTTTAGTTCTGACTATATAATGTATAGATTTCTACATTTTAAGTACGCACCTCAATATCACAATTTACGTAGTATTTAAAAACAAAATTTCTCTTCATCCTTCATTTATCAATAAGTCACCTTAAGAAAGCTGTATGATATGTTATAATAATTTCAATGTAAACTTTTACAAAAATAATATCTAAAAAATATTTTGTACATTACCACAAAATCACTTTTTAAATCTTGTTCTTTCATTCAATATTTTATACAGTGAAATCTAATTTTTTTTACTTTTAAATCTTAAAATAATTATTAGGAAGTGTGTGATGTTGCACAAAACAGACAGGACGAATAAATAGATGGACAGATGTGTGCTCTGACTTGTAAATTTTTAACCAAAAAAAAATTTTTTAATTGTTTGATGATATACAAAGAAAGATTCTGAATCAACATACCACTTCACCAGATGTCTCCAATGCCAATAGCAACTTGAAATTGCAGAAAAAACGCACAAACTCAACATTTTTTTGGCTCACCATGGTTTTAAACCAGCAACTAGTGACAATCAACCATAGCCTCAAATGTCAAAGTAATGACTACACCAAGATAAGAACCTGGACAAACTAGGAGATAAAGCCATATGACAGAGAAATAAAGGGCCATCTCTAAATATACATTTGGTCTATTATGGGGGGGGGGGGGGGGGGGAAAGTGTGTTTGTAAAACCAAAAGAAAAAAATTGGACTCCAATAAGGGGAGGGTTTCTACAAAGCTGAATCTGCTATAGTCAAACTCATGGCCAATCTAACTTATTGTCTATTGCATTTCTGTAGATATTCAGTAGATATTCAAGTAATACTTTTGTCAGAAGCAGGTCAAGAAGTGCCTTTGATGGATGGGTGGCAAAGGACGAATTGATTGATTAAAAGTGAAAATTGGGATTTTTTGTAAAATATGTAGGTAGCCCTTCTGAATCCCCCCCCCCCCTCACCCGGAATCAATCTGCTAATGTTTGTGAACATAATACATGCAACAAAGCACGACGAAAGACAAAAAATACACTCAGCATTATAAATTTAAATCATGTCATGAAAAAGTATTGTTTGGCTACAATATCATAATATCAGACTACATTATAAAATTTAAAATGTAATAATACAATATGATAACAATAAAATTATACATGAAATTTCACTGTATATATTAATGTACAATAAACTAATAAACTCTCTCTCTAATATTCAATTAGAATTAATTCCATGAAATAGCCTTCCAGTAACCGATTGTTTAACAAATGTGCATATGAGCCTACTATCTGATTATGGCACTGAAAAAAAAAAATAAACAATGGCACGTCAAACATTATTCTAAATGTTAGGACACAATGACACCACAAAGTGGGCGTGGTTAAAGTTAGTTATATTATCCATTGATTACAAAAGCGCGTAAGTTTCTCACATACCCTACTATTTCACATAAAAATAAAATTCTTCAAAATCCAACACTTTACAGTATACTGATATAATAATTACAAAAACATGTACAAATATATGACAATTATGTGTTATAGTTTCTCTTTCAGTATTTATTTTTTCCCAGTCACAATGCAATACGATACATACCAATGCAGGACTCCAACAAAGTTCACCTCTCAAAATTCTACATAAATAACATGCACACAAAAAAATAACAATTGAGGAACAATATTAATGTTACATTATTATAAAATGATACAATTAGTATATATTCTAAATATTTCTGAAATGATAACTAAGCTATAGACAATTAAACTTTAATCAGTGATGTTTCTTCTCCAGACTATTGATTCACAACTCAAGCATCTTTTATGAATTATAACAAAAAATCATTCCTTCAAGTTTTATGTATTATTTTCACAATGTATAAAATGCAAGGGCCTTAGTAAAATTATATTAAGATTTATCACATATTTGTTATATAGTCCATAAGGTATTTCACATTCAATAACCAATGATACAGACAACATATTCTTTCCTCAGTATATTTTGTAAAATTAAAGACACTCAAGGAATCAAAGCAAAATTTACATGTAAAAACATAACATTAAAGCCATGTTAGGCATAAGTTTGGTACTGCATATATGGTGCAAACACATCCAAATTATGTAAATTCTATTTCGAACCAACAAACTCTCAATTAAATAGACCTTTTCAGGTAAACTGCAGGACCAACATTTTGGGGGAGGAATAATAACATTTAATTTCTGAAGTCATAATGAGACACTGTGTCTTGTGCTATTTTACGGGTACAAAGATGATTTCTTCCCACAAAACATTAGTCCAGCACTTAAAGTGAAAAGGTGCACTGAAGCAGTAAGTCGTTTTTTTGCCATAACAATAAATTCAAACAAAGTTTACATACGAAATATAAAAATTATTATATTTCTCAAACATCAGTATTTCGTTGTACTTAAAAACATTAAGACATGATCAAGTATTTTTATAACCACTATGAGTAATTTTTACATAGATTTACATAAACTGAAACAAGAAAATTGTATCAATATATGTGAATGAATATGAAATTTTCATGAGATAAAAAACAAATTATGTTCATCACAATTACCCTATGGTGATAAATGTTTATAAACAAGTAAATGAAGGTGGCAAGTGAAACATGACATGAGATGATTGCACTGCAAACGTTATGTTTACGATGGTAAAAATGGCAGACCGTGTATTTTACGCATGAAAATCAGGAAGTTGTATTTGTATGACGTTGTTGTGATCAAAAACTATCCACAAGTCACTTCGAATGAAGAAATGTCACTTGAAAAGCAACAGAATAATCTCAGCAAGTTTATATGGGACATTAATTCTTCAAAGTAACACAATTCAACTGCGCTGATGCACATACGAACATGGGAAGTCGTATCTTCTTAGCAGAGTTCATTCACAATGATTAATGGCAATCTCCTCTGTAATATGAGTTTAAATGATTATACCATGAGCCTTGACATGATGTTTAATATAGATAGTATACATCTTCTAATCAGGTGATAGACTTTAGATCATCTATTACAAAAAGACACGAAATTCATAATCATGAATATATTTTTATGTAATCGAAACACGAGATCGTAACTTGAATGATCAAAAACAGGAATTTTTATCTTTTTTACCTTTCTTTTTTGTTTCATTTTTTCTTTGACTCAAATTGACATGCAAACATTCTTATCTGATATTCATAATTCTATGGCCAAAATGCTAATTCTGCTTTGGAGATATAATTCTTCTAACATTAGTCAGAGGAAACTTATGTTCCACAGAAAGATTTCCAGTCCAAAAGAATTTATTTATATTCATTTACAGTCGACCCTTGTTAACTCAAACTCAAAGGGACAGAGAAAAACATTTCACGCTAAGTGGAGTTCGAATAGACCTTTTTCCAATTCTACATGGTGTAAGGGGCAGTACCGGACCAATTAAGTTTTGCCACATAGATTTGCGTCATACTGCTGTGACATCGCAAATCCAAGCATTAACGTCATAATGAAAATTCCGGCAAAATGTGGTTTGTCTGGTATTAGACCTCTTAAATCATTCAAAATTAGGTCTTTATATGGATGTAAATAAAGAAATTAGATTCAGGATTTTGAAATCAGTTCAAGGTAACAAGGAGTTCTAAGTATTATACTGGACCATACACAAATTTAAAATTTCAGTTCTAACTCCTCTTTTATACCTTGTTTAAACCACAAGAATGACCTTAACATCATGACCCCTGCTGAGAGCCGGCTGACCATGTGTCCATGCCATTGACCATTCCCATTCCGTTCTGGTACAACATTTGGTGTACGTCTGCTACAATGTCATTGAAGTCGTAGTCTAACATCACCCCGTCACCTTCGTCATCGTTCATAATATCACTCATGGCAATCAAACTACAGAAAAAAAGTACAAAGCTGCATTTATTCTGAAGAAATTCTTCTTAATCATGTAAGTGGTACAATATTTTGTCAATCAAAGTCTGCTTTTTCCCAAAACAGTTCCTCTGTATTATGAAGTGGAATAGGTAACTGATTCTTGGTGAAATTCTTTTTGTAAAATATTGATCGACAGAATACCATATCATGCCAAACCATGGTTATTTCATTTATATAATGGTGAGACCAAGATGGAATGCTTTCCAATAAATTTTGTGCCACACGATAGACACATCTGTCCATCATGCACATGGCAATACCTACAATGATATCAGCCATTATTTTTTATTGTCTCATCTCATGGACTGATAAAAATGAAGAATTTACAACAAAATTTGAGCTCTAGAATTTCCCCTCCTGAGCTCAACCCTTCAACTACAGAGTCAGGCAAGGTCAGGTCACAAGAAAAACTAGAAAACTGACAGTTATGTAGGGCTATACCACAGACTTCCCATCTGATGCAAAGGAGAGTGTGAAAAAGCAAGTCTTCCAGAGATGTTTGTTATGTGTATGGGCGTGAATATGAAGTTTAAAAGATATAATCTTGATCTATGACCAAAAACATAACCTTGATATCTGACCAAAGACATAACTTTCATCTTTGACCTAAGACATAACCTTGATATTTGAACAAAGACATAACCTTGATCTTTGACCTAAGACACAACTTTCATCTTTGACCAAAGACATAACGCTGACCTTTGACTAAAGACATAATGTTGATCTTTGACCAAAGACATTACTTTGATCTTTGAACAAAAACATAAATTTGATCTTTGAACAAAGACCTAACCCTGATATTTGAACAAAGACATAACCTTAATTTCTGACGAAAGACATAACCTTGATCTTTGAACTCAAATTTCATATCATTTTGGAACTTTGGGGTTTTGTTTTTTCAAATATAAAATTTATATGCTGGAAACTATGCAAGTGTTACAAAGCATGGCAGGACGGCCAAACTGAATGAAATAGAGATAACAAACAGAAAAGGTGATCTTTATAGGGCTTTCTCACTACAAAATGGGTTTTAATGATTATTGAGTAAGATATACCTTTGAGGGGACTGTGGATCATCAACCGAGGGAGATGCCGGCCCGTTGCAGTCTGACGCAGTTGCCGGCGTTTGTGGATTGTCATACATCATCTGCTGACCAACGCTGTGAAAGAAATGTAATACAAACATTAACATCATAAACCTTGAGATCAAACTTGACCAATAACTCTACTCCCACTACAAACTTGACCAATAACTCTACTCCCACACTAAACTTGACCAATAACTCCACTCCCATATCAAACTTGACCAATAACTCTACTCCCACATCAAACTTGACCAATAAGTCTACTCCCACATCAAACTTGACCAATAACTCTACTCCCACACTAAACTTGACCAATAACTCCACTCCCATATCAAACTTGACCAATAACTCTACTCCCACATCAAACTTGACCAATAACTCTACTCCCACACTAAACTTGACCAATAACTCAACTCCCATATCAAACTTGACCAATAACTCTACTCCCACATCAAACTTGACCAATAACTCTACTCCCACACTAAACTTGACCAATAACTCCACTCCCATATCAAACTTGACCAATAACTACTCCCACATCAAACTTGACCAATAACTCTACTCCCACACTAAACTTGACCAATAACTCCACTCCCATATCAAACTTGACCAATAACTCTACTCCCACATCAAACTTGACCAATAACTCTATTCCTACATTAAACTTGACCAATAAGTCTACTCCCACACCAAACTTGACCAATAACTCTATTCCCACATCAAACTTGACCAATAACTCTACTCCTGTATCAAACTTGACCAATAACTCTCCTCCCACTACAAACTTGACCAATAAGTCTACTCCCACACAAAACTTGACTAATAACTCTACTCCCACTACAAACTTGACCAATAAGTCTACTCCCACACAAAAACTTAACCAATAACTCTACTCCCACATCAAACTTGACCAATAAGTTTATTCCCACATCAAAATTGACCAATAACTCTATTCCCACACCAAACTTGACACCAAACTTGACCCATAAGTGTACTCTCACACCAAACTTGATATAATTGGGAAAAGAGAGTGCTCTCTGCATGTGTCAGCAGCCATGAGTCTGGTTTTGATGTGACCTTCACCTGGACCCATATCAAGGGCATTGTTACATCCCCATACCATACATAATTCCAGTGCGGGGCAAAGCCCCAATGATTATCTTAAAGGTTTTACTGACCAGACATGCTCTAATTGATGGACAGAGATCAAACGACAATATGAATCCTGTATAAAACTCTCCCCCCCCCCTCTATACCTGGTCCTATATAGCAACTGTAATGCTGAGACGACTCAGCAACAAGATGCATATACATGTAAAGACAGTCAAAAAGCAGAGATATTTCCCATATGATCAGGTACCTAATATCAAACCATTGTCACGTCAACCACTTTTATGGAAACTGGTGTAAAAATACGGGAAATGATATAGAAAGTGTATGAAGTCACAACCATTTGATGCCAGATACCTCTGGATATGGGAAATAATTCTGTATAACGAAAAGACACAATTGTGATAAACATACTTATATCGACCAAGTGTATCTACTATGACCAACATTTTTAAACAAGTACCTATAAGTGTATATATACTAATAGCCACATTCTACTTTCATGCATATACAAGTCGAACTGATATACTACTCTAGGATACCAGATGGTAAAAGCGATGTCTAACTTTAAAGGAAAGTGCTCGGCATGTAACGTTAGTGAGTGAACTAGGATACACATTCTAGGTATAATGCAAGTGCTACACTGAAAGCAAGAGTGATAGTCCGTTACTCCTAGCTGCTGGCTCAACTCAAAATCGGGAATATATGTACGTCAGTTTTCATACACAAATCTGAACCATCATTTCTTTTTTAATTTTTATGTACTCTTTGGGCCTCAAGTTGAGGCAAAGGTGGGACATCCCTGACTGTTACATTAAAAGACATCCTAGTAATTATGAATTATACGGAATTTTTCCAAAAAACAGTCAGCACAAAACTTAATCGGCATTGTCAAAATAAAAAAGTCTCCTACGCCATCTGGTATTACATTTTCCCTGAATATTTTCTTTATTCTTCATAGAAGCCAACTTTCTGCTGTACTGAAGATTTAAACCTTCTCAAGACGGTAAAGAAAGTTCACTTTTGAAACTCTCAGGTCTCAGTTTGATTTTTTACATTGATCTGAATGAACAAGCATGGTTATCCTTTAATGTATTTAAGTATTTGTAGATTTATTCACCCATAAACACTCTGAGCTGGTCATTGTAACTTCACACAGAGAAGGATGTAAAAATGTCCCACCTTTGCCACGAGGAGTGCATAAAATAAACAAAATGTCGGTCCGGATCAGTATCTTGGAAATTGCATATTAATATTCTATAATCATTTTCCAAAGTTTGTATTAATAGTTGGTGTTAAATTACTATGTTAAAGAATGGTTCTGCATTTGTTATCATTTGTCCAAGAAATATCTACAGGACTTCAGTCTAAATATGTCTTTAACAAAGGACATTTCCATATTACAGATACAAGTGAGAAAATAGAGGAGAATATGCTGCTTGGAGGAAAGTCTCCTTGTGATATTAAACAAAACATTTACCACCACCTAACATGCTAGTGCTAAAACACAAATATTCAAAATGAAATATTCTTGATTGTTTCCCCTTTCCCTATCCAAACACAGATTCCAAAGAGCTGAAGGAGAAATTTAAACCGGCGTTGCACTACTAAAACTTGGTAATATTTGAAATACAGAGTTATTTCCCATTTCACATGTATCTTACCAGCAGACTAATGTGATGTCATACAATTCCTTTGGAAGCATCATTTCATCCCTTCATTTCATTAACATCGCATCAGCTTCCATAGAATTGGTTTCATTACAGTTATTCTACCTATCCCAAGGGAAGATAACTCTATATTTTGAGAAGACTGAATAGTAAATTGAATAATTCATACAGAACTTCTCCTTTGTGTATACTGAGTATTTATAATACAAGAAAATTCATATTTCAGTAGAGATACTGTCGCCCCCTGGTGGTGCATAAAGTCGTGACTAAGCTCATAAACAATTCATTATGAGATACATGCATAGCAAGAACAGACACAATACGGTACGGAAGTCTCTTCATCTGACCCCCAACTTCCTCTCATCCCCTCTAATTTCAAGATTTTATAAATTTGGGGACAAGTAATAGCATAGAAAGAGAATCTATGCCAGTGTTTGATGTATGGCTAAGCATCCAAGAATCTAATTTTTGACTTCATCTAAATTATAAGTAATTGTCTTATCATGATCTATATACATATAAGATGAGAAAACAAAGTCTCTTCATTCTTATGCCTGAATCAAGCTTTGGTATATCCAGGAAATACTTTTACTGCAGCGAAATGTAACTAACAGGTTTCAGAAAATAAACGAAATCAAAGGAGACTTACTTGCCCTATTCATGCTAATCCATTGTAATACTGATGTGTAATAAGCAGTGTATAAACATTTATATCATGCATTGTATGCTTAAGTTGGATTGTGACTGGTGGAGTACAAGTACAAGAAATCCCTTTTTTATGAAGTTCAACAAAAAATAAATAAATTTTTTATTTTAAGAAAAAAGGAGTTTTGTGTGTAATCACTTCTCAATACCTGTATGCAGAGATAGTAGTAATGCTCTGTGTGTCTATACATGCGTATAAAATGTGTAATATATGTGCAAGTCTTAAGTCTTAACAATACTTTCTTGTTTATATTATACAAACTTTCAAGTTTGTTTACATCCAACTGCCACCAAAGTTTGCACATACATAATCATTCATAAATGAGAGAATTCCACAGAATTTGGTTTTAAAACATCAAAGGTGAAGGTCACATCCCCCCGAGAGCATATTCTACTTTGCAGGGCTCTCCGTAATCATCAGGTGACTATTGCCGTTAGGTTTTGATTTGTCGTTGGGTTTTCACTTTAAACTTCATACTATTTGTACATAAATCGTCTTACCATTCCATCTGCTCATGCTTAAAAGTGAGAGTTTTTTTCAACTCATGAGCGAGCTTGTTTGACTCGATGCTAACTTCGAGATGGTGAGAGATGTAACCATTTAGAGGCTTTTTTATGCCTGAAATTAAGAAATTCTAATAAATCATGCAATAACACACTCTGAACCTTTCCTACTCAGTAAGGGGTGTAGCCATTTTTAAGACTTATTTTTAAAAAATCTCCAAAAACGTTCAGAAGAGGTATCTTTTATCCAAACTGTTGATCCTTTTTCAAAATAGTATTTTTTTCCCTGGGGTTTTATTTTCCCCATCAGAAAAGGATGTGGTTACTAAATCGATATTGAAAATTGCAGATTTTTTAATTCAAAACTTTAAAAATGGCAGTTGGTGTTAATTGGTGTCCTATCAAAGAACAAAGAAATGCTGGATTCTGATGACTTGATTTTCTGAATAAATATTAGATAAATTACTTTTTTTCCATGACAATTACTTTGTCTTTTTATTGAAATTATTTGTACAGCACTGTTTCAGAAATTCCTGCATTTCTCACATCTTTGTACAAAAAGTTAGGGACCATCTCAAAAGTAAATAAAGAAATAATAAAAATTTACACAATAAACTTCAAATAATTACATACTTTCCTCCACAGAATTTGACCAATGGCCCCCACAAAACAGTACTCTCCCTGAAAAGAAAATTTCTTTAATGCCTTTTGAGACGTTCCCTTTGGAACTGACTGCATCTTACCCCAGTATGTTCTCTCCTCCAGGATTTTGAATCACTTGTTTAAGACCTGGCTTAATGTAGCCATCTCCCTGTGGTTCTGAAAGTAAATGGTCATGTCCCATAACTAAATATCTCCATCGGGAATAATTCCCCGTGCTTGGACGGTCCGCTCCCTACACTTAAGACCTAAATCTGATGCTGTGTTATATATCATTGGAATACCATAAAGTACAGACCTGATACTTTACCAATCTGTGAAAATTACCTTTGTGATTGACTATGAAAACCAGAGGTATCTGGACAATATTTGCAAAATGTATATCATGATAGCAGGAGATACTCACTTCCTATTGAACCCAGTCTCATTGCACTCTAAATTCACAATTATTCTGTCTGAAACAAGCACGACCAAATTTGCAGTGTTTCATCCATAAGTGTCCAGCTTTTAGAAAATTGAATTTACTTCGATCTTCATAACAATATCAGTAGGAATTGCAGCCTTGATCAACTGGATAATTATGTCCTGTTTTGGGGAAAATTTTTTCGTGGGGAAACCATTGATTTTTGGTGGTAAATCAGGGCAAAGAAAATCACTACCTCCTACTAACAAATAACTAGGTATTACTTAAGGCAGGGATTCAAATTTAAATGGCAAATATAAGTTGATAGAAATCTAGAAATGCCAGTATATGACACAGGAAAATGGGTTTAAAACTTTAAAAGCTCCTAATTTTGTCTCCCAACAATTAAACATGATCTAATTTGTACTGAAGGTGGAATATTAAATCAAATTAATAATTCATGACCTTAATGACCTTATCATTGAAAGACTTAAATTCTACAACATAAGTTAAAAGCAAGCTAATTAGTTCTGCAGAAAAACCACACTTTTTCAGTCTTGATCAAACGCAGCAATTTGCAGTTATTTCCCTTGTCAGCTTACTATAAGACTTACAAAACTTAAATTTGTGTTTCCACTCTTAATTTAGAGAGCTTATCTTGTCACCTTTAATAAATTTTTGAATATCATAGTATCACAACAAAGGCTGGGGTAGGGCGGTTATTATTATTTGATATCATTTTAAAACAGGAAAACACACATGTTCTAATTTTCATACATTTTCAGTACAAAATGAAAATCTGTTTTTAAAAACACTACACTAATACCAAAATTTAAATGTATGAAGGAAACACAACATGTATTTTGTATGTCTACACTGAAATGAAATGCTGAATAAAGTACAACAGAAATTTAAGACTCTCAGTCTATGATTTTCTAAATAAAGTACGCTGAAACAGAGATGAAGTCGAAAAACATGGTTAAGTCATACTCCAACATTTAAAGTATACTCAGTACGTGAGGAAATAAATCATAAAGTTTAAATGTATGCATGACTGATGAATATGGTATTGATGGAGAAAAAAAACAAACAAACAGACAGACAGACAGGTCAAAAAACAGTATGTCCCCGATCTATCGATCCCGAGGCATAAAAACATGTATCATACTAATATCAAAATAAATCCATTCATAGCATTCAAAAAGGAAGGCCCTAATATGGAAATACAGTGAATCAAAGGAGCTATAAAGAGCCATCCTATGTGATTATTCTCCAACAAAAAATTTCATTTCACTAAGTGCTCCTTGTAGAAAACTTGACCCATTTCAAGAAAGACAGCTGTAATCTGTTTTATAGAAGGTTGAATGTTTTCTTCAAAAATTCATCCATTAAGCATTTCAGTGACAAATGTGTCATCTACAGAAAACTGTAGCTCATAACGTCATATTTTACGACTTCTATGCCCCTGGATTGATAGATCTGGGACATACGGTTTTCTTTTATCTGGTTTGGTTGATCCTGAGGAACAAGAGGTTAATGTCACATTGAGACACTTGTTTCACTGAGAAGATGTGCTTCTGAAAAAGAGTCCATCTCTAAGGGAATCCCTCCATACAGGAGTCTCTCTGTAAGAAAATCCCTCTGTATGGAAGTCTCTCTGTACAGGAGACCCTCTGTATGGCAGACCCTAAGTATGGAAGACACTGTCTAGGAGTCTCTGTATTTGAGACCTTGTGTATGGGAGTCCCTGTTTATGGCAGACCCTCTGGATGGGATACCCTTTGTATGGGAGTCCCTCTGTATGGTAGACCCTCTGTATGGAAGACTCTCTGTATGGGAGTCCCTCTGTATAGAAGACCTGTATGGGAGACCTGTATGGGAGACCTTCTGTATGGAAAAACTTCTGTATGGAAGACCTTCTGTATGGGAGACCTTCTGTATGGAAGACCTTCTGTATAGGAGCCCCTCTGTATGGGAGTCCCTCTGTATGGGAGTCTCTGTATGGGAGATCCTCTGTACAGAAGTCCCTCTGTATAGGAGACCTGTATGGGAGACCCTCTGTATGGGAGATCCTCTGTACAGGAGTCCCTCTGTATAGGAGACCTGTATGGGAGATCCATTATATGGGAGTCCCTCTGTATGGGGGATCCACTGTACAGGAGTCCCTCTGTATGATAACTTCTCTGTAAGGAAATCCCTCTGTAAAGAAATCCCTCTAAGGAAATTCCTCTGTAAGGGAATCCCTCTGTAAGGAACTATACTCCTAATTCTCTCCTCCTAAAATTTTACCTCGGCAGATTCATATCTAATCACAGACAATATATCTCCTCTCACTTGCATTGTAGCACTCTCCATGATTTCACAGCTAGTGACATATGTATTGGGTCTAATCGTAATACCGAATTATTTCCCATTATCCTAGGAATTCATGATGTATCACAGTTATTCTACGTCCCATGTCTACCTAAAGGGCGGATAACTCTATACATATAACAGGGAAAAAAAGGTCACTGAGTTGTAAATTACTGTTTTTAAGGTAAAGAGACCTAAAAATATAATTAATGGTACAACCCATGCTCTTTCTATGTCCAGTCCCACGCTTATGATTAAAAATATCAAAAATATGTCCAAATAGTATAATCTTTGAAACAAAGTACAAGTAGTCTTTAGTCATATCTAACAACATTTCACAATCAGTGTCTCTATGAATTTGTCCTTCAGTCCTAGGGTTTGAATAATATGGATGACGATGTATCGACAACCAAGGAGATGTCAATGTCACGATACCATAACATATTGCAATATTTTAATGTCATATATATTTCTTGCATATTTTCAAATAATTGCTGTAAAATACCCCCAAAGAGCACTTGGATTTCTGCGAGTGTCTACAACTTGCAGTGAAAATAAAACTGGTTCTAGGAATATAATACAGTCTACTATGCATTCTTGACTTAATAAAGTGACGCAGAAAAATAACAGAGACGTCGGAGACAACTGGAATCCATTGTTCAGCTCTATCCACTGAAAATGACAAGTGCACTGAACTACACAAACAGATGTATTAGACTAGAATGAATGGAGTTAAGACTAGGTCAAGAATTCTTAAATAAGACCGAATTAAAGTTAGAAATATATAGCCAAACAAATCAATTTTCACATCAGAAATCTTGGCAAATTTATGACTACAAGCAGTTTTTATACTTAATATCTATGTTATTTGTCTATCGTCTAAACACTAATTTCTGATGATCAAAGTCTGAATAAAAAGAGATCTGAAACACAGTTGATCACAGAGAATTTGAAGATGAACAGGAGATGAATAAAAATAAAGACAGAATGTGAGTTAAGCGATGGACAGACTTACAGACTGACTGATAAATAATCATTGATACAATGGAAATATGACAAAACTGAATAAAAAGAAACATATATGATGATAAAACTTGATTTAATTTAGTGGAGCATATGTGCATTTTGACAAATTAGGTCTCTTCAGTGATGCTCAGGGCCTGAACCGTGAAATTGATAGTATAAATATTTGAAGAACAAACACATTACCAAATTGACCTAAATGATAGAGCCAAATAACCCATCTAAGGGCAGCAACCCATGAGGGAGACACTCCTTATTTTTTGAATAATTTTCAAACATTTTGTACAGTAAATTCTAAGTACAACTTTCCGGTGATTGGTTTTTTTCTTCAAATCAGGTCTGTTATAAGGACCTTTCCCAACTGAAATTTCATGGGTTTTTCTGAAAATTTGAATAAATTTTTCACAAACATTGATATTTTAGCAATATATTCTGGATTCTTTATCATCGAATCAACAAGCAAATGATCACTGGGGGGTATACAATCAGAAATACTACAGGAAGATGCTTACATGTCATAACTATGAATATATACAGGATGAAACCAATATCAAGACACACAATGGATAACTGCTGGCCAAAATGGCCAAGGCAGCTTCTGAACAACGGATAACCGCTGGCCAAGATGGCCAAGGTAGCTTCTGAACAACGGATAACCGCTGGCCAAAATGACCAAGGCAGCTTCTGAACAATGGATAACCGCTGGCCAAGATGGCCAAGGTAGCTTCTGAACAACGGATAACCGCTGGCCAAAATGGCCAAGGCAGCTTCTGAACAATGGATAACCGCTGGCCAAGATGGCCAAGGCAGCTTCTGAACAAAGAATAATTAATAACTTCTAGGTTTACAAAATAACCAATAAACTAGATGTGTCAGCGCGCCATAAATGTCCCTGCCTACAGCAGATACAGTCCAAGGGTCATAACTCCTATAAAAGCTTTGGACAGTATTCCCCTTACAATATGCACAACTACATGTACATATTGTGATTTCTGTTTGTACCATGTTTCACTAAAATCCTCCCAACTGTTTAGAAACTTCAAAGACAAAATGCAGAATGTGAGAATTTTGGAATATCAATGACAGCGAGGGGCAAATACTATATGCCCCCGGCAATAAATGGCAAGGGCATAGAAAGTCACTTCTGATATGTAAAACTGGACATTTATGTGATTAGGCAAATACCCAATTATAAGCTAAATTTAGACAACAATGCAATATTCAGTGATGTGGCCTAACATATGATTTTTTTTCAGACAAGCGTAAATGAAAATACAGCAAATCAAAAGATGTGTTCAACCTTCAAATTGTACATGTCATGTATTATTGGTACATATAATGTATAAGAAAATATGTGTATACATCATATTCTATGTTAAGTAATAACGGATAGGAAAAACAAGCAGAGAAAAACTTAAATACCTGAAAAAAAAATACACTCACCAGTGAGCTGCTCATAATATTAACAAAATACATAGCCTTAAAAAGTTAACAGGAAAGTGCACTCACCTTTCACGTCCACTTTGGAGAAGTACTTTCCAAAAGCTTGATCTTTGGGAGTGTTCGGGTAGAGATTTATCAACTGTGGCAGATCCTTAATGCGATCAGCAAGTGTTCGAATGGCAAAGTCTTTCACCATAAACGGAGCAAGGTTCCAAACGTTCATCATTCTATTTCCTGTAAAAGTTATGTTGGATACATTGTTATTATGACATCTGCATGAAACCTTGGGTTACAAGACATAGGGGGGTGGGGGGGGGGGGGGAGTACTTGATGATGACGCAAAATGGAGAAAGACATTAACAGCAACGCCACATTATAAGCAATAATAAACAATGGAATAGAAACAGATATGTTAGAGTAATATGAATGCCCCCACTGTGGGGAATTTAACGTTGGACAAAATACAAAAATTTTTTTAAGTTCCATGGCCATAACTCTGCAAACTTACACAAACACAACCAGATATACATGTAAATACAAAGTATCTTCATTTAATGCTACTACTGTATACATACATAACTTGAGCTCAAAATATTCTTCCATCCTTGAGAAAATGAGAAGAAACGACAAAAAGACAAAAGGATGGAGAAGCAACAGGTGCAATATTATACCTCTGTAGTTACATAAAGATTTCATAGTATGAAATTAAATTAGAGTTAAATACCCTGACATGACAAATTGTCCACCATCTTTGAGAAAAACAAAAAGAGTACTTGTTCGCATATAAACCACATGATGAAGGAAATTTCTCCAAGCTAGGGATACTCCTAGTGTGTGAGCAATGCCTATTCGGTCTTTTCTTTATACAGAGTTACTTCCCATTTGGGACGGTATCTGATGTAAAACACTTATGACGTTATCAAATCTTATAGAAACGGAGCTAAAACTCAGGGAAATGAGATTGATGACGTCATAATTAATTTTATGTCAGATACCATATCAAATGGGAAATAACTCTGTTTTACGAAAAGACTCAGTACCAGTCTTGAGTTATTTTAGAAAGTATAACAAGTTTCCCAAGAAAAGTATAATAAAAAAATTCTCCCTTCCCTCCCCCCCCCAAAAAATTACTTTAAATCAGGATATGAGATAAACACTCCTACTTGATTACAAACATGGCAGACCATGGGAGGTAACTCCAACTAAATTACTGCTAGTAACACTTATCTATCGCCAAAATAAATATGGACCCAAATAACCAACAATTGATTGTAGTTACCTGCATGATCCATCTGGGCATTAGTTTCTTCAGTAGACCATGCAATTGTTACGCCACCTAGTGAGCTGTCACTGAAGCGTAGCAGGAACGTGCCAGGTCGAGTTGTCTGCAGGACCTCCTGACTTCCCTCTTTACTGATGAATCCAATGATTGAGCTGCAAGACATTGATAGACTCATTCATTCATTCATTCGTGCATGCATTCATCTATCTAACCCTTCACCTATTCATTTATTGATAGTTCAATGCAAATCCAGGATTGTATCGCCTATAAAGTGGTAGTATGTTGTTTAATAAAAAACTACATGAACAGGGTTCGAAATCACCCTTCGTCATGACGATATTATGTCTGTGACATTGACTTTAAAAAAGTCTTACTTTTATCACCTTACATGGTGTCTTAACAATCAAATTTAGCGCTGAATGCCGTGTCATGAACGGAAAACAGATAGGTGAATTTTTCTCAATCATCATTTTAAACATGTCATTTTCAATCCAGGCAACTTTAATTCCATTCATTATACTCAATTTTCTTCCATGATTGCCCGCATGAGCGCTAGAATTTCAGGGAATTTCTAACACAATACGCTAAAACCCATCTGAGGTGTAATGAGGGAATTTGTCCAAGAAAATATCCACCACAACATGGGATCTCAGTTTCTACACTCTGGAAGACAGGAAAACTTGGAGAGTTTACAAAACTCACGACCAGAGGATTTTGACCTTTATAACCTTTATATCTCAATCACTAGAGCTGCTTTTACCTCTTTAGAAAACAATGTTTTCAGTTAAGAATGTATCATGATATTAAGATCCCCAAAAAATACTGTGGAGATATATGTATACATATATATATATGTGTATATATATAAATATATATATATATATATATATATATATATATATATATATATATATATATATATATATATATATATTTAAGCAAAAATACATCTGAAAAGTTATTTTGATGTGCTTTCTTTATATTTATTTACGGTATCTAATAGTCTGAAATAAAAAAAGCAGTGTTCCACTGAACATGCATCCCTTGTGAAGATATTAAAATAACTGAGATTTGACAAACAGACAGATTGACGAACATACATAAAAGACTGAGAAACTTTAAAGGTCATGGGAAACTTAAATTATACAAATTTATGTTTTTGCTTAAATAAAATATATATGCTTTAAATAACACCTTCATATTTTGGGTTTTTGAAAATAATTACTCGTTCTGGAGATATTGATATTTGAATATAAATGTAAATGTGTGTTGCTTCAGCATGTATTGTGGATTTTCGTGACTGAGATCGCTATGACGTTATAATAGGTCAATTACTATATGAGCTGTATTCACAACCAGTATGTTACACAGAGAAATGTTGTGTTTGACCTAATGTTATGTCACAACTTTTTATTTCTGTAGGGGCATTTAACTCTGTATTTACTCTTAATTACTGACTTATAAATGCAACTATGCCTATATGATACAGTAGAAAAATCTGTTTTTTAAACAAGAAGGTTAATTTTTCCAAGTATCACTATTTTTTACAATAAAAAATTTATGTTTCCCATGACCTTTAACGCACAAACTATTGCGTTTAAGGAAAACATGTTGCCTGCTATCCATTTTTTAAAAGTATAATTCCTACCTCAGAGATAGACAGAAAGACACTGGAAAAAGTGATCCCTAAGTGACGCATTGCGTTGCTAAATGTACCACAATTTTACACACTAACACATGATTTCAAACTGCCAGAAGTCACACTCCAGTGGTGTGTATCTGGGCCATTTTTTGATACCATTAATGAGATACTTTTCACAAGTATGTGTATTTCTGAGAGAAAAGAATCCTTTGGTAAAAAAGCCAGTCATTGTGGTACACAAGATTATGAAAATTTATGGAAGACAACTCTCTTATACTTACCCACCTTAAGATGCATCTTAATATTATGACAGAAATGACAGAAAGGTTGCTCACCCATCCATCCAGGGTCCTTTCAGGTGTTCCTTAGTCAACTTCGCGATGGAGTAGAACCATTCCCAGAATGTGAAATTACGACTGGGGTGCTGCATCGTGTCCTATCATTATATGGAATAAAGTAATTACAATCCATTCCTTAACACAAATCATTCCAATTCTGACAATCATGTTGAACTTCAGTAAACCACATTGCAATATGCAAGCTCAATATTTTTACTCCTATATTTGTTCTCCAGTGGGGCAGAAAATCTGCCCAAGTTTAGGACAATAGATATGGTAGGTGACTAAAATGCAATACATGAACAGAATGAGTATTTATGATCTTGGTATTATTGAAGAATTATTGAAGGTTTGTGATATTTCATATGATAACTCAAACTATTTCTGTCGAAGTCTGGCTTACAGAAAATATGTACAAAATATAATTCTTCTAGGAATATTCTTTCTTCGTAGTTTATCTTCCACAAGTTTTTCTCTTTTATTTTACTGTTCAATGATTAAAAAATCAAAAAGAAAATCTCTAAATTCCACAAAAGAAAGAAAAAAAGTATTCTTCTGAAACTGGTATGTGAAAAAGTACCAAAAAGCAGAGCAGTTGAAAAAAAATTCTTGATTTTGTTCACTGACAAATTAACAAGTATATATGCTAATAATAAGAAGTAAAATCATCTAGAAAAAGACAGCAATGAAATAATCAATGCATAGTTAGAGGCTATAGAGACGACAAGGTCATTTGATATCTAGTGTAACATTCAAGTCATAGGCTATCTGCTCTGACCTTATAATTGCATCAGTGGTAAATACGAAAGCCAGCTTGGATTGCCAGCATTGTTATACATATACTACTAATTTTGAAATCATCAAATATAAATAGCAAAGTTAAATTACAGAAAATTCCAATTTGCTTACAATACGACACGTATAAACTTTCATAATATTATTATCAAAAAAGATTTACTGAATTCATTTACGTAATTGTGAGATCATAATTCACTGTGAATGTATAAGTTAACTCATGGCAAGACATTTAAGATCATAAAAATATGAATATGAAGTCCATTAACATATTAAGCTTGTGATCTACAAAGTTTAGAAAGTGTTCATTTCAGTTCATTGTTTACACAAAAAGAAAAACTATACTTGTTTCCTGTAACCAAAGCAACCTTGATTTTTGGCCCCCAACCTTAAACTTATTTAGTGCACCTTCAGTAGAAAATTATTCCAATATTAAATACTTGCTCTAAAATATAGTTTTTGATATCCAGGAATACATGTTTGGACAAAAATTGGTAATTGTGACTATGAGTGGTCTATATGCATTCCAGATGCCATCAAACATGGATTCAGTAATAAAAAAAAACACGACCTTCCGACCCTAATTTTTTTCAGCATATTACAGGAAGCATGCATAGTTTTTGGTTTGGCCTTATGCTGTATAAAACAATTTTCTATCATGTCACAATATGGAAGCATGAGGTAACCAACCTTTGAAAGATAGCGGGACAAGCTCAGAACAATGCATTCAGTACTCACCTTGTTAAACATGGACCACGATACTTTCCTATTGGAGAAATCGTCTTTCATGGAGGAACCGACTACAAGGGAAATAAATAATACAGAATACATCATAAGATTCTGAACTCTCGATTAAAAGGTTCAGTAAAGTCTCATCAGATGACGAGAACTTTCGAGACTCTTCACAATGAAGTTAGAAATCTTTGTGTTGACATTATCCGCGGTGGAACAAACACTGGACGAATGGCATATTTACTTATGATGTCATAAACATAAAAACTGAAAATCTTCTATATTTCACTTTTAAAACTGGCAGAGGAATAAATCGGTAATGGTTTTTATACACAAATGAACCAATGAATCTAGGTCTGGGGAATATGCAGACTTATACATGTAAATATTATTTTATGGAAATAAATAATGAAACAAAACATTCCAAAACATCACAGTTTGGATAAGATTCACATGAAACTTGTTTGTATTTCAGGACTTTTGAAGAGATGTAAGAATGCTTCTGATGGGAAAAGCTGAGAGACAGCCGAGAGAAATTTTACCTTTATTATATTAATCGTTTGAAGCTCTTGAGGTATAATGCTCAACTCCTGAATATACTTAATAACAAAAGAAGAAGGGTCATTAATTGGGGACCGAATATAGTTACCACATGAATATTACACAAGTTTAGTGTTGAAGGAATGTGATGATTTTTCGGTTGTAAAGAAACTAATTCAACCAACCAATCCCTTACCAAACAGTTTTGTGGCCAAATACTGTAGATTGTCCGAGCTTAGGCTTCGGCCACACATGGATGTGAATTTGATATTCAGCAATTCAGCCATTTTAGGCCAGGGAACTTCATCTGGTACCATGAAGGGTTGTCTTCCCTGAAAAACAAAACGCAATTAATCATAAATGATACCTTAATCATATCTCATTCAGAAATGATTTCCTTGATGGCTTCATAAGTCAGTGTTCAAAGTGGAAAGTCCTGCTATAAAATACCATAAATATAGCACTCTGAATAGTTATTAGGCATTTTTCATATAATGAGGCACCTGAGACTCTGGATGATTCTATAATTAGATACCCTTGACTCTGGATAATTCTATAATTAGATACCCTTGACTCTGGATTATTCTATAACTAGATACCAGAGACTCTGGATAATTCTATAATTAGATACCAGAGACTCTGGATTATTCTATAACTAGATACCAGAGACTCTGGATAATTCTATAATTAGATACCAGAGACTCTGGATAATTCTATAATTAGATACCCTTGACTCTGGATTATTCTATAACTAGATACCAGAGACTCTGGATAATTCAATAATTAGATACCAGAGACTCTGGATAGTTCTACAATTAGATACCAGAGACTCTGGATAATTCTATAATTAGATACCAGAGACTCTGGATAATTCTATAATTAGATACCAGAGACTCTGGATAATTCTATAATTAGATACCAGAGACTCTGGATAATTCTATAATTAGATACCAGAGACTCTGGATAATTCTATAATTAGATACCCTTGACTCTGGATTATTCTATAATTAGATACCAGAGACTCTGGATAATTCTATAATTAGATACCCTTGACTCTGGATTATTCTATAACTAGATACCAGAGACTCTGGATAATTCTATAATTAGATACCCTAGACTCTGGATAATTCTATAATCAGATACCCTAGAATCTGGATAATTCTATAATTATATACCCGAGACTCTGGATAATTCTATAATTCTATAATTATATACCCAATACTCTGGATAATTCTATAATTAGATACCAGAGACTCTGGATAATTCTATAATTAGATACCCTTGACTCTGGATTATTCTATAGTTAGATACCCTTGACTCTGGATAATTCTATAATTCTATACTCCAGACTCCGGATAATTCTATAACTAGACACAGTTAGTTATTTTAATAGAGTTTTACATTGCTTTCCACTATCTTTTAAGTCCAATATGGAAGCAGGAGATACAGGGAATAAACTTAACAGAAATTTTTACAAGCCATGTGGGCTCGTAAGACTCCGAAATTACGGGCCCACACCAATCTTTATGAGTCCGCACAGAATTTAGATGATGTTTTAGAGGCTTGGGAGACTTCCTCTGCTCTTCCCGTAACGACGACTGTAGACTGTTGATGCTGCTGAGAGTGTTCATGTTTTATAACACTGTCAATTTTATATGATGTACACCCCTTGGTGAATGAATTATTGATACTTGAAAATTCCTTGCAATGCTTGCATATCATACCCTCTGCTGTGTTCACCAACCATTCCCTCCCATTTTGGCACTCACCGAGAAATAATCTCTTTCGTAATCATCCCGTTTTGTCGGCGATACATATCGTTTCATGGGAACGGCGAAAAAACTTCATAACTGGGCGTTTCGAGCCATAATTTAAACAAACGTGAAACCGAATATTGCTAACTAACAAATAAAAACAACCTGTCTGGATTTGAATCATATAGATGCTTACGGTAGTTCCACTTACTCGGTGACGGAATTAAGTGTCTAGATGATTCAGATTAGAATTCAACAAGGAAACGGCAGATTCGTCTTGCAGATTTTTCATTCGCCACGCGGGCGAGTAGGAAGTGTTTCTTGATCGTCCACAACAAATTTTACTCATCTTGGGCGAGTGGGCGAACGCTAAGTTTATTCCCTGAGATATCTAACCTCTGTAATAGGGGACCAAACTCAGATTGCCTGGAAACCCAGCACTTATATACTACACCAACACTGCCCCTGAGTGAGATAGAAATCTACTATGGAGTGTCACCTTTCTCTTGGCCAAGATTGACAGGGGGGGAGGGGGGTATGGAGAATTACCCATACCATTACTCTATTATAAGTTTATACAGCTATGGTTGTATAATACTTCAAGATGTACTTACTGGTTCATTGAATTGGTTGTCCCATAGAACCGTGGCCAGAGCATTACATTCCTGGTTCCCATGTACTGTTACGACAACCGGCAACGATAACGTCTAAAACCAAAAATAGATCATGTAATGAAATTCTGACAGTCCCGATTAAAGATTTTGTTTGATTCTTGTTTTAGGTTCCGACAAGACCATTTCACTTCTATACTGAAGGCATCTGCCTGATGAATTGCAATTATGAATTTTCTCTGTCACAGGCAAAGCTCATTACTGACAGATCTACCCAAGGTCAGGAATTCTAAACACCTCACAGCAAGGTGGATGAAACACTGAATAACATTATTATTCAAAGAATGTTTCACCATTCCTATGGAGTTGGTATACATGTGCAATGTTGTGTTCATTTTATGAATACCTCCTACAGAATTGGGTCTTCTCATTATACAGAGTTATTTCCCATATGAGTGGGTATCTGACGCTACACCATTGCAAAGTCACACAATTTCTGTATCATTTCCTGTAATCTTAGGCCAGTTTCCATAGCATGGTTAACGTCACAATGGTGCGATGTCAGATACCTGCTCATATGAGAAATAACTCTGGTTAAAGATTGATTGATTGATTGATTATTGTTTTACGTCACTCCACGATTATTTCACATATACGGTGACGGAATCTGCCTGATGCATTACATACAAACCTAAACCTTTACAATGGACCCCAAACGAAGCAGTGAGGGATCTTTTCCGTGTCATGCCTACCGTGACACGGGACCTCGGTTTTTAATGTCTTATTTGATAGACAGAACCATGGTGTCCCCAGGGCAGGAGTCGAACTCAGGACCTCTCAATCATGAGCCAAGCCCCTTATCCACTAGGCATGTAGAAAGAAAAGATTCAATATTGTATTTCTGCAAATATTTTAAGTTACAGAAGTTGATATTTTCTATTTCCTATATCTCTGCTAATTAATCTTAAATGTACACATACAGTGTGATAAAATTTCCAAGCCTGATTTTCAATATTATGATGATGTGAAATAATCATATTCAGTTACAGCCCATTTTGGGGTATACTCTTAAAAACAATTCAACTTAATAAAACATAAACATCACAATCCTTTGTATAGTTCCTCAAAAGATGTAAACTGGTAATGGAATGTTAATAACATTGAACTTCAATATATCGAACATGAAACCCCCTCCCTCCAAAAAAAGAAAAATTACTAGAGGTTTATAGCTCCAGTAAAACCTTTATCTTACCCAAACTTGGAACACCAGCTCTCGACAAATTTGAAAATCAGATTGGAACAGGATGCAGAATTTTTCTTCCGTTACTGCCTCAGCTCCGCGTTTATCTGCGCGTTTGTGGTTCTTCAGTTGCTGTAAGAGAAATAAAAATTAAAATTAACATCCTAACTGATACTTATCAGTTTTAGTTGTCGTTCAATAATTTCACATTCCTGTCTAATTACTTAACAACATCTTAATGAATGATGAATTAATGGACATTGCCATTGTCAACGACACTTTTATTTCTTTAATACAGTCAAACCTCGATATCTCGAAGTCGAAGGGACCGTGGAAAATACTTCGAGATATCCATAGTTCGAGATATCCAAAGGATCACAAATTTTGAAGTTGTCAACATACACCAGTACATTTGACACGTGTGATAGTTTTAGTATGTGATGTATTTATCGAGAAATACGCGTTAATGTACATAGTTACAAAATAATAAATCTAAATCTCATCAAATCTTTTATTTATAAATATATAAAGAGAATATACTCAAAAACTGAAAACGTCATGTTTGGTTCTCAGTAAATTTGTATGTTAAATTCAATACTGGGCATAACTGTCGTATACTATACTTAAAACCAAGGACCGACTGATGCATGAGACGAGGTGAAGAAACTTGTCATAATTTTATTTTATTCAAAACACATCAAGCTACTATTACTTTGCATAAAAATACACAGACACACTCATGGATACGAAATAAAAATAGATTAATGAACAATGTAAAGAAATTTCTTTAAATAAATGCAGGTATGAAAAACTGAGTTAATGTTATTTTGTTTATTGCAAGGTCAATTTTAATAAGCTATCATCATGTGGCAACAATTAGTATAAATAACAAGGTATAAATGGACTCGATCAGTTATGTAATTACAGAGGCTTTCTACATTGTACACCGACATGGTCAATTGATCAAACCGTGTGCGCGATCTGTCAACTAGGAAAGACGCCGCGGCGAAAAAGAAGCCAACTTCGAGATAAACTGGGTAAATAAGAACTTCGGGACTTAAAAATGTATTCGAGATAAGCATGGTATTCGACACATCAGTGTTCGACACATCCGGGGTAAATTTAATCATAATATGAAGGATTTTTTTCGCGACCGACGTCCGACTTCGAGATATCCTGGGTATTCGAGATATCAGTGTTCAACATATCGAGTCTGACTGTTTATGTGTGTTTTGGTTTTAGAGGAAAGCATAGTATATGATAGGTGAGGATAAAGACCTCTTATGAAACTTATAAAAGCTTTGAGTTAAGGCCAAACAAAATTAATTTTTAATTTCTATGGCACATTTTTTCGAATTATAATGAGGCAGGGAGGTGTTTTTTTTTTTTTTTTTATCATACTTTATTTACCTATTTGGAAAATACAAATTGCAAATATTGAATTGGCCTCAGAAACTAAATTTTAATTTCATTTGGCCTAAACTGTACTGAGCTAGCTAAATAAATTCAAAATGGAATTGTATCAATGATTGATTGATCAAACTTAAAAAAAAAAGTAAATTCCTTAAACACGAGAGTTGTCTTTCTTGATGTATTGCAATATTTTAATGTAGAATATGACTGTGTGTTTGGTGCTCCACAGATATATTGCAATGATCTAATAGTATATAACACTTTCTTCATAATTGCCCTCAAATTCCTAATAATTTGTGATGTTTGTAGTTGGTTTTTTTTCTTACATCATGGTTACTCTGTTTAAATAGTGATGGCATCTGTAAGTCAAAAATCTCACTTTATATATCTAAGTTGAACCCAAAGCCACAGAGAATATTTTTCATACAAAAATCAACCATGACACAGAACCTTGGTTTACACTGTCTCATTCAAAAGACTGTACGAACTAGTTTTCAACCCACAAGTCACTATTGGTACTTAACAAAGGATTTCTTGAATCCATGCCAAGCATGCTACTGCTAAATGTATTTACCATGTTTCTGAATTCTCTGCTGAGCTCCCCTTTCTGCTGGTGATATTCCATTGTTCCTTCATTATTCACGATAGTGCCACATGTTGCTGTCTGTGCTGTGGGATCATTCCTCAGTAAATTTCTGGCTTGAACTTCACTGTGGATAACAATTTTTACTTGAAACAATATATACAACAAAAGGCATTTTTTTCAATGACAGTGATGGCATTCATATATAACCGTTCAGCAAATTTACTTGAAAATTTAAATTTAAACTTTATTTATTTTACAACGATTAAGAAACAAGTTAACAACTTATATAAATCTTGCTCGTTGGCACGGATCTTGGCGTGAGGGTGTCGTTTGTGTGGGAGGAAACCGGAGTACCCGGAGAAAACCCACGAAGCCAGGTTGGTGACAACCCCACCATCTCACATACCACACCGGGAATCGAACCCGGGTCGCATTGGTGAGAAGCGAGCGCGCTACCAACTGCGCTACTTGGCCCCCTTGAAAATTTGATGCGATGAACAAGGATAGTCCCATGGACATTCCTATTACTAATCAAGGGCCTTAACTCTGGAGTGTCATATCTGTCATTAGTACATATAAGAAGTCCTGTGGGCCGTTTCACAAAGATTAATACGTACGATATTTTACGTACGTACGTACAAAACATTCCTTTAAGACTTAAGGAATTTTTTGTACATACGAAAAATATCGTACGTATGATTCTTTGTGAAACGGCCCACTGGGCCTTATTCAAACGCCCAAGTTGCTTGTAACAGTATAATTTACATGAGACATACTTATTTAAATCTGTAAATAAAAGGCAATTTTTTTAAGGCTGACATGGTAGTATAGCTTCTACAACACTGCCCTCTAATTTCAGATTTTCAATTTTTGACAATTCTCATTACACGTAATTTCTGAAATTATCATTCATACTTGTGTACAAACATATGTCTTTGGCGAAAAAAAAAAAACAAAAAATGTAAAACTGTATACCTCTAAGAATTTCTTATTTTAGCAAGCGTTAAATTTTCAAGACTTCTTGTTCTCAAAAATTGAAAAAAAAATGAAAACTTCTTAAAAACTATATTTTAGGTATTCTTTATTTTACTTTTTCTAAATGTTACAAGCCAGAATATAACACATAATATACTGAGGTTTATAGAATTTTAATGTTTGTACTGCTTAATGCAGCCATTGTGATTATCTCCCCTTTCCTCACCTTATGATTGAGGCTCTAACTTGAGGAGGTGTCATGTAGATGTTGAGTTTACCTCCCACCAGGAGACGCACTCTAGCACTAAATCGAGCTTCCTTCTTCAACACCTGAGGCGGCTGGCTTTCCACAATAAATGTGCTAAAATTAGAAATAATCATGCCCTTAAACTTGTATGTAACTGTAGCAAAATTACGTTAATCTTTCTTGATTTCCTGTCCTTCACAGGAAAGACTTCAAAATTATTTTCTGTTTTCCTTTTTGCATCCCATAATGAAAAAAAAAAATAATGAGAAATTAAATCAGAACTATCTTTGTTTCTATTATGTAAAAGCTAATTTTTCTTTCATGGCATTCTTCACACTCTCTATTTACACCCCCCCCCTTTTTTTTTTTAACTTCTCACACCTACCTTGTGACTAGAGAGGAAAGCAATCCAGTAATTTTCTTGTTAAGCTCTGGTAGTATATCCTCTTTACCCTCCGGCAGATTGATGGGAAGATTCT
Organism: Pteria penguin; assembly: GCA_035048485.1. Classification (NCBI taxonomy): domain Eukaryota; kingdom Metazoa; phylum Mollusca; class Bivalvia; order Pterioida; family Pteriidae; genus Pteria; species Pteria penguin. The sequence continues at coordinate 36,685,393 of CM068584.1, forward strand.
GTCGCATCATTTCTGTTTGGATAATCTGCTGCCGGTTCTTCCACACCAACTCTGCAAGTAACTCACACCTACGATGAAAAGAAAACTGATTTATTGATTGATTGATTGATTATTGTTTAATGTCACTCTACGATTATTTCACTTATATAGTGACAGTATCTGCATGATGCATTGCATAGAAATTTACACCTTTGCAACAGACCCACTTGAAATAGTGAGGGATTTTTACGTGCCACCCCTACCGTGACACGGGACTTTGATTTTTACAATCTCATCCGAAAGACAGAACACTAGTGTAACCACGATGGGAATCAAACCCCGGATCTCTCAGTCACAAGCCAAGCACCTCATCCACTGAGCCATACCAGCTTTATAATGAAGGATAAATCATAGATGAACTCTGGCACTGGCAAATCTGAGTCAGATACATATATGTCACTATAATGAGTGCTTAATCAGTTAGGCACTTGGCTAGAGACTGAGGATATAGGTTCAAGTCGCACGAGGAGCTCACTGGTGTCCTGTCTTTCAGACGAGAGAGTAAAACACTGATGCTCCATGCCACAATGGCATATAGAAGATCCATTATTTCTTGGGTTGAGCCCACTGAATAGGTGTAAATTTCTGTGCAATGTGTCATACAGATGCTTGAATAATATAATGATGGCATAGTGTAAAACATAGAAGAAACAAAAGAGACAAAGCAGGAGAAGTAGTAATGTGTTGGCATAAGGATGCAGCACACCACTATCACACAACATCATTAAAACATTTCCGACTTTAAAAAAGCTCTCCTAATCACCACTGAATCGAGTCACCATTTATACTTCTTCACCCATTTCTACCTACCATTGCTGAATTTCTTCTAGCAAATGTGCTTCAAAGGGTGCACCATTTCCTGAAAATTGTTGCTTTCTTTTCCAGTTGATTAATTCGCCATCTACCACTACTTTTTGCACATTCTCCAAAGCTTGACATGTCTCCTGGTGTTTGTGAGCCAGTTCCTGAAAATTAAGGAGAGTGTATGTGATATATGCTCAAAAGACCATTTTAATGAATGAGTTACCTGCCCTTGTTTTTTCAAATTGTTTTTAAAAGAAGTGAAAATGTAGTGGTATAAAACTTGTACATTGACCGGTAATTCCATTTGCTGTTCTTATTCAAGTGATCATCTGAATCATGGTGTGATATGGTCAGTAGTGGTCACTTTTGCATATCTCACCATGGTATGCAGAAAGTGAGAAAGTTCTTATCAAGGGGCAGACAACTCATCTTACTGAAATGGACTATACCAGAACACAATGTAACATGATATGGGCAGTGTGTAAAAGTTGGTATTGGGCAAGCTAATGCATTAAATTGTTTTACTTTTATACAATATGAATTTCAAGAAAACCTCTGCCTGTATTGTTAGAAAAGATTAAAACACTGGCTGGAGGGTTTTATCATTTTCCAGTATCAATATCCAAGTTCCGGTATTGCATAGGAATTTATACCTTGGCAACAAACCAACTCGAAGCAGTGAGGGATCTCTTACATGCCTCAAGACACAAGACCTTGCTTTTACTCTCATATGAACACCGATGTGCCCACAATAGGATTCAAACATGGGATCTTTAAATCTCGAGCCCAGCACCTCATTCACTGAGCCACACCGGCTTTCTTCCACCAATATATAGATAAACAAAGGTTTGAATTAAACCAGAATAAACGTCACTCCTGTTTAATGATTTGTCTCAGTGCGAAGTCTAGACTAACCTACATTGGGGTCACATTCTGGTGAACTTAGTGTTAAACCTATCAAAGTTCTGCTCCAAGAATCTAAAATATATCATAAAGAAGTAAACAGATCTACAGTGCTATGTATTACCTGCTATGGGCACATCAATCTTTATTAATCTATACAATGATATAACCACATGTTTATATTGTAAACAGACGATACAATGGACTCTCAATAACTCAACACTGAAGGACCAATGGAGTTCGAGTTGAGCTCAGTTTGAGATATATGTCTACATAATGAAATCAGAATTGTGAAGTAATGAGTTTGAGATAACGGGAAATATGAGTTTACACAGATCGAGTAATCAGAAATCAATGGTATGTGCATGTGCCTCTGTTTTATACTGAATGAAATAATGGATGAGGTAGATGACCTAGAGGTCACCACAGTGTGACGTCATGGTGGGTAACTATAGACGTTCTACTGTGACAAGTCAGTAAACAAGGTAGATGTGGTGGAGTTTTATCAGAATGTAAAGAAGAATGAGTGAAATGACAAACACTGGATGATTCATATATTGATTTCAGTGTAACATATTGAAAGTATGTGTTTGGGTTACATAAAAGAGAGTAGATGTGGGGATAGTCCTCTCGTATCCCTACTCCTTCCCCCTCCCACTGCTACTTCCCAAATACCTTTCTCCTCCCTCCTGCTAGCTCTTCCTTCCCCTCTCTTTTCCCTCTCTTCCTGTCTCACCTTCCTCCCCCTATCCATTTTACCCTCTCCCAACCCCTACCTCCCCTTTTCTCCCTCTTCACTTTCCTCTCCCTATCTGTTTTTTCCTCCCCCCCCCATCCCTTACCTACCCAATTCCTCTCACCCTGTCCTTTATCAATCAATACATGTTTGTTAGAAAAGTTATGAATTACCTGTATACTACAACGCTACTTTCACTAAAATTAAAAAAAATTCCTAATTAGATAAGCATATTGAGTATTGTTAAAGCAATTATACATATTCCCTGTAAGTTTCCATATATCCAAGGGCCGTGACTCTTCCAAAAATTGGTCAATCATGACCAGACTCAAACTGAATCTGTATTAACTCATATTTATTTTAAGTCAGTAACTTTAATGATTGCAAAAAGAAGTCCAGAAAACCAAAGTGTGTTAGACACATGGATAGACAGACAGACAGACAGACGGAATGGAAACCTATAGTTCCTTCCAGTTTTAATGGTGGGGGACTAATAAGTACACATTCAGTATGCAGTCCCCTCTCCCTCTCGTCGCATCTCATTACAGGAGGTGTAATAGTGAGGTATTATAAAACAATCAAACTTATTTACCCTCTGCCGACACCTCCTCTACGTATTGCACCATAACACACAACAAACCTACCTATCATGACTTACAGGTCACATTAAACACACTTCCCCGTGTACCTTTCTACCAACCATGACAAATAACTATAAAGATATTGCATCTCGTGACTTCAGACGTCATTTTCCTATATCCTACAGGGTTCTTTCCTTGTGCTTTCCAATAATCCCGCAGTTCCTTGTGCTTTCCAATAATCCCGCAGACATTTTCATAATGCCTACTTCTACTACAGGTTCATGTCTGCTATTTTCCTGAATCATACACTGCATTTACCCTCCAGCAGTGCCAGACACGTACTGAGGTAACATCTTGTACTTCATCATGCTCCATTACGAAACATGATGCATCATCACTGCCTCCAGTATATAATGAAGACCACCACGACTATACACTGACAGAACAGAGTACCATCCTCTTATTACTGTGATCATTTTCTTTACATTTTAACTGTGAGCCAATGGACATTTTAAATTTGTACATTTAATATGATTTTAACTAACTGTCCACCAAAGTAAAGGTGAGAAAGTGGTCACTTAAGGCAAGTGACCAATTAATACAGGCTGATTTTGTACAAACAATTAGTAGTAAGGAACAGAGAAAGGCGGCTGCAAAAGACAGATGACTGTTGTGTACAGGTGGTCTTTAAAGCAGGTTCGAGTGTACAGAGTTTATGCATTACACACTAATCATTCAGCAAATCTCATCATAGCTCTGGATGAACTTTGCCCTCCTGAGTCACATGCCCTTGTCAAGCCACATATAACCACTTAATTATTGGTAGAGTCTCATGTGCGATCTAAGTCAATGATTTATTTTTTTTTACCTGTCGACTATTAAGTAAAGCCCTTGCCCTGTTCGTAAGATCTCTCTCAATGGTCTGCTTGTTCGTCATGAGTTGTCTCTCCTTCTCAGTTCTCTCCCTTCCTGCTGGCTCACGTTGAATTTGTGTTATCTGGTCTGAAATATGTTTGTTGTACATGTATTACACTATATATTATTATATATAATACAGTGACAGTGACTGTTTGATGTTCAATCATGAATTAATGAGCATACTGAGTACTGTTGAGACACTATGTCTCCCATCATGAATTAACGAGCATACTGAGTACTGCTGAGACACTATGTCTCCCATCATGAATTAACGAGCATACTGAGTACTGTTGAGACACTATGTCTCCCATCATGAATTAACGAGCATACTGAGTACTGCTGAGACACTATGTCTCCCATCATGAATTAACGAGTGACAGAGTACTGCTGAGACACTATGTCTCCCATCATGAATTAACGAGCATACTGAGTACTGTTGAGACACTATGTCTCCCATCATGAATTAACGAGCATACTGAGTACTGCTGAGACACTATGTCTCCCATCATGAATTAACGAGCATACTGAGTACTGCTGAGACACTATGTCTCCCATCATGAATTAACGAGCATACTGAGTACTGTTGAGACACTATGTCTCCCATCATGAATTAACGAGCATACTGAGTACTGTTGAGACACTACGTCTCTCATCATGAATTAACGAGCATACAGAGTACTGTTGAGATACTATGTCTCCCATCATGAATTAACGAGCATACTGAGTACTGTTGAGACACTATGTCTCTCATCATGAATTAACGAGCATACTGAGTACTGCTGAGACACTATGTCTCCCATCATGAATTAACGAGCATACTGAGTACTGTTGAGACACTATGTCTCCCATCATGAATTAACGAGCATACTGAGTACTGTTGAGACACTATGTCTCCCATCATGAAATAACGAGCATACTGAGTACTGTTGAGACACTATGTCTCCCATCATGAATTAACGAGCATACTGAGTACTGTTGAGACACTATGTCTCCCATCATGAATTAACGAGCATACTGAGTACTGTTGAGACACTATGTCTCCCATCATGAATTAACGAGCATACTGAGTACTGTTGAGACACTATGTCTCCCATCATGAATTAATGAGCATACTGAGTACTGTTGAGACACTATGTCTCCCATCATGAATTAACGAGCATACTGAGTACTGTTGAGACACTATGTCTCCCATCATGAATTAACGAGTGACAGAGTACTGCTGAGACACTATGTCTTCCATCAGTTTCCATTGTAACTTTTCCAAAAATAGGTCAATCATGACCAAACTGAAACTTGATCTTTAACTCCTAAATATAAAGCAACATACCAATTGAGTCAATAAATTTAATGGCTGCAAAAAAAGTCCGGAAAAACCCTAAGTATCTCAGACCGACAGAGTGGAAACCTATTGTCACATTATGCTTTATCAATAGGGGACTAAAGATAATAGCCCTTGTGGTACAAATACCCTCTGCAGCAGAAAACTAATAATACACTATTATTCAGGCATTTACTGTTATTCACTTTTTTGCATTTCTCTTGTAGTTAGCTAAGAGAGGGGGTTAAACTGAGTTACTGAACCATGATGTAGGTCAAATGTAATGTCCAAAACATGCACTGCATACCACGTGTACTTATATCAATACAACTAAACTTGTAATATTGTGTATACAAAAAGGTTTTGTGTTTACTCATCAGTTACGTGTAACTTTATGTTCTGCACAAACAGGCTTTGTGTTTACCTGTCAGTTACATGTAGTTATGTTGTGAACAAACAGGCTCCGTGTTTACTTACAGTTACATGTAACTTTGAGTTTTGTACAAACGGGACTTGTGTTTACTTAGTCACATGACTGTAACTATGTTGTGTACAAATAGGTTTTGTGTTTATATAGTTACATATAACTTCATGTTGTGTACAAAAAGGCTCTGTGTGTACTTACATGTAATCTTATGATGTGTACTTACAGGCTTTGTGCTTACTTACAGTTACATGTAATCTTATGCTGTGTACCATCAGGCTTTGTGAGTACTTACAGTTACATGTAATCTTATGTTATGTACCAACAGGCTTTGTGTGTACTTACATTTACATGTAATCTTATGCTGTTTACCATCAGGCTTTGTGTGTACTTACAGTTACATGTAATCTTATGCTGTGTACCAACAGGCTTTGTGTGTACCTACAGTTACATGTAATCTTATGCTGTGTACCATCAGGCTTTGTGTGTACTTACAGTTACATGTAATCTTATGCTGTGTACCATCAGGCTTTGTGTGTACCTACAGTTACATGTAATTTTATGCTGTGTACCATCAGGCTTTGTGTGTACCTACAGTTACATGTAATCTTATTCTGTGTACCAACAGGCTTTGTGTGTACCTACAGTTACATGTAATCTTATGCTGTGTACCAACAGGCTTTGTGTGTACCTACAGTTACATGTAATCTTATGCTGTGTACCAACAGGCTTTGTGCGTACCTACAGTTACATGAAATCTTATGTTATGTACCATCAGGCTTTGTGTGTACCTACAGTTACATGTAATCTTATGCCGTGTACCATCAGGCTTTGTGTGTACCTACAGTTACATGTAATCTTGTGTACCAACAGGCTTTGTGCGTACCTACAGTTACATGTAATCTTATGCCGTGTACCATCAGGCTATGTGTTTACCTACAATTACATGTAATAATGTGTATCAACAGGCTTTGTGTGTACCTACAGTTACATGTAATCTTATGCTGTGTACCATCTGGCTCTGTGCATACTTACTTGTAACTTTATGTTGTGCACTATACTGTACCAGGAATATTTCTTGATCATTCTGCATGGTTTTCAACATCTGTTCTGTAGCCTAAAACCATATTGTAAACATGGTGATTATACCCTCATATAAAATAATTAATCAAATTCTGTAAATATGTTTCCAGACAGAAGCAGTGTCATCATCTTTTAAGATAAGAAATGTGAAACAAACAAGAAACAGCTGAAGATGTTATGACTAGACGGCAAAGTTGACATTTAAAAAAAAATCATTTAAGTGTGAGACTTAGGTCACACTGATCTAGCTTCACCTCAAGTCTAAAGCACATATTACACTGACTTTACATGCATATCATTAAGTCTGTGATCCTTCTAAATTCTGAAATGTTGCTTCCACCAGAAAATAAATACGAAGTTTATGAATAAGCAGATGAAGGGATGCATGGACAGTAGAGGACAGACAGATAGACAGATGAAGGGATGCATGGACAGTAGAGGACAGACAGATGAAGGGATGCATGGACAGTAGAGGACAGACAGATGAAGGGATGCATGGACAGTAGAGGACAGACAGAGAGATGGATGGATGCATGGGCAGCAGAAAACAGACAGATAACTGGAGGGATGCATGGGCAGCAAAGGACAGACATATTGAGGGATGCATGGACAGCAGAAGACACAGACAGATAGCTGGAGGGATGCATGGACAGCAAAAGACAGACAAACGAAGGGATGCATGGAGAGCAGAAGACACGGACAGATAGATGGAGTGATGCATGGACAGCAAAAGACAGACAAATGAAGGGATGCATGGACAGCAGAAGACACAGACAGATAGATGGAGGGATGCATGGACAGCAGAAGACAGACAGACAAATGAAGGGATGCATGGACAGCAGAAGACACAGACAGATAGCTGGAGGTATGCATGGACAGCAGAAGACAGACATATGAAGGGATGCATGGACAGTAGAAGACACTGACAGATAGATGGAGGTATGCATGGGCAGCAGAAGAAAGATGAAAGGATGCATGGACAGCAGAAGACAGACAGATAAAGGGATGCATGGACAGCAGAGGACACAGACAGATAGATGGAGGAATGCATGGGCAGCAGAAGACAGACAGATGGATATTATATTATACACCAGAACTGCTTGACATAAAAATCAATACACACCATTTAACTACATGCTCACCACATGAAGAATCCGAGATCAATTTTGTAATCATTTTTCACTTATCATATTCTAAGAGTTAAACATTGATCATTTAAATGGACGACAAATAGTCAGACGCCAGAACACTAACAACAATCGTAATGGATGGGCAAAGTCGTCTGTCAGTGGTAATTCGAAACTCCCAACGACGCCTGAAACCCATTGTTGGAAACCAACAAACTCGGTGCACTAAGTTTATACACTGATTCTTAAGTACAGTAAGTGGAGAAGGAGCTATGGATTTCCAACGACATCTGAAACCACTTAACACAGTCAGCTTCAATTGATGTTTTGATTTTGTGATCATTCTAGATTTATAAATGTCTTAATATTTGGAGATTGTGGGTAAACTATGTGCCATAATAATGTGCATCATCCAAGCATTTTTTTTAACGACTTTACTATTGGGTTTTTACATGAACTTAATCTGACAAATGTTTGGTATCCGAAACATGTATGGAATGAGAAATACCCTAATACCTTTAAATTCAATTTTATCATTCACAACCACTGATTGTGAAAATTTTAAAAATATTATTAAACTGATCCCTGTAACCAAAACCAGCGTTAAGCCCCCTTAATTAACAGGTCTAGTACATGTATATACAGCTTTCTGCATTGTATATATATTGTATTATTATTGTAATGTATTGTATTGTAAGGACCATATCACAAGTCTCTTAAATTTTATCGGTACATTGTATTATTAAGGCCTTTTTTTCACCTTATTTTCTTTCTTGGAAACTTGATTCATGCTGCTTCAATTGAGAACTTTACAGTCTTAACCTTTAAATTTGCACTGTTTAACAAAAATCGTTAGGGGATCCAGGATTTCTGAAAAAGAGGGGGGGGGCATATGTAAAAGTCAAGTATTTGCCAATATACTCAGCCATTTCTGGTGCCAACTATGAAGTTTTACTCATACTTGTGGCTGAAAAGGGGGGGGGGCAACCCTCTAAATCCACCATTGAAATTGCATCTGATGAAATTTTTTATACTTTGTATGACATAGAGAGATCTCTTGGCGTTCCCCAGTTTAATGAGACTATTTCACAAACGCTTAAATGATCCAGATTTATGATTTGCTATGAGGTATACTCCTCGGGATTTATCTTCTATTTCTAAGTAAAATCTTAGTGTTTAATCTTTTGTTTTACCATGAATATTATCTTAAATGAGAAAATTATGAACTATATATATTCTATGTATACTTCTTCATTGAATTCAAACGTGGATTTCAAAATATTTATTACAGTATCTGTAATAAATTACTGAAAAATTGCATTATGGCCTAGGATAAAACCAAAGTCATATCCCCTCATGCATTTGGAATCTCTCCCGCCTTTACTCATAAAAAAATGCTGCTATAATCCTATTATTCTCTTTGATAACATATTTACTGAAATATTCAGGGCATAAAGGATTGGGTAATTCTTGTCAAACACTGGGAGGTGGGAGGACGTATGATTTCCATTTGGGATTGATTGACTGATTGATTGATTTTTGTTTAATGTCACATCACAAATATTTCACGTATATGGGGACAACATCTGCCTGATGCAGGGCATACAAATTTTGACTTTTGCAACAGACCCACCCGAAGGAGTGAGGGATCTTTAACGTGCCATGTATACCACGACATGGGGTTGCACTTGGGAATTTGGCCAAATATTGATTATAAGACAACAGATGAAAAACAAAAGTGATACTGATGTCTCAATGCATGACTGGCACCTCTTGCATCATCTTAGATACAATGTCATAGAGACAATATCACTTCCTGTTACGTGTTGTACATGTTTTCTACTTCCTGGTTGATGTATTAGAGGGTGACAACGCAGAAATGTATTTTGGCGTAAATTTTTCCTCCAAATCAATTACAAACAATAAGGCCATAGCAATTCACTTTTGAGTTTAACTGCTTTCTCAGTCATGTTGCAAACAGTAAGGCCATTACAATTCACATTTGTGTTTATCTGCTTCCTCAGTGATGCTACAAACAGCGGTAACAGAACAACTGAATGCTATCTAAGTAAGTTTTTATGTACATGATGTTGAAAAAAGTAAAAAAGCAATTAATTTCAAATACAACTTTTTTTCACAACAGAGTTAGGGATGGACACCGATAAAATGATTTATGTACCATACTGAATACCATTTCGAAAATAACCAGTCGGAAACCATTTTTAATGTTTATCAGTACCCTTTACAATGCTTGATATATTTCAGTGGCGTGAAAGATGAGGTTATAGATTTTTTTATACTTGAAGAGCAAAGTTATTGCTTCATGCATAACAGAAATGGATAATGTCTGGTTATAGATGGACCATGGCAATTCCGTACAATCAATGAAACAAATAGAAATCAAATACATACCATTTTCAAATTTCATTTATAAATATTTCCAAGAAGCACCAAAGTCCAAAAAGTTATTTCTAGAGTGAAGGTCATTGCCAAGGTCAAAAGGTCATCAACCTTTTGAAAGGGCTTCATTAGCTGAGTACGCATGTCAAATATGAGTCTCTATCCCTCACGGTTCAAAAGTTATAGCCAAGGTTAAAATAGACAACAGAAAAACACACAAACAAACAGGACAAAAACAATATGCCCCCGATTTATTGATAAGAGGACATAAAAAGTTTGTTCTGTTGTTTTTTTTTTAAATCAGGCCTGTTATAACAACTCTTCCCAATGGAAATTTCATTGGTTTTTCCCAAAATTTGTCGAAATTTTCCTCAAACATTTATCTTTTAGCATTTATTTATGAAAATAAGACAAAAAATTCCCAAATGAACTTATCTGTAACTCATTGATACAAAGTTACATACCAAAATTCAAGACAATAACTTAAATGGTTACAAAAAAAGTCTGGAAAACCAAAGTGTCTCAGACAGACAGACAGATGGAGAGACAGAGTGGAAACCTATAGTTCCCTCAGGTTTTGTCAGTGGTGGACTAAAAATACAGAAAAACTTGAAGTCTTACATTTGTCATTTTCTGTGCTTTCTCCAAGTTCTCCATAATTTCTCTGTTTTTATCTCCTGCCTCTGGTTCATTACTGATACTTCCCTAAAAAGATTAAAAAAATTGATTATCATGTATTGTAAAAAGGAGAGTATAAGTAGTTACTGAAAACTGAAAAAAAAGGTATATGACATTATCCAATTCTGAAGGAGAGGGACATCAGGGGAAGAGAAAGCTGGCACACAAACACACTCATTTAAACATGACTGAGGAAATACATACATCATATACATTGTACATACAATGCCATACACAATTATTCACATACATACAAAATCATACACAGTTATTCATGTACATACAAAGTCATATGGAATTATAATGTTCACACAAATTTATATTTTTGTATAATCATTATTAATTATTACACCGCGTCTCAGAGTTCTTATAATAAAAAGTTGTTAAAACATATTTGTCGAATTTCTGCCATTTTATCTCAATGACGACATCTTCAATACGTGTCTAGTAAGATAAATATGTACGCATATCTAATATCATGTTTTTTAACCTTGAAACCTGATTTAGTGCAAAGATAATGAAAACTATGCAAATTACTTTTTACAGCAAATGACTTTTCCAATCTAATTTATGATAATGATGCTAAGGGGAATTAAGTGCCGGAAGATGTAGCCATTAAACCATTCACTACATCCGTAATTTAACTACAGTTCTACACTTCCACTCAACTGGGGATTTTTTTTTCCATTTCAATTGCCATCCCAGATGAATATGCAGTGATCCATAAGGAGCTAACCACTGTATATAAGATTTATGTAGAACCAACTTACAGCAACGTTATATGACGACACAAATATTAAAAACTGTTCAAGAAAACATTTATGAGCGTTACGTGAGGCACGGTCTCCAGATAATGATTCGTGCAACAACACCCACCCACCCCCCTTTATTTTTATAGTATCAGTAATTTCTATTATTAGAAATATATAAGGGGGTGCACGAATTGGAAATTCTGTAAGTAGGGCAATCCTTCATTTTGTGACATTTAAATATTTCAGTAAATTAACATTATTATGTACGCATATATATCAAGATTCGGTAACATTCACCTATTTACCACAAAAATAATGGAGAAGGAAAACTGTGAATGAGTGGCAAATACAAAGTTCAAGAACAATATGAAGTGTATGAATAACGCTAATGATTTGTCTACTACCTCCACCCCCCCCCCCCCCCCTCCCTCCCCACCACACATACACACTTTCCTCTTTACTGATAAAGTGAAAATTTTATATGATTGTATTCAGCAATAAATTTTCTCCATAACTTACTGCCACAACGGAAGCAGAGAGATATTGCGACCCCAGCAAACCCTCTTACAAATGTCCTATTCCCTTTTGAAAATTCCATACAAAACTGCATACCATAGTAACCCCCGTCCCCAAATCAAACAAAAAGGGAAGGGGAAAAAAGAAAGAAACGTTTCATATACTGCTAATCTGACCTTCAAGACTTCGTTCTGAAACTTCCTGCTCTAACGACCAATCAAATGACGCCTTAAAAATTTTGGCAATGATATGGACATGCGGACTGATGCCAAAATAGCAGTGTGGATTTTAAATGCATGTGTATTAAAAGTTGATCGGAATAACCTGTTGTATTAGACCAGTAACACCTCGCTCACTCGTGCATGCTACATGTCCAATGTATTCATCTTGAACAACAACGTGGAAAACTAAGACGCATGCTTGGATGATAAGCGACTAGTCACTAACTAGAACGCTGACATATAGACAGTCAATCGAAAAATCAACGCCACAAAATTGCAGCTTCCATATCAATAGTAGTAGAAGTAATAGTAATTGTAGTAGTAGTAGTAGTAGTAGTAGAAGTACTAACTGTAGTAACATAGAAGTAGTAATAGTGGTGGTGCTGTAAAAGTTGTCATCGTAGTTGAAGTAGTGGTTATTTCATTTTTTAAAAGTAAAATAATCTATACCACCGAATAAGACAAAGTAACAATATTTGGACGAAATTTTCCTCAATTTAATATCTCAAAATCAAAATGTTTATAGAAAATATGAGCAAGTCAGTCGCCTATGGAGCATTTAACTTCATTTAACTGATCCAACTGTTTGACAAAGATTATGAAAATCCAAAAAGGCCAGATAAACTGGCCTTGACAGCTGTATTGATCAAATTTACGACTTCCGTTTGACAGACGGCAATTATTTTAAGTACAGTTTCCATTCACCTCACTGAAAGGGCCCTTTAAAATGTGGGACACATATAAATATATAGATTACATGTCAGAAAAAACAGATGTAAATGTAACTTAAGATGGATAACGTGACATCATAGATCGATACATCAAACACAGTCAAAGCACAGATTTCAAATAATGCAAAATACGACAGTAACTGGTGTCACGTGACTATGGCACTGCCAGCAATGTACAACATTCACGGACCCCTGAAATTCGCAAGTGAGACCAAGTGCCCGGGAGGAGTAAGCGTCTCCCAAATGGCTAGACACATCCGCCATGAATGTCCTCACATACAGAAGAAACAAATGTTACTCAGCACTGCACACACACATATATATATATATATATATATATATATACTTCTTCTTACCCAACACTTACTTTCACAATTAAACCTTTCTTTATAACATTTTCTACATAAATACTGCCATGATGAAAAGTCGTCTCCTCCCTTACTAATAGGATTACTTAAAGAGACCCTCATGAAATTTGCAGTACCTACTGCTCATAATTCAAAAACCGGAAAGAATTCTATAATAGCACCCCCTTTCCAACTTGTTGCTTCCCTAACTGGTATTCCAGATGTTTTCTTTGAAACGTAATACGACAGGTTTCCCGAAAATGTTGTAAACTAGATGAGACATACACGCTTTAAGTGAGGAAGACCCTTGTTCAGATTCAAGCTTTCGATGCTTGAGACGGGAAAAGGATGTAAGCGTAAGTTTTTACGACAGCGTACGCGTCAATATCACTTCTAACTGCATTCAAGAGATAAAAACCACAAGACGTTGCCACGTGGGACAGTGTCGGATCCAACCTTTTTTTTTCAAAATGGGTAATTCACGCGTGTAAGTTCTGATATGTATTATTACCAATGGAAGGATACCGCTGATGGTGAAATACAAGTTCCCGAGGGCGTCCTCAGCCCAATTTTCAAAACCTCTATTCTGACCCTAACTAAGTATATCACATTAATTGTGAAAAAAGGGGTTTGTAAAATATTCTTAAAGTACGGAGCATCTCCTTCGTGCATTGCTCTGTCCTTAAATGGGTTCTTTGAATCTTACTTTAGGTGAATTTTGTAGCTTGTTATTCAAATATTTCTACTTTCGGTTTCCAATGTTTCGGCCTTGAGCATCAGTGAGTAAGTCGTTAATTGTCGAAAGGCTCGTATGGTGCACCAAAAATAAATTCATAAATATATATATATATATATATATATATATATATATATATATATATATATATATATATATATATATATATATATATATATTCTGATACCGGTATACTGACCACACAGTGGCGCACACTTGGAATCGAACAACGGATTGTCTGCACCGCCAGTCAACACTGGCCCCCCCCCTTTCCCCCTTCTCCACTTTCATACTAATGTTGGTGTTCAGGTCGCACCACTGAAGTATATGAGCAATTTATCCGTCTATATATATACGGATCCCTCCCTGGTTGTTGATAATGTCAACACTCTAAACTCAATCCCGAGGAAGAGCGCACTCCACGACAATACATCACTAATCCCTCTCTATACACACGGCTCGTGTTATTGACATGTACAGAAAGGAAAGTGACGCTCATAGAACAATACTACGTTTTTAAGTAGTGTTTCCTCTGCGTTCATATTTATTTTATAGATGATTTTCCTATGAAAAGATGCCATCTTTTATTTTTAAGCGGGGCCTTAGGAAACGGGAGGATGGGCTAAGGTGCTTCCTGGGAACTCATCTTTGCCTGTCAATACATGTTAAGTCGGGGTTCGATCTCTTATGTGGAACGCCGCGCCATTATACTTGCTGAAAATGGATATTTTCTTCAAATATTCCAGACTACTAATACCCCACTATCACTACTCAGACTGCCCATCGCCATTCAAGTGTACTCGTTCAAACTTGTGAAACGCGACCACCAATGGGAAGATGAAAGGGTGGTCATTTAAGGCAGGTTACTTCTTTATACTGGTTCATTTGGTGAAGGCAATTGGTAGTAACAGAGACAGAGACAGGTGGTTGTTTTTGACGGGTGGTCGCTTAATACAGGTGTTCTTTAAAGCACGTCTGACAGTGTATGTAGGCAACTATTTCTCTTTGTGTCACTCACAACTATAGTGGACATTCCCTGGAAACAATAAGTGAGAACAGGTGCCCTGAAGGAGTAAGCGTCTCCTGTCAGAGGTGGGACCAGGTGCCCGTGAGGAGTAAGCGTCTCCTGTCAGAGGTGAGGCCAAGTGTCTGGGAGGAGTAAGTCTCTCCTGTCAGAGGTGAGACCAGGAGACCTGTCAGATTAGCTACACCCGTGATACATCCCCAAAAACATCCAGGCCATATAATCATATTTGTAAACAGCAGAGGGAAATCCAATAACACCGTGCAGAAATTACTATAGTCATATTGCATAAAAACTTGGGTAAGACTAAAAAGTCAAACCTTCTAATATATAAATAAAGCTGTTGGTCCTACGATTAAAAGTCCGAAAGTTTGGGCCTAAGACTAAACCTAGTTAAGGATTACGACCAAATTTAAACCTGTTTGAGTCCGTTTCATGAAAGGACGTACATATGTACACGACTCGCCATTTACACAATCATTTCCAAGACCAAAAGTCTACGCACGCCCAGTATCAACTTTCGTTTTAATATAACCCTCCGTATTGCACGTGAAATTACCACGATGTAGAGTATTGTCAGGGTCTATACAGATTATTCAAAACTTCAAGAAGTAACTATGTAAATTTCTGTTCGATCCAAAAACACTGGGTATAGTGCAAAAATAATAACTTGGAGCTCGAAATCAATTATAAACAAAATGTGTTAGTGGAACACTAATGACCCCGATTGTTCCTGTCCGGCTTACACGTCGCATATCTATTCAAAAAAATCATATGTATTAAAAACCGAGTGCAGCCCGTATAAATAGATATTAACATTTCTAAGAAAGTTAATTATAACGTATTTGATGTAGATCTATAAAAAGAATCAATTTAGATAATTCCACTCCCATACATGAACGTATGAAAGCCTTTAAAGTACACGTATTTAAATACCAATCGATATTTCTTTTTATTTTTTTAATACCAAAATCTTTGTAAAAGGATATCTAAAGGAAGGCTGGAAATGAATAGAATCGTCTTTTTTCATTATACATCAATTTCTTGAATTCCTACGTACAGCACAGTTGATGACAGTTGTATCACGGCCTATTATCGATTGGAGGAATCTCGTTTCGAGGGATCTCCGGTGCAAAGATTTACCAAGAAAGGTCTAACCTACTTTTTTATAAAAAAAAAATAAAAAAGACTGTTTGCATGACTGGACTAATGAAGTAATTGTTCCTTCCGTATTGAAGACTCTATTTTCTATGCTGGAATTGTTTTTTTTTTTTTTTTCTTCTTCTTCTTCTTTTTCTTCTTCTTCATGATAATACTATCCGTCCATCTATATCGAGAGCATTTTTGTTCATCAATAACGGAAACCGTATATCTCGAATCAATGTATTACAGTAAGTACTCAGCTGTTTTATAACTAGATATTGCCAAAGCCGGAAGGAGGCACAAAAGGTGGACTAGACTGAAGCAATGCTGTAGAGCGGTCTCGCTTATATTTCCATTAAAATTTATTTTTTCCGAAAGAACTGAAGAAATTTTAAAAGAAATTGGAGGTAACTCTTTCCACAATCAGAACGGTCAAAAGAGAACATGTATATGGAAAAAGTGCTGAGTATGAACATAAACGTTTTAAAACGTTCCACATAAGCATTCCGGGTTTTTTTCCGACGTTAAGCAATATATTGAGTCGCATAAGACGTATGCATGAATTGCACTGTACTCTCCACCACGAAGGTATTGGTAAGGGCAAATCGACACACATCAAGACTCCCCAAAGCGAGAGTTTCTTTCCGAGATGGAAGCATTCTATGAATCACTTCTATGTTTTAAAACATTTTATGTAAAAAGTGCGCAAATGAGAAACAGTTTTGCTACACTAGCGGTTTTTTTTTCCGGAAACCCTTGCAGCTTGACCACCCCGTTTCTCTTGGTCTTCCAAAAAGGCACTGCCTCTTTTGGTCTATTTAATTTGGCCCATCCACTGACTCTACCGGTTGTGCAACTTTCATGTTTGCTGTCACAAACCGACATAAAACTGCCAAACGACAAGAAATCGTCTTAACATAATATGATTTTGATTCTCTCATGGTTCTGTTAAACCTATCCGGATTCCCTGATCAAGGGGTAGATCTGGCGGACGTAGAGCTTCCTTACTGAATATTAATCTAACTTATCAATAACATTTACAAGATATTCATGGACAATGTATCAATCATAAAGCTTCAAAAACAAAACGTGTAAAGGAACACTAATGCCCTCGAAACAACACTTAGCATCAATATGATCGAACCTGTATGGCGTGCGACCTCAAGATTTTAAGCTCTGCAACGGACCCACCCGAAATAATTAGAGATCAATTTAACCTATGTCTGAAGGGTTGTTTTCTTAAATTTACCCTCTACATGAAAACAGAATACCTTGGCAAAACCAAGTATTCTAGTAAAAAGGTTTGAAGTTTCAGTTTACTTAAAGCCGGCGTGGCCTAATGGTATCGCGCTGGACTCCTCATCGGGAGGCCGGTTTTCGAGTCCCGCTCTGGCCATGCCGGTGTTCTGTCTTTCAGATGAGACAGTTAAAACCGAGGCCCCGTGTCGTGGTATGCATGGCACGTTAAAGACCCCTCACTACTTCGGGTGGGTCCGTTGCAAAGGTCAAAATTTGTATGCCCCGCATCAGGCAAATGCCGTCACCATGTACGTGAAATATTCGTGGTGTGACGTTAAACAAAAATCAATCAATCAGTTCACTTATCATCAAAATCCAATGACTGTTTGGTTTACATGGAGTTGTTGTTGTTGTTGTTGTATGTCGTCTCAACCATTTTTCGGTTATATTACGATGTGGAAGCAGTAGGTAACCAACCTCTGTTACACAATGGCACAATCCGGGAAAAGAACCCGGATCGTCCGTGCCGAAAGCCAAGCGTTTCTGCAATACATCATGTCTCTTTCTGTTACAATTAGTGGGAATCATGACTTAACGCTTAGTAAAGCTTACATGATAAATCTGAAAGAGTTGGCGAAGGGCAACTTGCACATCAACGTTATAGGTTCCCTCCACTACGCTCCACTCTCAATATAATATAGATTTCGTAGTGGAGAGAAGCGGAACTGAAATCGGACGCATGCGTGGAGATTGGGCCAAGGGATGAACGGCAACAGGGGCGGTGAAAACAAACCGAAGAAATAGTTTCCGGGAAGGAAATATCCAAATCAATTTTCGATGATATAGATAAGCACATTGACTACCCGTAAGAATGGACTTTACTCAGGAAGAATGCTTTTCATTCAAAGTAAACTTTCAGGAGGGAGGTCGCTATGTTATCGGCGTTGTTTGGTGTTCGTCACGTGACTGACAGGTCCCGGATTCGAGTCCCGTCGGGGTTTTTCGGATGAGATGGTGAAATCCGAGATCCCGAAGCAGGTAAAAGATTCCTCACTGCTTCGGTTGGGTTCGCTGAGTTGGACTAAATTTCCCCGTATTGCATTAATAGACAGATGCCGTGCAAATATAAAAGCTAACAAATCCCATGTGACGTAAACAAGAATCAGATTAACAAAGAAAAGCATTCTATCACTAAAGTCATCGGGACATTTGAGCTCTGCAATTAAATATTTTATGGTAAAACTCTCAAATCCATAATATGATACGGAGATCACTGATAGCATTTCCCTCTGATAGTAATGTCTTTGTCATATGTTCATATGGGCTGTACTATTAAATGCGATTTCAACAATGAAAGCACGAAATATGTCCTTAATTTATGCCCAGAATTGAATTCGAGCAGTTTTGAAATAAGGGAAATATAAAACCGGCCTAAACTGATCTTTCGCTTGTATGACCAATGGCAACAAAAACAAAAACATTTCCACCCACATATACACTACCAGCAGGATCGGTGGGTGGGTGGGATGTTAAGACAACTGATGTGTTATTATAGCCTTAGGCGTGAAAAATCAGTGGTCATTCGCGACGATATAACGCTCTTCAGGATGCTGTTCGCATAATGGTTTTTCCACCAATTAAACGATCATGCTCGTGAATTGCAAAAATATATAAAGCCATACATCCGATGATGTATTTCGTGAGAAATAAGTACCGTGTGCTGATAGGAACAATTAGGCGGCAGACATCAGCAATAACAGGGGATCAATTATAAATATTTTTCTGTTCCGCCACATTTCCGCTGGAGGCGTTAGGAAATTACTCTAATAATGACAAAAATGACCAATGTTTTCTCGTGAAATAAAGCAGAATAGACTGCTCATCCTCTGCAAGTGCACTGATACATCTCGTCCAGGGGCAGATCCGCAAAATAGGCCACTCATGCTCTACTAGTGTACTGATACATCTCGTCCAGGGGCGGATCCGCAAAATAGGCTACTCATTCTCTGCTACTACATTGATACACCTCCTCCAGGGGCGGATCCGCAAAATAGGCCACTCATGCTCTGCTAGTGTACTGATACACCTCACCAAATGGCAGATCCGTAGAAAGACCACTCAACCTCTGCTAGTGTATTGATACACATCTTCCAGGGGCGGATCCAAACATTTTCAAAAGAAGGGTTCCATCGAAAATTTTGTCAAGGAAGGAGAAAAGTTGCCGTCAAAATCGTAAAAAGCGACCTTCTTTAGTAGAGTTTTTTTTCGCCAAACAGGAGGAATTGCGATCTCAGTTCCCACCACTGGATCCGCTTATATCTCAGTATCAAGAGCCTTTTGTAAAAGTATAACATGAAATATCCCTAGCCTTTTGTAAAAGTATAACATGAAATATCCCTACAATAAGGGCGCCCCTGATGCAAGGAATATAATTTTTAAGATAGAGTTAGATTCCGAGACACGCTACATACATCTGTAGTACATGTATACTAAAGTCAAGAAAAGGGATGAATAAATACATTCGGCTTCATATTCTACTCTTGTGTCCTCTTTTTGCCCGCACTGGATTTTATTTTCTTCTTCTTCTTTTCTTCTTCCTCTTCAAAGGTCCCTGTACCTTTTCATTTTAAATTAGTAAATTTTTGTCCCATTTGCATCAATCTGCATTTGCGTCATGCTAAAAGATCAATACTTGAGAAAAATTAAGACAAATTTTGGGAAAAATAAAAAAAAATTCCATTGGGAAGGGTCCTAATAACGGACATGGTTTAAAGAAAAAAATTACTCGGAAATTGTTTTGAAAAGGAAGGCTTTCTTAAACTTTTCTAAGGATTTTCTTACATTGCATATCATTTTACCTCTACCTACGCTTTCTGGGATTTTCCAATTATTGTTTATTTATCCACCTAAGAAACATGTATTTTGAACGGATGTTTTAGGAAGTGGTTTGTTTATCCGATAAAACCACTTCCTAAAACATCCGTTCAACAAGAAATCCAAAAAAGTTTGCTTTGTGTCGAATTCTATACAGATATAAGGTTCTCGAATGAATGAATAAATAAATAAATATAAATAAAACAATAAAATCATCACATTCACATCCCATCTACAAATGTACTTCGCATTTACTTATTCATTTGTTTGTTTATCTATATATTTACAATACTGTTATTTTTTAACCCTAATCGCGGAGACGTAAAGAAGTAGGTGTTGATGAAAATAACATTTTCTGTGACAGCTTTACTTGGAAAAATGACAACATTCCACGTGTACAACACTATTTCTCACAATACAATATTAGATCAATATTTGCCTTGTATCAAGGACTTATAAACAAGTCTTGCTTGTATCGACAAAAAAAAACCCCCAAAACACTTAACAAAGCTGAAGCACAGTAATTTAAGAATATGTTCCTTTATTATGCTAGTTTTGCCGAAGATCACAAATTTTATGGGTTTTGCATGGAATTTATAGCCACATAAACAAAATCATCCCATCTACAAATATACTTGTTATTGACTTATTTATTTCTATTATTGTGGGTGTTATTTTTTATTTCTCGCGGAGGCGTAAAGAGGTAGAAGGCGTGGATGAAAATAACATTTTCTGTGACAGCTTTACTTGGAAAAATGACAATATTCCACGTGTTCAACATTATTTCTCACAAGAAAATATGGGATCAATATTTGTCTTGTATCGACACTAAAAATCACTTAACGAAGCAGAAGTACCGTAAATCTTGCGTAAATTTACTTGACATAACCAATGAATTTGAAGTCTACCATGTAATCCCGTAGCGGAACACAGTTGAAAAGAGCTCATATTTTTTCTTGGAAAAAAAGAAGCAATCTTCAGAAAGCCGTTGTAAAATTATGCTGATGTAAATTTGCATTTCAGGACTTTTAGCAGATTAAGGTAGATTAAGGTTTCGAATAAAGACAAAATTTGTTAGCATAATCAGAGACATATGTGTATATATGTCTCTGGCATAATGTAAATCAGCATTCTTTACTTCTCGAGCACCGGAAAAGTCGATACAGCGTTTTTTCTTTCTTTTTTTTTTTTTTTTCTTTTTTTTTATTTAATAAAATGCTTTGTTTGTTTTACTATTGTTATACAATACTCCAGGATTATTCCACTTACACGGTGGCAGCACCTGCCTTATGCATTGCCGACTCGATATTCTATCCTATCCCATGATTCCACCCGAAGCAGTGGGGTGTCACAACTACAGTGACACTGTCTCATCCGAAAGACAGAACATCGGTGTGCCCACGGTGGGAATCCAACCCGCGACCTCTCAGTCACAAGTTGAGAACCCCATCCACCGAACCAAACCGGCTCATCTTTATCGAAATCTCGGGAATATCGCAGTATCTATAACTGAGTATTTTCCTTTCTGGTCTGGTTTGTCAGTAATGAACCTGATAAAACAGGTTAACCTTGTTGACTTTCAATTTTGCTATTGACAAAAAACCAGTAACAGTAGAAGTTGTACCACACGTTTTAAATACATGGGGTTTTCAATGTATTTTTACTCGGTTCTGATAGTAGAGACTGCAAGGTGTACAAGGTACCATGTTTAGCTCATGAGATAGTGGACTCACCTTCTGATTTTAATATTCGAACTCTAGGCCCAAAATGGGTCGCTCATCAGAGCACATGACAAACTTTTAAAAAAGTGATGAAAATGCTCTATTATGAAATATGCTTTTTCAGAAATTATAACAAAAACAAGCACACAGCATTCAAAACACTCTGATAAACTAAGTTTTTCATTCCAGATAACCTCCTCTTCTAATAATCCTCTACATAAATGATGGTACATCTCTGGCCTACTGTGTCTCACCATGGACAGATTCAGTCAAGAGAGCAATCTTAGATTAATTCTACTATTTTTGGGAGATGTGTCATTTACAGTTACTTCCCACTGGTAGCCATCTTGTGTGTCAAATTCTGTATTTTCATACATAATTCAACCGAATTTATGATTTTTCAAGACAGTTTAAAAAGAAAACAAGTTGATTTCTTTCAAGTCTGTCTATGTCATTTATTTTTAAAATATGATCATAATAACTCTTTAAATGTGAAAGAAAAAATTTCAAATATTAAAGCTGTTTGAAAATGGTAAGAATATGAAAGAATATGGTTTGTCACACAAGATGGGTGACTACAGGAGGTAACTCCAATGAATTCCAGGAAAGGCTTGGCTTGCGGCGCCGATGATCCCGATTCAATTCCCGGCCACTATATTTAAGAGGTTGCTTACCTCCTGCTTCTGTGTCATGATGTAACTGAAAATTTGTCGAAAGCGACGTAAAAGCCCAATCAACAAACCAACCAACCAATGAATTCTGACCTCATGAAAATTACCTATAGAGCGACAACCCTCAAATGGAGTTACAATCCCCATATCACTTCTTGTGCTCAGAATCTTACCTTCTCATTGAGATCCAGAAGCTGTTTCTCTAGATTGAGACATCGTCTGACCACACTTACAAATTCCATGGCATTAGAACCATACATTGCCTGAAAAAATCAGAAATCAGATATTAACCTTAAAACTACCATTTACTTTCCAAACCTAATTTTTCACCATTTTTCTGTGTTAAACTGTTCATCTCTCATTAGCTATCCAATATTTCTGCCACTTTTCCTCCACTTTTTTCCTTATCTCATTCTCTCTGTCACTCAAAGGTAATACTTCTTTTCTCTCTACGCTCCTTTTAAGTTGTCACAAACATAAGCTGTGAGTAACCACTAGTGCTTGCGAGTTAACACTCACTGAAAGTTTTACGAGTTGTCTTCTTGTCTTTTCTTACAAGGGATACATTCAGCTCACTACTGCTTGAATTCTCTTCAACTCCATAATGAACAGTGCAACAACATTTTTTTAAAATTTTGACAAGTTTTACCAACATCTCTTCAATCTTTGATAGACACTTTCTTTACGACCATATTTAAATGGAGACTTTTTCTACATGTACACACGAGTATGGACATGGTGTCACCATGTGAAATCAAGTGTGTGAGTTTATTACGAGTTCTTATGAGTGAACTATGTGTATGTGTAAGGCAATGTGTAGGGAAATCAACCTCTCACAAAGTATTATGGTGACGATATTCGAAATTCAACAAAATTCTGACAAGTAACACAATTTATTTATGACTGCACAAAAATATCAATTTCTAATTCTGCAAAAGTCAAATTCTTTTTCGAACCATGGATGCATCAATTTGCAATTAATACTTGTTCCTACAAGACACTGGTGTCCACCCTGCATGAAACCTGAAAAGTTGTGACTCCTCAGAACTTATGATCCAACCTTATGACAGTGTGACAAAGCCTTAACCTGTATAAAATTCTTGCTGCTGCTTACAAAGCCATGTAGGGACAAGTTAACATGTAAAGACATCATTTCAAATCCTTCATACCACTCTCAGAATAAGATTAAGTTACACTACTCGCAACACGTTCACAACTCCAGACATATGTCAAAAGCATTGCAATTTTTTACACCCTACTGACTATTCAAAAATTTTCTTCCACCCTATCTACTATCGAAAACTCTTCTACCAAGTATGGTATTCTTAGACTTTTTCCTTCATTCATTTACTCATATTGCTTTTTCTCTCAATTTTTTCCTTTGCCTTTTACACAAAAACTCTTTCCTGACTTCCTTATTTTTGTTGACCTCCTTGATATGTTCCTTCTTCCTTAAATAAATCAACATAGCACATTCTACTTACCCTAAGATTTCTTGAGATTTCTTGGAATTTCATTTTGAAGAAGATGTTTTGAGTGTCTGTCTGACCCTGTGTTGCAAGTTGGTCAACCTGACAAATCATACTGTCCAAAAGCTGGATTGCAAAATTCATATGTTCAGAGTCGTTCTCGTCAATCTGGTCCCTAAATGGAAAAGGTCAAAACTTAATAAAATGATATTGCAACATTTTATTTAAATGGAAAACAATTAAATGGTGCACTGCTGTTAAAATTGCACACTTCGTACACTGGGAAATTAAAAGAAATTTATATATTTCTAAAGTTCATGGTCCATTTAAGACTTCCAGATTCTGAATTCAGGATACATCCCTGTTACTAGTATGCGCATGAAATGAAACATACTACCATCCTCTCTCTCTCCCTTTCTTTCACCCACTTTCTCCCTTCTTCTCTCTTTATCTCTTTTCTACCCACCCAAAATCTTACCATTCTTGAGCCTCTATCTTACCATGCTTGATCCCCTATCTTACCATACTTCAGCCTCTATCTTACCACGCTTGAGCCTCCATCTTACCATGCTTAAGCCTCTATCTTACCATACTTGCGCCTCCATCTTACCATGCTTAAGCCTCTATCTTACCATACTTGCGCCTCTATCTTACCATGCTTGAGCCTTTATCTTACTATGTTTGAGCCTCTATCTTACCATGCTTGAGCCTCTGCTTTACCATGCTTATCTAAGCCTCTATCTTACCATACTTGAATCTCTATCTTACTATACTTGAGCCTCTATCTTACTATACATGAGCCTCTATCTTACCATACTTGAGCCTCTATCTTACCATGTTTGAGTTTCTACCTTACCATACTTGAGCCTCTATCTTACCATACTTGAACCTCTATCTTACCATGCTTGAGCCTCAATCTAACCATACTTGAGCCTCTATCTTACCATGCTTGAGTTTCTATCTTACCATGCTTGAGCCTCTATCTTACCATTCTTGAGCTTCTATCTTACCATACTTGAGCCTCTATTTTACCATACTTGAGCCTCTATCTTACCACACTTGAGACTCTGTCTTACCATGCTTAAGCCTCTATCTTACCATACTTGAGCCTCTACCTTACCATACTTGAGTTTCTATCTTACCATGCTTGAGCCTCTATCTTACCATGCTTGAGCCTCTATCCAATCTGCGAAGTAATGCCGCAGCTCTATAGGGAACTGACTTGTATAATTTTTCTGGAGGTGTCGGAGAGACTCTTGTGGTAGGTTACAGCATCGACTCCACTGAGATTCTTTACTCATGTTCGTCTCCATATTTCTTCTATATAGATACTGTAAAGAAAGAAATGGTTCGGTTGTAGGTTTCATTTTAATTTAAACCTAATTTTTCTATCGTATCATGACAGCTCAAGGTCTATATTTCAATGTACTTTACTTCATCTTTTCTACGAGCAGCTGGGGGTCTTCAATG
Organism: Pteria penguin; assembly: GCA_035048485.1. Classification (NCBI taxonomy): domain Eukaryota; kingdom Metazoa; phylum Mollusca; class Bivalvia; order Pterioida; family Pteriidae; genus Pteria; species Pteria penguin. The sequence continues at coordinate 36,711,318 of CM068584.1, forward strand.
TGACAGACATAGTCTTCCCCTGCAGTGTTTTTTCTCTTCAAATTAGGTCTGTTATAAGAAACCTTCCCAATGAAAATTTCATTGATTTTTTCCCAAAATTTGCCTAAATTTCTCCCAGTCATTGATCTTTCAGCATTATGCAAATCCGACAAAAAACCCCAATTAAAAAAGTACAGGCACCTTTGAAAATATAAAAATGAAACACTGCCCTGTGTCTTTGTCTTCCATCTAATTCAATATATCTAAACACCAAACAAAGCACTTTTCATACAGCCCATAAAGAAATCAAGTACTTTTCCAGCACTTTTCAAAGTTTTTTCAAAGCCCTTTTCAAGCACTCAGTACAGATGCAATAAATAAAAACAGATATATATCCACACTCAAGAATTCGATTAAACATTCAAGTGTGTTACAGATGTCATATAACTGTTTTTCGTTAGAAAGAAATCTAGGGTAGTGACATCAATGTTCACGTCAGCTCACAAGGGTTTATATCCCACTTCTGGTATGTTTTGAGAGCCCTTTCTTAACACGCAAAACAACAACACTCTAAAAATGTCAATTCAAGCATGGACAAATTTCAAGCAACTATCAATGAATTTAATTCTTTTCTCAAAATCTTTTCAACTTTCAAGTTTTTTATGAGTCCTGACTCTTAATTAAAGAACTTTCTGATTCAAACACCATTTTTTCAATATCAACCATTTATACAGGACTGACTGTAATGTATATGCAACTGTTCAGAGAAGTTGAAATCTGCAGTGTGTGTGTGTGTGTGGGGGGGAGGGGGGGGGTGTCTCTGAGCTGATTGGATTAAGGTACTTTTAAATCAAATAGGGCCATAACTCTGGCAGTTTTCAAACATGTAAAAAGGTAAACAAGTAATTGCTTACACAAGAACTGTATGCAGACCCTGAATAAGTCATAAGGGACCAGGATTCTATTAAAAAATCCTCAAATCAAAAAATTCACAACAATAAATTCTACTACTTAACATGGGTCATTGTCCTTCAAAATATGAGAATAATCCCTCAAAAGGTAAAAGATGAATTGCTTACACAAGAACTGTTGACAGACAAGCATACAGACACAGTAATTTCTACAGGTCATCTGCATATCAATGAGTGACCTATAACCACATGAATTCCTTCACTACAACAAGTGATATATTAATTTTTGTCACCATGAATGTTTCCAAAATGAAATAAAAAACCGCATTAATTTTTAAGACACCCTTCGTAATCACTTTGATGCATTCAGTCTGAGGATTCATGCTGCCATTCTGAAAAATTTTGTCAAAGGAGGGTACCCTCTGGAGCTTATACTGCCCCCACCCTGAATCCATTCCTTGACAGATCTGGTAAAAAATAACAGCATTTGAAGGAACACTGAGTTTAACATATCTACCAAGTTTCAGCAATATTTTTCATTTAGTAAAGAAGGAGAAGTTAATCAAAACTCATTATTACCTTCTAATACATTATCTCCCCCCCCCCTCCCCTGCCCCTTACTTGTTTCTGGTTGAAAACAGAGACCTTAGTAGGAAGCATTGAGCACTTCATACCAACCAAGTTTCATCAATTTCTTTCGATTAGTTCTGAGGGAAAAGTTTATCAAAGCTCATTATTATATATTAGTAGTATATCCACCTTATTCCCCTCTTTTTTCCATCATAAAAAAATTCCAGAAAATCCTAAAAATTATTATTGTATTCCATTTCTTTTCTTCAGCTCAGTTAAGCTTAAGAAGAATTCAAACAAACAGGAAGCAAACTAAACACCTTGTTTTTCTTACGACTTATCACTAATGTACATGTACTGTATCAATATAATTCTTTTCCATCCTAAAAATATTGTTGGGGTGTTATGTCGTTTCGTTACTAACAGTTACCAACCGTATATCTTGTTAGAAAAAAACTGGTGAAGGGCAAGAATATTAACTAGAACTCTGACAAATTCAGGAAGGGCCATGCTGAAAGACTTTTATAGCAAACAGCAGCATTATTATTTCTCAAAATATTCAATTCAACTGGCGATCTTCATATTTTACATGATATAAGCGGCCCGAGACCCAACGTGTCACTTTTTTTTTGCCGGGGTTGTCATTCTGACGTAAAGGACAATATAGTGACATCACAATTGAAGCCATAACATCAAAATAAAAATTGAATTTACACTAAAAGTTTTTCCTTTCATCGTCAAATCTATAAATGTAACATCTTGCTGTTCAAAGGAAACTCAAGTTATCCTGTGCCGAAGAAAGTGTTGACTGAGTAACGAACAGACAGACAGACACACAGGCTGACTGATTACTACAGGGCACCCACCATATTATATTATTTTTACCATAAAGTCCAATAACTCTGTCAATACAAATCTGATAATCTTCAAAAATGAAACTTTAAGGCTTCTCTTTCTCATTCATCCAAATATTATGTATAAACTTCGTGAAAATTGTTCAAAGGAAACTCAAGTTATCACATGCTGAAGAAAGTGCTGATGGACAGATGAATGAGCAGACAGATGGACAGAGAGAGTGATTAATACAGGGCACCCACCATATGGCGGGGCCCTAAAAAGCAGGTACATTGATGTGCAAGTAAAGTACAGTCCAGGTGTTTTGTAATTTTTCCACCTGCCACAAGGGGCCACATCCAGGTGTAATTTTCAATAATTACGCGATAAAAGCATAATTAACTAAGGTTTGAATAACAACAAGTAAATTTCCACCTTAGTACCCACTGTGATTTCAAGTGTTTTCCCACCGTGTTTTTGTGCAGTTTCTCCTAAACACATGGACTGCATTGTAGAAGAAAATAAAGTAACGAGTGGTAGAGAAGATGAGACACGGGCTATTACAAATAAGTCATAATCTGAAATCTGATTTCATTCAAAACAGTGGGAAGTAAATTACAAAAAAAATGTATAGGATGAAAGATCCCCAACAGAGTTCTAGAATGACTAATTATACATCAAAATGACTGATGTTGACATCCCAGAATACCAAATAACAAATAATAATTATAACGGTGTTGAGTTCAGGAAAGTAAATGACGGTGATCATCTTTGTCATATCATGTTAATAGATGTATTTGATTAATATGTAATGAATATTACAAGAAGCCAGACAACAGCAAATGACAAGTCTTTCTTTGAATACGAGATATGCGGGGCCCATAGACTTTGTAATTGGGAAGCAGAGAAGCATTAACTGACACCCCAGTATCTCAGATTGACATCGGAACCCAGTAAAAGGGCTTTCTTTGTTTCACGTAGGAGTTAGATCAAATAAAGTAGGCGGTACACTCCTTTAGACATGTTAAACTGTGCAATCTGCTGCATGAAAGGATTTTAAAAAGGAGTGATCTGTAAGAAGGAAGGAAGGACAGAAGTACAGAAAGAGGAAGGAAGGATCATATTTCATCTATTACATGCGCGGATACAGAGGGGGGTTAGAGGAGTCTGGACCCCCCCTGGAATCCGAAAATTTTACCAAAAAAGGTAATATTTGGGCATTTTGGGGGTTGGACCCCCCCTCGTCTAAGAGAAAAATTTACCTTTTTTGGTTGGACCCCCTCTGACAAAAAATTCTGGATCCGCGCATGTATTATATCAAAGGGCTTGGATTACGATAAGGGATTTTCATGACCTCCTTTTTAACTCACTGAAAATTTTCCTAGTTTCTATTTTTTTCATCTTGTATTTAATCTCCACCCAATGTGCAATCTGATTAAAGCCAGATCTTTATTCTGCTTTTCTATTTGTCCCATATCCCTATGGGACGAATAGAGGAGCGGAATAAAGATATGATTTATATCAGATTACTCAATAAAATCATTAAATTTCGACCTTGTATGTAGAGATGTAACTAAAGAGCTTCTGGCGACACCAGTACAATACGTATCACAAAACCTGAACAACAATACAATCATGTACAATACACTCGTTACAACTTTTATTTTATTATCAAGCATTATGATTTATTGGATTGGTGTCATGAAGTATCCAAAAATAGTCTTTTTGAAAAAAGGCATCAATAACAACTTCTACTAGAAATGAGTCGCTAATAGACACAAAAATGTGAAAAATATTTTGATTATCTATTAGATTGTTTCCTGCATAATTAATCCTTTTTGAAACATTTATATATATCATAGAAATTGTTACAGATTTTTATAATGAAAGGGTTGCAGCAATATTGTATCATTTGAGCTTCTTCCTGTATCGTGTATCATATCATGGCATCTGTATCACGATACATTTCTATATTATATCGTGGTATATCATTACATCCTAACTTACAATATATGTATTATATATATTTGCTATGCACAAATATACGATCAAGTGAAGGTCAAGGCAAGTTACTTTAAAAATAAAGGTCAGATATAGAAGCACTTGAGGTGACAACAACACTAAAACATAAAAAATATGGTAAAATTTTTTAGGTGGTCTTCCCCTTCTTCAGCATGTTTGGTACAAGTGAAATATTCTTGAAAACACAACTGTAGTGTCCTTCAGTCATGCAGACAACTATGAAGGAATTTCTATAGCATGAATAAAAGAGGGTATGACTTTTTTCTATTTAAAGATCTGTTTTTTCAATCTGACACATATTATGGACTTAGATATAAAAAGTTGTCGGTCTACGCATCATTAAAAAAAAAAGGGAAACCAGAAGCTCGATAATTTATTCAAAAACAGCTGTCAACCTTGGTCTCTTGAACCCTTCTCATGTGTGGCATTTGTGTACAGTGTGGTGAATGACCTCAATCTAGTCTGACTCGTTTGGCAAGTCACCTGTCATACAGTACAAGGTGTGAATGTGTCGCTGTCTGTCACAACACATGCCAGACAGAACATTAATTACCCTCATTCAAAATAAAATAGTGTTTTACATATGAAAAAATCACAAAGTAATTAACAATATGACAGATTGATTAATTACTTATTGTAAATCTCTTCTGAATTCTCAAGGTGAAATTTGCAAGAATCAGGCTCTGAACAATATAAAATCTTCTATTCCCTTCCCTTTGGCTATTTAAATATTACAAGTATATTACCTTTCATGAAAATTATGTCACACATATTAATCCAAATACTAATCCTCATGAAAATAAAGTTGAGCGTATAAATCGAAAATTAAAATTCAACAACACTAGTTCCATCCCATCTGTCAGTTCTGGTTAATTTAAGGTGATCAATCATCATGTGCTTCCCTACCCGTCCTCTACATGCGACTGTACAAACCGAGGCAACATGTCACAGTATATGTTGGTATAAACCATGGCACCGTGTCACAGTCTATGTTGGTGTATGTTGGTATAGACCACGGCACCATGTCACGGTATATGTTGGTATAAATCGTGGCACCATGTCACAGTCTATGTTGGTATAGACCACGTCACCATGTCACGGTATATGTTGGTATAAACCGTGGCACCATGTCGCGGTCTTTGTTGGTATAAACCACGGCACCATGTAACAGTCTATGTTGGTATAAACCATGGCACCATGTCGCAGTATATGTTTGTATAAACCACGGCACCATGTCACGGTATATGTTGGTATAAACCGTGGCTCCATGTCGCAGAATATGTTGGTATAAACCGCGGCACCATGTCACAGTATATGTTTGTATAAACTAAGGCACCATGTCAACCAGATTTGAATCCAAGACCTGTTTATCAAATGCTTATCTCCTTACTACACACCATTTTTGGGTATACTATTCCTTATGTAAAGATAACCTTTATGAAGACAACTTTATTTCTGCACATGGATAAAAAACAATTTTTGAAAGGTTTCAAATTTTAGATTTTAATTCAAATTTAAAAGGTTTTAAACTGCTTTCATTGATTGATTTTTGCTTCGCTTAGTCACCCCCTAAATACTTTACATATATGCTGACAGCGTCTGCCTGATACATTATTTGGAAATTTATACCTTTGCAACTGACCCATCCGAAGAAGTCATGGATTTTTTACATATCATGCCTTACCTTGATATGACATCTTTGGTTTTACTGTCTCATCCAAAAGACAGGACCCCATGACAAGAGTCCAAACCAGGACCTTTCGGTCACAAGCCAAGCACCTCATCCACAGAGTCACACCGACTTTAAATAGTTTTTGAAGAGATGCTTAGGTTCACTGCTCTGTGTGTTACAATTTTTCAAAAAATGTCAATATATTGAGAAATAGATCTTAAAATTTGAAGTGCTTTGTGTTAGTTTTTAAAATCAAGTTGTATAAAACTGTTTTGTAAAACATTTCAATGTTTGACTATGATCTTCATGTTACATCTCAAGTGAATATCCATTGAATTTTACTCACCAGCACGTATATATCTGTTTTTATACTTTTTGAATTTATTCCTTAATGACTCCTCCTTTTACTAATAAAACTGAAAGCTGGTGTAGTTTAGTGGATAAGGTGCTCGGATGGGGATCGAGAGGTCCTGGGTTCAACTCTCGCACATTAGTGTTCGCTCTTTTGGATGAGACAGTAAAAACCGAGGTCTTGTGTCACGGTAGGTGTGGCATGTAAAAGATCTCTCACTGTTTCAGGTGGGTCTGTTACAAAGGTCTAAATTTGTATGCAATGCATTAGGCAGATGCCGTCACCATATACGTGAAATAATCATGGAGTGACGTAAAACAATAATAAATCAATGTAATAAAACTGATCTTTGCGTGTTACATATCTCTTTAATAATCCTATTATCTTTCATTAAAGTTACACTTTAGAGCAGTGGGGTTTTTTTCAAATAAAGTCCATTATAAGGACCCTTCCCAATGGGAATTTCAATTGATTTTTCCCAAAATTTGTGTACATTTTTCGCAAAGCTTTATCTTTTAGCATTATGCAAATGGGACACAAAAATTCCCAAATGCAAAGGTACAGGCATCTTTGAAAAAATAAAAAACCATTGCATTAGAGACATTTCCCACAATACCATTATTTTCATTATTTTGCATTTGAAATACACAACTTTGAATTTTAATTACAATACTTCGAAGGTATTTGACAGTGTTGTAATTTTTTATTTGAATGAAATACATCTAGGGTGAAAATTATCACAAGATTGTGCAACTTTCAACTTTAATTTCTGGCTATGAATGTAATACAGAGAACAATTATGATAGAAACTTCTTCCCTACCTTTGACTATGTAACATGCAATGAAATAAACTCTTTTTATATTTTTTATACCTTTAAACTCTCTAGCATCAATTTAACGGATCCCTGCTCATAAAATACAAGTAGAAACGTATAAATGCTAGCATGTATCCAATTCTGTTTTGATGACAGTTATTAATCTGTTCTGCAAAACATCAGGAATTTTGTTTTTCTTAGTCTATGACCAAAAAATGTGGACACATTAAAGAAATACTTGAATGTCTGACATTGAGAAAATATCAATCTATGAAAAAATTCTTGATGTGAAAGTGAATGAACATTAAATATATTTACTAAGGTAAATAAATCTGACATTTTCAGATTGTCTGATACTTCCAACACATATTTTCAAATAATTTGCTAGGTCTAAGGATGGCGCAGGCTTGGTGCAGTGGTCTATCCCTTGGCTTGCTGTGCCAATGATCCGGGTTCGATTCCCGGATTGCACCACTATGTTTAGAGGTTGGTTACCTCCTGCTTCAATGTCGCGATATAACTGAATAATTGTTGAAAATGACAATAAATACCAATCAACCAACAAGGTCTACTCTAAGGATTGATCGCTCACGAAAATTCCAGAAATTACCTCGATTAATTCCCAAAATTGAGAAAACCTCGTCAAATATAATACAGGATTTTCAAACTACACATCAGCAATCAGATTTTAGTGAAATATCAAGCATTCTCTATCCGACTTGATATAAAATGGGAACATGTAAATGTCTTCAATTTTGTTCCGCAAAATTTTGTAAACAAATTTAAAAGACATTCATTTGTTCCGACTTCATATTATGAATATGGTTGTACCCTATTTATGATATACCCTACAGGAAAACTTTGCAAAATTTACAGTTTATCTCAAAAGTTCACTATTCACAGAACAACTTCATCGTGTCTATAAAGGACCATCAGTTAGTTTCAAATATCAAATTCAAGAAATTTAATTTCCACAAATGAAAGAAAGTTAAAACAGATAGTTCATAAAATGTACAGTACTGTCATTTTATGCATGTTATGTGTGTGATAGGGTATAAGTGATAATTCCCCGGGTATATATGTGAAAAGTACCAGTATGGAGGTTTCAAATCATAAAAATTTCCAAATGACTGGCAACTTCTAATGCAAGTAGTGGTTAAGTATTTTAAAATAGGGACCTACAAAATTATAAAAAATACCACTTTTATTTTCCAAATGAAAGTTGTATTTCTACATAAATACATGTATTTCTAAAAATTCCATGGTGAACATGTTACTTTTTGGGAATTCAGTTATTCACCAGTTCAAGTCTCAATGTAGCCATTTTGATTTTCATTTCATGTTTTTTTTCGACAAGACAATTTATCCCTATTTACATAGTCTGCCAAATTTCTGTTATTCTTTGATATTTAGGCAGCTTATTTATTTCATTCCTAATCTGAAAGGTTGCCTACTTTACAGTTATTTTTCCCACTGTTATAAAATACTATCTGATTAATACTGCGGTATACAAAACAATGAAATTACAATAATTTCAAAACAATAACTGTTTTTCAATTTCTGAGTCTCCAAATCCATTTCAATTTAATAATAGCCATCTAA